>CM019691.1:108647263-109867412 GCA_009760885.1 Achatina immaculata | reverse complement strand
CAAAGTGACGTGGACTGCCCTGCAAAACGCTACAAAGCACTGAGTGGTGATTGCTTAGTTCATCTCTGACTTATGACACGGATGAATGGATTGAAATATCATTTTCTATGCATAATTATTAAAACTTATGTTTTCCATCCAGTAAACATACACAGTATTTTTATGTTGACTCTGGCAGAGGGAAAAAGTCAGCAGGAAAAGGAGCAAGAGGAAGAGAGAATTGTAGATGAGCTGACAACATCTAGTGATGGTCAGGACTCACTGAAATAGAAAGGCAGACATACAGACTGACAGGTAGGTAAGGAGGTCTTATTCTAGATGGATGCACAGAGCAATGAAGACAGCAAGACAGATATTCAATGAACACATGATGATGGCCAGACTGTAAAAGATCCTTAATATCCTCTAGAGTAGATGATTAAGATCAAGTCTGATCACACTTGGTTTACACTAACTAGAAAAAAAAAACTATGGCTTTATATAGAGGATACAATACATGAGAGGGATGAAATGTAACTTCAACAAGTTCTCCTCATTTGTCCATTCATTCACTTATATATGTCAGCATACACTCAGTTGCTGCACTGCTGTATGTTGGTACCCATGCTTCTTCAGAGATTTTGATTCTTGACATTTTCCTATCAACTTTAGTTGGTGACTTTCAATCATGCAATTAGATCAGACCATCCATGAATTTCTCTTCTAGCCTTTCTGTGTCTGTCTTTCTGATTTTATCTTCTGTTGTTATGTTTACAATCATTACATAAAGAAATCACATCCATCAAAATACAATCTTACATCCTTCCCGTGCTGTTAACGTCACATAGGGCTCGCATAGTTGTTTGCCAAGTTTTCTTGTTCTTACGAGTCTTTCAACTTCATCAAGGGATGTTATGCCACCTAAACTGACTTCTCTTAACAATGTCCTCTTTAGAGTTTCACGTGGTCAACCTCTTTTTCTTCGGCCTGTTGTGCTCCACTTGATAGCTTGCTTTGGTATTCTCTGATTGTTTCTTCTCATCACATGGCCTACATATGTCCATCTTCTTTTTCTGATCACCCATCAAAGTACAATACTTGCTCATAATTCAGAATGGAGGAAAAAAAAAACAACTTGTTATTTGGTACCAAATTTGATGATCTACAATGTGTAGTTAAATGGAGCTGCTTAGACATTCAGTAGCTTACATCCATCCACCCATGTCCTTGGTCAGCTAAGCAATCACTGCCCAGAATGCTCTACGGCATCTTGCAGGGCGGCAACAAACTCTCCACTTCTCACGGTCCACAGCTTGCCTTTGTATTGTGCCTCAGCTGTGCTGTATGCTACTCATTTCCGCTTCTACAGTTCTCCGCCTGGTATCCTTAGGTCATCCTTTCTTTATATTTCCCTTGGGTGTCCATCCCATGGCTGTTTTAACGATGTTTGCTGTGGTCTCTTCGGAGAACAAGATCAATCCATTTCCAGCATTTTTTTGCTATTATGATATGCATATCATTTAGTTCACAGTAGGCAAGTAGGTCTCTATTATTTATTGTCTGTGGCCAGTAAATAAATCTTTCTGAGGCAGACAGTGTGGAATGAGGATAATTTTCCCATTTCCTTTTCTGTTGTTCTCCAGCCATCTGCTCCATAAAGGAGTATGGATAATACACAACTTTGGTACAGTTTTATTTTGTTTCTAGTACTGTACTGGGAGGACTTTCTAAGATTAATGAAAGATGTTCTCACTTTATTTGCTCTACATTTTATGTCTTTATTTGTTCCTCTATTGTTCGTATGCTGTCAAGGTATGTGAAAGTATGTTTCTGTTAGGTTTCGGTCATTAATGTTAATTTCTGCTTGTCAGAAGATTACAGAAAAACCAAAACCACCAACCACAGTCATTATAGTTCACACTGAAAGGATGAGGACAGACAGTAGACTAGATCCCATCCATCAGTACACAGGCACTAGCAGACTACCGTTTGGTTTTTTTTTTTTAACTTGTGCATAAAGACATAGCTAAGCAAAATCAGGAAAAACTACAGCCCAAACTGCAGACATTGTTACAATGAGGAGGAAACAGTTGAATATTTCCTACTCAAATGCCCCAGATTAGATCAACTGAATAAATCTGCTTCCACTACACTGTATAGTTCAAAACTGTCTATATTACAAAGCTGGACAACTACAAAGGATAGCCAATTTCTTCTTTATGGTATCAATTGCCAAAAGCTTCTTGCTTGCTGCAACAAGGAGATCTATCACCACCACCACTGTATGAAGAACTTCTTCCAGGCAACAGGGTTGCATGACCAGAACAAGTAAAATACTTCCACATCTAAAAAAAGAAGAACTGACCAATAACAGATTCCTGTTAACCAAAAATGCAAAACTAATATACTTCTTCTTCTCCTTCTTCTTCTTCGTTCGCATTGTCTGTCTATATCTGCAGTCCTGTCTCTTGGATAAATTTCACTGTTTTTTGTAACTCATGTATGGAACTGTAGAGCTTATCTTCTTTAGTGGTTTCACTGGGCCAGTAATTATTTCTCAGCGTCTCGTAGTTGATGCAGTTCTGGAGGATACGTTCCACAGTTTGGGGCACCTGGCCACATGTACATAGATTAGTAGTACCAACCTTAAACTTTGTATACATATGACTTCGGAGTCGGCTGTGTCCTGTTCGGAGACGGAAGATGGTGACTTGTTCCTTTCTGTTTAGCATGTGATAGTCATCATGTGGTGGTGTTTGTGGCTTCCTGTAGGTTTTTATCATGCTTTTCTTCTGATTATAGGTGATTGGTATGTCTGATTGCTCCATTTCAGTGCCCTCTTTGGCCAGATGGTCAGCTTTCTCATTGCCTGGTATCCCACAGTGGGAGGGAATCCACTGCAAAGTGACTCCATGTTGTAAGCCAATTTTTGGCAAGGCATCTTTAAGGTCTGGTAGTTTGTTGCACTGAAGAGCTTCCAGTACTAATCTTGCATCTGTGAGAATTACTACAGGACATGTATCAATTCTGGAGTCTGATAGTTTTTCAACTGCAGCAATAATTGCCCTAACTTCTGCATCAAAGTTGTTGCAGTATTTACCAGTGGGTATGGAAATCTTGTCAATGGTGTTGTTTGGATATTCAATATATGCTCCTGCCCCTCCATTCTTTATGGCATTATGTGCAGATCCATCTGTATACACACGTATCCAGGTGTCACATGGATATTTGTCATCTAGAACACTAAGTGTGGCTGTTGATCTTACAAGACTGCTCTGCATCTCACCATTCTGCACACCTTTCACTTCAGTCTGAATAGTTATTTGTGTATAATCTGCTTCTTTCCATGGTGTATGCTCTGGTACAGATGATAATGGAGCGACTACAATTGGAAGGTCAGGTATCAGCTTACACATACGCTTGGCCTGATGAATGAAGCTGCTTCGTTTAAGCCGTCCTAATGCCAAGTTATTGAATCTCTCCTTCAGGGGATGGCTTACAGAGCTAAGGAATTTTTCTCCCATGGTCATGACCTTTGTGTCTCTATGTTCCTTTAGCGCTTGAACACCAAGTGTTTTCTGCATTTCTACTATTGGTGTGGACCTCATGGCACCTGTGATAATCCGTAGTGACTGATTTTGAACCTTGTCTAGATTATGCAGCGTAGTGTTTGATGCTGTGCACCAAGATGTTGAGCCATATTCTAAATGTGGTAGAATACTTTGCTGATATACATTCTTGAGGATTCTTTCACTAGCTCCCCATGTGGTTCCACTCAATTTTCTTAATACGGCTAGTTTTCTTCTGGCTTTTGCTTCTGCACTGTTGATGTGTTGCTTCCACGTTAGTTTTGAGTCAAGAGTCACTCCTAAGTGGGTTGGTTGTCCATCCTTAAGGGTATTTCATTTACAAAGATCTTACCTGCTTTCTGTTTAGATGAGAGGGTGAACAGAGTGGTACTTGATTTCTCTGTGTTGATACTTACACACCATTTGTTTGTCCATGATGTCAAGATGTCTGCTGCTCTTTGGAGTCTCTGTGTAGCAACTGTCGCATACTCATCTGTACACCACATGACCAGATCATCTGCATACAGTGCCGCTTTGATTCCATAGGGAAGTTCCTTGACCAGGTCATTAATGAATACAAGGAACAGTGTAGGCGAAAGGACTCTTCCTTGTGGTACACCGTGTCGTCGAAGTACTTTCTGGCTTTTGTGTCCATCCATTACTACTCTAGCTCCTCTATTGTGTAAATAGGACTTTATCCAGTTGTACAGTCTTCCATTCACATTGCACTTATATACAGATTTGAATGGTCATAAATATTACACTGAAGTAACTTATATAATGATTTGTGTGGTCATAAATATTACACTGAAGTGAATAAGTAAATATATTATTTAATTAAAACTTTAAGAAAAACATGATCAATATTTACTGAAATTTAACGAGAAGGGGTGGGTTTTAGAACTAACTAAATGAATAGGCATTGAGAACATTACTAAAGATGTAAAAAAAACAAAGATGGAAATGGCTGGGTCACATAGTACGAATGGAAAAAAAACAAGACACCCCTATACCACTTGACTTGGACACTTTAAGGCAAAAAAAAAAAAAAAGCGGTAGGCCATTGGGGACATGGAGACGCACAATACAGGAAGAACTAAAGGAAGCAGGAAAGACATGGTTCGAGGTATCCTGACATGCTCAAGACAGGGTTGGCTGGAGAATCTTTGTTAATGCCTTATGCTCCATTTGGAGTACAGAGGACTGATGATGATGATGATGATGGTGAGTTTTAAAGCACTGGAAAGATGAAAAAAAGAAGAGAAGCAGAAGAAAACTCAGAAGATCATGGACAATCTGACATGATGACAGTGGTAGAAAATCATTATCTTTTGCTGATGGAAAGTAGCAAGGACTGAAACCTGGGAGAAGCATGACCTCCTCTGACTGAATCCACATCATCCAGTCATGACAATGATGACAGTGATGATAGTGATGACAGTGATGATAGTGATGAGTGATGACAGTGATGATAGTGATGCAGCTAACTCTAATGAACATCGCTTATGAGAGAAGTAAGCATAAATAATACATCTTACATCCTTCCCCTGCTGTTAAACTTCACATGGTAGTTCGCCAAGTTTTCCTATTTTCAGCGAGCTTTTCAACCTCATCAAGGGATATTATGCCTGCTAAACTGGCCTCTCTTAACAATGTCCTCTTTAGAGTTTCACGCGGTTGACCTCTTTTTCATCGGCCTATTGTGTTCCACTTGATAGCCTGTTCTGGGATTCTCTGATTGTTTATTCTCAAGACATGACTGACATATGTCCTGTTTATTCTCAAGACATGACTGACATATGTCCTGTTGATTCTCAAGACATGACTGACATATGTTCATCTCCTTTTTTCTGATCACCCATTAGACTGGTTGTTGTTTGCTCCTCTGCCTTATCTCTGCATTGTTCTTGAATTCATTCCACTTTATACCAAGTATTTTCCTTAGGCATTTGTTTTCAAAAGAGTCTAATTATAAATAACACAAGGCACCATTTATAACTGGTTTATTAACTTTTTAGTATACATTTAGTTTTTTTCTTTCTTTTTTTATACAAAAGTCTACTCACAACTATAGCACAATTTTTTTTCTGCCAGTTACACTGATTATTACAATTTTATTACAGTTAAATAATAATTTTGCATATTCCCATCATTCCTTTCTTTGTTTAGTTTTATTTTTAATGATTAAAGAAAGTTATCATTCTTAATGTGATCTAGAATTTTCTTTATTTAATCAAGTGGTTCCTAAATCCTTTTTGTGCTGCTGCCCTCTTGTATCCTAGCCCACATCCCTAGCACCCCTCCAAAATATATTTGTGCTGTTAGTCCTGATGGTCCCAACCTCTCTCATTTCCTTCACTGCCAATATGGAACCCACAACTCCCTTTGAGAACCATTGATCTAATAATTTGGGGTGGTTGGGGGGGGGGGGTCATAATGCTGTCCTGGCTTTGGTTATTTTAGTTTTAACATCCTTTTCCGTTCCCCCATATTTATCCACTATGCTGCCTACATGTGTGAAATACTCTACTTCCTCAATTGGCACTCCTTCAATTACCATGGAGCTATTGCTTGCATTAGTACGTTTCATTATCTTTTGTTTTTTGTCTGTTAATATATATAGTCCCAGTTTAGCTGAATTTTTGCTTAAGATTTGAAGTTTCTCTTGCATTTGTGTGTGGCTGTGTGCCAGAAGTGCCACATCATCTGCAAAGTCAAGATCTTCCAATTGGTTCCACAATGTCCATTGTATCCCATTTCTTTTTCTTTGTGTGGTAGTTTTCATGATCCAGTCAATACAAAGAACCATACTCTTTGAAAATTAAAAAATGAACTAGCAAAGTTGCATCTAAACCTCTGAAGACAGCTTCTATGAAGAGCATAAAATGAAACTTCTTTCTCTTGAGCAAGTCAAAAATGTGATGTATTAGTGGTTTTCTACCATTCCACAATAGAATTTTTTTTCACTGGAAGTCTAGGCATCAGAGAAATGGGGGGGGGGGGGGGGGGGGGGGGGGGAGGAATACATTAAACACAAAATACTGTGTTTTTAAAAAAACATGTAATATCTATGTAATAAATCTGCAGCACTAAACATCTGATATATAATTCTTGGATGTTCATGTGGCTTGCCCACGTGAAATGATGAAACTTATACATACTGCACTAATACAAAAAAAATATTGCCTCAAATCATCACCACTGAACACCATTTATTAGCTTCTCATTAATGGTACAGCAAACCTCACATGACCCATGTATCTCTTCACTTATGTCATTTGTTCATTCTGTACATGTCCATTTTCTATATTTCTTGTAATTTTTTTTCTTCTTCTGCATATTCCCATCATTCTTTTCTTTGATTATTAGGTTTTTGAGAAACTAAACACACTGATATGGGGCCTTAAGTGCTCTGAGAGTTTGATACAATTTTTCATGAAAAATATTTCCCTCTCTTTCTTTCACTGTCCATTTTTTGGCTGTGTTTTGACTTTGTTAATTCTGAGTTTGTTTTTTTTAACAGATTTTTTTTGGCCTTGTTTTTCTATTTCTCAGTCAACATTTCAGTGCAAAATTCTTCTAACATAACATTATTTTTAACATGGCATGGAAGGAAGGAGGAGTGGGTGGAAACAGTGTCTGATTATGGCTGTTGGTGGCATATGTCCTGCTAGTGTCAAGGCTGGTGAACCACAGCCAACCTCTCCACTGGTACCCCCAGTAATAGGACCAGCCTGGCTAATGGGACAAGGATCGCCAAAGTCCCCTTGGCGGTGGAGTCTGCTAAAAAAGTATTGCATACTTCCTGCTTTTTAGTTCCACTCAGAGACTGAAAAATATAGCTGCCATAACCCTCTCCCAA
The DNA here is from genome assembly GCA_009760885.1 of Achatina immaculata. Taxonomy (NCBI): domain Eukaryota; kingdom Metazoa; phylum Mollusca; class Gastropoda; order Stylommatophora; family Achatinidae; genus Lissachatina; species Lissachatina immaculata. The sequence goes on along the minus strand of CM019691.1, from coordinate 109,860,002 downwards.
TCCAACAAATGCTGTGCCACAAAATCTTCACTGCATCAGTTGCAAAGAACACCAGCTCACAGTTTCAGGGAAACAGAAGAGAAAGAAAGAAGAACAAATGTAGAAGGCAGTAGATTTCTTCTTTTTTTGTTCCCAAATTAAAGTCCTGCTTCTGGGAGCCAAAATGGTGACCAACCAGAGGCAAAATTTCTGGTTTTTTTAATTAATTCAGCAAATGATATAAGAAACCAAGCTCTACAGTTCCATACAAAAATTCCATAAGAAAAAGAATTGCAAATATAGACAATAACTACCTATGAATATGAAAAACACAAATTTACTCTATACAATAAACTGGAGTGTGAGTAGGCAAACTGATCTGTTATCTCATCTGAAAGTTGTGGGTTCATGACCAGTTAACGACCCCTAACCTCCTTCAGTTGACTCAACAGTAAAAAATGGGTAATTGACACACCAAAGATGAATAAAACAGCTTTCTAAAACTGAGAATATTTTCCTGCAGCGTAATACAAGTATGTTCCTGACTTCAGTACACACATAAATGCTAGTGAATGAAAGAAATCTTCAGACATATGAGGGCCACTCCCATGAATAAGGAATGGGTCCGAGTTAACAGCAGATGAATTAAAAAGGTGATGAAGATCTTGTACTCAAGTTGTCAGTGAGCTATAGCTGACTGATTGCATCAAGGTTGGCAAACAACAGTTGATCAAGACCCCATTTTACCTTTCAGTTGTGCCACTGGAAACAGACTGTGCACCTTTGCCAGACTACTGTCTGGACAAGTGAATATAATCACAATGAGAAGACAAAACTGATCCCAAAAAATATGCTGAGCCACAACTGGTCATCTCAGGCCGCAAGGTGCATAACAGCAACACAACACAACCAATGTCCGTCTGGGATGAACATTGAAGAAGAAGAAGAAAAATAAAAATGCAAAGAAATATTTTAACATATATATTATAAAATTTCTAAGACAACAAAATTATATAATCTCTGATTCTGTATCATAAATAACTGCATGCTTGTCTTTGTGTATCTGTCAATGAATCTCATTAATGCAGAATGCAGTACTTACTTGTGTACTCCACTCTCATGATAAAAGCTGCACGCTGTATTTTTAACTCAGGTAGGAAGGTCTCTATGAAACACGAAAATCTTTGGTCTTGTCATGACTTTCAGAGCTCCCCTTGGCTTCCACCAGAGGCAGATAACTGGATTTATGAGTTGTAACATAGTTTTCAAATCTGGAATAGTGATGCCAGAATGTGAAATTTATTTATGGATGCCTTTTTTTTTTTCACCTATTTTGGATTCAGCTTGGAAACTCTAGAATTAAAAAAAGTTTTTAAGTGAATTAATGAAACACATTTTTTTCAGTTTTAGTCAAGTCACAAATTTTTCCTAAATCTGTAGTTTTGTTGCAAAAGCAAGGCAATTATCTCCAGCTTCTGTGATAGCTATGTGACTTCTAATGTAGGTTCATTCAATTCACCTTGTTCACTCTGACCACATAGACACCCATAGCTTAGGACATTTATTTATGCATGACATTCTGGAACAGTATAAGTGACCTCTGGTAATCAAAATTGGCTATATTTTTTTTTAGTGTGACAGTTATTGAAATAATGTAGTCTAATTTCTTACAGTAAACTGACCTTTTTACAATTACTAAGCCACTACTCAGATGTAAATAGGAATGAACCTAATATCTATGCTTTTGATTGCCCTCTTTACAAGTGTGATCTGAATTAAAACTTATCACATTTAACTCTGAATTAACACTTTAGTACCTTATATATGCTAACATATTACTGAGGAAAGACGCTAGTGATGTGCTCTGGTACATGGGACATGTGTTCCAGATGACTGATGACTCACTACCAACGAAGAAGAAGAAAATAGCACTAAGATGTTTCCACAGGGAAACAGAAAAGCAGACCAAGAGAGACATGGAGAAGAACAACAGAGAGGATGTTCACCAATAGAGGGCTCACTTGGGCAAGAGCAGAAAAAAAGACAAAGGACAGGTGTTTGTGGAAAACCCTTGCAGAAGTCCCATGTGCCTTGGGCACTTAAAGTTCAGAGAGAGAGAGAGAGATGTGCTAACGTTCATCACCATCTGCTGATTTACCAAGAATTTATGAGTTATCAAACTTCTGTATTTTATTTTAAATAATAAAGCTGTTCCTACTTTCTTCCTAGTTTATACATTCTGTATGTTGTGTGGTCTTTTTATATTTTTAACTAGGATTTCCACATGCAACACTGTCACTCTATCCTCGCAAAGTCTCCACTGACCTCTTTATCATAGAAGAAACAATGGGGCCTGCATACAGTAAAGTGACAGGGTACCCATGTATGGTTAGTTTTAGGTGCTCCAAAATCCTCCTGCTGCCCTTGCTTGGCAGCAATTGATGGCATCAATTCTATGTTCATTTACAGTTCTTAACTTTCTTTATGTTCTTAACATGATATTTGCATCTAGTACTGCCACATTTCCCCGTGTGGTACCTGGGATCTGCAAAGAATAGGACCACTGTACCCTACCACGCATGATCGAAAAGGCGACTAAGGAGGGTTCAGCATAGGGCCAGCAACCCTATCTGGTAAAAAACTATCAGACTGCTACAGAAACGGAAGCAAGGGAAAAAACAAATGCAGGTGGAAGGAGAAATGCTTATCAGGAAACTGAGCCCATGAAGGTTGTGGATGAAAGCCAGCCACTGGAAGTCCCCAGCCCGACTGCAGACCTCCTGGAACCTAAACACAAGATGCAAATAGGCAGCTGGAATGTAAGAACACTTAACCAGACTGGAAAACTAGCACAAACCATCAAGGAAATGCACAGATACAAACTAGACATACTAGGAATACAAGAAGCAAGATGGACAGGACAAAACAGAAGGAAATTAACAATACAGCACACAGAAGATACAATAATATGGTCAGGTAAAGAAGATCTTCATGAAGGAGGAGTAGCATTGATTATAACAAAAGAAACATCAAGAGCATTGCTGAAATGGACCCCTATAAATGAGAGATTATTATATGCACACTTCAACTCAAGATTCACAAAGCTGTCTATTATAGTTTGTTATGCACAAACAGAAGCAGCTGAAGAGGAATTAAAAGAAGATTTTTACAACAGCCTCCAAGCCACAGTAGAAACAATACCCAAGCATGATATGCTACTCAACTTGGGCGACTTCAATGCAAAAGTAGGTGAAGGAAATGAAGGTAGAAGAAGAATCATGGGAAGAGAAAGAATCGGAGAAATAAATGAAAATGGAGAAAGACCGTGCAGTTTCTGTGAAGAAAACATGATGACCATCGGAGGGACAATTTTCCAACATAAAAACATTCATAAACTGACTTGGAGGTCACCACAGAAAACCACAGAAAACCAAATCAATCACATACTAATAAACAACAAGTGGAAACGGTCACTATAATATGTGCGAACAAGGAAAGGAGCAGATGTAGGAGGTGATCACAACCTTCAGGTAGCAAAAATAAAACTAAAATTAAGGAAGCCAAAATCGGAAAACACAGAAAGATACGCACTGATACAAGAAAACTGAAAGACCAGCAAACGAGAAATGAATTCTCAATAGTACTTAAGAACCGCTTCACTGTCCTACACGACGAAGCAGAAATGTCCATACTAAAGTTCAATAAAACACTACAGGAAACAGCAAAACAGGTGCTGGGATATCGGAAATGGAGAAAAGAGGAATGGATAAGCAACGCCACATGGGAAAAGATAGAGCAAAGAAAAGAAATCAAGAACAAATTACTGAACACCAAATCACAATGGCTTAAAGAACAAATTTTAAGTAATTATGCACAAAAAGACAAAGAAGTGAAGGAATCATGCCATCAAGATAAGCGTCAATACTATAACAACTTAGCAGAAGCAGCAGAGAAAGCAGCCTATACAAATGACATGAAAACCATATATAAAATCACAAAGCAGATGACAGGTAACTTCAACACAAGATGTGAAAGTGCAGTAAGGACACAAAATGGACAACTGGTCAGTGGAGAAAGAGAAAAAATTGAAAGATGGAGGGAACACTTTAACACCCTACTAAAAAGAACACAAGCAGCACAAACAATAGACATACCTGAAGCAAAAACGGAACTAAGCATCAATACAGGACCAATAACAATAAGTGAAGTACAGGAGGCAATAAAGAAGCTAAAATTAGACAGGGCACCAGGTGAAGATGAAGTGACTGAAGAGATGTTGAAAGCAGAAGAAACACAAACACCAAAACAACTTTGCCGGATACTACAACAAATTTGGGATCTATAAAAAGCTCCAGAGGAGTAGAAACTGGCCTTATAGTAAAACTACCAAAGAAGAGTGACCTCAGAGATTGCGGGAACTGGAGAAGCATTACCCTACTGCCACTCACCAGTAAAGTATTTTGCAGAATAATCATCAACAGAATTGTACCAACACTTGAGGAAAAACTTCAGAAAGAGCAGGCAGGATTTAGGAAAGGAAGATCATGCATGGACCACATATTTGTACTCAGACAAATATTAGAACAGGCAAATGAGTGGCATAGCACAACATATGCATTGTCCATAGATTCTGAGAAAGCCTTTGACAGTGTAAACAGAGATGCACTTGGAAAATCCTAAGATAGCATGGCCTCCCCCATAAGATAGTAAATGTAATCAAAGCCCTATATGAGGGTTTTCAGTGCAAAGTTATCTGTGGAGAACATACCTCCAGCGCTTTAGGGTACAAACAGGAGTGAAGTAGGGATGTGTACTATCACCAACATTATTTATCATGGCACTAGACTGGTTAATGAAGGAGGCAACATCAGACAAACGCAGAGGATTACAATGGACCCTTGACACAGTGCTGGAGGACCTTGACTTTGCAGACGACATTCGTCTATTATCAAGCAGTCACAAAGATATGCAAGATAAAATAAACAAACTAACTCAGAATGCAAACAACATAGGACTAAAGATCAACGTAGAAAAGACAAAGTTAATGAAGCAAAATGTGAACAACAGAAATGTACTCAGAGTAGATAGCAAGTTAGTGGAGGAGGTCAACAAATTTGTATACCTTGGCAGTAGAGTAGTAGAAAATGGAGACAGTGTAGAGAACATCAACAGCAGACTTAATAGAGCAAACCAGGCTTTTGCAGTGCTGCAGACTATATGGAAATCAAAAAAACTAAGCATAAATATGAAAATCAGGATATTTAAGAGTAATGTTCTAAGTGTACTACTCTATGGAAGTGAATGCTGGAAAATCACCAAAACCATAGAAAACAAGTTGAATTCTTTCCAGACTAAATGTTTACGAAAAATTAGAAAAATATTTTGGCCAAACACCATAAGAAATAACATCTTATTGGCAGAAATGCAGATGAAGCCACTGACAACAATTATTGAGGAAAGACGCTGGTGATGATTGGGACACGTGCTCCAAATGATTGACAACTCACTACCAAAAATAGCACTAAGATGGACACCACAGGGGAACAGAAGTAAGGGTAGACCAAAAGAGACATGGAGAAGAGCAAGAGAAAGGATGTTGAGCAACAGAGGGTTCACCTGGGCAAGAGCAGAAAAATGGTGAAGGACAGGCATTTGTGGAAAATCCTTGCGGAAGCCCCATGTGCCCTGGGCACTTAAGGTTCAGAGAGAGAGAGAGAGATTGCCACATTTTACTTCCATCACTTTCATGATATCTACTCTGTCTAACGCCTGTTTTGTGTCAATGTTAAGGTGGAGTCTGAAGCACTTACGAATGTCCCATGTGTGAAGAAGAATGCATAGAGAATGATCTTTAACTTACTAACTGAGAGGACTGTATAAAAAGACCCAGTATAAAAGATGTATAAAACAAGTAATGAACTGTTGCCCTTGGACAGTTCTGAACTGGATGACATCTGAATGTGATTTATGATGTGCAAGGAGTTCACATGGACAGAAGTAAATTTATAAATTTGCTTTGAGAATTTATCATAATCTTCATTATTTGTTTATGCTGTCAGCTTTCAGCTCTGTGCCATTTCTGCATATTCTGCATACACTTTCAGATACCTGAATGTGCTTTTCAGTGAAAACAGTTATATGTGCATTTATAATGTCTCTATGCAGCTTGTCACAGCCACAAAGTTCTCTGTCTTAACATTTGAGGACACTGAAGAACCTGAGAACTCTAGAGAGAGAGTTTTCAATCTAATTTAAAATGTTTTTTAAATCCCTAAATATTTTTCCTTATTTTGTGAGAGGTTTAACTTCTTCGTATTCGCCTATCACTATTGCGTTTGACTCCATTTCTTACTATTCAGGTTGCAATACCAAATAATAGCATTTAAAATTATCTACATCATTAAGGACCTCTACAATGGATATGTCTGTGCAGTCAAAACAGAAGAAAGGATGAGTGAATGGTTCCAGTCTGAAACAGGCATGAAACAAGGATGTATACTGTCTCCTTTGCTTTTTAGAATTGCAAGACTTCTTAATGAAAAAATGCTGCACAGGTAACGCAGGTACATGGGACCCAACTAGAAGATCTTGATTTTGTTGATGACATAACTCTTATCAGTAATAATGTGAATTCTATGCAAGAAAAAACAGATATCCTGTCTTCACTGGCTGGCAAAATAGGACTTGAAATTAACAGGGACAAAACAAAAATAATGAAAATTCCCATTAATCAAAATGGAAAAATACATGCAGAATGGACAGATGTTGAAGAAGTCAATCAATTTGCATACCTTGGCAGCTACATAGATCAGGATGGTGACACCAAAAAGGAAGTTATAATTAGAATTGCAAAAGCTGCATCGATCTTCAAAAATCTTGAGAACATATAGCAATCAAAAGTTATAAGCACAAAAACCAAGTTAAGACTATTCAATTCAATTCAAATTCAATAATGTCCACCATCATTTATGCATGTGAAATCTGGAAAACAACTAAAGAAATAGACAATAAATTAGACTCTTTTGAAAACAAATGGCTAAGTAAAATACTCGGCATCAAGTGGAACGAATTCAATAACAATGCAGAGATAAGACAGATAACTGAACAACAACCAGTCTCATGGGTGATTAGGAAAAGGAATATATATATATATATTATATATATATATATATATATATATATTGGTCACGTGACGAGAAGAAACGATCAGAAAATCCAAAAACAAGCTATCAAGTGGAACACAATAGGCCGAAGAAAAAGAAGCAGACCACGTGAAACTCTAAAGAGGACATTGTTAAGAGAGGCCAAATTAATAGGCATAAAATCCCTTTATGAGGTTGAAAAGCTCGCCGAAAACAGGAAAATTTGGCGAAATACCCTGCAAGCCCTATGTGACGTTTAACGGCACAGGAAGGATATAAGGTTACAATAAGTGGTTTCATTAAAGTATTTGCTGTATATTGTGTATACATACGAATGCTGCATGCTATTCACTTTGTACAATGTAAAAAATGTTCATTCCTATGAATAAAATGTCTGTAACATATGAAAAAAAGGACACGTACAGTGTATTTCTTCGGGCAATGCCTTCGTGTTGCTATATCAGCTGTAAACAATCTAAATCTCGCGAGGTGATATGTCCCGTTATACTAAATACGGAAAAATGCAAAAACACACACAAAAATGATTGGAAGCAGCGGAAATGTGGTTTATTAGAACAATGTTGCTTATTCCATGGAGAGCAAAAATAACTAATGAAGAATGTATGAGAAGAGCTGGAGAGACAAAAAATCTTGTCACAAAGATAAGAGAGAGACAATGTACTTTCATAGGACATGCAACGAGAAGAGGGGGCATTGAAAATATTATAACAACAGGAAAAATAGAAGGAAGAAGATCAAGAGGAAGACCAAGAGAAATTATAGTGGCCTGATGGGATGGTGTGAGAGGAGATCACCAACTGAGCTGATGGCCTGCATGAAGGATCGTGTACTCTGGAGAATCATAATAGTCAACGCCAGTCGACACGGCACATGATGATGATGATGATGATGATGATGATGATGATGATGATGATGATGATGACACACAAACAAGCACCACAGGTTTAATGACACTTATTGTGGAGCAGAAATGTTGCTCCATACTAATTTTAATTGTAAAAGATGTATTTTACACAATATAGTGGTGGTTTGAAAAAAATGGTGGCTTAATTTTTAAATATTCCAACCAAATGCATCTCACTTAAAGAATTCTAGAACAGAGTTCCAATTATGAAGTGCCAAGGCCAAGATATTAAGAGAATACATTTCATGAGGTATCTAGGGATTACATTTCATTGTTCTTGTCCTTTGCGCGCCTTGTGGACAATGCAACACAAAAAGCCAGGAAAGCCTTGGAAGCAGGTATGTGTTAATGACCGCAGCGGATTTTCCACATCGCACTCTATTCTTGCTGATACATGCGCTGTGCTGTCACCATTGGAGTATGGTCCTGGCTTTGCTCACCCTGTCTAGTGCACAGCTGAACAAACTTGATTGTGTACAGACCAGACCAAGGCACTGAGAGTGGTCTTGGGTTGCACCAGGGATACTCCGGTGGCGGCCTCGCGCTTTTTGCTTGATATGCTGAGTGTGAGGTTTAAACACAAGTATGCTCGGGTAAAGTCATACATCAGGATTGCTAGTACGAAGGGTATCCTCTCCATAAGGAGCTGGGACTGATAAAAGGAATACGTATCAAACGAGACAGATCGTAGATGGCTGAGGCCAAGGATACAATAACGTCAATTTGCAAACTAGATGAGGTGTCTAAAGGTGATGATTGGTTACGAGTACAGGACCAAGCTCAGCTAAAAAATGTTATACAGAATGGCCATGAATGTCGAAATTTGGCACAGGGAGCAGTTGAACTTTGGGTTCAAGATCTCATCCAACATCACTGTGGGTCTTCCGACACGGTAATATATATCGATGGCGCAGTGACTCAGAACAGCAGAAGTGGTTGGGGTTTTGTTGTCTACCGAAATGGAAGATAGTGGCACAGAGTTCATGAGCCTTTGAAGTCACCACATCAAGCATGCGAATGGAAATGGAGGCTGTCGGCGGCAATGGAATAGCTAGTTGCTCGTGATGTGTCATTGTGACGGATTCAGAGTATGCTTCGTAAGACTGAGAAGAAATTGCTTCGAAAAGAATGGGTTCATCAGTTAAGCATGTCTACTGTGACAAGCGTAACGTGGCTTTTACTATCCAGGGCATACAGAAGTACATGGAAATAATGTTGCAAATAGGCTTGCTGGACAGGCTAAAATAAATGGCAGATTGACAATGAACAAGGGGGACATTGCTAAAGCTGTGTTAGACAGATCGTGGGAAAATAAAGAGCGGGAATGGAAGAACAATGTAGATCTGAAGAGATTGCTGGAGCTGGGACAAATTAAAGGTCAGTCAGTCATTTGCTTGTCCTTTTGCGGAACTTTGCCTCTCTAACAGCTCTCCTGTAAGCCTCTCGGTTGTAAGCAAGATGCCCTGATGATGATGCATCCATTTGCAGATTATTAACGATGTCTTGCAGCCATCTTCGCCTTGGTCTTCCTTTCTTTCTTTTTCCCATTTTGTACCCTTCCAAGACTGTCTTCTCTAAATTATCATGACGTTTAATGTATCAAAAATATTAAAGTTTCCCTTTCAAGACTGTCTTCTCTAAATTATCACGACCTTTAATGTGTCCAAAATATTTAAGTTCTATCTGTTTAATCTTCTTTACTAGCAAGCCTTCTTCATTAAGTTAAATTAAAGGTGCTGGTAGGAAATCCAAATTGTGTCGCAGAAAACGTACCGTAAACGATCAACATTTGACAGGAAGTATTAGCGAACACACTCTTGGATGGATGCTACGGAATTTGGCGGACCATATATGGAGTTTTCCCGAATGCAGTGAAGCCGTTGTCTGAATTTTGAATCGGGATCCTTGAACTTCTAGATTGTACTTAACTAATAGACGTTTTTCTTCATTCGTCTTCTTATTTTCTTCACTTTCAACGTGGGTAACGTTAATATGAGTGCTACAATATTTAAAACTAGAAATGTACAAAACACCTCAAGGTTAATATAATCAGCCACCAGAAGGTAAGGGAATATCACATATGATTTAAACAATGTTTGAAGTGTAACGAATTGCTGTAAAATTTAGTGAATGCTCTGGGAAAGGCAAAATCAGAAGTGAAGCATTGCACTCTTAACATGACATTTGGGTCTGCTATCACCAAGATTTATTCCAGTGGCAGTGACGATGTCACTAGTCTAACATCTGATCAATGGCAACATTAAGAAGGAGCTTTGAGCACTTAGCAATATCATCAAATGTGAAAGCATTTACTGCTATGCAAGATTTTCACACAACCAGTATAATCCTTGTTTATTTGTGTGTGTATTGTTTTACTCGTTCAGCATTTAGTTCCTTAAAATATATTCAGTATACGAAAAAGTAATCTGTTTTTGTGGAACTGTCTTGCACAAATAGAGAACTAAAAAAATAGGTATAAAAAGATGGAAAGAGATATTATATTTGACAGATAAAGAAAACTAGAATTGAAAGATGAGGAAATCAACAATGAGAGAATTAACTACTGAAGAAAGCATCTAATTATAATATTACGATTAATGTTAATTATAACATCAACCATTTTCAGTACTGAATTTTTTAAAGATCTAATTTATAAAGTGAAAGAGTTTTAAACAGACTTGTTCTAATATATTTAAATAGTACTTTTCAATATTTTAGAATTAAAAAAAACAACTAACTTCATATCAATTATTGGTAGTGTAATGGATATGTTAATAAAAAAGAATATTGTCGTTGATGTTACTTAGTATGACCGTAATGTTCGGGAGCTACCGTAAAGCGACGACTATTACCAAATGCGGAACATCCCACAATCCATCAGAAATGGCTCTTCATTCAAGCGGGCTAGGATGAACAGTTTAGTGAGTTGGCGGAAAGCATCTTGACCCGCCTACAGCAGTTCCAAACATCTACGACACGGGGCATCAAAACAATCGAATAGCTAATAGTGTGTTATTAGTATAAAGCCAGTGTTGGTTATAAGTAATGAAACTCGGAACTTAATTTCACATGTTTGCTTTTCAAAAATTCAAATTGAAGTAAGACAAAAGTTTGAAAGACTGAAGAGTTTTATATGTTAAAGTGGCAGTAGACCACTGACTTATTCTTGATGTGGAAACGGATCTTTTGTGTTTTATAGTGAGATAGATGGGGGGTCTTGCATATCTGTGTTGTGACATCTGTTAAGTAGTTGGGCGGCTTAAAAATACCCCTACCTGTAAAGAAAGCAAGCTGCTGTGTGGTGTTCTTCGTTTGGAAGTCTGGCACTGGATTAAAGGTAACATCTCCAATGATTTCGATTAAGTTTTAATGAAGATTATAAGAATACTGGATTTCATATGCGTAATCCGAGTCTCCGTTCGTTATAGGGCAATTTACAAGTTGCACGTTATGGTGGTTACAATGTTTCTGATGTTACTATATTGGGGTTGGTTTGTTTTGTGATTCAGATGTTAAATAAGAGACAAGAGGGACGCGCTTTTTCAGAATTATACAATGGATAAGTGTCCCTTTGACTCGAAGCAAGTTTAGTTTAAGAATATAGCTGTTCCTCATTCAAGCTCACAGATGTACCTGTTATATTTACCAGCAGAAATTGCTCAAGTAGTGTTATGTTTCTGGATTTGTTATTATTACTGAGTAGAATCAGTTCTGCTGGATTGTGCGCAGGTAATCACATGGCAAGGATCTGTGGGTTTTGTGAACTGCTTGTGATCCTATGTGAAATATATATGGATTTTTGTGAATGGGTGTGATTTTATAATTATTTTGACAGTGACTTCAGGTTAGGGAGTCTTGTGTAGAGGTGAATGAATTTGTTGTAATAGTTTTTAAAGTCTGTGATTTGCTGTGCTGGCATTGTTGGGATAGTTTTTTTTTTATTTCTTAGTAATTTCAGCTGTCACTGATCATATATCTAATTTGTCTTCTGATTCCTAATAGAGTCTTGAGTTTAAAAAACGTTTTGGTAATCAAAAAATTATTTTTTTTTATTAAGTTCAACCCCAGGGTTTATTTTATTTGGTTTCCAGTTGTATTTATGCGCTCTTGATAACATATTTAGTTTCAAATGGATTATGGCTTATGTGACAAAAACACAGGAATTGCATCAGTTCCCCTGTAACTGAAGCTAAATTTATTATGTGAATTTTCAGTGAAGAGCAGCAAAACTTGAAAGGATTTTTAGTTGGAAATAAACACACGGAAAAGTTTTAACAGTTGCTCCCTTGTGACAGCTACAGTTGTTCTGCTGTGGGAGTATACATTTTCCTTACAACCATGGATGGACAAACAGAGGATCATAAACCACACTATCGAAGTGAGTAGTAAATTTTTTGCTGACTTTTTTTAAAAAAAAAAATTATTGTTTTAGCAACCAAGTATTTGAGGCCACCTTATCTTGTATGTAAATCAGATATTTATTTTGCAGCATCTTTCATAGAGAAGCAGAGTTAGAATCAATTTGGGTAGAGTTGGACAGAAAAATAGAAGAGTATGAATTGAAAGTTTAGTGTGTCAACTCCATGGCCTCAGTTTTTCATTGAAGTTGTTGAAGCTTCTGTGATCAGGTCATATCTCCAGGTTTTAGCCTCTAACTGGCAAATTCTACCTCCTTCATTGCAGATGAGACAATTGGTTATGTCAGTTATTTTTCTGCATTTAGTTTAGTATGCAGAACTATCTAGACAAGGAGATGAGTTGCTACCGTGAATCCCATCATCAGTAGAAGCTCTTCATGTGTGCCTCACGGTTTTCATCCACAGTTCTTTTTTATGGGGCCAGGTTTGGACCCTATCACTGTAGAGAGTTTGCAGTCTGGGTCTGGAGATGATTTTGGTATTCATTAATCAGCTGACTGTCATGATTGATATATGACTTAAATGAGATGTGAAAGCTTGTCCTGATCACATTAAATGCCATTACCATGTATCTGGTGTTTCATTGTGTGGTTTTCAGTAGCTGTATGCTTTGGATAGATTTATCTTCCTCGGACACTCATTTGTTCTTCATTGTTACTTGCATTCATTATTTCTATATCTTGTCTTATCATTACACCGCTTGGTATTCCTAGTGAGTTTCTTACCAGATCTTACAGACACAGTGGAGCAAGGTTTCCTAAGCAGTTATTAAAGGTCATTTTCACCTCAGCATAAGCTAAGGTTGCTGAAGCTGAAGATGGACAGCATGTTTTAATGGTTTATTTTCTATTTCAGAGCTAGTCCCTGTCTTTCTGCTTATAATCCTTAATTTTAAATGAATAGTAGGGTGTAGCAATAAACTGACTCTGGGGGTATGTGTTACATTATTGTTCAAAGTAGGATAGAACCATATTTACAATGCAGTGGGAATGAGGGCGGCCAGTACCTGCGACTGACTTGTTTGAACTCCTGTTGTATGCAATTAAGTGAAATCTTACACAGTTACTAAACTTCAAAACATCATTTTTTCATAAGTGCTTTAGTAGCTGCAGTAAGAATATGTGTGAGAATATTATGTAGCATCATCCACTGTGTGCTTGTCACTGGGTACTAAACATAACATTGAAAAATCAGAGTATGGCTTCATGCTGTCAGTGGAATAAGCACTAGAACACATACATTCAGACAGCATAAATTGTTAATTTTAATGGTTCTAAGGACTGCAAACGCGCCACAAACAGCCTCTGGCAGTCAAGTCCAGCTCCTGGCCTTCCCGTGGCAGAACTGTTTAAACTGACAGGAGAAGGGGCGAGGGCGAATATCTGGCGCCTGAAAACCAGTTACTTAGGGTAGATGAGTGGCACGTTTGGTAGCTCATCTGCCGCTGTTGGCGAGATTTTTCAGCTGCCGTGCGTGGAGCAGAACTCCTCCCGGCCAATGAAGAGAGGTGCAAATGAGGTTGCCGCACAGCATCACTGCGGAAAAGGTGGTAGAAAGGATAAAGCGAAGCAAACAGTCAAATCATGGCACCTCTGGTATGGAGGTCGGCCATGTCCTGAGTGCAGTCATATCGGGTGAAATGCATGAACCGGCTTGTCCCAGAGGTTAAGACACTGCTGGCGAGACTCTTCAAATGCCGCGCGTGGAGTGAAGCTCCTCCCGGTCAAGGAAGAAATGCGGAAAAGAAATAAAGGTTGCTGTGCGGCGCCGATGGAAAAAGGTGGTGGAAAGTGAAGTTTAACTGGTATGTCCAGTAGTATCGCTACAAGAGCTATGCCACGGCACCTCTGCTCTAGAGGCCGGCCACGTCCGAAATACACCTACACTGATGAAATATGCCTAAACCGGCACACACCAGGGGTGGAACTTGATGGCTAGACATGTCATGCCACCTCCGCTCTAGAGGTCGGTAACGCCTGATATACACCCATACTGGTGAATTTTGCCTAAACCGGCTCATACCAGGGGTGAATCTTGAAGGCTATGCATGTCACAGTACCTCTGCTCTAGAGGTCGGTCTCGTCCCAAACACTCCCATACTGGGATAATGCCTAAACCGGCTCAACCCAGGGGTAGAAGTCACTAGTGGCGAGGATTCGTCCTCCTGGACAAAAGCTCCATCCTGGTCACAACTAGGAAGGGTAGCGGCCACGACTGCAAAATGCTGAAGTCGGAGACACTGGACCAGGGAAGTCTAGATAGGCAACCACCTCTCACCAGTGGGGATGTTTGTGCATCCTAATCACGCTGAGGTTTTCTGGTGAGAAAGTCCAACTCTGGACTGGATGGGCAACCACCTCTCACCCGGCGGTGATACACAGGTATCTCAAAACACGTTGAGGTTTTCCGGTGAGAAGGTCCAACTCTGGCCTGGGTGGGCTACCGCCTCTCACCCAGCGGGGATGCACTGATATCCTAAACACGCCGAGGTCTTCCAGTGAGAAAGTCCAACCCTAGACTAAACTGGTGCAATGAAAACCACGTGTCACGCAATCCCGCTTCTGGGACCCACCAAGAATACAGGCTAAAGCCCTGTGATACTCTGAACCCATTGTGGTCCTCTCGTGGATCTCATGTGGTCTTTTCGGGGACCACACAGGGAACCACGGGACCTAACGAGGACCACAGGCGTAAATTCAGTAGGATCACAGTGCGGTTTTGGTGGTAGAAGCGAACGAAGAAGAAGAAGTTAATTTTAATATAAACTTGTGCAGAAAGGAAGTTAGAATTGCAAAAGCAGCACTGACCTTCAAGAATCTTGAGAGCATGTGGCATTCAGAATTTATAAATAGAAAAACCTAGCTAAGATTGTTCATTTCAAATGTAATATCCACCCTTATTTATGCAAATGAAAGCTGGAAAACAACTAAGGAAATAGACAACAGATTAGACTCATTTGAAAACAAATGCTTTAGGAAAATAATTGGTACAGAGTGGAATTCAAGAACAACACAGAGATAAGGTAGATGAGTGAACATCAACCTGTCTCCAGGATGATCAGAAAAAGGAGATGACATATGTCAGTCATGTAGTGAGAAGAAACAGTCAGAGAATCCTAAAACAAGCTATCAAGTGGAACACAACAGGCCAAAGAAAAACAGATCATCCACTTGAAACTCTAAGAGGACATTGATATGAGAGGCCAAATTAGTGGGCATAAAATCCCCTTGATGAGGTTGAAAAGCTCACCGAAAACAGGAAAACTTGGCAAACTACCATACGGGCCCTATGTGTGAGTCCTGTGTGACATTTAACGGCATGGGAAGGATGTAAGACGTAAGAGATATGCAGAAATGTAACTGAGATATGTATCCAACCAAGTGCCACACATGGTGATTTAACCATAGTAAAATTGATATGTAAAACTGAGTAGCATTATGAAACAGACAGGAATACAATTTAGAAGAAGATACATGCACTCTTGGAATTGACAGTTAACAAGGAAAGATCAAGAACAGAGAGGAGTGGAGACGTGTCTGCAGCAGAGAGCCTCAAAAAGCTGCTGAATTCAGCATCTGCCCAAGAAGAAGAAAATTGGATATTAATATCTGTATAAAAATTTAAAATGTACAGACTCACAGGAGTCGTGACAGATTTCTTCCTTCACCCATTCTCTCTCTCCTGCTTCCCCCCCCCGACTTTAAAATTCAGAAGGGATGCTGTACTTGTTTGAAGGAGGACAGATCCTTTAAAGATCTAGGAAGATTTTTTTTTTTTGTCTTAAAGACATATTAAACATCGTGATAATTTAGAGAAGACAGTCTTGGAAGGGTACATAATGGGAGAAGGAAAGAAAGGAAGACCAAGACAAAGATGGCTGCAAGACATCGATGGTCTGCAAATGGACACATCAGCAACAGGGCATCTTGCTTACAGAGAGGCCTGCAGGAGAGCTGTTAGAGAGGCAGAGTTCCGCTAGGGACATGCAAATGACTGACTGACTGAATGTTAAAGATTTTTGTCTGTAAGGTTTTAAAGAAATTGTCCCTTTGAAGAGTTTGTAAAACTTTGACTGTCACATAGTTTCAGAATTTTTTTTTTTTTTTTAAACTTGGAATTGGCCCCTTGATTTGTCATAAGATAGAAGTTTCAGATCAGAAGCTGATATTATTTGACATTTTTCTTTCAGCTCTTGAAGATGAAAGGCTCACAGCAGATGAAATGGATGAGCAGAGAAAAAGAAACATTGCTTATGAGTACCTCTGTCATCTTGAAGAAGCTAAAATGTGAGTTGATTTCATAACATTGTTAACACCACGATTTATTTCTGTGTAATCAGTACTAAATAATGCTTTATAAGTGATTCACTTTACTCAGACTGTTATAGTTGAAACATTCATTTTTCCCCCTTCATCTTTGTGTTTCTGTGAAGCACTGCAGTTTGTGAGGATTTGCCTGCAGTTAAGCATCGTATCATATCTTCTTAGGACGTTTTACCTAAAGTATCCAGCTTATTTGCGGCTTCTGGTTGCTTCCATCCTGGCGTTAGAGCTCCTTCAACTGGCCTTACTTTGGGATGTTTGTTGGAACACTTTCACTGTTTAAATGTTTTGATATTCAGCTTTCCAAGTGTTGGGAACCCGAAATCTCTCTCTCTCTCTGAACCTTAAGTGCCCAGGGCACATGGGGCTTCCGCACGGGTTTTCCACAAATGCCTGTTTCAAACACCCTAAAGCTAAAACTTCGTATCAGTGACACATGAAAAAAACATTTATTTGTGGGCCATCTATGGAAAGTGGACAAATCGGGAATACACTAGACTGGAATTATGTTAAAAGGACAAAATGTAACTGTTATTATGAAAGCAGTTGGTTTAAAAAATAATGGCAGAGAAACTGTTGCATGCCTTTTCCGCTAGTAATATTTCCCTACTCTTCCATTTAACATCCTGAAGAAAGGAGAGGGGCGTGAAAGCGGTAGCTGTTTTCTACATACTTATCTTTTGCTCTCAAGTTTTAGTTTTGCAAACATTCGTTCTTTTTTAAATAATGCATATGTTTAGAGCCATTCTTTAGTGTTTTAGGAAATGTATGCTTTAGGGGAACCCATTTGTTTTGATCTGGCGTATTACACGACCTTTCAGTAGTGTCCCCCCTCCTCTCAACTTGAGGTTTTTTCCTTCTCCCAACCTGTCAAGACCGGTAGAGCTAGATGGTTTAAGATTTAGTGAGCTTACTTTGCGTCCTCTGCTAACAAGAAAGTTATACAGGGGGGGCAAGTGGGTTACACAATTGTTGCATTTTTTTTCTGTTGCATGTGTCGCAGCTACTGGGGCATGCAGAAAATGGTCGCCGTTGTCAGTTTTAATACAGTGAAGTTTTAGTAATTTTCTTGTAAAACATACTTACTCCTTTCATTAGTTTTTGGTCTCCTTGAAAATACAAACTTGAATCCTTTGGAGCCTTCCTCCATCTCCTCCTCCTCCTCCTACTTCTGCTTCTGTGTGCGCTCTCCAAAAGGTTGTTGGTTGCGCCGTGTCACCGTTATGCGGTTTTTTTTTTTTTTGCAAGGCTCGACACACCAGATTTCGGCCGGCGAATTTGTAATACCGAGTTCGTCTTCTCCTTGCGATCTTTTTCACTTTGGCCAGGCTGCTGTTTCCATGGCGGGAGATAAAATAAGATCTTGGTCGGCAACGGTTCACCAACATTGGCACACGCAGCTGTAGGGTTGCTGATCGCTGTCTCATTCAGATAGAGTGCTTCATTTTTCGCGCCATTTTTCAAGCTGAAACAGAGGTGTAGATATTGAAGTACAAGCGTAGAGTCTGTTGGGGAGTATGTTTCAGAGGTTTGCATGGTTCTAAGGACTGTTATTGCTGAAGGTGGGGTGGAGGATATGCTCTCCACTCCAATGGCGTGCGCCTCAAATAGCCCCTGACAGTCAAGTCCAGCTCCTGGCCTTCTCGTGGCAGAACTGTTTAAACTGACAGGAGAATGGGCGAAGGCGAATATCTGGCGCCTGAAAACCAGACGCTTCAGGTAGATGAGAGTCATGTTTGGTGGCTCATCTACCGCTGCTGGCGAGATTCTTCAGCTGCCGTGCGTGGAGTTTGGCTCCTCCCGACCAGTGAAGAAAGGTGCAGATGGGGTTGCCGTGCAGCACCACTGTGGAAAAGGTGAAAGAAAGGAATAAGCGAAGTAAACAGTAGTCAAATCACGGCACCTCTGGTCTGGGGGTCGGCCACGTCCTGTGTGCACTCATATCGGGCGAAATGCCTGAGCCGTCAACCCAGAGGTTAATACACTGCTAGCGAGATTCTTCGGATGCCGCGCGTGGAGTAAAGCTCCTCCCGGCCAATGAAGAAAATGCGAAAAAGCAATCGGGGTTGCTGTGTGACGCCAATGTGGAAAAGGTGATGGAAAGAATAAAGTGAAGCTTAATCGGTATGTCCGGTAGTATCACGGCGAGAGCTACTCACACCACGGCACCTCTGCTCAAGAGGCCAGCCGCGTCCGAAATACACCCATACTGGTGAAATATGCCTAAATCGGCTTACACCAGGGTTGAAACTTGATGGCTACGCATGTCACGGTACCTCTGCTCTAGAGGTCGGTCACGTCCGATATACACCCATACTGGTGAAATATGCTTAAATCAGTTTACAACAAGGGTGAAACTTGATGGCTACGCATGTCACGGTACCTCTGCTCTAAAGGTCGGTCATGTCCTAACCACGCCCATACTGGGATAATATGCCTAAGCCTGCTCAGCCCAGGGGTGGAAGTCACTAGTGGCAAGGATTCATCCTCCTTGACAAAAGCTCCGTCCTGGTCACAACTAGGAAGGGTAGCGGCCACGACCACAAAATGCTGAAGTCGGAGACACTGGACCAGGGCAGTCTAGATAGGCAGCCACCTCTCACCCGACGGGGATGTATGCGTATCCTTTCCGGTGAGAAGTTCCACGCCGGAATGGAAGGGCAACCACCTCTCACCCGGCGGTGATACACGGGTATCTCAAAACACGGCGAGGTTTTCCGGTGAGAAAGTCCAACTCTAGCCCTGATGGGCTACCACCTCTCACTCAGCGGGGATATATTGATATCCAAAACGCGCCAAGGTTTTCCGGTGAGAAAGTCCAACTCTAGACTAAACTGGTGCAACGAAAACCACGGTGTCACGCAATCCCGCTTATGAGACCCACCAAGAATACAGGCTCAAGCCGTGCGATACTCTGAACCTCTTGTGGTCCTCTCGAGGATCTCGTGTGGTTCTTTTGGGAACCACACGTGGGACCACGGGACCTATAGAGGATCACATGTGTAAATTCAGTAGGATCACAGTGCGGTCTTGGTGGTAGAAGCGAACGAAGAAGAAGAAGAGGTTTGTATGAAGTCCTGGAGTTTATCTCAGCAGGTTCCACCGTTACGACAACCTCGTCTAGACAGGCACAAGAACGTGACAGCCAGTAGCTGTGACTCACGAAGAGGTTGGAAAGGATTTTGAACTGCGAATGATAAAAGTGCTGACCATCTCGATGTTCCGCTGTGCTACAAATCTTGAACTCTCACCCCTGATTTAGAAATACAAATCAAAACAACGGAAATGGAGTATCAGACACAAATTATGGGCACTTCACTGCAAATATCATCATGAAATAGCTTACGAAAGTAGAATTTCTGTGAGACCATTTTACAGAAGAACTTAAATGTAGCAACAAAAAAAAAAAACTTGCTTCAACGACCACTTACTGAGATAAAGCAGGCCACCAAAGACGGGGCATTCAAAAATATGAACTACCTTAGAGATGAGACATAGAAAGATTTATACTATCATGTCTCACATGCCGTAAGTTCTAAAATAGCATTTTGAGGTATGGAGGCCAGCATTTGCTTTCGCATTCCAGAGAACTGGGTCGTCGCGGCCCCCCCCCCCCCCCCCGTGTCGGTCGGTCTGTCGGTCCGAGGAAAATTCCACACCAGTAGGGAACTGGACCACCCATCCCAGTCGGCTTTCATTATCAGCGCCGGAAGATCTAAGTAATGGAAAAACGTTCATCTTCGAATATTACCAGACACGTAATCTTCAGAAATGTCTGTCATCTATACACCTACACAGTCAGACCTGACTACAGGTAGAAGCTCTGGAGAAGACAGTGGAACTCCACTATGGCGACAGGGCTGCAGGTACAGGTGACCTAACACTTGAGTGCTGAAGAAAAAGAGGAACTTGAAAGCACACGAGAAAACAGCATTGAGAGGAAGTGCTCCCAGAGATAGTCAAATGGTGAACATAGATAAAGCTACTGCCTCTGCTACGAAGCTGTGAACACGGGAATTTAATAGTAGGCGGTAATTCCTGGTATTATATAGGCCTTTATATGTGCGCTAATTTTGTGTTGATGGTAGCATGCTGTTGCTAGCTTTTATGACTTCCAGGAGCGCCCAGAGGACAATATTTGGTCTAAAATTAGTCCATGAAAGGAACTGAAAAATTAAACCAAAGCGTTATGAATCATAACTGTGCTTATAAAACGTTGAGACTTAGAAGTCTAAGAGATTTATTATATGCAAGTCACATCCAAAACATGTACGAAGGCATCTTGATGGTAAAGGTTTTCAAATGACTGTTTAGTTGGAGACACTCACCCGTCAAAACGCGCAGGAAGAAAATGATTCCTTTTTTTAGTTTTTGAAATTAAAAGGAGAGAGAGAGAGAGATTGATCTTTATTTCAAAAGGGTTAAGAATTGGGCACGCAGGCCCGTCTGACATTCTGCCCTTTATCATACATCTTTCACTCTATTCCTGACATTTTACAAATATGCTGTTCATGTAACAAACATCACTTACTTAGGAGTGACTCTTGACTCAAAACTGACTTGGAAGCAACACATCAACAGTGCAGAAGCAAAAGCCAGAAGAAAACTAGCCATATTAAGAAAATTGAGTGGAACTACATGGGGAGCTAGTGACAGAATCCTCAAGAACGTATATCAGCAAAGTATTCTACCACATTTAGAATATGGCTCAACATCTTGGTGCACAGCATCAAACACTACGCTGCATAATCTAGACAAGGTTCAAAATCAGTCACTACGGATTATCACAGGTGCCATGAGGTCCACACCAATAGTAGAAATGCAGAAAATAGTTGGTGTTCAAGCGCTAAAGGAACGTAGAGACACAAAGGTCATGACCATGGGAGAAAAATTCCTTAGCTCTGTAAGCCATCCCCTGAAGGAGAGATTCAATAACTTGGCATTAGGACGGCTTAAAAGAAGCAGCCTCATTCATCAGGCCAAGCGTATGCATAAGCTGATACCCGACCTTCCAACTGTAGTCACTCCATTATCATCTGTACTAGAGCATACACCATGGAAAGAAGCAGATTATACACAAATAACTATTCAGACTGAAGTGAAAGGTGTGCAGAATGGTGAGATGCAGAGCAGTCTTGTAAGATCAATAGCCACACTTAGTGTTCTAGATGACAAATATCCATGTGACACCTGGATACGTGTGTATACAGATGGATCTGCACATAATGCCATAAAGAATGGTGGGGCAGGAGCATATATTGAATATCCAAACAACACCATTGACAAGATTTCCATACCCACTGGTAAATACTGCAACAACTTTGATGCAGAAGTTAGGGCAATTATTGCTGCAGTTGAAAAACTATCAGACTCCAGAATTGATACATGTCCAGTAGTAATTCTCACAGATGCAAGATCAGTACTGGAGGCTCTTCAGTGCAACAAACTACCAGACCTTAAGGATGCCTTGTCAAAAATTGGCTTACAACATGAAGTCACTTTGCAATGGATTCCCTCCCACTGTGGGATACCAGGCAATGAGAAAGCTGACCATCTGGCCAAAGAGGGCACTGAAATGGAGCAACCAGACATACCAGTCACCTATAATCAGAAGAAAAGCATGATAAAAACCTACAGGAAGCCACAAACACCACCACATGATGAGTATCACATGCTAAACAGAAAGGAACAAGTCACCATCTTCCGTCTCCGAACAGGTCACAGCCGACTCCGAAGTCATATGTATACAAAGTTTAAGGTTGGTACTACTAATCTATGTACATGTGCCCAGATGCCCCAAACCGTGGAACATATCCTCCAGAACTGCATCAACTACGAGACACTGAGAAATAATTACTGGCCCAGTGAAACCACTAAAGAAGATAAGCTCTGTGGTTCCATACATGAGTTACAAAAAACAGTGAAATTTATCCAAGAGACAGGACTGCAGATATAGACAGACAATGCGAAGAAGAAGAAGAAGAAGAAGTAACAAACATAATTAACATTGAAGCTGAGAGACATAAAATAAAATATAACATTTACGTTTCGCTCTTAAACATTCACTCAGTACAGAAGTAACTGCATACATTATAAATAACTATCTACTAAACAAAATTTTCAGGACTATTCAGAAAACAATTAATTCGGTGTCTGTAAGAGCAGTTTGAGATAACTTTTAAGTTTTATAATTCATGGAGGCATGTAGCCGACAACAAATAGATATCGGGAAAGCCTGTAGTTGTTGGAAAATTGATATTTTTTTATACAGGATTGGAGGGTATTCCAAAGATGAGCAGCAGAATAACTAAAGCTTTTCTTGTAAAGATCAAGTCTAGGTTTTGGAAAACATGCTGTTCAACCATTTACTGCACTTTGGGCTAAATTTAAACAGGTTCCATAGATAAGACGGGGCATGCCGTGAAAGAAGTTGATGTACTAACTTGGCTTTGTTGAAGAGGAACCTGTTCTTAAGAGGCAGTATTTTGAAACGTTTGTGCTGGTTAGTTGTTTGTGCTTGATCTTTGTCACTAATAAGCTTTACTGTTCGCTTTTGGAGTGAGCAAAGCCTCTTTGTAGAGAGAGAGAGAGAGAGAGAAAGAGAGAGAGAGAGAGGGAGAGTTACCAATGCAGACAGGGTAATTGGCGGTAGTATTAGCTTCTTAAAAAGTGATCGCGCTAGGATTGTTTTTTTTTTTTTTTGAAACCTGTACAGTTGTACTTGTCTTTCTCTTGCATGAAGTACTCTATGAAATACCGGGTTTCTCAATACAACAGTCGGTACTTTTTTTTTCCTGATGTAAAATTAACCACACTTTAGACGTACCAGCGTTTGTGTTTGTGTGAATTTTTTTGTTCGTACCTTATTTGCCACGAGATTTAATCTTTACAATATGCTCACATGCTGAACCAGTGAAAACTGGCTGATTCTCCGTCATACTTAGTGAACAACATCAGCCTACTGATCTGATTCTTCTCCATTCGTAGTGAACATCAGCCTACTGATCTGATTCTCCGTCATACTTAGTGAACAACATCAGCCTGCTGATCTGATTCTCCGTCATACTTAGTGAACAACATCAGCCTGCTGATCTGATTCTCCGTCATACTTAGTGAACAACATCAGCCTGCTGATCTGATTCTTCTCCATTCGTAGTGAACATCAGCCTACTGATCTGATTCTCCTCCATACTTAGTGAACAACATCAGCCTACTGATCTGATTCTCCACCATACTTAGTGAACAACATCAGCCTACTGATCTGATTCTCCACCATACTTAGTGAACAACATCAGCCTACAGATCTGATTCTCCTCCATACTTAGTGAACATCATAAGCCTACTGATCTGATTCTCCTCCATACTTAGTGAATAACATCAGCCTACTGATCTGATTCTCCTCCATACTTAGTGAACAACATCAGCCTACTGATCTGATTCTCCTCCATACTTAGTGAACAACATCAGCCTACTGATCTGATTCTCCTCCATACTTAGTGAATAACATCAGCCTACTGATCTGATTATCCTCTATACTTAGTGAACAACATCAGCCTACTGATCTGATTATCCTCCAGCCGATTTCGCTGGTTGATTTTTTTGCTAAGTTTTTGGTAATACAAACTGGTTACTGTAAAGACTGATGAGCTCCAAAAGTTTATTTTTTTCCCCTCTTTTTTAAATTGTTAATTTATTGGTAACTGCCTGTAAACGCGGTCCCTGTAAATATAAGAGATATTACGCAGCACATCTCTCTCTCTCTGAACCTTAAGTGCCCAGGGCACATGGGGCTTCCGCAAACGCAGCACATACTCTACCAGAAAATAAATAGTCAAGGAAAAGAGAATGGGTATATATTTTCACCAGAGGCTGTTCATTATAAACATTGTGTAGTACGTGTTGTTTAAACTTTTGTGTATCAAACAATTAGCGTTGGGAGAATCTTCTCTCTCACTCTGTGTGTTGGGGGGGGGGGAGGGGGAAGAGAAAGGGGTACGTTTCTTTAACAGAAAAGTT
Source organism: Achatina immaculata (assembly GCA_009760885.1). NCBI lineage: Eukaryota > Metazoa > Mollusca > Gastropoda > Stylommatophora > Achatinidae > Lissachatina > Lissachatina immaculata. The sequence continues at coordinate 109,835,200 of CM019691.1, read as the reverse complement.
TAACTCTTAACTTTGCTTTCATTTGCATTCCATGTGGCATTCATTTCGCGAAATTTAACGCCTATCTTGCCTCTGTAACAGTAAACCTGTGTGCTGACATTTAAAAATTGCACTTTCTGCCTTGTGTAGCGAGAAGACTTGGGATTGCAGCAATCGCCTTTGTGTTTGTGACTTAGCAGAGATACATTTTTCTAACGACCTCTAAGTGAAGTCAACACTTTACGTGGCGTCCACGTGAAAGCACTATTGACCCGTGGTTGTATTAGATTAATTTTAGTCGTCTAGTGAAAGTTGTGTAGCCCAACTTTTCTTCTTTTTTTTATGTTAATTTTTGCTCGTTGACTTTACGAGTTATTTTTTTTTTACTTTACAAGGAAAATACCAGGTTATGCTGATGCCGTCAACCTAGTGGGGGAAACTGGAAGAAGTCACCAATACTGGCATGCACCTGAGAGATGTGGCACTAAAAATGGGTCTGACCGTTAACCAAGTTAAGACAGAGTATATGTAGATATCAAAAGACCAGCCATCATGTATGGATTCGAAATGTAGAGTACAACAAAGATGAACAACAATTGCAGGTCTTTGAGAACAAGATCCTAAGAAGAATCTTTAGGCCTACAAAGGATACCGATAGTGGAGAATGGAAAGAACAATGAACTTAACAGTTTATTTAAATCCCAGAGAATTATAAATGTCTTGAAACCGAATAGATTACACTGGTTGGGCCATGTGGAAAGAATGGAAGAGAACAAGCGAAAATGATGGATGTACAAGAGATGAAGGAAACAAGACTAAGGGGTAGACCAAGACAGAGGTGGAAAGACAATATAGAAGAGGATACAAAGGAAATTGGCGCCACCAACTTGAAATTTATTAGGAGTAGAGTGGAATGGAAGCGAACGTTATCTGCAGCAGTGAGCCTTAATGGCTGGGAAAGCTGAAGAAGACTTTACGTATATCAGTGAAAATAATGATCTAATGGCGGGCAGGGAGCTGGCCGTATTAAGCAAGCGTGTCTCTTTTCATGGGATGTTTATATGCTCATGTACCGCAGTGGTCTAGGCAAGAATATTTATGACGATGTCCATTCGGAAACCCACTTGGGGGTTAGGGGGTGGGGCTCAGGGCAGGGTAGACACAACTATTACTATGTCGTCCAGACCTAGCATGTCTTCTCAAGATGTCTGCCTTATTAAGATTTTCTTCAGGGCCAGAACGTACAGCCAGGATCAGCACCTCACTCGCCGCCGACACCACTCCCCCCCCCCTTAAAAAACAAACTGTAAAGGGTCATATCAAAGTTTACCTGCGTCCATTTCTGTCCACTTGTAAATGGTGCATGTTTAGGAGTATCGGTTTATTCCACACCACAAACTCCGCATATATGATGATCTTACAGTTTTATTCTTATGTCTTGCGTGGGCATCCTTACTGGAAGATACCAACGCCATCTCTCCAGGGCAGGTTACCTGAAGATATTATCATCACCATTGATTTTCCTCTATATCCGTTGAAAATAAGGTTCATTCATTCTAAAGTAAGTGATGATATGCAGCTCTTTTAACTGTTGTTTTTTTGTCTTTGTTTTTCTAATTGCTCATCTCCTCCTACTGTTTGAGCTAGTTGTAGTATGTGAATGAAATTGCTCGTTTTCCAAACCTCCTGTTCCAAAACACAGCATAAGTAAAAAAAAAAAAAAAAGGTAAATATAGTCCCACAGCAAATGCCGTAGGGGATGAAGCGTTAGAGACCTCATAGCTGGGCCATCAGCGTATAGGTAGGTTGGCCAGTTCCTTTCCTTCCCAGATTTTCTCTGATACTCATTTTGCGATGCTGGGTCGACCTCGGGGCCGTATTGGTCGGGAAAAAAAAATCCCGCTCAGCTGGGGGTTCGAACCCTCGACCATTTGGTTGCTAGACGAGTGCTCTAACCACTACGCTAGAGTACAAGCAGCAAAACAGTGATTCACCGCCTTCCGTAGACCACGAATGCTCGTTTATAACCGAGAGAACAAGTCATGACTCAGGCGGGGCAGATGTTCTGTAAATGAAAATGACGCAATAGACCTTCTCTGGGCTGAGAAGAAACTCAACAAATATTCTGAGCAGAAAGAGGGAAATCGGGGGAGATGATTGCTGAAATTTGCTGCCTTCTTTCGGAGGCAGCTGAAAGTTGTTGGCTGAGCAAACAGCTTCGTATTTGCCTGTAGTGACAACCAAGTGTGGGTAGTTATGTGGTTCTGGGCGGCCGTCTTGCCTTGACAGATCGTTTGCACATTTTTGTTTGTTCACGAACACGAAGCATTCTTGAGATACTATAATTTGTTCGTTTGTTTGTTTGTTGTTGTTGTTTCCCCACATATGAGTTGGATTTTACATAAGCTTTAGTCCCTGTTAAAAACTACATACGCTGTTTAACGAAAAATAATTTTATAAACGAAACATTCATGTGTGTGTGTGTGTGTTGTAAAGTCTGGCTTATAATCAGATAAGCTGATTAGCATTTCTTAAAGGCTTTTTAACATTTGAAAAATTCCTCATTTTATTTAGTGTTTCGCAGCTATACCTGTTCATCAGTTTCGTGCATTCTGTTTCATTGTTTCATTCACGTGTGTATGTATGTGCTTTAATTCAAATCACTGAACAACGTGACATCTGGACAGGCATGTTTACCATTACAGATTTCACTACAGTGTCAGGTTTGAAAGGGGGGGGGTGGAGAGTGGCACGTGGGGCATCTCACTGTAATCCCACACCTGAAGAAGGTACACACGTTGTACCATTGTTTCTTTATCTCATGCACATCTGTCTCCGCCCCCTCTCCTCTGTGTGTGTGTGCCACTGCACAATCATGGCGAAGTATGCTTCAGTCTCATGACACAGGTCACTCGCTTCCTGTTGGCGAGAGCAGAATATCACAACCACCACCGTGGTCTTCAGATTGTGCGTGAAATTTTAGCCTCGAGAGGCGTGATTCATGAGAGTCCAGACCCAGTCATAAAACATAATTCACTGGGACATTGCCAGGACACGCATGCGCTTAACTCGCTTTAGTGTCCATTTGGTTAGTTGATCCTTACTCTAAGTATCAACAAGATAGACTAACTGAAACAGAGAGGAGAGAGAGGTATACACACACATTACTGTGTCACCCCATTGTGATTAGCGATATCTTGTTTTTGTAACGTTATTTTGCTTAAGAGTGGAGTCAGAAGTCCCACACAACGATATCGGAATACACAGCCATCATTCATTCATTTGCGCGTCCCTTGCGGAACTTAGCCTCCCAAACAACACTCGTGTAGGCCTCTCGGTTGTGAGCAAGATGGGCTGCCACTGATGCATCCATTTGCAGATCTTCAACGATGTCTTGCAGCCATCTTCGCCTTGGTCTTCCTATCTTTCTTTTCCCCATTATTTATCCTTCCAAGACGGTCTTCTCTAGATTATCATGACGTTTAATGTGTCTAAAATATTTAAGTTTTCTCTCTTTAATCCTCTTTACTAGCCAGCCTTCTTTAATATTAAGCTCTTGTAGTACATATATATTTGTTCTTTTATGTGTCCACGATATTTGAAGAACTCTTCTGTAGCATTTACATTCAAAGGCATTTATGTGTTTCTCAGCTGGTTTATTAAGTGTCCAGGTCTCACAGGCATATGTTGCGATGGGAAAGATGCATGCCCTTAAAAATCTTATTTTTGTAGTTCTGTCTGCTCCTCTCCACAGATTCTTTAGTTGTTTTACTTTATGAAGAGCGATAGATGTCCTCCTTTTAATTTCCCACATTGTATCTCCATTATTAGTTAGTAGTGATCCAAGATATTCAAAACTCTCCACTGCTTCCAGTTTTTCCTCATTGATACATATTTCAGCTGCCTTGTTTGTTTTGTCAGTTGTCATCAATTTAGTTTTCCTCCCATTAAGATAGAGGTTTTGCTCTTCGCTGTTCTTACGGACTGATAATTAGTTCTTCCATTCCTTTTTGTGTTGTAGACAGTAATACTGTGTCATCAGCATATCTAATATCTGGTATTTCATAATCTCCAATTGTTATGGCATCGTAATATTCTTTGTCTACATCTTCTCTGACATTCCTCATATTTTCAGTATACAAGTTAAGTAAGGCGACAATATGCATCCCTGACGGGACCCCTTGTTTTATGTCAAACCAAGTTGTCATCACTGTAATGAAATCGCGATGGCCTCTACACGGCTTTGCTAGGACATATTATGGAGGCTGGTGAATTGAGGGGGGGGGGGGGTTCTAAATTATTGGCGAATTAATCACCACCCAGGCCAGAAACTAAAATGAGCATCTCTGACGTTCGTCCACGGAGATAACATTCGTGAAACAGTAACCTGTATTTGCAAGTTTTTTTTAAAACCTTCATTCCAGACTCTTATGCCCAAGCCTGTTCAGATAATCTGCCACTCTCCTCAGACGTGGAGCCTCTATAGAAGAATGGCATAAAACGATGAAGGCTCTGATCCATCTTCACTTTAGTGACTTCTTCAGTAATCTGTAGTTATAAGAACCACATAAAATGGTGTGGCGAGAGGGAAAGAGTAAACCCAACAACAGTAGGTCTGAAAATAAGAGAGGTAAGACCAGAATTGATCATAAAATGTCAGACCCAGAGTTAGAGATCTTTTTTTCCAATAATTGGCAGTATTTCTGAATAATGGTGTAAGACACATACAGTTAAGGCCTCGGTTACTGATGGTTAGCTTAGCATGGAATGTGACACGAACAAACGGGCTGAATGAGGAGAGTCTGTGACCGAAACAGTTGAAGCATGTCGTCAGTAAATTCAGCAGTCGGCTGTATCAAGTCTGGAGTTTTAAATGACGCTCATAGGAAGTATTGAAATTAGGATCCGGGAGTTTTGGATTTTTATTGTTAGATTTTAGTAAGAGCTCAGCGTTTAAGATTGCCAAGATAACAACCACAACCATCTTATGCTTGTGTATACTTCTCTGTAGATTTCTGTCTTTGCGTCCTATCATGCCAGTGGTGTAAATATCATTCCATCCTGGCTGTCTGTTGTTTATTTTTTAATTATTTTTTTAGTCTTCCTCTGTCCCTCAGTGTATTTGTTTTTCATCTTTTTTTTTTTACTTTTCAGTTATAGCTTTTCATTACTTGTTCTGTGATCGATGTTTTTTTTCCTCCATGAAAATGGGTTAGTTAATTCATACTTATGTATGGGGCTTGTGCCAGTTTGTTCTTATTTGCCATCTTTTAGGCCTTTTTTTCAGAGAGAAGCCACATCTGTGTTACTGCCAGTGATCTTTTTAATGATCTGTTTATTTTAAGGGCAAAACATGTACTTCGTGTCTTGTTCTTTTTTAAGACACATAATCATATTGTTTTGTGTATAAGAATAGCTGAGATGGACATGTGATCTATAGAGCCAGAGTGCGCTTTTAAAGGAAGTTTCTTACAAACTAAATAATGTTGGAAAAAAAGTTATATAAATTCGCTATTTGGTCAGTCAGTCAGTCAGTCAGTCATTTGCATGTTCCTTGCAGAACTTAGCCTCCCTAATATCCTGTAGCCCTCTCAGATGTAAGCAAGATGGCCTGCTGCTGATGCACTCATCAGATTATCAACGACGTCTTGCAGCCATCTTCGCCTTGGTCTTCCTCTCTTTCTTTTCCCCCATTATGTAATCTTCCAAGACAGTCTTCTCTAAATTATCATGACGTTTAATGTGTCCAAAATATTTAAGTTTTCTCTATTTATTCCTCTTTTCTAGCCAACCTTCTTCAGTATTAAGTTCTTGTAGTATGGATATATTTGTTCTTTATTTTGTGTGTCCATGATATTTGAAGAATTCTTCTGTAGCATTTACATTTCAACGCTATTAGGTACCATAAGCATTAGTGAAGTATCCTCCAAATATAAGATATTGATAATGTTTTGCTCCTGTAAGAGAAAGTTTGAATTTGTAAGAGTAACAGAATTACCGTGATTAGGAACTGCAGAAACATGACGGTGGCTTGAGATAAATTAGATGTTAAAAAGAGAATTAAGCGGGAATTTGAAAAGAAGGGATTCTCGAGCAGAATTTGAACTGTTTCAGTGTTTATTATTGACCTGATATCATTCATGTTGCAGCAGCACTTTCTTGATGTTTTATAGATGGCGCTTTAGAATTCTGTGTGTGTCAAAACAAGGGGAAGTGCTTGAAGGGTGTTTGTGGGAGGAGGGGGAGGGGGAGTTAAAATGTGGGGAAAGGCTTCATTGGCCCTTCATCTTGCACTGTCCCTCGTTTTCACAGTTCACCCGGCCAAGCTGAATCCAATCCATCTCTTTATGCTGTCCACTTATCTATATCATTGTCGTCCCTCCTGCTCTTTTTCCTAGAGATTTTTCATCAAGTGTACTTTTCATTATTTTACCACGACTCATTATATCACCAGAATATTTTAACTATCTAGTTCATCCCCATACTTTTTGCACAAACTATTATATTATATACTACTTATTATATTATTACTATTATCTGTATTATTTGCTATTATTTTAATATAAACTATTATAGCTATCGTCATTCCGTGTTCTTTTAATGTGATTATAAATGTTTCACGGTTTAACACACACACAGACACATCTCTCTCTCTCTCTCTCTCTCTCTCTCTCTCTCTCTCTCTCTCTCTGAACCTTAAGTGCACAGGGCACATGGGGCTTCCGCAAGGGTTTTCCACAAATGCCTGTCCTTTGCCTTTTTTTCTGCTCTTGCCCAGGTGAGCCCTCTATTGCTCAACATCCTTTCTGTTGTTCTTCTCCATGTCTCTTTTGGTCTACCCTTACTTCTGTTCCCCTGTGGTGTCCATCTTAGTGCTATTTTTAGTAGTGAGTTGTCAGTCATTCGGAGCACATGTCCCAACCATCGCCAGCGTCTTTCCTCAATAATTGTTGTCAGTGGCTTCATCTGCATTTCTGCCAACAAGATGTTATTTCTTATGGTGTTTGGCCAAAATATTTTTCTAATTCTTCGTAAACATTTAGTCTGGAAAGAATTCAACTTGTTTTCTATTGTATACACACACATACACTTATGAATATGTAAGGAATCTGTCTGTATTAGACAGCTTGTACGCTCTTATGTTGATTATAATTCTGATCGTACTTTTGATATACAGAATTTATGGCAAATCGATCGCAACTGTTATATTGACTGTAGGGCAGACTTCACGCAGGGTTTGATTTTCTGTGGTGCTATTTTGCTTTTATATGGGAAATATATGTGTGCCGTTAATGCTGCTCTTTTATATGGTGTTCAGCGTACGTTTCAAGTCCTAACTTTGTTTGACACATACCAATGTTGTATTGATATTCATTTTGTTAGAATTAATTTCAGAATGCACACATTCTCACTCCTACGTTTCATGTGTAGATGTTTAACGCTTACAAACGTTTTATTTCAAGGATTCTGTTGGGTGTTTGGTCACAGGTGTCGTTAAAAAATGATTTTGTTTGGTCACCAGTATCATTCAAAATGATTTTGTTTGGTCACATGTGTCATTAAAAAATATTTTGTTTGGTCACCGGTGTCATTAAAAATAATTTTGTTTGGTCACCGGTGTCATTAAAAAATATTTTCACAGACATGTAGTTCTTTCTTCTCCGTCGCCGCCACCGCCTTGTTCTCGGAACTGCGAGGTGATGTTCTTTGCCAATGCTGTGAAGATAGCACACCATCGTGTCGGATTGGGAGCGGGTTACGGCTTTTTTTTCAGTCCCTGAGTGGAGCTAAAAAGCAGAGGGTGTACGGTACTTCGTTAGCAGGCTCCACCACCACGGGGGCTAAAACGATCTCTACCCCGTTAGCCAGGCTAGGCCTGTTCAAGGAGGTACCAACGGAGAGGTGGAAGTGAGTCTTGGTCATCTATGGTTCGTCAACCCCAACTCTAGCATGTCAGCTATAGTTCGTCAACCCCGACGCTAGCATGCCAGCTATAGTTCGTCAGCCCCGACGCTAGCATGTCAGCCATAGTTCATCAACCCTGACGTTAGCATATCGACTATAATTCATTAACCCTGAAGTTAGCATATCAGCTATAATTCATTAACCCTGAAGTTAGCATATCAGCTATAATTCATTAACCCTGAAGTCAGCATATCAGCTATAATTCATTAACCCTGAAGTCAGCATATCAGCTATAATTCATTAACCCTGAAGTTAGCATATCAGCTATAATTCATTAACCCTGAAGTTAGCATATCAGCTATAATTCATTAACCCTGAAGTTAGCATGTCAGCTGTGGGGCGTTGACCGCCAAATCTGACATCATCTTCATCCCAACATGCAGGTTAAGTTGTTTGAACTTTTCTTTCGAATATTTTTAACAAAGTGTAATCCATTTGAAAGGAGATTGAAGCAAATGTCTTATATCCACGAAAGTTTGAATGAGCGTAATACGGAAACTCTTTTAGTTGTCATTGACAGTGATCACGCTAGGATTTTTGAAACCGGTGCAGTTGTACCTGTCTTTTACTGTGTATGAAGTACTTTCCGAAATACCGGTTATGTCAGTACAACATTCGGTACTTCATACTTAAAAAAAAAATATTAAATTAAAAACACGTTACATACATCATATGAAATTCAATGTTCGTGTGAAAGTTTGTTATTATCTTATTTGCGACAAGATTTATTCTTTACCATATGCCCACACACTGAACCAAAGTCAAAACTGGCCTGTCCTTCTCCGTGCAAATTGAGCATTTATCAGTTATCCGTTTTTTCTCCAACCGATATCACTGGTTGCATTTTACTAGGTTTTTGATAATGTAAACCGTTTACGTTAATTGACAACCTCCAGAAGTTCGGGTTTTTCTGTTTTTTTTTGTTTTTTTTTTAAATCGTTAATTTACCGGTAAGTGCCGGCTGACGCGATCACAGAAGTTATTGATATTGGTATTCGAGGGCGGCTCAGCAGCAGCAGCAGCAAGGACGACCTGTTGTAACTGGTGAGGGTAGGAAAATATAGAAGACAGATGTCCGGTATAAACTGTAGAAGGACCAAATGAGTTCGGAAAGATCGTACATAGCAGGGTAGAGCCAAACTACAGCGGTCATTGAACGGGAAAGGTAGCAGTAAACATCTGCTTTCATCCACTGGACTGACGTATGTGTCTATTAAACAGATGTCAGACTCATTAAGTACAGCAGCTGGCTATGTAAACGTACTAAAAGGACTTTTTTTGGGTTCAGTTTGGAAACGGAGAAGGGGGTAAGAAGGGTGGTGACTGATGGAAAAGTGATGGAAATGGACGAGCGTTTGCGTTGCTTCGTCCATGTTAATTAGTTATCATAGTCATTCTCACTCAAATGTATGGAAGCTATTTATAATTTATGTTCAGCTGGCCCCGTTTACTCGTCCCAGAGGTTCGTTGTGGCGCAGGCTATAGCTGTCACCACTCAGACACGTTGTCTGTCCACAGCACATCTAGGAGGTAGCAGGTGGTGTGAGTCGCTTCTCTTACTTCTCCCAGATGACTTAGAGAGCATTGCGCTGCTTGTCCGTCCAGAACTTTCTGATCTTTTGTGAGCTCCAAAGACGGCCCAGAACCTGTCTCACTCTTTGGTGGCTCTCCTGCTAGACGGCTGACGCTCTCCTTCTGCCAGGTTTACGGGGTAGGGTTCTACTCGGTGTTCTTTATGAAGCCTTAAAAAAGCATTCTTCTAGGACAGGGCTCTGCCACATGAGAACCTATGGATTTTTAAAAAAATTAAGATATTCATCGCCGCTAATATTCATACCCAGCCTCCACCGAACTACACAACCCCCACAAAATGACCAGTTCATCTAGTGTAGGCAGATCACTTTTTTTTTCTTTTAGTTTATCCAGTAGGCGTCGCCCCCGAGAATAATAATGATAAATGTATAGTATAGAAAATGTCAGTCAAGTATGGTTTGCGGTATGTTGCATGTGCAAGAGTTTTTTTTTTTCCGTGTGTAGAAGTAAAAATGAGTTTTTAATCACAGCCTGCCTTGGCCTGCCTTGGATAAAAACAAAAGCATGTAGCCAAGCTTAACTTACTTTTCTGGAAATAAATTTCTTTCTTCCGTGTTCCGAAATGTTCAGAACCCATAGACACCTTGTATATGTATGTAAATAACAGAGTTATATGGGATTTATTACGTGTTATACGGGAGATGCCAGTAGAGTTTGCCTCAGTGCTGTAGCAGGTCTGAGCGTATCGGCGTGGCGGTATTTAGAAAATAATAGATTATGCTCGAGTCAGGGTTTCTCAGGTGGGCGTCTGCGGTACCCTAGGGTTCTGCTAGAAGTTCCTGGGAAGGACTTTTCATTCACGACCTCTGGTGGAACCCCTGCAGATCCGTCGCGGAACGCAGGTTGAGAAAGCCTGTTGTAGGATTAAAATTGGGATCTTAAAGCAAGCCACATAAATCTATTTCCTGTTTGATAAGATGTTGATGCTTCACCATCACTATGATATCGACTGCAAAGGGATATCGTGGGGGGGGGGGGGGGAAAGGCCTGTTCTTGTGTTCACACCACGAGAAGGTCAAGAGTCAAGCCACTAATGTCACAGTGTAGATTATTGCGCAGGTTAACCGGGTATTCAGCGTTTAGGAGGATTTTTAAAACAACCCACTGCCAACCATAACAAACTGCAGTCTCCCATGAACTTCTCTACATCGCTGACGTACAGCTTCTTTTGAAACCGGCACTCAGTCTTCTTCTTTCTCCTCCTCCTCCTCCCCCCCCCCCCCCCAGTTTCTGTAGCGGGTTTTTGTGAGAAAGAAAAATCATGCTGTAGTTTCATTGTTACCTTTGGATGTCTTGGCCAGTGCAGGCATATTTCATTAACAAATGTCCTCATGTTAAAGTATGTTTTGGGAATCAGTGCGCAGATGTTGCCTTCAAAAATTGGAACTTTCTGTTTCGCCAGAACTAATCAGCTGCTGAAATAATTTATTACGTGTGACAACTTTACTGCATGCGAATTGCATGCTTAATTATGGCGCGGATTTCAAGCAGTTCTCCTAGGAAAGATCTCGTCCATCTTTCATCACATTCGGCGGACTCTGGATTGTCGTGTGTGGCAGGATGTGCAGTCAGTCTATCGACAGATCAGAGTAGTTGCGTGTTCTTTGTTGAGTGTGTTCTCGGTACAGATGATTTCCACCAGTATCGTTCATGTTGCTGTTTGCTCTCTGTGCCATATTGACAGTTTTTCTCCTCTTGTTTTCCTTGTGTGTCAGGGTTAGTATAAACCGCTGCCAACATGGACGCCATCAGTCAACTAGAGTTCCCATTAGTCAATGTCATTTGTGACCTAAGCCTAATACTAACTTTTCCAAAGCGATCTCGCCATTCATTAAAACCATATATGTTGAATTGGCATGTGGCGAGACATAACTTGAATTTAAATAAGAATTTAATATCGCCTGCTAGTATTTTCTTTTTAAATGTAGGTTATTTTTCTGCCTCTAAAATAAACTTATTTTGGATTTCTTCATGAGCTAGGCGTTCCGTCCTATAGAACTGCAAGGTCAGTAAATGCTTTCAAAACATGGGCGTTCTCACCCGCGGTTTTGGTTTAAATTAAAAACAGAACAGGCTAATGACTTGCTTTAGTCTTTAGTTTAACAACCTTTTTTTAATTTGTTTTATTCCACGCGACCGATTCTATCATTTGTCTTCTTTGCATTTCTGTGTTTTCAGTTTTTACCATGTATGCTGGACAAACGACGGGTCGCTTCCATTTGTTGTTCTTGTATTGAGCTGCTTGATTGAGATATGTAACTCAGAACTGAAATGTCAGTGATTACTGACTATACTCTTTTGTTTAATATATACTATCCCCCCTCCTCCTCCCCCCCCAAAAAAAAAGAAGAAACGCATAGCTTATGTAAGCTTAATTTTTTTTATATGTTATAACATTTTTTTCCCGGATCAGGTCCATGATTTAACGTGAATTTTGCTATTCTCGTGTATAGTCAGAACGCAGTAGCTGCCCTTGCTAGTTGCGCATTTTTAAGAATTTTTATTTACTCACGTTACATTTATGGAAAAGTCGTGATTTTTGCGGTGAGCACAACTCACTTCCCACACAAATGAAACCATATAAAAGGATGAGGTTACACAAACACATTCAGTTAGTTTTCAAGCAGACAATTATGGCGCGTCTATTGCAAAATTTAGGAAACGTTGCTGTTGGTCGCCTGCAAGCAAGCGAAAGTCAAAGTCAGGTTGCCAAGCATTTAAACGTGCAGCAGAGCACCATCAGTCGACTTTGGCACCGTTTCCAAGACACTGACTCAGCTGAAGACCGGCACCGCAGTGGACGACCCAGGACGTCGTTTGTCTGATCAAACTGTCCGAAATAGACTGCATGAAGCTGGACTGGTGGCACGACGACATCACCGAGGTCCTGTCTTAACGAGACGCCATCGCCAAAATCGACTTGTTTGGGCCAATCAGCATTCGACCCTGGACAACTGACAATCATTGGAGACGTGTCTGGTTTAGTGACGAATCTTCCTTTTTTGTTGCACCGCCATGATATGCAGAGAAGAGTCTACCGTAGGCCAAATGAATGTTTTGCCCAAAATCGCGTTGATGAAGCTCAACCGCACGGTGGTGGAGGTGTAATGGTATGGGGAATGATCAATTTCAACGGACAGAGTCCATTGGTGCAGATTGAAGGAGGCTTGAATGCGCAACGATATGTGAAATTCTTCGACCCCATGTCCTTCCATTTTTGGCTGCGCAGAGGTCTGTGTTTCAACAGGACAACGCCAGACCCCATTCTGCAAGGTTCACCACACAGTTCCTGACTGCCATCAACATTCTTACTCATCCCTGGCCATACCTGTCTCCAGACATGAATCCGATCGAGCACCTATGGGACGAGCTGCAAACACATGTTTGTCGCCGAATCGTTTCTCCAGCCAATCGTCGTGATCTGTGACAGGCACTCCAGGCAGAGTGAACAGTCATCCCACAGGCGCACATGAAACATCTGGTCACATCTATGCCCAGGAGATGTCAGTCACTGATCGATGCAAGCGGTAGCCGCACACCATACTAAGTTGAGAACCCATGGGACTAACAAATTCTGGTCACACAGATGCAAGAAACGGTCAAATGAGTGTTTAAACCCTTAGATATTATTGTGAGTTGAAAATTTTATTCATTCAATTAAAAAAGCTATAGAATATCAAAGGCTAAAATAAGGTCATCAGTAGTTATGCGTTTCTTTATTTTGGACAGTGTATCTTTGAAGTTAAAAGAAAGGATTATATTCAAAGATTTTATTCATATTGTTTATTAATAAAACTTGGCCTGATTGGATTTCGGAGTGGGTATTTTTCACGAGGTGTTAAAGTATAACTGCTGGGTTTCTAACCTAGTGTTGTTAACAAACTTAGGGACTAGCGTGTTGAAAGTAGCTGAACCACGAAGTGGTAGTCTGGTATTTCTTGCCTGGATGTGTAGGGTATCAAACACTTGACGTTTTGCTCCACTTATAACCTCGACCCCAATTTCGACCTTCTGAGCAGTTTTGGAGATTTTCTGATCGTTTCAATATTCTTTTTCTTTGTATTTAGTGACATTGAGCTGAGATAAGTTCTACAAGTGTGTGCCGAGTTAGAACGTCAGTTAGTCTATCGCTTGTCATCTTTCTATGATCTGAAGGCTTGTAGCATTTATTACAGTGTAAACCTTTTCTCTCACGTTCTTCTAAAGTGAAAGAGCTTTGTGTTGTATGGTTAGCTTGAAAAAGTATAAAGCACTTGAGACGTGAAAGAAGTCTTAATTTTTCGAGGCAAACCATACAGCATAAAGTCATGTGCCGACTTAGTCCGCATTTGGAACTGGCCGTTAAGTCGATTTGGCCGTATGTTGTCATTATATGGGGAGGTCAGACACTAAATATAGTTCAGTATTATAAACTTGTTACAAAATGATGAACAGACATGTTGGCCATCACTTTAAAACGCTAACAGAATGCAAATTAGCACAGTAACTGTGGAAATCTGTCACAAAATATGAATCACAGAACATTAAATAAATAGTCATACTGTAATAACTTTATAGTAAGCTAAAAAGTGTACACAGTCAGACGCACACTTTCATGTATTCATCAAGTAATGATACTGTGTGCTTGTTCATTTCCTTCTTATGTCTTGTAGTGAATTTGTTGTGTATGTAGAACATCAGATGTTTGTAGATTGATCGCAGATTGAATCACAGCTCTTTAAATATTCCCTATTTTTCCCCTTTGGTACTCCGGCCCTATAAATTGGCCTGTGACTCAATTCACTCTGCGACATCCTAGTTGTTTTCTGCTTGCTAAATTTTTAGTGTTTTCTGAGTATTCTTAAATGCTCTCAGAAGCAGCTGTTCCCAGTTTGCTGTTCCCACTTCCTCAGTATTCAATACTTCTTCAGCTAACAGAACTTCCGTGTTCAGGCCGCATTATGTATAATTTTAAGATCATCTCCCATCTTAAAGAGATTTGGGTACATATTGTATTATTCGTTGATAAGTTTGCTTAAGGAACTTTCTTTCATATAGCGCACTCTCTTCTGTGTCATAGTCGGACATATAGCGCACTCTCTTCTGTGTCATAGTCGGATATATAACGCACTCTCTTCTGTGTCATAGTCGGACATATAGCGCACTCTCTTCTGTGTCATAGTCGGGCATATAGCGCACTTTTCTGTGCCAGAGTTAGACATATAGCGCAATCTCCTCTGTGCCCTAGTCGGACATATAGCGCACTCTCTTCTGTGCCATAGTCGGACATATAACGCACTCTCTTTCGTGCCATAGTCGGACATATAGCGCACTCTCTTCTGTGCCATAGTCGGACATATAGCGCACTCTCTTTCGTGCCATAGTCGGACATATAGCACACTCTCTTTTGTGCCATAGTCGGATACAGCGCAATCTCTTTCATGCCATAGTCGGACATATAGCACACTCTCTTCTGTGCCATAATCGGATACAGCGCAATCTCTTTCATGCCATAGTCGGACATATAGCGCAATCTCTTCTGTGCCATAGTCGTACATATAGCGCACTCTCTTCTGTGCCACAGTCGGACATATAGCGCACTCTTTTCTGTGCCATAGTTGGACATATAGCGCACTCTCTTCTGTGCCATAGTCGTACATATAGCGCACTCTCTTCTGTGCCATAGTCGGATACAGCGCAATCTCTTCTGTGTCACAGTCGGACGTAACACACCCTCTTATGTGCTCAGATCGAGCTCAAAGGACGGACACCCTCTTATGTGACACCCATGTCAATATTTTCCAGGATGTGATTTTTCTTCTCCCCCCCCCCCCCCCCACACACACACACATACAAAAGCCAGGATCACAATTGATATTCGTAAAGACCAGTTTGTTCATACATAGATGATACTACTCGCCTTCAAGTCAGGAACATTTTCCTAAGAAAGCGCATTTTCTTTCGTATGCGCATATAACCAACAACAGGTGTCTGGAAAGTCAGAGAAGTCCTATGCTAATAGATTCGATTTTTCCCCTCCAAATTCATTTGGTTCCTGATTCACGCATGGAGTGGTTTTTTTTTAAACATATATTTAATTCACGAAATGTATTACTTCCGCTCTGCTAGTTCATTCTCTCAGTCCTATGCTTTCCCCCAGTAATAACGTCTCTGGAATGGAGACGCATCTGTGGCTAAATGAATATATAAACATGGCATGTATCGCGTGCAAGGTATTTATCGCTGCAGTACTACCCATCTGCAGAAGTACGATGTACAGTGGCCATGACAAGTCATGATCACAACAGAAGGGGATTGTTTACGATATTTTTTTTTTCTTACATGAATTAAAAGATTCTCCATGTACTTCAGAATCGCAGGAATGAAAGGGAAAGCCGGCATTTAAAAAAAACAAACTTTGCCTAGAAAGTCAACTTTGCTGTGTATTCATCTTCCTTGTGAGCGTAATGCTGGAAAACAAGCACTATGTTGAGCGTTTAAATAGAATATCCAGTCAGCGGTATGTGGTTAAAATCAGTGCGAGTCATGGGCACATTTTCCCAGAACGTTAGGAGTTAGTTGTTGTGCTGAAACGTGTGATTCTTCTTCTTAGAGCTGGCTGTCTTTGCAGCCGATGATGTGAAGATGTTCAGGCACTGCATCGTTTCGGCTTGGAAGCGGGTTATGGCGTCTGTTTATTCAGTCCCATAATGGAGGTACAAAACAGGATGTGTGCAGTGCTTCTATAGCAGGCTTCACCACAACGGAGACTGGCTATCCCTACCCTGTAAGCCAGGCTAGGATTTTTTTTCTGGGGAGGTGGGGGGGGGGGGAGACAACGGAGAGGTGAGACAGGGTCTTGGTCAGCTGTGGTTCACCAACCCTGACGCTAGCATGTCAGATATGGGTTGCCGATTGCCAAATCGGACAGGGGCTTTGAGTTTGTGTGGTTGTTTTGCTCTGAATGCCATCTGACATTCTGCAGCCAGCCGAAAGTTCTAGCCTAGCGTTCACACTGGCTTTTATGTAATTCCCAAAAAACAGCTGGTCACTTGCGCTGCCTGTCGTCTGTTTACAACCTTCCTCGTCCGGATTTGCTGCTTGGTGCCTCACCGATTTAAAGCTATATTTGGCAGCATGCGATACAGTGTTTCAAGTACGCTGACACACCTTTAACGTTGCAGAGCAGGAGTTCTCATCTTGGGGACTAGTGGTGGTGGGTAGTAGTAGTAGTAGTAGTAGTAATGGAGGAGGAAGAAGCCGACGAAAGAAAGTAAAATATACAAGGATCATTGACTATTTCAGACACAAAACATAAGTGCATATGGAAGCTATTATCGCTACTACTACTAAGTATGCACCTGAGACCGTAGTAGTAGTAGTAGTCTAGCCGTACCCAGGCCAGTCTGGCTGAAAAAACTCAAAGGACTGTTACTGTGAGCAACACACATGTTAAATAGGGTCTTGGTTAAATGTGGCATGTCTTCCCTGATAACGGCCTGTCTCATCAGCACCGACTTCTGTGCTGGCCTTTTGTTGTGTTTTTGTAACATTCTGCTTTTAGCTAAGACTGTTTAGGAGAAGAATGATCTTAGGACTTCTTATAGTTTCAGAACAAGGATCTGTGTAGTTTCTTACATAGAACTGCTTCACAGCGCAGGCTTTTAAAAATACACCATGCCAACACACCACCTTCGTGGATGTGCTAAATTAGGACATGGACGTAGTGACACACTTCATCTGTTGACAGACTTCGTATTCAAACTTGCCAGTGTGGACGACAGATCCGCCGACAGCGACGTCAGAGTACGTCCTTGTGTACTGAAGTAATAGCACGGAAGACATTTCTGTAACACTTCGTGTAGCTGGTCCGGAAGCAGTGTACTTGGAGGAGACGTTGAGACGTAGTTTGTATGCCGAAGGAAAGGGAGGGTGTTAGTTTGGGGCTGAATATTATACACAGACTTTTTTTGGTGACATTTTATATCAGGTTGAGAGAAGATTTACACAGTGTCTCGTATTTGTGTCTTTTACAGACTTAAAAAAAAAGAATTCATAAATGAACTTTTCCCAGGAAGGGCTGGCCTAGACACAAGTATCGCATTTGAAAGGATGTTTAAAAACAAATCTACGTATTTCATAGTCGCGTGGGTAGATTTAGGAATAAAGGACTGGGTACGCAGAGCAGAAGAGGGAGGAGAGAAACAGATACAGCTGCTGAGCAAGACGTTCAGCCCTGACGGATGGTGTGAGAAAGAGCTGAAAGAAAAGTTGCAGCCTGGCTGTTGTTGAATCCTGGTGACATCCATCGCTGCATTTAGATGATGTTGGTGATAGTGGTGATAGACAGTAAATGCGTGTTATATTTATGCCATCTGTTATATTTTTCTTAGTTTGACCGTGCGTCTCCATCTATTTTTTTTTTAAGTATGCCTCCCGTCAGCCTAAACTTTACTGTTTGTTCGCGGGCAGTGCAGAGTTTTTGCCAGATCAGAATAGTCCTGATTGATTTCTTCAAATGCTCTTTCCTGTACATTCAGCTGCGTTTTATCAGTTCCCACACTACACACATCCCTTATCCTTAGACCGTACTCTTCGTGCTTTATCTTTGTTCTTGTATATTTTTTTCACTAGAAAGATCACTGATAGACTGTTTTAAGAATGTACCCAGAGAAAAAGGAACATCTCCGTGGGTTTGATCGTTATCTATAAAAACAAACACAGACAGACAGAGACAGACAATTTGTTCAGCTCATCTGTTCCTCAAAAGTTCTTTCCAGCATTGAAGAGTTCCCCTCTCTGTTGACATCCTTATCTGTCGTTCTGGGCCATCTCACTCTCTCACAGCCAGCCTTTAAATCTGAGTCACTTCTTGCATGCCACTTGTTCATTCTGTCCTTGGTTTGGTCTGGGGGGTTTTGGGAGTGGGTGTTCTTTCCTGTATGCGGGGAGCGGGGGTGTTCTTTCCTGTGTGCAAAGGGGGGGGGGTCTTTTCTGTCTGCAAAGAGGGAGGGGGTGTTCTTTTCTCTGTGTGCAAAAAAAGGGGGGGGGGTTCTTTTCTGTTTACAAAGAGGGAGGGGGTGTTCTTTTCTCTGTGTGCAAAGGGGGGAGCGGGGGCGTTCTTTTCTCTGTGTGCAAAGGGGGGGGATCTTTTCTTTGTGTGCAAAGGGGGGTTCTTTTCTGTCTGCAAAGAGGGAGGGGGTGTTCTTTTCTCTGTGTGCCGGTGGGGGGGGGGTTCTTTTCTGTGTGCAAAGAGGGAGGGGGTGTTCTTTTCTCTGTGTGCAAAGGGGGGGGGGTCTTTTCTGTGTGCAAAGAGGGAGGGGGTGTTCTTTTCTCTGTATGCAAAGGGGGGTCTTTTCTGTGTGCAAAGAGGGAGGGGGTGTTCTTTTCTCTGTGTGCAAGGGGGGGTTCTTTTCTGTGTGCAAAGAGGGAGGGGGTGTTCTTTTCTGTGTGCAAAAGGGGGGGGTGTTCTTTTCTGTGTGCAGGTTGAAGAGATACAAAGTGTGGATAAACAGACAGTCCCCACTTCCCGGCGATTCTCTTTTTCTGACCGGTCCAGTGACGTCTTATTGTAATTTACTCATTAAAAAAAAAGAATACACACTACATATTTAACGTAAAACTTCTTATTTTAAAGTCTGTATAGAAATTATGTGGGCCGGCTAGCGTAGTGGTTAGAGCACTCGTCTAGCAACCAAATGGTCGAGGGTTCGAATCCCCAGTTGAGCGGGATTTTTTTTCCGACCAATACGGCCCTGAGGTCGACCCAGCCTCGTAAAATGGGTACCAGAGAAAATCTGGGAAGTAAAGGCAGCGAGGAAAGGAACTGGTCACCCTACCTCACACGCTGATGACCCAGCATAATGAGGTCTCTAACGCTTCACCCCCTACGGCATTTGAAATGCTATGGGACTATCTTTACTTTTACTTTTTATAGAAATTATAACGTCACTCTAGTTTATTTGTAAAACATGCCTGTCCACAAAGAAGCACTGTATACTGATGGGAATTCGCTTTACGTATTTCACTTTCTGACGATGCTATAAGAACAGAGCCATGCCGGAAAGCAAGAACTGCCTGTAATACATGACATGTAGCCAGCGTACAATATTATGCTCCCGGCTGATGTCCGCATCAAGAAGTGCTCTCATGATTTTACGTGTATAGACTGTTTATGAGAACGCCCTTCTACAGTGGTTGCGGCTTCCAGCAACAAATGTCTTAAAGTAATTGGTTGTAAGCTGAACAGCAGAGCTTGGGCACATTATAGTTTTTAAAAAAATGTCACCTGGCATTTGCATCCTGTGAGGTTTTAGTGCCTGCAGATTTCTAGATCACAGCACTCGGCATGGGGAGGCCAGCACCTGTCCTTGCTGCATTTGTTTTCCCCAGAGATACACCGGATATCCTGGCGCCGGTCGGTCCGAAAAAAAAAAATCCATCCCAGTGGAATATGGAACCACTGGTCACAGAACCACTGTGATACGTTTATGTTTTATACGTGTTTAGTGGTTTAGCGTTATGTGTATAGTCGACTTGTTTCTGAGAAGGGGCATGAGATCGTGAAGGCGGTAAGCGATGCGGGGGTGGGGGTTATTTTTGAGTTTTTTCTGCTTAACAGTTTAACAGATCTGTCTCGTGGCTTCTGTATATAAATATATACAGTTCGTGTTATATATATATATATGACACAGAGTCCGACAAGGCAGTTTCAAGCATCGAGTAATCACTATTACTGCTTACTTTAAGGTTTAGCCTCGATTTAGCGAGGCGTGTCCCATTTAGCTTTGACCTAATCTCAATCTCTTGGCTAGGTTATACTAGAGTGCACGTACTGTAGAGGTCGTAGTGACAGTCGTAATGAGGACGTTTATTCTTGTTATTAGTCATCCTAAGATTTATTCTATACATGCTCTTTTAATCTTTCTTGCTGGAAAAGTACTGTTTTGAACATTCAAGTAATTCACTGTACCTGTGTATACGCGGAGCTGTTTAGAAATTTGCTCTGCAACAGTCGAATCGAACAGGCAGTCGAATATCCTTGTGACGCTCTTATACAAACATATATCACCGTCAGAACTTATCAGACTGTCATATGTCTTAGTGCTGCACTTACAAAAACATCACAGTCTGACATTGCGTCAGGCTGTTGTGTGTCCTAGTGACTCTCTTACACAAACATCACCGTCAGACAGTGTTTCAAGCTGTTGTATGCCCTACTGACGCACTTGCACAGACATCAGTCAGACAGTGTTTCAAGCTGTTGTGTGTGCTACTGACGCTTTTAGACAAACATCACAGTCAGACAGTGTTTCAAGCTGTTGTGTGTCTTAGTGACGCTTCTACTCAAACATCACAGTCTGACAGTGTTTCAAGATGTTGTATGTCCTAGCGACGCTCTTACAAAACACAGTAGTTACTGGTTATGTTTCAGATGTTATGAGCTTTATTCTTTGTTGCTTGTTTGTCAGTGCATACAGTTCAGCCCCACACTTAGTTTATCATTGTACATGTGCTGTTAAATTCTGCCTCGATTTCAGCAGATAAATTCAGCCATTATTTTAGCATTTATTAAATTCTATCATGAATTCAGCATTTCTTGAAATGCTAATTGACAACCAATTATTTTATAATAAAACACACAAACACCCCACACGCCCAAAAATTCCCTGAGTCTGAACATTCTAATGTGTACTAAGAAAACATATTCTCCTGCTTTCCATTGTTTTCAGAGTAAGTTCGTTTATTAGTTGCATGGACTGGTGTCTTCAGCCTAAAGTGGTGCTGGATTAATTACATTTTCTTCTCTTCCTGTATTTGTGTACTTCACTTTGTTTAGCACTAACCATCTCAGGTTGTGTCTGGTGATGTCTGGTGAAGAAATCTCGCGCGGTCAACCAGACTGGTATGTTGTCTCTGCTTCTGTTGATTTATTGTCGAAACCTAATGCAGTATAAGCCCACGCGTGTTGCGAATCAGCTGCTATCTCCTTAGATGGAGTTACTGGGGGCAGCACTGTTTATTGAGGGGTAACAGGTGATACGATTAGACAAAGCTACACACCTGACGCCAGGTGTGTGTGTGTGTGTGTGTTATTACTGTGTATTCAGGTCACACAACTTGTCGATCGGGTTAGGTATAAGCTCCACATAACCGCCCGTTATATTCTTCTTCGTTGTTGGCTGAGACATCGACGCCAATATCACTTTCAGATACGACATAAAAATATAATTAGTTAACATGTCTCTTTGTCACAGTAACAGGTTAATCATTTGCAAACTCTTATTTAAAACTCTTAGTATAAGCATCAGAAGTGTGGAAGAGATAGTGAAATGTTTAAAGAAATGAAGACATTGACGAGAAATGTCACACCTAAGCTAAATGTAATTTGTGATGAGATGGGGAATACCCTGACAGAGACAGAGGAAATTCTGGAAAGATGGAAGGAATATTGCAAAAGAATGTATGAAACAACCGACTGTGGAAGCAGAAATCAACAGTGTGAATTATTATTGGAGGAGAAAGAACCCGAGCCGACAATGGAAGAAGTTTTATGGGCAATAAAGAGTCTGAAAAATGGTAAATCACCAGGATGTGATGAGATAACCGCTGAATTTATTAAAGCAGGAGGAAAGGAGTGTGCAACAATCTATCATGCACTATGTAAAAAGATATGGCATTCAGGTATTTGGCCAAAAGAATGGAAAAGAACTGTAATCATACCACTGCCAAAAAAGGGTAACCTGAAATTATGCACCAACTACAGAACTGTTGCCCTGATTAGTCATGCCAGTAAAATTCTGTTAAAAATCATAATGGGTAGACTTCGAAAGAAAATAGAAGAAGAAGTCAATATGGTCCAAGCTGGTTTCAGGCAAGGAAGAGGATCAAGAGATCATATATTCAATCTAAGATTAATAATAGAGAAATGCAGGGAGTTTAATGTGAATCTATATTTATCCTTTATAGACTACTCAAAGGCATTTGATTGTGTACAACACCAGAAACTTTGGGAAATAATGGAAAAAATGGGATTTCCAACACATTTGATACAATTAACATCACTGCTGTATTTAGACCAACAAGCAGCAGTCAGAATAAATGGTGAAACAACAAGTTGGTTTGACATAAAACAAGGGGTCCGTCAGGGGTGCATATTGTCACCCTACTTATTTAACTTGTATACTGAAAATATAATGAGGAATGTTAGAGAAGATGTAGACAAAGAATATTACGATGCCATAACAGTTGGAGTTTATGAAATACCAGAGATTAGATATGCTGATGACACAGTATTGCTGTCCACAACACATGAAGGAATGGAAAAACTAATTATGTCAGTCCGCAAGAACAGCGAAGAGCAGAACCTCTATCTTAATGCAAAGAAAACTAAAGTGATGACAACTGACAAAACAAACAAGGCAACTGAAATATGTATCAATGAGGAAAAACTGGAAGAAGTGGAGAGTTTTGAATATCTTGGATCACTACTAACTAATAATGGAGATACAATGAGGGAAATTAAAAGGAGGACATCTATTGCTCTTCAGAAAGTAAAACAAATAAAGAATCTGTGGAGAGGAGCAGACAGAACCACAAAAATAAGATTTTTAAGGGCATGCATCTTTCCCATCGCAACATATGCCTGTGAGACCTGGACACTTAACAAAACAGCTGAGAAGCACATAAATGCCTTTGAATGTAAATGCTATAGAAGAGTTCTCCAAATATCGTGGACACAAAAAAGAACAAATATATCTATACTACAAGATCTTAATATTGAAGAAGGCTGGCTAGTAAAGAGGATTAAAGAGAGAAAACTTAAATATTTTAGACACATTAAACGTCATGATAATTTAGAGAAGACCGTATTGGAAGGATACATAATGGGAAAAAGAAAAAGAGGAAGACCGAAACGAAGATGGCTGCAAGACATCGTTGATGATCTGGAAATGGATGCAGCAGCAGCAGGCCATCTTGCTCACAACCGAGAGGCCTACAGGAGTGCTGTTTGGGAGGCAAAGTTCCGCAGGGGACATGCAAAGGAATGAATGAAGTATAAGCATTTCCCGCATAGTTTTTTTTTTTTAGCGGTTAAAAATCTCAAATTTTCCCCAATGTTAGTAAAGAAATGGCGATCCTGATATCACCAGTACTGTCGAATTAAGCGAAGAGGAAGACAGCAGGCACTATTTTCTCGCACCTGTAATAGGTGTCGAGCATTAGTTTATGTTAGATTTAATAACTGTTTTCTGTTCCCCAGAACAAATTGCTTTAACGTCTATATTAGTATACTTGTTTCAGGCCTTTATTTAATTGATCGAATGCCTGAAATAATAATCAGTTGCACTGGTTTGTTTTTTCTTTAATGTGTAAATTATTAATCTTATTTACCTGACGCCCCCTAGCGTTCTTTGCTGAAAGACGAAGGTCGCTGGTAACGAATTTCTTATAGCTTAATGTCAAGCATACTGAAGATTATTTACATTGCTGATGCTATCACTGTTGAAGGGACGCAACATTCTCGTTCAGAATTCACATATTTACGTTACAACATTTGTTTCGATGTTTGTATGTCAAACAGTGGCTTTCTTAGATGACCAGTGCCGTAGTTTCGTTTCGCTGCAGTAGGGTTGAGAGGGTATGTCAGATTGCATGTGGAGGTTCCAGGTCAAGCGAATCAGGGACCCGCATTGTGGTTGAATAGTGCTCCGCGCTGAAGATATGTGATGCCAGAGAGTGCGCTTTCACTTGAGCTGTTGGCTTGCTGGTGCGTTGTTAGTGGTTGATTTTGTGAGACTGATGATGATATAGTATGGTTCTTAATGTGGGCAAGCATGCTCGCAAAACTTTAGGAAAGCATGCTAACAGCAAATATGCAACACACAACAATTCATGAGTTGAACGTGTTTCATTCATAAACTTGTAGAAAATATGTACGCTGATACGCTTTCACGGAAACGTTCATGTTTTGTAAAATTGGGAATCACTGGATTAATAAAGACTTTGAACTTGTTCATTGTAGACAGATTCTCTTTCATTCGATTTACTTTAGCCTGACAACCAGTTATTTTCTATTAACTAACTAACTAACTTACTAACTGTCTAACTAACTAATTAACAAAACACACACGCACGCACACACACACATACCCCACCCCACTCCCCACACGTCTGAACATTTTGGTATGTTGACTGAAATGGCTTGTCTGAGCAGACGGAAAGACGTGCCCTTATAACTTTGATAACTATGACTGCGATTAAAAAAACCAACTTTTGTGACTACTAACAAACTGACACACGACATTACCAAAGCGCAAACGTAATACACCACGTCCAGATCCAGTGCTGCTCAGTGACTACGTCTTCAAGTATGCCAAGTTCATATTATGGGCCCCGGTCTTACTTCAGCCTGAAGTTGGTTGATTCTCTTCGCATGTATGTCTGGCACCTCAGCATGGTATAAAGCGTTTTAACTTCATCGCTGGTATCAGACGAAGAGTTCTTTTTCTTTGCGCCACCCACATGTGCTGTGGAAGAGTGGTGGCATGATTATCTGGGCCTTCTAACCGTGACAGGTCGAGGCTATATCCCTACAACTTTCTGGTAGTCCAGCTCATGCTCTTCATCAGTCCGGGTAGGACCTTGATCCTTGCTGCTCGACCTTGATCCTCGCGGTTCGATCTTGATCCTCGCTGCTCGACCTTGATCCTCGCGGCTCGACCTTGATCCTCGCGGCCGGACCTTGATTCAGCACTGGAACAATCATTGCTACAGAGCTGAAGGCACATTTTTCTGTGCTAATTTATTACTAAACTGTTCCTGTCAGTGCTGACGAGCAGGGAATACGGTTATTAACATTTTGTCTTTTGTCCACGGTGTTTTCAGAAAACTAGTTTTGAGTAAAATGTTAAGAAGTTGAAAACGAGAAATCCTTTGAGTAACCCCTTT
Source organism: Achatina immaculata (assembly GCA_009760885.1). NCBI lineage: Eukaryota > Metazoa > Mollusca > Gastropoda > Stylommatophora > Achatinidae > Lissachatina > Lissachatina immaculata. Next base: position 109,809,733 of record CM019691.1, on the reverse strand, counting down.
TAGTAAAGCGTAGTAGTATATGTATGATTAACCTAGGAAAATAAATAGTAAACAAAGGATTTTAGACAAGAATGAAAGAAAATAAGGGAATAACCGACGCGAACCTTAGATTCTGGTTTGACAAGCAAGCTGAGAGAATACAACTGGCGAGGCAATTGTTTCGCTTGCTTCTTTTGTTGTTGTTATGCTATAGATGTATCTAGGGGGCGTGGTGTTAGTTCCCATGTTTTCCTGCACCTGACGGCATACTATAGGGCAATGTGGTTAGTACCACGGCATGGCGCTTTTCTTTCTCTAGCCCTAGCTCTTGAGGAAGCCTCCGATGACAGATGGCGCTTGAGAACTGTTACATATAGGAATATGGGACGCCGGAATCACGGTTTGAACTCAGAATTCAGATGTTCATAGAGTTCTCTTTCTCCGCAATCATAGTTCCGTCCTTCTGAGTTCTTATCAATTCTTTCCTCACCTGCAACCTGTATTGCAGAATATTCACCGCATTATATTTCAGAACCTCTACCCCAATCATATTCATCTATTCCACTCACTTTTTTTCTCGGCTTAACAACCACTGTATCACTCTCTCTCTCTCTCTCTCCGCTTTTCCCGTCCCACTTTTACTACCAAACTGTCACACTTCACAAGTCCTTATTTAAATATTCGCTGTACTTCATCACCACGCACCATCGTACTCAGCCTCTTGCAAGTCACTGTTAACTACTCAGTTTTTTTCTCATTCATTTTATTTTTTCATTCTTGCTTGTTATATACAGTGACCTGATTAAATCCACGTTTATAGCACTACCAAAGAAACCAGGTGCAAAGAAATATGATGACCACCGGACTATCAGCCTTTCATGTCACATAACGAAGCTGCTTGCGAGAATCATTATGAGAAGAGCAAGGAAAAAGATAAAAATGGAAATAGCAGATGAACAGTTTGGATTTGTTGAAGGAAAGGGAACACACAATGCCATTTATACTTTACGAACACTAACAGAAAGAGCTTTAGAAGTACAGAAAGGTCTCTACTTATGCTTCATTGATTACACCAAGGCATTCGACAAGGTGAAACATAATGAAATTGTTAAAATGCTTGAAGACATCAATATAGACGGCAAAGACCTGAGGATTGTAAAACATCTATACTGGCAGCAAGAAGCAGCAATTAGAGTTGAAAATAGAACTGGAAAATATGAGCCTATAAAACAAGCGGTGCGACAAGGATGTGTACTATCTCCAGGCCTTTTTTCTTAGAATATTCTAAAAACGATCATCACAGAACCAGGCATAAAAATTGGAGGATACAATATTAACAACCTTCGGTATGCTGACGACACAATACTGATAGCTGAGAACCAACAAGACCTGCAAAATCTCTTGGATAAAGTCGCCAAAGAAAGTGAACAGAAAGGCCTTACTTTGAACATAAAAAAGACAGAGACTGTGGTTATATATAAGAAACAGAATCCACCAGCATGCAGTATATTCTAAAGCAGGTGCAGAAATTCAAATACCTTGGAGCAGTAATAACTTCAGATGGGAAATGCAGAACAGAAATTCATTCATTCATTCATTTGCATGTCCCTTGCGGAACTTTGCCTCCCAAACAGCACTCCTGTTGGCCTCTCTGTTGTGAGCAAGATGGCCTGCTGCTGCTGCATCCATTTGCAGATCGTCAACGATGTCTTGCAGCCATCTTCGTTTTGGTCGTCCTCTTTTTCTTTTTCCCATTATGTATCCTTCCAATGCGATCTTCTCTAAATTATCATGACGTTTAATGTGTCTAAAATATTTAAGTTTTCTCTCTTTAATCCTCTTTACTAGCCAGCCTTCTTCAATATTAAGCTCTTGTAGTATAGATATATTTGTTCTTTTTTTGTGTCCACGATATTTGGAGAACTCTTCTGTAGCATTTACATTCAAAGGCATTTATGTGTTTCTCAGCTATTTTGTTAAGTGTCCACGTCTCATAGGCATATGTTGCGATGGGAAAGATGCATGCCCTTAAAAATCTTATTTTTGTAGTTCTATCTGCTCCTCTCCACAGATTCTTTATATGTTTTACTTTCTGAAGAGCAATAGATGTCCTCCTTTTAATTTCCCTCATTGTATCTCCATTATTAGTTAGAAGTGATCCAAGATATTCAAAACTCTCCACTTCCTCCAATTTTTCCTCATTGATATATATTTCAGCTGCCTTGTTTGTTTTTTTTTTTTCAGTTGTCATCAATTTAGTTTTCTTCCCATTAAGATAAAGGTTTTGCTCTTCGCTGTTCTTACGGACTGACATAATTAGTTCTTCCATTCCTTTTTGTGTTGTGGACAGTAACACTGTGTCATCAACAGAAATTAGGAACAGAATAGGCCAAGCAAAGACTGCATTTCAGAGAATGAGAAACGTATTAACCAACACATCCTTATCAATGAATGTTAGAAAACGAGCCCTAAAATGCTATATTTAACCTATCTTGTTATATGGAAGTGAATCATGGTCAACAGGCAAGTCTGCACAAAAATCATTGGAAGCAGCAGAAATGTGGTTTATTAGAAGAATGTTGCGAATCCCATGGACAGCAAAAACAACTAATGAAGAATGTATGAGAAGAGCTGGATAGACCAAAAAAAAAAAAAACTTGTCAAAAAGATAAGAGAGAGACAATGTACTTTCATAGGACATGCAATGAGAAAGAGGGGGGGGGGGGTCATTGAAAATATTATAACAACAGGAAAAATAGAAGGAAGACCAAGAGAAATGATACTGGACAGTCTGATGGGATGGTGTGAGAGGAGATCACCAACTGAGCTGATGGCCTGCATGAAGGATCGTGTACTCTGGAGAAGCATAATAGCCAACGCCAGTCGGCATGGCACCTGATGATGATGATAATGATAGTTATATACATTTCATGTGAATTTATATTCCCTCTTCTTTCCCTATTTCTTTATCCTATATATATTTTTTCTGTAAGATTAGTGTAAACCGAAACGCTACAACTGTGTGCTTGTCAATTAATAAAGCTGTTACTGATTTTGCTTTAAATACGTACATTTAAAATTTTGTTATTGCAGCTTTACTGCGGTGGTTTTTTTGCGTGTGCGCGCGCTTGTATGTGTAGCCCATGAAGGAGATGGGTTCCCTTATTTACGGCTTGTGACTGAGCGCCTGTGGCCGGATGCTGTTATTAGGCCATGCTGCATGTGGTGTTGATCATTTAGTTATCACCCAGCGCGCTTATTGAAGATGAATTGCGGGGTTTTGCGCGCCTGTTTTTTTTGGTAGAGTTTCTCCAACGTGAATCGCAGGATTCTGATCACATGTTAAGAACGTATAAATACCACATAATTCTAGATAGATGGTGTCTATGGTGGGTTTCCTCCAAGAACCCGGACCAGAAACATTTTTCTTGGCGATCAAGGCAACATACACTTCATTCTCTACAGCTAAGGTTCCTAACCAAGTGTATGGCATATCCCTTTTGGATATGGAGACCAAAATGATGGGTGTAAGGGTCTTTGAACGGTTTCTGTTGCAGAACAAAATGTTGATAGATTATGGTTTTTTTCAGTTGTTCTGTCCCTTGGCATCCACATGTGGATTTAGCGCCAAGCTTTTAATATCTTGAACTCTTACTGCTCCTTAATGGGACTGATGATAATGCTTTCAATCTGCCGAAGGGGGTGAAGTATCCTGGTTGTCTTTTCTAAGTTCAGATATGGGACACTTGGTCAAATAGGGGTATGTGTAGAGTTAAATTGAAATTTAAACATAAATTATAATAAATAATCCGACAATCTCATCTCAGGAGAAAAGTCACAGAACACATTATTTCTGCTTGTCCAGCACTCGATGAATTCGCAGTTAATGTCATTAGCTATAAAGGAGTTTCCAAAGCCAATAATCCTCTTTCAGCAACTATCCATTTAAATAGACATTTACTGAGCTGTGAATGACTCGATTGTTTACTTACAAAATATGCCAGCCGGGCCTACTTCTTGTACGTCTTTACAGATTTAATTCTCTTCAAAATAGCAGCATTTCCACTAGGACAGTCTTTTTTTTTTTTTTGGTTTGTGTGTTTAAATTCTGTTTCTGAACATTCAGCGATTAGAGATTTCCGGCACAAATCCTTAAATACGGGACTATCCAGTGTAATAAAGGACGGTTGATCTCTTAGGGTGAGAGGACATAGTGGACAAATCCGTGAGGGGGTGGGGGTGGGGGAGGTCTGTAATCGTAAAAAGAATAAGATCTTCCGCTGTACGGCTGCAGTGAGTCTACAGCATCTTTACACCGCATGAAGCCTGCACGTATGTAGGTGCAGGCCTTCTCTAACTTTGACCTGCAAACACCAGTAGACGGTATCATTTGTAATGATACATGCCCCCTATATCCCATTGTTTGTCGTGTGCCCTATGTGTTAGACTCGCAAGTCGGCCCGGCCCGCTGTACATTGCTACCGAATATCATGAAGCTGCAACTTCAGGTTCTCATTTACTTAAGTTCCCGTGACACGGCGTATCATTTTAACAGTGACTCATTGCAGTAATGGCGGGTTTATAAATAACACTGGGGAGGACTTACTGAAACTCATTGGTGCACGGCGATGTAAGCTGTGGATGTACAACTTGTCCCCGGGTCCTTGGCTTGTTTACCAAAACAGTCGTAGGATCTAACAAACAGTATGAAGGATTCAGAAGTTCATATGAATTAATCACCTGTGTTTGTTTGTGTGGTCGGCAAGAGGGTTGGTCCGCCAGCTGTCTGTAAATTGATTCATCGACGCGTAAGAGTGAACGTGGTTGTGCTAGAAGATAGTGTAGATACTAGAACAAACGAACCTAGTCCATCTCCAAGTGGTGTTCTTGATAAGTCTGTTGTGATACTGTGGCCTCGCAAGCAGAAACTGACTTGTTCTCACAGTGATATTGGGGGCTTTTGAGAAGCCTGTAGGGACGAAGACGCACTACTTATGCTGAATGAGATAGCGACCAGTGACCCATAGCTGACTGATTCTGTCAGAACTGGCGAAATTGCCGGCCAAGACCCAATTTTTCCTCCCAGTTGTGCCCCCTGGAAACGACAGCATTTGGCCCAGTGAAGTGGGAAGACGAACTCGGTCCTAAAAACACACTGTGCCGAAGTCGCGCAAAAAGAGGCATAGCTGTGACATAACGTCCGTCTTAGGGCGAACAACAGCGAAGAAGAACAAAAGGACAAACTTGAATCTTATGCCCATTCCAGCAGTTGTAATAACCCAGGCTGTCTGTCCTCTAATTTCCTGCCTGTCGGTGTCTTTAGTCCTCTCGAGGATCTAAAGTAGTAGTAACTACCTCACATACAGTGCGCTTTATAACCCGAGAGCTTCGCGGTCATGTTTATCAGAGAGATGGATCAGTGTAATGAACAGTGAAACCCATAGTCTCGATACGACATCCACTGAAAACCACAGTCGTGATACAAGAGTATATAAAGTGAAACCTAGAATCTCGTCACTACTAGAGAATATGCAGTAAACCCCATCATTTCGTTACTACAAGCAAGAGAATATACACTGAACCATTTGTTCCCTCTAAGCCGCGCACAGGAAAAAAAATCATACCGCGCACAACATTTCTGGAGCCGCGCAAAAAGAAACATGAAACTGCTACTTTTATTTTCCAGTTTCCGTGCTATAATTGTGATCAAGAAAAATACAATGATGGTACATGTTTTTCCTTTACTGTTTCTTTCTTGTTGAGAAACGACTTTCGGATGGAATGTTTGAAATGGTCTTTTATCTGGTAGTTTCGGTAGGTTCTGTAGCAGAATCGCGACAGAGGAACCAGTTGTAGCGCATGGGGGCCAGGTCTTTGATCCTTATAGAAGTGAAAGTCTGCAAATTTTAATGAGCGAACACAACAGTCACACTCGAAGAAAGAGACTCAACGCATGCCTAAATACGTATTCAGACCATCCCGTTTGTGCAAATCTCTGATCTATTTTGGTAGAGACGTGAACACCCAGATGATTCATTTCAGTATCTACTTATATTTTGCCAGCAGTCTGTCAGTGTAGGCTGTGATCATAGCAGTTCCGGCATTTTACGCCTCAGATAAGCACTGACTGCATACATTAGATCCAGTGGCATGTGCTTGTTTTCCTGCATGATTAAAAGTGCACACGTTTTGAATAGGGAAAAAAAAACTAGAGTGTGTGTATATACATACTTGTATTCATTATATAAAATATGCTCCCAAATTAACATTCATACATTGAAGGACCGGTTAAAAAGTGTCTTTAACTGAGTATGGATTTTCATTAATTTGGATATTTTAAAGACACTTTTCCGTTACTTTTTTTTTTTTTTTGGAAAGGGGTGGGGGTGATAGCACTCATTTGAAGTACAACTTTCTTAAATTAAATCAGTGGTTCTCAGCGCCCCATGTTACAATCCTCCATTTTCAACTCAGACTAACCCTGAATCGACCCTTTTATATTAACTCACCCCCCCCCCCCGAACAACTGTTAAGAACACACTTATCTTAACATAGTCTTTGTGAAACAGGGAACATCAGATCTGATTGCTTAAAAGACTCTTACCTACTCCTGTAGCCCAGAAACCTATTGTTATAAAATGTAATGTCACCTTCCTATAAGGCAGAATTTTTAGGGAACAGAAAACTTTCTGTAAAAGAAAGAGGGAACATAGAACTGAGAAATCTGCTAGTGGCCTCTTGTTTATTATAGGACTGTCAGGTGTCAGATAGCTCAGACAAAGTTGCAGACAGGGCAAAAGATAAAGCAAATAAGAGCAAAAGAGTTGAGGTCCCACCTAAATACTTCATAGGTGCTGGTACGACATCAAATATTGAAATCAGGGACATTCCCTTACCAACACTGCTAGATGGTGGAAATGACTGGGATGTGCTAGCGGACCTACCAGGAAGAAGAGAATATCCGACTGCCATCAAGAGCACAGGAATGCAACAGGACATTGTAGTGTACTCCATAGAAAAACAGGAACTAATAATGATCTAGCTTACGGTTCCGTACGAAACAAGAATAGAGGAGCAGCATGTATTGTTAGAAGTACAATGATCTGGTCAAGCAACTGAGGCAGGGGTCAGGAGTCAGGGCAAAAGTGATAGCTGTAGAAGTGGGAGCAAGAGGATTCGTAGCAACATCAGCATACGACCTATGTAAGCAACTGGGCATAAAGGGACAAGCAAGAGCAAGGGCACTGAAAAGCCTTTCAGAAACAACAGAAAAGGCCTCATGCTGGCTGTGGAGTATGCGAAACAAGCATTGAGAACATAAATAATTTCGTTTGTCACATCCAATACCAGTCCTCCGTAGTTAAATCGCTAAAGACGCACTTTAAAGTGCAGTGCCAGCTGGAAGATCATGGATTCAATCCCGGGACGAAAAAAAAAATCAACTCACAAGACCTCTGGGAGTCATGGCCCAGAGGACACCCCCCCCCCCCCCGAGTGTCAGGAGTGTAATAGGGCCGAAACACTTGTCTGAGTGGGGGCGGGGGTACTTCCTCTGATGATCTGAAGGAGTTGTGTTGTTGTTCCGCTCTCTACAGTAGAGTTTCCTGCATACCATGTACGCTAAGAAAACCCACTCGCTTGTGGGAAAAATGACAAGCACAAATACCCTTCCTAGGATAGAACTGACCTGTACGTGTCATTATCTAGCACAAGGGAAAAAGAGTGAAAACTCATAAACCAGGGGATCGAAAAAGTCATTAAATCACCAGCCAAGAATGATTTTCACAATTACACATTCTCCCTCGGAGAAAAATTCCTCTTCTTTGCGAATCACTGAATTAAAACTAGACCTGTCTTAGTTAAGAACTGTCTCTCTCTCTCTCTCTTCTCTCTCTCTCTCTCTCTCTCTCACTCACTCACTCACTCACCCACTCACAGACACACTGATAAAGTGCCATCAGTAGTTGAAAACAAACACAAATCATACAGAATTACAACTTATTCTAAAACGTGACATGAACTTGATGTCATACACAAAAAGACATTGGTTAGTAAAAGGACATTGGTATGTGGGCCCCAGATGAATTAGTAATGATTACGAGATAGTATTGTGTTTTCATTTTAAAAAGTCCTCTATTTCTATGGACGTTGAAGGTACCAAGGACAGCTAAGAAAACCAACGAAGAAGTCTTAAGAGAGGCTGGAGTTAAAAGGCAAATTACAGCAAAGATCAGAGGCAGACAAGCGAGATTTGTAGGACATTTTCCGAGAAGAGGAAAATTGGAACACACTGTGGCAACTTGAAAAAATGAGGGAAGAAAAGACAGAGGAGGACAGAGAGAGAAGTTACTGGGTGGGCTATTTCAGTGTGGCTAGGAAGAAAGTCACCTGTGGATCTCATAATCAAGTCTAAAGACAGGGAATTGTGGAGAGAAATGATCGCCTACGCCACGCGGCACAGCACTTGATTGACTATTTCTAAAACAGCTCTAAGCACCAACAAATGACTGTTGTGTGTAGCAGAAGATGGTATGTAGTAATCATTTGAGACCGACGACTGCGGCTAACCCTTCACCCTGCTGTTTCAACCCTCATTTTAAGCTTTTTTTTTGTTTTTGTATTTGCTTTGCTATCTCATCTTTATAATCTCATTCCGTGTCCCCATGGACGGTTAACGGCACTGAATCTCCAAACTGCTCAGTCCCGTTCTGTCTGTTGCAGTTCACCTGGCCAAACTGAATCCCTCTCATCTCATGATGTAATCCATCAGTCGATGTCGTTGCTGTCCTCTTGCACATTTTCTTGTAAAATTTCCATCGGCTGCAGTTTTTCATGATTGTATTGTCTTTTAACGTGGCAGAAATCTTTCAACTTTTCCGGTTTGTATGCTTTTCATTAATTCTCTTTTCAGTCTGTTTTAGTAGTTCCTTGTTTTGTGTTCTGCTCATGGAATACGCCCTGTTCTTTTGTATGTGATTTAGTTTGTCTGTGGTGCCTTAAATATCTGTCAGGTTTTGGGTATGTACAGAAAAGAGTCGTGTCGCGGAAGTAAGTTATTAGATTGAGGTTTACCGCTGACAGTTCTCGTTTCTCACTTCCCATAACGTTTATACCCATGATTTATGCCTGGTCTAAAGGACTTTTTTTCCCCAGCAGTCACCCAGTTCTTAACTTCCACACTCAACTCAGCGTTGTTCATGTATAAGTGTTTGTAATGTTACTTGACTGTAGTCTGTATTGGTCATTTCTTGTTATTTAAGTGGTGAGCTCTTAAAGGAAGGCCAGTGCTCTGTCTGCGGTGTATTAAGTGGAAAACAAACTGTTGCCTCTATAGTGTGCTGGACAGATTATTGCAGTTGAGACGAGGGCATATTTACAAAATAAGTTATCAGCGATAGTTTGGGTTAACAGTGGCTTACAGTATTTCCAATACATTTGATTTACGTGCAGACATGCAGTAGCACTTTCTTATCCTTTGTGAGAAATGTCATAGACAGATCACTTTGGCACTGTAATCCCCGTCAGTTTTCTTTCTCTCTCTCTCTCTCTCTCTCTCTCTCTCTCTCTCTCTCTCTCTCTCTCTCTCTCTCTCTCTCTCTCACACACACACACACACACACACACACACACACACACACACACCACACACACACACACACACACACACACACACACACACACACACACACACACACACACACACACACACACACAGGTGTATATATACACACACATATATATACATATATATACACTGTATATATATATGTATATATACACACACTCATACAAACCCGGTGGTGTCAGTTGGTGTAATTAATTACACAGTACTTTTGGTATTTGACCGGCGTTAAATCTCTGTACATACTTTTTTTTACCCCTGCAAGCTTAAAAATAGCGGTTTGTAGAGAAATAAAAGGAGGACCCGATTAGAAAGGCTAAACTACGTAGATAAACAGAATTCAAAGGCTTAACTGTATAAATAAACAAAGTTCCTTTTAAAAAAGAAAGGACATACAACATTCACTGTCTTTACGTTTTCATTCATCTATAATTTAAATACGATATTTAAAATGTTTCTAATGAGTTTCCAATGTTTGTACATCCGTAGTCTTGCAATTGTCTGCACATCCGTAGTCTTGCAATTGTCTGCACATCCGTATTCTTGCAATTGTCTACACGTCCGTAGTCTTGCAATTGTCTGTACATCCATAGTCTTGCAGTTGTCTGCTGTAGTCGGAAGAGGCGCCTCATGGTTAGCGAAAATGTAGTGAAAGTAGTTACTTGTCTTGAAGTTTCTTTATTTTATATTTCGAGGTATGTCTTTGTAATTGTTTTTTTCTTTTAACTTGCGCACAGAATAAATAAGAATTAAATAATGCACAAAGAACTGCCGAACTTGATTGGAGAAAAACATGTGTTCCCTCGCTCGACATTGGTCCGGGAAGTGTTTACTCGCTGCAGAAATAAGTTGACTACCAAAGGGCCAGAGAACCAAAATGGCCGAGATTCTATCCTGCTTCTCCGGCACTGCTCTGGGAAACAGTCTGTCGGTTTCAGTTTAGCAAACAAAGTAGGACGTAATGTGCCAAGAATCACGATTCTCAGACTCAACTCAGGACCATATTAGAACTTATTCGACTCAGTGCCCATGTGTATCTTACTTCGTGGTTGGAGCTGGAAGAAGCTCGAGTTTGGAGTTACAATAGATTCTTGTAAAAAGCTTGTGGTGGATCATAAATGAGGGTCCTGGACTCTGCTGAATCAGTAGTTTTAGTGACCTCCGTGTGTGAGCATGTATAGTGTAAATGGTTACGTGTAACAGACGGTATTCTTCTCTTGTACCATGTGTCTATAGCAGTTCATTGCACCTAGCAGTACATATACTGTATCAACCGTGGATTATGAAACGTTGTTTTGCAAGTTCGAGCGCGCGTCGGGCCATAGACACGTTAATTAATCATTGGGGACGGTCATAAACAGATGCGACATTACGCGCCCTCCACGATGAACCTATATGTGGAAGTCAAAATAGAGTGTTTTGCTAATGCTACAAGACACGTAAGTGGTTTATTCTGTGCATAGGGACCCTGAAAAAACAGCCTGCTGATTAATAATAGCAATAATAATAACTGGGGTTTAGCTAAAAAAGGTTAATACATATGAATTGTAAATATAGGTTTCCATTGTACACATCTTCTCGTACTGAAACTGGTACGGTTAATGTACGGCACATGTGAACGTTTTGTTTGGGAAGCCCAGGAAAGTGGATGGGAGGGATAGACGCGACAACAGAGAATGGAGGGATGTATTGTAAATTATGTCAAGTGACTGCATGAAAGGCGAAGATAAATGTGCAAGTAAGTGATATTTTTTTACATATACACACCACAGTGGAAGGTACTGTGTTGCCATGAAGTGCAGCGTGATTGTCTGCCAAAAAGTGTTTGTCCTGGTCGACCGATGTTTGAGCAATGCTTTGGCCGGTCGATAAAATCATCGTGGTTTGTTTTGTTATGTTGTTTTGTTTTGTTGATGTGGGATGATGTAATGACCTTAGCGTGAATCGAACCACTAAATAACCCACATCGACCGTCTTTTGTCGTGTCTTTCTGCCCATCACTAACCTTGCTTCCCGGATATAGCAAGCCGTCAGAGGGCACAGGCAGTGTTTGTGGTATTGCGAGTCGTGTCTTTTTGTCCTCTTCGCCTGCTGTGACTGGGAGAAAATCCCGTATTTCATGGGACCTGAGTTGTGCGTGGTGTCCTTTCTTTCAGTTTGTCCACCGACTAGCATGCGCGCACATTGTTAATTCAGAGTTCATCACCTTCCAGCTTCGTGAGACGATTTTTTTTCTCCTCAGCATGGCGTACAGAGTACCCGTTTTTACATCTGGGTTGACTGAAAGGCAAAGGGCGGCAGTCGATCCCGCGACCACCCCAGAGACCGCAGCACAATCGATTTGGTACCCTCGTACATGCTAAATATAGCGCAGGATGTATTCCCTCGAGTACTTTACAGTTTTAAATTATTTAACTAATAATGGAGATACAATGAGGGAAATTAAAATGAGGACATCTGTTGCTCTTCAGAAAGTAAAACAACTAAATAAGATGTGGAGAGGAACAGGCAGAACTACAAAAATAAGATTTTTAAGGGCATTTATCTTTCCCACCGCAACATATGTATGTGAGACTGGACATTTAACAAAACAGCTGAGAAACATATAAATGCATTTGAATGTAAATGCTACAGAAGAATTCTTCAAATATGGACACAGAAAAGAACAAATATATCCATATTAAAAGAACTCAGTACTGAAGAAGGCTGGCTAGTAAAGAGGATTAAGTAGAGAAAACTTAAAATATTTTAGACACATTAAACGTCATGAGAATTTAGAGAAGCCAGTCTTGGAAGGGTACATAATGGGAAAAAGAAAAAGAGGAAGACCAAGGCGTAGTTTGCTGCAAGACATCGTTGATGATCAGCAAATGGATGCACCAGCAGCAGGCCATCTTACTTACAACCGGGAGGCCTACAGGGAGGCAAAGTTTCACAAGGGACATGCAAATGACTGACTGACTTTTCAGTTTAGGCTAAAACCGTAATAGAATCCTTGCTATCAGACTTAAAGGCACTCCTAGAAATGTAACAGTTATCTAGATTTATGCACCTACATCAGCAGCAGAAAGAGAGGTAGAAGAAGACTTTTATAACACAATGCAAATGACGGTAGACCAGATATAAACAAATGATATTGATAATGGGCGATGTTAATGCAAAGATTGGCACAGAAAGAGCAAAAGACGAAGGATATGTTTTTGGGAAAATTTAGTATAGGATATAGAAATAAGACAGGTGACATTCTCATGGCGTTTTGCATGGAAAATGAGCTAATGGTCGGTAACACACTTTTTAGACAACATCCAAGAAGACTTTACACATGGACACATCACCTGATGGGAAAACCAAGAATCAGATTACATTTTAGTGCAAAGAAGGTGGAGATAAAGTGTAACGTCAGAAAAAACTTTACCAGGTGCCAATTTTGACACAGACCATGAGTTATTATTAGCAGACATGAAGATAAAGACGAAAAAAGTTAGAGGCTCAAGACCACTCTGCTTTAATCTTACAAAAGTAGCAGAACAATACAGTATAGAAGTGAAGCACCATTTTGAGATACTGATGGCTGTACAGGAGGAGATGACACATGATGAATTGGCTACATGGGACATAGATATATTAATAACAGCAGCTAAAGATATGGTTCCAGTAAAGAAAACACGCAAGAATGAATGGATTACACCAGCCACATCAGAACTAATAAAACAAAGTGGAGAAATGAAGATGGAATGGAAAGTGACAAATAACAACAAGGAAAAATATAAATCTTTAACAAAAGAAGTAAGAAGAAACATAAGAAAAGATACCCCTCCCCCCCAAAAAAAAAACAAAAACAAAAACATACAACATTGTTGTGAAAGAATAGGAGGACATCAGAAGTGTAGAAGAGATAGTGAAATGTGTAAATAAATGAAGACATTGATGAGAAATGTCACACCTAAGCTAAGTGTAATTTGTGACGAGATGGGAAAGACCTTGGCAGAGATAGGAAATTCTAGAAAGATGGACGGAATATTGCAGAGGAATGTATGAAACAACTGACTGTGAAGGCAGAAATCAACAGTGTGAATTATTATTGGAAGAGAAAGAACCCGAACCGACAATTGAAGAAGTTTTATGGGCAGTAAAGTGTCTGAAAAATGGTAAATTACCAGGATGTGATGAGATAAGGTCTGAACTTATTAAAGCAGGAGGAAATGAATGTGCAGCAATATATCATGCACTGTGTAAAAAGATATGACATTCAGGTGTTTGGCCAAAAGAATGGATATATATATATATAATGTTATTCTCTCTTTCCCCCGTGTGGTACCCGGGATCTGCAAAGAATAGGACCACTGTACCCTACCATGCATGATCGTAAAAGGCGACTAAGGAGGGTTCAGCATAGGGCCAGCAACCTTATCTGGTAAAAAACAATCAGACTGCTACAGAAACAGAAGCAAGGGAAAAAGCAAATGCAGGTGGAAGGAGAAATGCGTATCAGGAAACTGAGCCCATGAAGGTTGTGGATGAAAGCCAGCCACTGGAAGTCCCCAGCCCGACTGCAGACCTCCTGGAACCTAAACACAAGATGCAAATAGGCAGCTGGAATGTAAGAACACTAAACCAGACTGGAAAACTAGCACAAACCATCAAGGAAATGCACAGATACAAACTAGACATACTAGGAATACAAGAAGCAAGATGGACAGGACAAGGCAGAAGGAAATTAACAACACAGCACACAGAAGATACAATAATATGGTCAGGTAAAGAAGATCTTCATGAAGGAGGAGTAGCATTGATTATAACAAAAGAAGCATCAAGAGCATTGCTGAAATGGAGCCCAATAAATGAGAGATTATTATATGCACGTTTCAACTCAAGATTCACGAAGCTGTCTATTATAGTTTGTTATGCACCAACAGAAGCAGCTGAAGAGGAATTAAAAGAAGATTTTTACAACAGCCTCCAAGCCACAGTAGAAACAATACCCAAGCATGACATGCTACTCATCTTGGGCGACTTCAATGCAAAAGTAGGTGAAGGAAATGAAGATAGAAGAAGAATCATGGGAAGAGAAGGAATCGGAGAAATAAATGAAAATGGAGAAAGACTGTGCAGTTTCTGTGAAGAAAACATGATGACCATCGGAGGGACAATTTTCCAACACAAAAACATCCATAAGGTGACTTGGAGGTCACCAGATAAAACCACAGAAAACCAAATCGATCACATACTAATAAACAACAAGTGGAAACGGTCACTACAAGATGTGCGAGCAAGGAAAGGAGCAGATATAGGAAGTGATCACAACCTTCTGGTAGCAAAAATAAAACTAAAATTAAGGAAAGCCAGAATCGGAGAACACAGAAAGATACATTTTGATACAAGAAAACTGATAGACCAGCAAACAAGAAATGAATTCTCAATAATACTTAAGAACCGCTTCAGTGTCCTACAAGACGAAGCAGAAATGTCCATATTAGAGTTCAATAAAACACTACAGGAAACAGCAAAAGAGGTGCTGGGATATCGGAAAAGGAGAAAAGAGGAATGGATAAGTGAGACCACATGGGAAAAGATAGAGCAAAGAAAAGAAATCAAGAAAAAATTACTGAACACCAAATCACAACGGCTTAAAGAACGAGTTTTAAGTAATTATGCACAAAAAGACAAAGAAGTGAAGGAATCATGCCGTCAAGATAAACGTCAGTATTATGACAACTTAGCAGAGACAGCAGAGAAAGCAGCATATACAAATGACATGAAAACCATATATAAAATCACAAAGCAGATGACAGGTAACTTCAATACAAGATGTGAAAGTGCAGTAAGAACACAAAATGGACAACTGGTCAGTGGAGAAAGAGAAAAAATTGAAAGATGGAGGGAACACTTTAACACCCTACTAAACAGAACACAAGCAGCACAAGCAATAGATATACCTGAAGCAAAAGCGGAACTAAACATCAATACAGGACCAATAACAATAAATGAAGTAAAAGAGGCGATAAAGATGCTAAAATCAGACAGGGCACCAGGTGAAGATGAAGTGACTGCTGAGATGTTGAAAGCAGAAGAAACAGAAACACCAAAACAACTTTGCCGGATATTACAACAAATCTGGGATTTAGAAAAAGCCCCAGAGGAGTGGAAAACTGGTCTTATAGTAAAACTACCAAAGAAGGGTGACCTCAGAGATTGCGGGAACTGGAGAGGCATTACCCTACTGCCACTCACTAGTAAAGTATTTTGCAGAATAATCATCAACAGAATTGTACCAACACTTGAGAAAAACTTCGGAAAGAGCAGGCAGGATTTAGGAAAGGAAGATCATGCATAGACCATATATTTGTACTTAGACAAATATTAGAACAGGCAAATGAATGGCATAGCACAACATATGCATTATTCATAGATTTTGAGAAAGCCTTCGACAGTGTCAACAGAGATGCACTGTGGAAAATCCTAAGATGGCATGGCCTCCCCCATAAAATAGTTAATGTAATCAAAGCCCTATACGAGGGTTTTCAGTGCAAAGTTATCTGTGGAGAACATACCTCCAGCAGCTTTAGGGTACAAACAGGAGTGAAACAGGGATGTGTACTATCACCAACATTATTTATCTTGGCAGTAGACTGGTTAATGAAGGAGGCAACATCAGACAAACGCAGAGGATTACAATGGACCCTTAACACAGTGCTGGAGGACCTTGACTTTGCGGACGACATTTGTCTATTATCAAGCAGTCACAAAGATATGCAAGATAAAATAAACAAGTTAACCCAGAATGCAAACAACATAGGACTAAAGATCAACGTAGGAAAGACAAAGTTAATGAAGCAAAATGTGAACAACAGAAATGTACTCAGAGTAGATAACAAGTTAGTGGAGGAGGTCAACGAATTTGTATACCTTGGCAGCAGAGTAGTAGAAAATGGAGACAGCACAGAGGACATCAACAGCAGACTTACTAGAGCAAAACAGGCTTTTGCAATGCTACAGAATATATGGAAATCAAATAAACTAAGCATAAATATGAAAATCAGGATATTTAAGAGTAATGTTCTAAGTGTACTACTCTATGGAAGTGAATGCTGGAAAATCACCAAAACCATAGAAAACAAGTTGAATTCTTTCCAGACTAAATGTTTACGTAGAATTAAAAAAATATTTTGGCCAAACACCATAAGAAATAACATCTTATTGGCAGAAATGCAGATGAAACCACTGACAACAATTATTGAGGAAAGACGCTGGCGATGGTTGGGACATGTGCTCCGAATGACTGACAACTCACTACCAAAAATAGCACTAAGATGGACACCACAGGGGAGCAGAAGTAAGGGTAGACCAAAAGAGACATGGAGAAGAACAACAGAAAGGATGTTGAGCAATAGAGGGCTCACCTGGGTAAGAGCAGAAAAAAAGGCGAAAGACAGGCATTTGTGGAAAACCCTTGCGGAAGCCCCATGTGCCCTGAACCTTAAGTGCCCAGGGCACATGGGGCTCCCGCAAGGGTTTTCCACAAATGCCTGTCTTTCGCCTTTTTTTCTGCTCTTGCCCAGGTGAGCCCTCTATTGCTCAACATCCTTTCTGTTGTTCTTCTCCATGTCTCTTTTGGTCTACCCTTACTTCTGCTCCCCTGTGGTGTCCATCTTAGTGCTATTTTTGGTAGTGAGTTGTCAGTCATTCGGAGCACATGTCCCAACCATCGCCAGCGTCTTTCCTCAATAATTGTTGTCAGTGGCTTCATCTGCATTTCTGCCAATAAGATGTTATTTCTTATGGTGTTTGGCCAAAATATTTTTCTAATTCTTCTTAAACATTTAGTCTGTAAAGAATTCAACTTGTTTTCTATTGTTTTGGTGATTTTCCAGCATTCACTTCCTTAGAGTACACTTAGAACATTATTCTTAAATATCCTGATTTTCATATTTATGCTTAGTTTTTTTTTATTTCCATATAGTCTGCAGCACTGCAAAAGCCTGGTTTGCTCTAGTAAGTCTGCTGTTGATGTCCTCTGTGCTGTCTCCATTTTCTACTACTCTGCTGCCAAGGTATACAAATTCGTTGACCTCCTCCGCTAACTTGCTATCTACTCTGAGTACATTTCTGTTGTTCACATTTTGCTTCATTAACTTTGTCTTTCCTACGTTGATCTTTAATCCTATGTTGTTTGCATTCTGAGTTAGCTTGTTTATTTTATCTTGCATATCTTATATAATGTTATTGCAAATATTAATTTCCATAGTACTAAGTTTAATTATATTAATGGAAGATTGATTGACACAATCAAGTCAGGAGGCCAATAGTGATACTGAAAGGATAGTCGAAATAAAGGGTGGACTAAACTGAGCTATAAGATGTAGCCAGAATGTTTTACGAAGAGAAGCCAAGAAGCCATATAATTAGATGGTCTTTCTGGAGTTTTTAAAAAAAAAATCTTTAACCCCGCACCAGTCTGCCAAAAGATGTTGTGGCCATGCTGACCGAGACGAGATTGCGTAGTTAATACAATACGCAGTAGCATTTCTTAGAGTTCTCTTCACGCGTATTCTGTGTAGGTCATGGAAATAAAGAGGCCATCTCGTCTGTGCGTTGTAAACAGCAGGGCTTTCGGCCAGATATGATGACCGTAAACTATGATTCATAGTAAATAGATCTACCAGGTTAGAATTTTTGATTCTTTATTCCCTGTCCAAATCTTGAACACCGAGATACGTGATTGTGTTTGATCATTACCGTTGCTGACACGTGGGCTTGTCTCCTACAGGCCTATAAATCTTTCCTAGTTCCCCTATGTTTAATACCAGCAGACCATCACAGCCCTGCGTAACATAACCCAACAGTGAGATAGATTGGATATTATGTTTGAATATTTCCATCACCAGGAAATGTGGTATAGAGGAGGCGTTTTAATAGAGCGTGGGAACTACCAGAGAGGTGGGAGGGGCTTGGAAGAGGACTGAGCACAGATGTTCAGACAGGAAGGACACCAAAAAAAAAAATGAGTGGACATTATCATCTGATAGGCATGTTTGGTAGGGAAGGTATCAGATATAGTGACTGACACACAGCCAAATCTGATAAGTATGTTTGGAAACGAAGATATCTGACCTAGAAAGGTCAGTGTAAAAAAGGATACATCCAGAATCATTAACATGAGGCAAGTGAACAGCACATGCTGATGGTCAGAAAGATAGTTAAACAGCTCATAGATACCTGCCAGTAAATCTACTAAGAGATATCTAGTTAAACAGCTCATAGATACCTGGAGTTAAATCTACTAAGAGATATCTAGTTAAACAGCTTGTAGATACCTGCCAGTTAAATCTACTAAGAGATATCTGTTACATATGCCCAGATACTTGTTAGTTAAATCTATCTGAGATATCTGTTAGATATGCCCACAGGTAGTTGGTAGTTTAATTTGCTCTGAGATATCAATTAAATCTACCAACATATACCTGTTAATTAAATCTGTTTTGAGATATCTGTTAAATCTGTCTATAGATATGTATTTATTGTCTCTTCTCTTCCTCCCCCCCCCCCCCCCCAAAAAAAAAACAACAAAAAAACTCCCAGCTTGGAGTCACTCATTGTCGTCCACTTGCTTTCCATTGAATGTCCAGAATTATCTCCTTATTTGAACAGATGTATTTTTCTCTAAACCGATATTTTCTGTGACTATTTATGACAAAAAACAAAAATTGTATTTATTTATTTTAACTTTTTAACACCTGAAAATATGAAATTTCAATGGAAGTACTTCAGGAAGTGACATCTGAATAGAAATAAATGGGCTAAAGTTCATGCATTCATTGATTTGTATATTCTGCACACTTTATCTCCTGTGTGGTTAGAATGTGACATATTGAAAGGGGGTAGTTGAGATGTTGAAAAATGATTTGAGCTGATAGCAAGAAGACTGGAAGAAGTGAACTCCAATAATTGAAGCTAATTCCCTCCAATGTTACTCTCAGAGTTCCTGCATTAAGTTTTATGTTGGCCAGGCTAACTCATTTCATTGTATAGTATTTATCAGCACCATCGTCATGCCTTCCTTTCTACATTTTTTTTTTTTTAAAGTTGGGGGGGGGGGGTGTCTATCCAGTTGTCCAGTGTGTGGTGACCCCTTCTTCCAGTACTCTAATGGAGAGAAAGAAGATTTCCATGTTAATAGAGCATAATGTTGCTGTTCTTTCATATATGTTGGACAGTTTCCATCTTCTAGATCTCTTATAGTGCTAGTCTTAATACCATGTTTCACATTCTTCGAGGATCAAACATGATTACCAGGGTGTTGGCATGGTTATCGGAACAGCCAAACCAGAGCTGGCCAACACAATATACCATTTCTCTGTTGTTGCAGCTATGCCTAGTGTAACTAATGTAGTAACACTTGCTGTGGTACTCATGGTGGTGTAATTTGCTGAGAAGTTTGTTTTTTTGGGATATATTGCAAGTATTCAAGTAAGCCACTATTTCACTCCCAATCTGGCAACATTCCTGTGTTCCAAATCTCCATGGTATTAGCTGTTAGGAACATCCAGCTGCAATTTCATGAAGATAGCTACAGCATATTCATTTGTTCCCAGGAATTCTCAGGCATTATCTTTGAGAATCTCATTGTGTATTTTACTTTCCTGTTTTTGAACCATGCTGGAATTGCACACATGATTGTATCGGGCTGAAGTCCACATATACCACAGGCTAGTTGCAAACCATAACACAACACAACCAGTGGCCTTTCAAGGAAGAATGAAGAAGAATAATCATGCATGAGCACTGACCCATTTTATGCATCATCTGCTTTTTTGAATGCTGAAAGTCTCCAACCCCTCCACGGTGTAAATGCCTAATTTACTTCTTTTATTCTTAAGTTGATTTCTTTCTCAGTCCTACTAAATGTGATGGTCTTTCAAGGTATTTTAGTTTCTCTGTTTCATTCATTTGTGTTGCAGTATTTTATCCTCTATATTCACTTATTCTCATTAGACTGTTGACATTAATCTTTTTGGCTCACTGATTTAGCAACATAGTTTCTTTTTTTATTTTGTAAAAATGTTTTTTTTTTTCAGTTCCCTTTGTCAGGAGTTTGATACTGACATGTGCAGAGCCTTGTCTGTCTTTTGATTATTTTTCTATCAGTTACTGAACAGTACCCTCATTCTGAAGTGACTTTCCCATTACCAAGACTATTGTCCTCAGGGAGAGAGGGGGAGATGTGATACATCCTTTCCAGCCAACTCATATTACATGAAAGCCACTTTCTGTGTTATCCCGGATGTTTGTTGTGTGGTCCATGATAGAACACTGACCCTGTTTTTCAGAATGTGATCATTTTGTTTTGAAGTCATTATTTTGGTCAAGATGCTCCATGATTGGTGTGTGCTGATGAAAGTTTTCCTAAATTGGTGAAGTGATACATAGAAAGAAGGTGTCTACTTTCAGCTGGTTTAATAGTGTTCTCAGGGTAAACATTGTGGGGAAGGGGCTCATGCACACAGAAAACCAATATCATTGACCTCAGAGGTCCATGTCCTGAAAACAAAAGTGGAGACAACTGCCATAGGGTGTTTCTAATAATAATAAGGTAGCTTATATTCCTTTTTGTTTTAAAATCACTAACTAGTTTATTTGGTATTCCACATTTGGAGCTTGATTTTCATGCAATCTTTCCCAAGATTAACATGAAATATTTTTGTCCCAATTGGAATTGTAAAGAAGTTGATCTAAATGTAATGCATTTTATGTATGTTATGCGACTGGTCTCATGTTTTAGTGTAGAAAATTGATAAATTTGGAGGGTCTAAATGTCCTTATATGACCTTTCGTCCTTAGCTGGATAGAAGCTTGCATCAGTGAGGAACTCCCACATACTACAGAACTGGAAGAAGGTCTGCGGAATGGCGTCTATCTGGCCAAACTGGCACATTTCTTCTGCCCAGCTGTGGCTCCACTTAAGAAGATATATGACAAAGAGCAAACCAGATACAAGGTGTCTTGATGTTTGTTTTTTTTTGTTTTTGTTGGTATATAAAGTCCTGAAAATTAAATACTATAGATACACCAAGCAGATTTTAAGTAAGGAAGAATTATTCAATTTCTGTTTTGAGTTATAAAATAGATTACATTAATCTGTGTATATACTTATATGTGCAAGCCACATGTGCTGGATTTTAGTACAAATTTGTGTACAAAAAAAAGTATCATGAGTAGTGCATTGTTTATTTGCTTGGTTTTTTTTTTACGTTTTTACTCTCTCTCCCCCATCCCTCTCTCCCTCTTTCTCTCTCATGTCTGATATTCTGCCCTTTATCATGCAACTTTCACTCTGTTTCAGACATTCTACAAATATGCTGCTCATATAACCAACATAATTAACATTAAAGTAACTACATACATATATAAATGACTATCTACCAAACAAAAATTTTGGCCTGCATGCCTAATTCTTAACCCTTTTGAAATAAAGATCCATCATTCGATTTCTCTATCAAGCAACAAGCTTTACGTATGAGGAGCTAAATCACCGATTAAATGGACCATCAGAAAAAAATATTGCTGGCTACTAACTCAGCAGAGAGGAGCAGGCGATCATTTTTGAGCTCCACATCAGTCACAACAGCCTGAGGCATAATCTTTTCAGAAGCTTGCGACTGACCTGATTTACTTGTGGCATTGGCAAGGTGATGGGAGGACATATTCTGCAGGAGTGCCCAGCATATGAGATGTAGATAAAACGGATGCAGTCAAGGCTTAAATCAGTTGAAGAGAAGCTAGCTATATGGGGATGTACACCAACTCCAGCTGACCACCATTATTTCAGAAATGTATAAGAACACTTAGGAATAACTGGCCTTTAGGACCTCATTTATATCCAAATCTGATGTAATGCTGAAAACAGTATACACAAAGGTTAATGGTGGTAAAGGATTATTCCATATATGAAATAAACTGACATAAATATGATGATCAATGACATAGATGTTTTAGAAAATTGAGTGTTAAAGTACTTAGTGCTATTATATGATAATAACAGCACTAGGAAAAGAGTTCTGTGCTCTTTAGAGTACATTAGCTTCAAGGAATTTACTTGTCAGTTCAATATGTGTTATATTTTGTCCACGTCCGTAGAGTCGCGGGCTTCATTTCCGGCATACAGATAACATCAACCACTGGCTGAGGGCCATGGAAGAAATTGGACTGCCGTCTGTAAGTGTTTTCACCTTGTGAATGCATGTTTTCTTTCAGAGCTCATACATGAGAAAGTATATGATAATGATATGTTGTTACTAAAAGTGAAAAAATCTCAAGAGGTTCATGGCTTTGCTGTCAGAACAGCAGTAGTGTTAAACACTAACACTAGCCAGATTAGCTAAACTCAGTGGTTAAGTATCCATGTGGTCAACAAAATACACCCATAGGTTCATGTTCCATTTTGTGCCAGGATTCTTTCTAGAGTCCATGGTTTTGTAACCCCTTAATCTCCTGGTTAGAGATATTAAATAAGCCTCTGGTAATGTAGAATGTATGCCTGCAAGGTGAAGTATACTGGAGTACAGTAGCATAGAATATATGCCTGCAGTGTGAGGTGTACTGGAGTACACTGTATACATGACTGTCACTGTACTAAGGAAAAATAGAATATTCATGTAGTATTCAGTGCCCCATTTGTACAGGGTCATGTTGAAAGCAGTGAATTTAATGAAAAAAAAATGTACATTTAGTCATTAGATTTCATGCTATGATAAAACATTAATGTTAAAACTCATAAGTCATTGTAACACATGCTTATGCTGTTATGCTAATGCTTATATTAATCTTTTTACATATAAATCTTGCAGTATCATAATCATGATAATTCTGTCATGTGTATTGCATTTGTTTATTTTGATATGTGATAGAACACACGTATCTTCATCTTTACTCCTTCAGTGTGCGCTCTCCAATGTTCTCTTTCTTTTTTCTCTATTCAGAGCATAATCATTCTTTTCAGTTTTTCTTTTGTGGATCATTCACCATAGTGGGTGTGCTTGGTGGATGTTTTGCTTCTGTTGTGAGTTTCTTTCAGACCCTCATGCTTTTGTCTGTGTACACAAGACCCTAGACTGTGTGTTCCAAAAATTACTTTCTTGAAACTGTGTTATCCCAGAAGCACCTGAAAGAATTATGAGCAAATATGTATGTACTAGTGTGAAGGTAATGTGTAATGAATGTATTGTCCACCCTCATTTATGCATGAGAAAGCTGGAAAACAATTAAAGAAATAGGCAAGAAATTAGACTCTTTTGAAAACAACTGCCTAAGAAAAGTACTCAACATAAAGTGGAACAAATTCGAGAACAATGCAGAGATAAGGCAGATGAGTGAACAACAACCAGTCTCATGCGTGATCAGGAAAAGGAGATGGACATATGTCAGTCACATGATGAGAAGAAACGATCAGATAATCCCAAAACAAGCTATGAAGTGGAACACCATCAGGCCGAAGAAAAATAGGTTGGCCATGTGAAACTCTAAAAAAGGACACTGTTAAGAGAGTCCAAATTAGTAGGCATAAAATCCCTTACTGAGGTTAAAAAAGCTCACAGAGGACAGGAAAACTTGGTGAACTACCATGTGAGTCCTTTGTGATGTTTAACAGCATGGGAAGGATGTAAGATGTAAGAAGTGTGAAGGCATGGTTAGTTAAACCCAGTGAATAAGAGCAAGTGAACACCCCATCCCAGATATCAGCTGACGATCCTATTAACAGGCTGAGCTTTTGACTAATAGGGTAGTGTTCACTGTGGTTCCCTTATGTTGGACTGCCCAGATTCTTAACTTTTCAGCTTACAGGTCCTCAGGCTAGCCACAATAACCCATTCCTAATTTGTTATGATGCTTGTGCTTCAGCACCTTGACTGCTAAAGAACATCCTGGTTGTAGTTTCAGGGAGATAGATTTACGACACCTGAGAGAATCACTTCAACTTGTGTTAAATTATACATAAAGTCACTGTGCTGTTCATGAATGTCAATCTTCTGTGGTATTCTATTACAGTCATGCAACTCTAGAGGGGGGAAAAACACTAAAATGCACATCCAGTGTAAATTAAGTTTTTAAAAAAGTGTTTGGTGTTCTTTCTTTGCTAAGTTGGCTTCATGTGACAGATAAGTTTTATCCATCTATACATACAGTTTTATCTGTACATACAGACAGCAGCTTCATTGTTAGATGCATTTTCTTTGTTTAAAAAAAAATCGCTTTCAATTGAATGCAATCCAGTTTGTTTAGGAGCTAATTCGTATGCAGTTAATCAGATTTTATTCCCCTCACATTATGTAATGCCATACATATGGAATTTTGTAGCCATAAATAAAAGGCTAGGCATGGTAAAAGGGAGACAACTGCTTATAAGTTGAGTAAAGTATGAGTGGTCCCCTTGGTAATAAGATCTCATCCCTTAACCCTTGGGTCTGAAAGTTCACAGAGAGACCTAAAAGTAGTAACTCATGTGTCAAAAAGTTAAGTTTATATAGGAAGTTGAGTGAGATATTTTGACATTCCCACGAAAACTATGTTAGAAAAGGCTGAAAGTAATAAATAATTAGTTTCACATGTGACTGGAGTTTAGGTTAAATAAAATTTGTAGAAAGCTTAGGAAATGAGAGATATATAAAACTGATTTTTAGAAAAAGAGATAGTCATATTTAGATCAGTTAGAGTAGAGATCATAGAGACAGGGATCAAAATCATGATGTGAGTTAGGTAGAGCAGTACTTTTCAGTAAGATGTAAGTTTTGCTTGTTGGTTCCAGTAGCTTAGATGTAGTGAGTTTATCCAGTTTGTCTGTTTTTAGGACAGCCTGGTAGGATCTTATTTTGGGTGTCAGATTTTTGGACAGTCAGTTAGATGTAGGATATTCTTTTGGAGGAGACCTGTGTGAAGTGTTTTTCCTTTTTTTTTTTGAGTGATTCATTCAGTTTGTTTCATACACTTGTAAGTATGAACATATATATTATTTTGTTTTCTCTTTTGCCCGAGTACTCTCTCTTTCTCTCCCTATATGGCAAACAAGTTCATGCCGGGGAATTGAGTTTTTCTGTATTTGTCATCCTTGGCGTATGGCAGATGTTTTCTAATCTGCACAACTTCATTCTCGATTCTACTATTTAATAAACTTGTGTTATTTGTGATAAACTACATTATGGGACTTGTTGGTATCCTCACTGTTGACATGTGTGTGATGTTGGAAGGCTGCTAAGTTTAGTCAACTTGTTCTGAAGATGTTCTAGTGGGAAATTGTATGCTTGGGTTGTCTTGTTAGATGTTTATAAGTGGAAATCATAGAAACATGAAATTCTGAGAAGATCAATAATTGCATATCTCATAGAGTCTAACCAGAAAGTAGTTCTACATAAATTAAGTTGTAAATCCCATTAGACAACAGATTAGCAGCAGTAGCACCATGATTTTATGTGGCACTGCTGTCAGAAGAGATATACTTCTTTATTTTGGTGCAGAGATAAAGGCAACATACACCTTTAATTATAGGTACACTTTATGTATCTTTTTGGTACATTACTTTACAGATTACTCTGATGTAGCTTGTAACACATGCATTGAAATTAACATATGAATGAGAAAATATCTTGCAGAATATTCTTTCAAGATCTAATTATACATAAATAGAATGAATGAACATCCATTGATATTCTTACTGTAAGTGATTTAGGTGTGTTTACAGCAAAAACTTTTCTTTAATAGAAGCAAATTGAAGTTACAGGTAATAACTTTTGAAACCAAAGTTAAAACTTGAAAACTCGGATGAAAAACAGGGAAAGATAATTTAATGGTCTTATAGATGACACAGGAAAAGAAAGGTGGTCAGTGTAATTAGAAATACAAGGGGCTGGATAAAATGGAGGAAGTTACTCTCTAGTATCTGTCAGCATGGCTTGTAATTCTATTTTTTACATTCAGTTTCAGGCACAAAACTCTTAACTGTGAGGCAGTAGTTCCAGTTGTGCTTAACAGGGTGACATAATTAATGCTTTTCCTTTCTTTTATTGTGTACATCTGTGGCTGTTCATCTCTGTTACAACCTTCTCTCTGATATGCTGTCTGTTTGCACACAAAAAAAAGTCGTTACGGTCGACAGGACAGCTGCTTTAAACCACCAGTTTATAAATAGCAGAATTGCCTTACATCAGGGATTCTCAAGCAGTGTGCCATGGAACTCTAGTGTTCCACAAAATTTTATAGATGTGCCATGGAGTTTCATCACCTGAATTTAAATAAAAACTGTTACCCATTATAGAAAAGATTTGCAAGCTACATCAATCTTAAGTGTCACATTGCTGGAACAATTTTTATTTCTAAATAAAGACCGTACACTTTTTTATTAGTTCTTTTACTTTGTACTAACTCCTGTAATAGGGTAATAAATGGAAGTTTCTTGGAAAAAATATATAGTTAGCTACACAAGTGTCCAGCATTCTTAACGCAGGTGTGCTGTAACAGAAATTTGTGTTACAAAGTGTGTCACAGTTTGGAAAAATTTGAGAACCATTGCCTTACATCGTGATCAGCAGATCTTTGTAGTCATTACACATTCCTACATATGAATGGATTTTGAGCAGTAAACCAGATATGTGCTTTTTCACTGTGACTATTAAAATATTATTGAATATTAGTTAGATGAACAATTTAAAAGAATGTTACAAGAAGTTTGTTGTGTGCAAGTTTTAAAAGAAGTATTTAAATTTGATCTACTATCATAAAACTTTTTAGTGTTTGTTGCTGCATTTTTCTGTTTGTTCTGTGTATAGATTATATATTGTATTCTAAATATTTTACTGTTCTGTTTGTTCCAGATTTTTTACCCTGAAACCACAGATATATATGATCGCAAAAACATGCCCCGAGCCGTTTACTGTGTTCATGCCCTGAGGTAAGTCATTTTGTAAAGGTTTTTTTTTTTTTTTACTACTATATTTGATGTGGAGTATATACTCATTGAGTATATATTGAGTATATATTTAGCAGGGAACATAATTTTGAGAAATATCTATTCATTGATGTTGTATTAGCACAGGATTTGGCATGAAAATGATATGCGAAGTTTTAGCATTAAAAAAAAAAATGAAAAAATTTGTCTGATACATGTCATTCAGAAGTAATAATTGGTGTTGTCAGTCAGTAGAAGTGTACCACTAGTGAAGGCTGTGGGGTTGGACAGAAGAATAGAGAAGCTACAGTTGGAAACAATTTTAAGTAGAGTCAGTAGAAATGTACCATTTATGGAGTTCAAGTTTGCTAGTAAAGAAAAAAAAAGCCAGAGGAGTAAGAAACAGAAGTCAGCTGTTCATTGATCTCACAGCCTACATCTCAGCCATACATGTTGTAATTAATAAACTATAAATTGTTTGTTTTTTTATGATTTCAGCCTATTTCTGTTTAAGTTGGGCCTTGCACCACAGATACAGGATCTCTATGGCAAGATCAAGTTTACAGGTTGGCAGACTCTTGTATGACATCTTCTGCCTTTCATCTTTCAGAAGAACTAGTTAATTCTATTTCATTCTTTATATTCTTCATGCTTTTTATTACATTAAAAAAAATATATATTCACTGTATTTCTCTGTGTGATGTATTTTATGGGGTTTCAAACCAAGGATTTACTAGTGGCTTTCTCATGATAGGACCTATAAGACTGTAGATTACCACTGGCGTCCACATTATTTTTACATATATTTATGTTTTGTAGCATTTTGCATTTTCTGTCATCAACTTGTACATTTCAACATATGTATTTGTTCTGACATATATTCTGACATCCAGATATCAGTATTTTTTTTTTGGAAGGTTGCATCCTATCCTGCAGATGCCATTATGGCATCCAAACCGCAGAATGTGTTCTGTAGATAAGCACTTTTTATAGGGACTTCAAGAATTCAAACCTGACCATAGCAAAAAAAGAGCATTTGAAAGAAAACTGGCATGCATGATGAACTCCTGCTGATGATGGGATGCTTGGATGTGACCTGTATTCTTGCCTAGATGATTGAGCCTATGAAATTGAACACAGAGGAATGGCAAAACTACCTAGAGACTAGTCTGTCAGATTCTGCAGAAATATAAATCATTATCTGATGTGCAGATGAAAATATCTTCTGATTTGTACAAAAGATCCCGTGTCATATCTGAGACAGAACTAATACATAACAACAACAACAAAATTAGGCACCACTATCCCCGTCATAGATGTAGAAGGTTACTGCATGTAGATTTTTGTGAGACTGGTTATCAGGGTTTCAGTCAGTCTAACAGTCATCATCCAGTTTTGTATTTTAATATCTTATCGTTAACACGTAACAAATATGTATTTGTTTTTTAAATCTGTTCTGAAACCTTATACGAGCACCTGAAACTCCTAGTTCCTTACATTGTTGGTAACTCCGTTAATGTGGTTGCATTCTTTGAACATCATTAACAATACAAACTAACTGATTATCACAGAGGAAGAGATCAGTGCCATGAGGAAAGAGCTAGAAAAGTATGGCATTCAAATGCCAGCTTTCAGCAAAATTGGAGGAATTCTTGCCAATGAAGTGAGTTTTAAGCAGAATCTTTTTTTTGTAGAAAGAGTTATAGGTTTGAGTTTGCACTTGCATGAAAAGATAGTATATGTTTTAAAGCAAAATAGATTTTCTTCTGACAGTGTAACAGTATAAACAGCAAATGAATCTTGCAGACGGATGAATGGGTGAAAGTGTCTTGGTGGTTCTGTCATCACTGCCCATGTCCCTCTTGGTCAGAGCGCAGTTTTGCACAGCTGCTGTAGCTGACAGTTCTTATAACAGACTTGCATAATTCTTTAGCAGCTCTAGGCTGTAAATTTAACGCTGTATTTAGATTGTAAGTTAGATTAAGGTGCTTACATTTAGATATCATTGAATTTGTTATCTGTGGTAAGTTTCCATGTTGCATTCAAAATAAAAATCCGGCAGTAGCACATTTTATTTAGGTGACAGACAGAAGAAAAGTTTCCTCTATTCCTCACATTCGTTGGTGACTGTTTGAATCATAAATTTTATCAAAAATAAGAGGGATTTGATAGTTTTATTATGTTAGTGTCTGTGTGTGTTTATATACCGCAGACACAGATATTTTAGGACTGTCATACCACATGGATAATTTGCTTAACAAAAGATGCTAGTAGTTGGTGTTATGTTACTTTTATTTATGTTACTTTTTATATTATCTACTATTTATTCATGGTATTATTTGTTCAAAGGAAAATCATTTCTGTTCTCAGTCAATGTCTGACAGTGTTTCCCGTTTGTCTGTGCCAGTCTATGCAGACTCATTTAGTGCCAATTTCCCAGGAGGGGTCAACTACGGAATTAGATTATGAACACCACTATACACATAAAATAGCACAGAATTCAGTCTCAGAGGATCTGTATATTGCTGTGTCTCTTGCTTTCTAAGTGCACTTGATCAAGCTGATTCCTTCCCGTCTTCTGATGTTATCCACCCGTGTATATTGTTGTTGTCCCTTTTTTTTCTTTAACTTTTCGAAACCCTCAGGGATGGTTTTCACTGTAACATAATAGCTTCTGATATGGCCGTAATATTTTGTCTTGTTTTCCTGTATGCTAATTTCTCCTAATTTTCATTTGATCTAGTTGTTGTTATTGTTGTTGTTGTTGTTTTCCTCCCCCACATCTCCCTTTTTTTTTTTAAATTTGAAAATTCAGCAGCTGTCAACAAAAGTAAGATGAAAGTAAGGAGGAATGTCTTAAATGTATTTTGTCCTGTGTAACATTTTTTCTCAGGCATGTTTTGAAAAATACTAATTTTTATCGTCCTGTCTTTCAGATGTCAGTTGATGATGCAGCTTGTAAGTATTTCATAATTTACAAAATACCATGCTATGATATTTTTTTTCTTCATGTTTTGTTCTTTTGATGCAACAGACAGAACTACAAAAATAAGATTTTTAAGGGCATGCATCTTTCTTATCGTAACATATGCCTGATGGACCTGGACACTTAACAAAACAGCTGAGAAACACATAAATGCCTTTGAATGTAAATGCTTCAAAAGAGTTCTTCAAATATCATGGACATAAAAAAAAAACAAATATGTCCATACTACAAGAACTTTATTATATTTATAATTAATATTGGCTAGTAAAGAGGATTAAATAGAGAAAACTTAAATACTTTGGACACATTAAATGTAATGGTATTCTAGAGAAGACTATCCTGGAGGGGTACATAATGGGAACAAGAAAGAGAGGAAGACCACGCCGAAGATGGCTGCAAGACATTGTTGATAATCTGCAGATGGATGCATCAGCAGCAGAGCATCTTGCTTACAACTAAGAGGCCTACAGGAGAGCTGCTAGGGAGGCAAAGTTTTGCAAGGGACATGCGTTTGTCTGATGCATCAATGAGGAACACTGAAAGTAAAAGATGTTCAAAAATTGAAAAGTCCAATGTCAGATGTAAAAAAAAAAAAAAAGATTTGCTGTTCATATAGTCAATGCTTTATGCATCATTATATATGTGGTTTGTTTTTAATTATTTTAAAGGCATCTTCTGATAGGATTAAAGTAGGAGATGTATGCAAATCTGTTCCACCAGTTTATAAAAGATTATTATATATATGTATTATGAAATTCTCAGCCTATGTAGCTGGTGTTTAAAGTATGTGAATTTTGTTAAGGAAACATTGTTTTCTACTCACAACTTCAGGTGGTTGGTGTTTATTTTGAGAAAATTTATGGTGGCACAGTAACTTGAATTATCATCAACTCACCCAAGAAGCATATTTGGGTGCACAAGTTTGCCATGGGTCATACCATTCTAAGAAGTGGACCAAATTGCATGTTGTATCTCAGAAATTGTTAAAAAGCGTGAACCATTTCAACATAAACCAGCCTGTCGTCAGCAGGATGTTTCATCTGCAGTGCAGTACATGAGGACACATCGCCCTGGCAAGCTGTGATAGAAAGCTTATCAAAGTATTCAGCTGAGTTAATGAGGCAGAAAAAAAACCCCCCATTCAGACTATCTTGATGTAAGTTTTAAGATTTCCATGCCAAAAATGCATTCAGAGACTTCACCAGTCATCCATAGCTCGGAGTTTGGTTCTGCTATGATACAGAAAGTTGTTTATAAAAACAAGATAGCTTCCAGTATTTGATTTTTATTCCTCCAACAGTGCATGCTGCTATCATTGCCATCAATGAAGCTATCGACCAGCAGGTGGCTGCGGACACTTTCACAGCTCTTAAGAACCCGTCAGCAATGCTGGTGCACTTGGATGCTGCGATTGTGAATGAATATCAGGATGTTTTATTCCAGGCTAAAGCTGTCAAATCAGAAAATGCTAGGAATAAGGTAACAATGATGTCTTTCCTTTTTTTTTTTTTTTTAGTGAACACATACAGTGCAGACCAGTGCAGTTTCATTTCTCTTGACATCAACCTATGTCACTTTCCATTTAATCTGGTTGGTGTGATGGCACTTTTTTGTCTTAGAAGATGATGTGAAGCTGATAAATGTTAGCTATTGCTTGTCAAGCATCATTGTGCTGAGTGCATTCTCTTATGACTGTTTATACCAATGTTGAATTGTATGATGGGCCACAATAGCTACAAACTATGTGTGATGGATATGTGAAAGATTTTTCTCTTATTCAGTCTTCTTAGAACCATGAGCAGGATCTTATTTGCAGCCATGGCAGTGAATGTGATGAGAGACGAGCATAATGTGAAATGGGGAGTGGGTTATGTTTTCTGTGTTTTTTTTTTTGCAAACCCAGAGCAAAGGCAAAAAAAAAAGGGAGGAAAGGTGCAGTGCTTCTTTATCAGACTCCACTGCCATGAGGGGGGCAATAGTGATCCATGTTTCATCTGGCTGAGTTGGAGAAGTGGGACAGAGTCTTGGTCGACTGTTTTACCAGCCATGACGCTAGCAGTTAGCTGTGGGTCATTGCTATTTCACGCAGCTTTTCAACTCCCATATATGAAAAACTTGAATTTTTTACAATGAATGAGAATTATTGTCGTTATATGATTTCAACAGTAATTTTTTTTTTTTTTTTTGGACAGAAATCTGAATCACGTCTGCATGAAAAATTTGACAATGATTTAGAAAACCAAAAAAGTTTATACCATATCTCACAATTGTCTTTGTGTCAGTGGCCAGGCTCTGAGTAAACTGTAAAAGTTTGAAATGAAAACTTTTGCAGTTATTTAACCAAAGTGCAAAATTATGGAATGTTTTATTCCTTGACTAAGCATTTGTGGCAAATTTAAAATATATACATTTTTTGTTGTTGTTGTAAACAGAGCATTGATCCAGATGGTGGATTTGAAAAAGATGTTTATGATGAGTTGTTGACTCAAGCAGAGATCCAAGGAAACGTTAACAAAGTTAATAGTGAGTTTCAGTGTTAAGCATCGAATTAACTCTTTATCAACCTGTGGGTGAAATTATAGGTCCTTTTTGTCATCTTTTGGGTTTTTTTTTGTGTGTGTGTGTCATGAGCAAAGAAGGTCGTCATTGTTTTTGGTTTATGTTATTGTGCTAAATTGTGAAATATCAGGCAGTTTTAAAAATTACATGAAGTGCAGCTTTCTCATTATAAGAAAACTGAAATAAAGAGAGTCCATGATAGAAGGGAAGGCAATAGCTTACACCATGATGGCAAATAGTGGAGAAACGGGGCTCTTAAGGATTAATGTAAAATTATAATGTTCTTGTTCTTTAATATTTCTTTGTAGAACCCAGTGATTCTGCATTGTTATTCAGTTGAAGCTATATGTACTTTGTCACCTCATTTAGTGTTTTCATCTTGCTGTATGCTTGTTGCTTATTTCACACTGATTTTTCTATTCATCCCATTTTCCACCTTTTAAGTAAATTTTGAGAAAGTTTATTGAATTTCAGTGTAACTGTGAGAAAATGCATGAATTCATTGTTGGATCTGAAAAAAAAAAATGTTTGCATGCGAATATAAGTTTCAAGAATATACTTGAATTTTATTAGTGGTTTTAAGAAAAGTGGTGGGGATATTGAAAAGATTGAATTTCAGTAAGGTTTTTGAGAAACTTCATTCTTGAGTTTGTATAAT
Organism: Achatina immaculata; assembly: GCA_009760885.1. Classification (NCBI taxonomy): domain Eukaryota; kingdom Metazoa; phylum Mollusca; class Gastropoda; order Stylommatophora; family Achatinidae; genus Lissachatina; species Lissachatina immaculata. The sequence goes on along the minus strand of CM019691.1, from coordinate 109,775,997 downwards.
GTTTAAATCTGAGCGCAGGTTTTGAGAAAAGGTAAGTTCTTGTTTCCATGCCATTAAGACATATTGGGGAATATAGTGTTAAGCCCGTATTTTCCATAACCTGTGGCACATGAAAGTGTGATGTGGTCAGCATCACGCCTGGCCGCTTTAACTTCCCAGATTTCTCTGGTACCCATTCATAGAGGCTGGGTGAACCCCGGGGCCTTTTTGGTGTGTACCAGTAAAAAATCCCACTTCTAGGACTGAACCCAGTACCACTGGATTAGTAAACCGAGCGCCTAACCACTCAGCTAACCAGCCTGAAAAGGGGTTATCTTTTTTATTTTTTTTGTAGGGAACTTTGTGGTATTCTGCAAGTAGTAATTAATATCCATAAAGAAGAAAAGAGAGATTTATGGAAATAAGATGCATTGAAATAACATTTGAAAGAGAAATCTATAAGTGCCTTGTGACATTTGTCCTCAGCTAACCAAGCCCTGAACAGGATTGATGCTGCTTTACAGAATGGCGACAGAGCAGCACTTCTGGCAGCCTTGCAGTCCTCATCATTGGGCCTTAAGAATGTCAATCCGGACAACATTGACTTCTACGCTAGCAAGCTTTCTCATTTGAGACAAGCAAAGGCTGAGGTCAGTCCATTGTTAATTACAGCATTTCTCACTTATAAGAAATACATCAATGAATGTGCTGGAAGAAGTATAGGTTGATTTGATTTCTCAAGATGGCTTAGTGTTTCTGACATTTTTTTTTCTCAAGTAGTCACACACCCACTTCAGGGCACATAAAGTAGTGCAGAGTTTAGATTTAGGTGTTGTACTTTACACATAAAATGGCACAGACTTCAGTCTCAGGTTGTACTTCTGTACATATAAGAAGGTAAAGAATTCAATCTTATATTGTACTTCACTGTACATTTAAGAAGGTAAAGAATTCAATCTTGGATTGTACTTCACTGTTGAGCACAAAATTTACTTGTTGTACAAGGTCCGACCCCCCCGTGTGGTACCTGGGATCTGCAAAGAATAGGACCACTGTACCCTACCACGCATGATCGTAAAAAGTGACTAAGGAGGGTTTGGCATAGGGCCAGCAACCCAATCTGGTAAAAAAACTATCAGACTGCTACAGAAACAGAAGCAAGGGAAAAAAACAAATGCAGGTGGAAGGAGAAATGCTTATCAGGAAACTGAGCCCATGAAGGTTGTGGATGAAAGCCAGCCACTAGAAGTCCCCAGCCTGACTGCAGACCTCCTGGAACCTAAACACAAGATGCAAATAGGCACCTGGAATGTAAGAACACTTAACCAGACTGGAAAACTAGCACAAACCATCAAGGAAATGCACAGATACAAACTAGACATACTAGGAATACAAGAAGCAAGATGGACAGGAGAAAGCAGAAGGAAATTAACAATACAGCACACAGAAGATTCAATAATATGGTCATGTAAAGAAGATCTTCATGAAGGAGGAGTAGCATTGATTATAACAAAAGAAGCATCAAGAGCATTGCTGAAATGGACCCCTATAAATGAGAGATTATTATATGCACGCTTCACTCAAGATTCACAAAGCTATTATAGTTTGTTATGCACCAACAGAAGCAGCTGAAGAGGAGTTAAAAGAAGATTTTTACAACAGCCTCCAAGCCACAGTAGAAACAATACCCAAGCATGATATGCTACTCATCTTGGGCAACTTCAATGCAAAAGTAGGTGAAGGAAATGAAGATAGAAGAAGAATTATGGGAAGAGAAGGAATTGGAGAAATAAATGAAAATAGAGAAAGACTGTGCAGTTTCTGTGAAGAAAACATGATGACCATCGGAAGGACAATTTTCCAACATAAAAACATCCATAAAGTGAGTTGGTCCCCAGATAAAACCACAGAAAACCAAATTGATCACACACTAATAAACAGCAAATGGAAATGGTCACTGCAAGATGTGAGAGCAAGGAAAGGAGCAGATGTAGGAAGTGATCACAACCTTCTGGTAGCAAAAATAAAACTAAAATTAAGGAAGCCAAAATCGGAAAACACAGAAAGATACGTTTTGATACAAGAAAACTGAAAGACCAGCAAACAAGAAATGAATTCTCAATAGTACTTAAGAACCGCTTCAGCGTCCTACAAGAAGAAGCAGAAATGTCCATACAGGAAACAGCAAAAGAGCTGCTGGGATATCGGAAACGGAGAAAAGAGGAATGGATAAGCAAGACCACATGGGAAAAGATAGAGCAAAGAAAAGAAATCAAGAAAAAATTACTGAACACCAAATCACAAAGGCTAAAAGAACAAGTTTAATTATGCACAAAAAGTCAAAGAAGTGAAGGAATCATGCCGTCAAGATAAACGTCAATACTATGACAACTTAGCAGAAGCAGCAGAGAAAGCAGCATATGCAAATGACATGAAAACCATATACAAAATCACAAAGCAGACATGAGAGTGCAATAAGGACACATAAGGGACAACTGGTCAGTGGAGAAAGAGAAAAAATTGAAAGATGGAGGGAACACTTTAACACTCTACTAAGCAGAACACAAGCAGTACAAACAATAGACATACCTGAACCAAAAACAGAACTAAACATCAATACAGGACCAGTAACAGTAAGTGAAGTAAAGAGGCAATAAAGAAGCTAAAATTAGACAGGGCACCAAGTGAAGATGAAGTGACTGCTGAGATGTTGAAAGCACAAGAAACAGAAACACCAAAACAACTCTGCTAGATACTACAACAGATTTGGGATCTAGAAAAAGCTCCAGAGGAGTGGAAAACTGGGCGTATAGTAAAACTACCAAAGAAGGGTGACGCTGGCGATGGTTGGGACATGTGCTCCGAATGACTGACAACTCACTATCAAAAATAGCACTAAGATGGACACCACAGGGCACAGAAGTAAGGGTAGACCAAAAGAGACATGGAGAAGAACAACAGAAAGGATGTTGAGCAATAGAGGGCTCATTTGTGCAAGTGCAGAAAAAAAGGCGAAGGACAGGCATTTGTGGAAAACCCTTGTGGAAGCCCCATGTGCCCTGGGCACTTAAGGCTCAGAGAGAGAGAGAGAGAGAGTCCGACAATTAAGTAATGAGACTAATTCCATAAAAAATAAAATAAACAGCAGTTGAAGATATAACCTGTATTTTATTCAAAGTAAGCCTCATGTGCATGATACAGCAAGTGGCATGATCTAACAAACACTGGAACAATTTCTGCAGTTCTTCTGTTGGTATGGCCCTTAAACTTGATGTTACTGCCCTTTGTATGTCATCAGTATTGTCAAAGAAGTGTTCTTTCAATGGTAACTTTAATTTTGGGAATAGAAAATAATTGCTGGGAGACAAATCTGGGGAATAGGGTGGATGATTAAAAACATACTTGTTTTTGGGCCAAAAATTCCTGTACAACTATTGCCTGGTGAGGCAGTGCATTATCGTGAAGAAGGAAAAGTCTGCCAGAATCCTTTTCAGTAGGCATTTCAAAATACTTAAATAAACTTTGGCAGTGACAGTCTGTCAGTTCTGTGTAAGTAACTCCTTTGCTGTCATAGAAGCACACCAACATTGTCTTTACTTTTGATTTTTGAAGACAAATTTTTTTGCCTTTTGGTGATGATGATGATGACTTCCATCAAGCACTAAATAGTTGTGGGATCTTAGCAGAAAATCCATGTTTCATCCTCTGCAACAATCAAATTTAAGAAATGTTTATTTCTGCGACACGTTTTGATGATGTCTTTTGTGTACTCAATACGTGGATGTTTTTGATCATCGGATAACACATGTGGTGCAAAATGGCAAGCAACTTTTTTCTTGCCCAAATCTTCCACTAAAATTTTAAGAATGGTCTCTGTTAGCACCAAATTCATCTACCACCATCCTCACAGTCAAACAATGATCATCTTTTATCCGTTCTCTGACTTTTGCAATGAGTTCTTTATTATGAACATAAATTGGGCTTCCATGTCTAGTTGCATTTGTAATTGTTTCCACACCACTTTTGAATTGTGAATAGCACCTGAATATCTTTGCACAAAATAGACAATTATCCCCATAAACTTGTCGCATCAATTCAGCTGTCTCAATGACACTTTTTCTGAGTTTTAAACAGAATTTAATGTTAGCTTTTTTGCTCCATACTGATTACGTGACAGTGCTCCTCTGACTAGGTCAACAAAATGGCAGCTTGCTTGTCATTTGCTTATTAGGTGGCGATAAAAAGTTAGCAGATCATAGATGGTTGCCTCTTTGGATTCCATGTTTTGTTCATAGATGGCATTTTTGTCTTGGCCATAATAAAATCAGTCTCATTACTTAGTTGTCAGACCTTGTAGAAAAGCTTATCAAAGTAGTTCTTATCTTTCCTCATATTATGGTCTATTGTGGTCACGTCATATAGAGTTACAGGAGGTTCAGATATAATTTTTGTTCTCATCAGCAGTCTTAATTTATTGGTTAGTTTAGGATCATCATCATCCATGCATGCTGGACGAGTGTGTTGGTGTTGGCTTCATCAATCATTTGCACATTTTCTTCTCAGAGTGAGGGTGCAGATGCAAAGCTGAGCAAAGATGAGATTCAAGCAACAGTGAATGAGTCAAATTTAGAAGCTGATGTGGAGCACCAGAGTAAGTTGAGGAATCTCTTTTCTGTTTCCACCTTACCTCCTGTATCTCATGTTTCTTCATTTATCTAATCTCATATCTATATAAAGTGGCTTGGCAAAGACTACTTTAAAGTAGAGCACCAATGAACAAGCAGGAAGAACTAAGGATGGGAAAAAAGGGGAGGTGGGGTGGTAAATTTCGTCACTGGACTGAAAATAAGAACACATTTCGAAGATACTGTTGGTTGATTTCTTCACTGAAATGATATTTTGAAGACCGCGTAATACTTCATTTTAAATGTCTTTGTGTATTTTTGACAGAGGTCCAGACTGTAATCAATGTAAACAAAGCTTTGTCAGACAAGGATGCTGGTTTGCTCATAAAGGCATTACAGAACCCTGTAGTCAAGCTCTATACAGTCTATCCAGAGGCAGCACACCTTTATCTTGAGGAGCTTTCCAGCATGAGAGATGAAAAGGGCAGTGATCTGGAATTTGAGGAAATTGATGCAGCTCTTCAAGGTAAGCAGTTCATGCCAATGACTGTTTAACCTTCATAACCTGTGGATTGTGTTTAAAACTTAAAAAAAAAAATTATTTGCAGTCTGTGAGCTAAGCGAACTGAGGTGCATGTGGCATTTCCTTCTATATCTGTTGTATATGCAGTGTAATCTGGTATATCACGCCATGCAAGCTTATAATATACATTTTCAGAGATGGCTTTTTCCTCCTGGATGATTTGTTGAATACCCAGTTTTGCATTCTGAAGGGCAGTGGCAGCAGGAGCAGAAGCTGTTTCCATCAGTTGAAGAAGCACATTGCTGTCAATTTTGGCCGCTGCCATTTTAGCAACAAGAAAAAAAAAGCCAAAACAAAGCCCTGTCACGTCATGCAGTCATATAGGGGTATGTTTTTAGTGGCCAGGTTTTCCTAGACCTGTCGGCACACAAGTGAGCAACACGGTCAGCACCGTACCTGCTTTTCCTTACCCAACTCCGGAAGGAGCACGGCACCCAGTATTGTAGCCGAGTGACTGGTAGCCTCCAGATGAACTTAAAGCACCAACCTCCGCATGAGAGGTGAGAGCATTAACCATTACACCACTCATGCACACGTCACCTGTGAGACAAATGATAAATTCAGAATATTCTGGGATATTGCTCACTGAGGGTGCAGAAGCACTTTGAAGGTCAAACTCTTTCTTGTATTCATTATCAAAGACCACATTATTATAAACAAAAGTGGCAGTTTGCTTATTAATTTTGAATTCAACTGATTGAAATGGTTTAAGTGGTTGATTTAATATGGCCAAGATTGAGCTTTAGTTTCAGGAAAAAGGATAAGTTTGTTATCCTACTTGGGGGTCAAGACACGTGATCAGTGACCCACAGCTGACATGCTAGCTTCAGGGTGGGCAAACCATAGCTGACCAACACCATCCCATTTCTCCTTTGATTACACCCCCCCCCCCCCATCTCTCTTTCTCTCTCTCTCTCTCTCTCTCCATTAGCAGGCCTAGCCTGGCTAATGGGACAGGGTCACCATAGTCCTCATAGCATTGGAGTGTGCTGAAGAAGCATTTCACAGCCCTTGCTTTTGAAGCTGATCTCAGTGACTGAAAACTTGGCCACCGTAACCCCACTCCCAAGCCGGCATGATGCACATATTCACTGCAGCAGTTCACAGTTACAGGGAGACTGGTGAAGAAGGAAAAAGATCCTGCTTCTCTGGGAATTTGTGTTCAGAGACTGGGCATGATAAAATGTTGAATAAAAGAAGATAGATTTGTTTTTGTCAGATGGTTTTCAGATTGAAACAGTAAAATAAAAGCAAGAATTTGAATTTTTGCAGTGGTATAGCAAATTCTCATTGTATACACTTTCACAAGTACTGGATGAAAAGTTTAATGATATTTGTATGTGGCACCACTGATGATTATCATTGTTGACAACAGAACAAATGAAACTTGTTGAACAAATCTTGTTTCTTAGATCTCCTCTGGAAATAACACTTTCTCTGAGTAATATTTTACCTGCGTTATAATACCTTTACTAGTACATCAGCTGCAGAGTTTGCAGATACATGGAGATAAATGAATAAAAACAACGCAAGTGTAACCATAAATTTCGTTCCAGTTATTGCTGCTGTCTTGGCCATCAACAAGGCAATTGATGCTGGAGATCCCCAGGTGACATTCAAGAGACTGCTAGCACCAGCAGCCCATATCTTGGATCTGGATGAGCACAATGAGGAGAAGTACCAGAGCAGCCTAGCAACACAGAAGTCAAACAAAGCAGATGTAAGGGCAAATGGAAGTTCTTGTGGGTTGTTGTTTGTGGTGGGGTGTTAACTTTGGTAAGATTGTTCTTATGGATTTGTGATTTTGTTTAATGCTTAGGGGACAAAAGCATTCCTCTTTTCTTTTTTGTTTTGCCAGTGGTAGCAAAGCATAGGTGACTAGATCTCACCTTATATCTCATCTAATACTACCTGGAAACACAACAATCCAACAAAATATGTGAGAACCGGCATAATCTAATTTTTTTATGTCACTTAACTGAGAGACTTAGCTTTGTGTCTCATTTGGAAGTGCATCACTCACCATATTTAAGCAATGGAAAGTCAAGAAAGTCATCTTTGGGACAGAATAAGTGCGCCATTTAATCTCATAATCTTCCATTCAACATTCAGTTTAATCCTTTCAACAGAGGAAATTGATGTCCCACTTTGTATTGTGTTTGAGGTGCAAATTTTTGTCTGATCTTTTCTCAGAAGCAGAATAAGCAATATGTGTTCTTAACTCTTCCCGTACCGCATAAAAAAACACGGACGTTACGTTGGTACCGATGATGATGTTACATGGCCGAGCGGGTGTTTTCATATAAGGGGGTCCCTTTATAAAATTCATTGTAACAAACAAACTCCTTCATCAACACGTGTGTATCTCATATTAAAATAAGTGGAAATGAAAGAAGATTCCATAAATGAAGTTATTTATCATTTAAAAAAAACAAAGAATAGAAAAAAAACAACTGTTCTGAAAAGCTGGAACGATTTTTTGGCGCTAAAAATATTTTTTAGGGCTGAGCACTAAAATCAAAGTTTTACATACCTGAAATGTGCCAAAATCCAATGCAGAATGTTTATATCGGTATAGAAATATCGATAATTGCGGATGCTTTTGATATCCAATAAATCTAACAGGTCTACAGATGTGAAAAACACATTTAGTAAGCTAGGTCTAGTCGGTCAGTATGACCATTCTACCAACCAACCTCGAAAAAAGTAGAAACATTTACACTCAAATCGATCCACTTCTTCATTTCCATTCTTTTCCGGCATGACCAGATGCTAAACTAGCTAGACTTTGGCCTAGAAGAGTTCTGTTTGGATAAATGAAAAGTTGCATCGAGTTTTCAGTGAAACAAATCAGAAGACTTAAAGGGTGGCGTGGGATCCGACGGTAAACCACAACTGGACTTAAAGGGCGGCGCGGTACGGGAAGAGTTAACAAACAGGCATTCACATCTTTTAAAAGCACAACACAAATATTATACAAATCTTAATCTTTAAGACAGACACTATACAGTGCTACTGAAAATCTGGCTGTGACTCAACTCAATGAACTCTACAGGACAATTAGAAAATCTTTGTATAAAGCAGTTTGTCTCTTTAGGCACAAAATTGTTACTACATTAGTAAAACATGCTGCATGTGGTACTGTTATTTTGGTAGCATACCCCGCTCATAATGAAATCATGTTAACAGAGGAGCTACTTCTGACCCAACTCCAAGAGGGGGGAAGAACGTGTTTGAATATGTCACCTTTGAGAAAATAATTATTTCTTTTAATTTTAGTGATGTTTTAAAATTACTCTGTGGTGACTTGAATTCTTATTTAAACTTTTGATTTCCTCAAATGACTTGACATTTAATTCACTTGAGTGGAGCATTTACACATATAATCAACTTATGACATTTGACATGAACTGTTATCTTGTTTTTCAAACCAGCAAGCCAATGATCTGCTCACTCATGCTGAAATTGTAGCATGTATCAACAGTGTACATCAGCAAGTGCAAGAGGAACATGAAAGTAAGTTTCCCCCCTTTGTTTTTATTCTGTCTGCATGTCAAATGTCAAAACTGTTATCAGGGGAGATGTCATGTTTTTTTTAAAATATGCACATCTGTGTTTCATTTTGTAAGATAGTCACAACTTCATCTGTTAGTGTCAGAAGTCACAGTATGAAAAATCTATAATTAATAACAATCGCATTCTAATTCCTACAAATTATATACAATTATATATTCATAGGTGATTTCATAATGAACAACGGAATATTTTTACACTTTTGATGCAGCACATCTCAGTAAAGCCTGGGTTTTGGCTCTGTATAACCTAGAGAACATGCTGCCAGCCCACTGCTACCTATGCTCTCCTTTCCTTAGAACTTTAGAAGAAACATTAGATTTATGAGTAAAACTGTTGCAGGGTAATTGGGATGTTGTCCACAATAAGATATATTGACTCGCTGTTTCCTGCCATGTATCTTTTTGTATTATAGATATCTGCGGTTTATTCAGCTGGTTAGGGAATGATCACATGCTGGAATTGATCAAATGTGGAATCCAGTCTTTTTAGATCGCAGTTGCATTTTGCTGGTGAAAAATGTAAATACACTACATGTCACTTGCACATGTGTGTTAAAGATGAATAAAAATAAACTGTCGCACTTCATAACAACTTTAGTATGTGCTGGCATAAGCTTTTTAATTTCCCTTACCATTTTGACTTTAGCCTTAAGAATGGCATTGTATAATGACATATGCCACAGCTTCCGGCCTTATGTCAGTATGGGACAATCCATGGTTATTTCATTTTATTATTTCTTACAAATTGAGAATCTTATGAGTTCTTGTAGCTTTCATACCGCATTTAGGAGTCATTATGAATACAGAAATATTATAAACACAAACTTTATATGTGTGAATACAAGACATCCAGTCTGAACAATTTCTGAAAATGGGCTGTTGGCAGAGTCCAGTTTTGTATGAAACGTGGTTGGTCAGAATGGAACCAAAGAAAAGGTGGATGAAATTTGTAGAAAGAGCAGATCATGCGGTCATATGCATGGACAGTGGTTATAACTGACAACAGTTGAAAGAGCAGGCTGTCAAAAAGTGGGGGACGCCTGTATACCACATTGTCTGATACATTACTGATGTATGATCTTAATTGTTGATTGTCGACATATAATGTTAATCCATGCCACTCAACAGGAATCGTGGCAATCACATTAATCAACGAGGCCATTGACAAAGGTGAAGAGAATGAAACAGTTAAGGCTCTCGAGCTTCCGGCAGCAAAACTCCGAGATATTAACCCACAGCAAGCTTTTCACTACCAGGTGCTGCTGGCCAGACAGAAGGATAAGAAAGCTGAGGTGAGTCAGACCATGTCTCAATATGATGTCATCTAATTGCTGTAGAAGTGAAGATGATTGTCCTGGAGATACAATGCCTTTATCAGAACAGTTTAGGTGAATCATCTGATCAAGAAGCACATCTCCCTTTCCTCTCATTCCCAGCAAGTTGTAGCGTTTTTTTCCAATAATGTTATACCTCCTAGATCAGTGGTTCCTAATTTGTGGTCCGTAGGTTGTGTTATCAATTTAGTTTTAAATATTATCTAGCCAGTAAAAACAGTTACAGATTTTTGGAATTGTGATACTATATATAAGCTTATGGTCTGTAAATAGCTTGTTGAGAAAATGGTCCTTGGATGTAAAAAGTTTCTAAACATCAGCTTGGATGATTCTCAGACTTCTGTGACTCCATGTGACTCAATGCTGATTCTGGCCGCAGAGAATTCAAGCTTGCATGTCAGTGTATACTACGGAACAAATGTTGAATATTAACAATGTCAACTATTTGTATTTGCATTTAGTAAAAAAAAAAAATACAGTTGATTTCCAGACATACTCAGTGGGGTTGAGTGAAATTCTTTTAGTTACAGGCAGTCCTCAGGTTATGAATGAGGTTTTATTCTGAGTCTGTTCACAAGTTGAACTTGAATGTAGGAACATTTAAGTATGGTTCATATCTAACATCAGTTTTATAGTATATAGTGTACCTTTCTGTGTATTAAAAAAAACATTAAAGAACCAATGAACTGCATTAGACATGCCGTGTTTTGTTTTCGTTTTTTTTTTAAGTATGTGGCTCAAATTTTTAATGTAATAGTTATGAGGTCTTTCATAACTATGGATAGCACATGTTGGAGATTTGTAACCCAAAGGCTGCCTGTATTATGATTACACTGTCATTGTTGCCTTTTTGTTGCTTGGAGTTTGACTAACCAAAGCCAAGATTATCTGTTCTCATCTCTTCAAGCCTGATCATATTTTGCTTTTGGTTTTTTAAAAAAAAAATGTTTATTTTAAAATGGTTGTCTTTCTATTACGGTCCAAATAGGAGCATCACGATGATGCAGCTGTGCTGTGGTTGGATGAAATACAAGCTTGTGTGGACAAGGCAAATACTAATACACAAGAGGGATTGAAAAGTAGGTTTTCACGAATTTTCTTATGTAGAGTAATATATGTTTATTTTACTTGTCTCTTTTTTTTTTTTTTTTTGGTGTTCAATTATGTATTGGCAATCTTTTTTCTTTTATGTCTTATATTTTATATTTTCTTGTTTTGAGTTATTCTATTTTATGTATTTAAAAAATGTTTTAAATGGTAGCTGTTGTTTTTGTCTTCCTCATTTCCTATCCTCCATGATGAAATATCTTTTTCTCAAAGTATGTGTCATATATTCTGTATGTTTTCCTTATGCCAGTCTCACTAATATATTCTTATATAACGTCATTGCTAGTATCTGCCAGTGTTGCTGCGGTGAACAAGGCCTTGAAAACGGGTGATCAGGCTGTCCTGCTATCAGCTCTTACTTCTCCCGACCTGAATTTCCACTCTCTGACTGGAGAATGCATTGAAGGCTATCAGCAAGCTCTCTTGGCGGCTGTGGAGGAGTCTTCCAAGCAAGGTAAGTAATCCATACACTTCCCATCATCACTTGCAGCAGAATATAAATGTTTTCTAGAATTTATATTAAAATCTCAAGTCTTATGTATGTAGAAATTTAATTTACTGTAATCCTTACAACCAGTTTAATACTTTATGTTTGTCAGCGAACATTTGAGGTTTTTCATTTCTCTTGTATTTTATTAAAATACGCAGGTCAAATGTGTTACATAATGTCTATATACATAAAACTATTTTGGGTCGAAAATGCTGTCTTATTCACATTGTATGATGCTGTTTATTTTAGTTATTTTTAATTATTTGTAACTTAGTTTTAAAGTTATAAAATAAAAGATTCATTTTAAATCTTTTTCACTGAAAAAAAAAAAACCAACAATTTTTCTTGCTTTTGAAGCTGTACAAAACGTGCTTATCAGATTTTAACAACTGATATTTTCTTAAAATTCAGTGAATCTATATGATTAGGAAATTATCGGATGAATTATGTCCTGTTTTTCTGTCCTCTCTGCCACAGCAATGATAAAAATTCACTGTTTAGTGATTCTGGCTGTGGCAGTGAACTGGTTGAATTTTAAATGTATGAACTTCTTCTTGTGATGTGTCCTTTCCAGAACATTGTCCCTTTCACTGTCTCCCTGAATAGAATGTGCAAGTTGACCAGCGTCACACAATGACATATTCAGACTTTCTGTGACGTCCATCTGCAGCGAGGTCATTCTTTTTCTCTTTTGTCAGGCACTGTGCTGTCTTCTGTCAACTTCTCCAAACCATTGTGTCTCTTGATGTGGTCTTCTGTCAACTTCTCCAGACCATTGTGTATCTTGATGTGGTCTTCTGTCAACTTCTCCAAACCATTGTGTCTCTTGATGTGGTCTTCTGTCAATCTCTCCAAACCATTGTGTCTCTTGATGTGGTCTTCTGTCAACCTCTCCAAACCATTGTGTATCTTGATGAGGTCTTCTGTCAACCTCTCCAAACCATTGTGTATGTTGATGTGGTCTTCTGTCAACCTCTCCAAACCATTGTGTCTCTTGATGTGGTCTTCTGTCAACCTCTCCAAACCATTGTGTATCTTGATGAGGTCTTCTGTCAACCTCTACAAACCATTGTGTATCTTGATGTAGTCTTCTGTCAACTTCTCCAAACCATTGTGTATCTTGATGTGATCTTCTGTCAACTTCTCCAAACCATTGTGTATCTTGATGTGGTCTTCTGTCAACTTCTCCAAACCATTGTCTCTCTTGATGTGGTCTTCTGTCAGCTTCTCCAGACCATTGTGTCTCTTGATGTGGTCTTCTGTCAACCTCTCCAAACCATTGTGTATCTTGATGAGGTCTTCTGTCAACCTCTCCAAACCATTGTGTATCTTGATGAGGTCTTCTGTCAACCTCTCCAAACCATTGTGTATCTTGATGAGGTCTTCTGTCAACTTCTCCAAACTATTGTGTATCTTGATGTGGTCTTCTGTCAACTTATCCAAACTATTGTGTATCTTGATGTGATCTTCTGTCAACTTCTCCAAACCATTGTCTCTTGATGTGGTCTTCTGTCAACTTCTCCAAACCATTGTGTATCTTGATGTGGCCAAAGTATCTCAGCTTTCTAATTTTGATGGTGTTTATGAGGCAGTTTTCTGCAACACCTGATCCTACTGATGTGACTTTATTTGATTTTCTTTCTATCCATGATATCTTAAGTGCCCTTCTGTAATGTTTCATTTCAAATGCTGTTATTCTCTTTTCTAGTGATTTGTTAAGTTTATATGTTGTGAATTTCCACAGGTGAAACGGGCAGCGGGTGGATGATGAACAGGTTAAAGGATGGCACAAAGTTTTTCTACAATGTGGACACAGGCAGTCATGCATGGACCAGGGGAGATAAGATTATCAAGGATTACGGTCTGCTCACCAAGGAAGAAATACAGGTAATGTAATGTGATTATGAAGTATCAGAACAAGTGCATAAACAATGAATAAGACGTATAACACAACAGCATTGAGGTTTTTTCTTTTTTTTTTTTTTATTTGGAATTCTATCATTATGTAAATTGATACAATTCATGTACAAATATTCACAGGTCGTGGCCAAAAATATCTTCAGTTATGGTCATGAGCAAGCTATAGTTTATGTGAAAGAAAACAATGATAGCTTCCACACAGTTAGCACTTATGTTCTCTTTATTACTCCTCCTCCATGTCTTAGTTTTTGTTAATGGTTTTCATCATTAACTCAGCACCACGTGTGACACACTGACATTTTTGATCTATCATCACAGCTGCCATGTTGTACATGGAAAGGACATGATGCTTAGTTATTAATTAGCTCTTTAAAATTACAAACTCTCAGCTATGGAACAAAAAAAAAACATGTGACTGCAATAATGTTTTTTAACATTTTTTGAAAGCTATCATGTAGCATAGTTTTAAAAAAAAATTCATACACACAACTCTTTGCTTGTATTTTTAAAAAAAAGTAATGGAACTTTTATCTCCAGTTATTTAATTGATTTATGGATTTGCTGACACATTTATTTTCTTGATGTATATAGAGAGTCATATCAGAAGTTACGGCCAAGTATGACAGAGAAATGCTGTTCAAGGCAAATGAGGGTCTCATTACCAAAATTCAAGCACATGCTAGGGGTCACATGGCAAGGAAAGCTTACAAGGAGAGAGTTGACTTTATGAAGAGGCAGTTGCCGGCAATTGTGAAGATTCAGGTATTAGGAATTTGGCATGACGTGTGATTTAATTCAGCAGCAAGTAGTTTTGTTTATTTTCTGAGGAGTCTAGGTGTACTGTAAACTGTCATTTTCTGTGTGAATTAACATCCTAATTATAAAGGCATTTGTAAAATAACCTTTATTTCCTTTTGTCTCAGTAAAATCCTGATTCTAAAAGTTTTTGTAAAATAACCTATATTTCTTCGGTATTCATTAACATCCTGATTATGAAAGTATTTGTAAAATAATCTGTATTTCTTTTGTCTCAGCTAACGTCTTGATTCTAAAAGTATAAAGTAATGTATGTTTTCTGTTTGAATTAACATTCAAATTCTGAAGTTATGAGTTTATTTAGCTATGCTTTCTGTCTGAATCAATATCTTTATTCTAATAATGTATCTATACTGAACTGTTTGCTGTAAATGAAAACTAAACTACAGAATTTAATACAACATATTCTAATACCTGCTCAATTGTCTTCACATTCATGTTGTAATGTGCATTCAGATATTGATTAGAGGAGATTGTTCCTGCAGTTTTGTTTTGTTTTTTATTAGTCTGTAGGAGCGACAGTGCACTCATTCATGATGAACTGTTTCAGGCATGCTGGCGAGGTGCAAAACAGCGTCATAAGTACAGGGATAGACTGAACTGCCTGAAAGATAATGTGGACTCAGTTATTCTAGTGAGTAGCATGTTGTCTTTTATTTTTGCATTGTTTTTGAAGAGTAGATCATCCTATCTTAAAACTGGTGTTTTCAGTCATCTTAACTCATCCCGTGTGGGAGGCACAAACGTGGACATTCCAATCTGTGCCAGACAAAAAGCGTGGGTCTTGATATGTATAAGGGTATAGTTAAAAAAAGATGTAGTGTGATGATTTTAGCTGATAATTATGTACTACTTATCATCTGCGATGTTTAAATCTACAATATTTACCGTCGGCGATGTCTAAATCTACACTATTTACCGTCGGCGATGTCTAGATCTATGTGTTGATGTATCCGATCTCATCGTGTGATGATATGTGGCATGCTCACTAAAATAATGTCTGATTAACCTTCTAACTACTTCTCCAATCTATTAAATAGGTCTAGATCTACTTGGGGTACAATGAAGAACAGTGGTTTAGTCATAGGGAGTATCCATATGCCTCCAAAGTCCCCAAAAAAAAAAAAAAAAGCTGAAAATTCTCGATTGAACCATCGAATTTCACTCTCGCAACTAAGGATGCTTGAATATGATGACAAAAGTCGCTGAACATGCGCACTAAATTGTGTACACTCAAAAGTTACACTGGTTTTTTTAATGAAACAATGCATGTTGAATTTGGCCCAAACGTGACAAACTGGAAGCATCGCTACCAAGACTCCTGCACGGGAAGAGTTAATGATATTCTTTGACTTATAACACTTATCCTTCATGACATGCTGAGTTTTCATGAGGAGCCAAAATAGTATAATGACTCACATAATTCTCAGGAATAAGGCTTAGCAAGCTTTGCTTCTTTGTCTTTTACAGCCATCAGTTATATAGATTTCTGAAACTCATGTTAAGGTAGCTGAGCAGATTTTGGTCTGAAACATAGACAGATGGCCGAGATCTTTAGTGAGTTTTTGTTTGTTTGTTACGTAGTGAGCATTTGTAGACTGAAATATTAGCATGAAAAATGATTTCCTAGAAGCTGTGATCTGAGGAGGACCTTCTGCAGAGCATGGATAGTTTAGAAAGGCTTGTAAAACCAACATCATGCAAATCAGTGCTTAAAAAAAAAAAATTGGAAAAATAAAAGACCATTGCCAGAGAAAAAAATCCCCCCAAAATATTCTTCCAGGCCAACCATCCTCTGAAACAATTAAGTGAGGCATACTGAAACACAAATATATCGCAACAGAAAAAAAACAAAAAAGGCACTGTGTAGCTTGATCTTCCCCCCAGCCCTGTGCTGTCCACTGAAAATTCTGTGTTCCTGTGAATCCTCATTACTGAGCTAAAATAATGATTCCCAAGCAATAAAGGAAATTTTAAAGAACTATCACAGTATTATTTTACTAATAAAGAAATGTGAAAATTTGCTGACTGTAGCATGTTTATCAACAGCTGCAGTCCTACTACAGAATGTGGAAGGCTCGATCTGCTTACAAGAACAGACTGAAATATTTTAAGGATCACGTGAGTTGAGGATCTGTATGTTTGTTCCCTTTCTTTTTTCTGTGGCTGTTGAAATATTTTTAATTCATTTAAAGAAGAAAGGTTGGTCTTTAGGTTGACTTTTTTTTTTTTTTTAAACCTTTTTGCTGTTGAAGCATGTTAGAGAAAGTTTGTTTTTGTTCACAATAAGGTCAGAATTAACATCCTGGTTCTGAAAGTATCTATAAAATAACCTCTATTTTCTTGCCAGAAAATAACCATTTCAGTTTAGTGAGCAGCCTCATTTTTATTATTTCTGTTTTGTTGTATGCTATAGTTGCTGATTGATATATGGTCCACTCTGAGATTATCCATATTCTTTTATTGTTTGTTTCTCATATGTTTAATTATTTTGCAGGCATTGTTCTAAATGTTTTTTTTAAAAAATAGGACTCCTTTGCATTCTCCCCCCCCCCCCCCCCCACATAATTTTCATTGTTTTTTTTGTGTTTCTTTTTTCCTACCACAGTTAACTTATGTTATAAGTTTTGTCTTATGCTGATTTTCGTTTTGTGCTATTCTGATAGGAAGATTCAATCATCAAGATTCAAGCTTTCTTCCGTTCAAATCTTGCCAGGCAGGATTACAAAGCTTTAAGTAAGTGTTTATTCTGAACCCAATGGTGAAAGAAGGTTTTAGTGTAATTTGTTGTGCTAGTTTACATTCCTTGTTCTGAAAGCTTTCACGTCAAGTAATCTGAACCACTTTTCTTAGATCTTCAGAGCAGGCAGTGAAGACACACTACCCAAACTGAGTAAGATAACAGCCAGTGACCCATAGCTGACTGCTTGAATCAGGGTTGGTGAACCATGTCCGTCTAAGACCCTATTCTACCCCTCATTGATGGCACTGAAAACAGATATTAGTGTGCCGAAGTGAGCAGGGATTGCAAGGGGGACACAAGCCTGTTCCTAAAAATGCATCAACCCAAAGTTGGATGTGTTGAGTCAGGAGACACATAACTGCAACACAACACAACCAATGCCCTTGCGAGGGGAACAACGAAGAAGAAGAAAATCTAAGTCGAATTAAAGAGCGAAGTCCTTTTTTATTTTTCTATCGTATTCTTTGATATACAGGTTTTTGTTTTCTTTATACATTCTGCAGTGTTTATGTTCTAATCTTCTGTGAAGGTTATTGGTAAAGGCATCAAATCCTAATGCTTTGAATTGAAAATTGAGTTAATAGGGGGTTCTAAGGACTGTTATAGCCAGAGGTGGGGTGGGGGGGGGATATGCTGTCCACTCCAATAAAATATCTCTAAGGTGTGCGTCTCATATAGCCTTTGACAGTCAAGTCCAGCTCCTGGCCTTCTCATGGCAGAACTGTTTAAACTGACAGAAGAAAGGACGAAGGTGAATATCTGGTGCCTGAAAACCAGATGTTTCGGGTAGATGGGAGTCATGTTTGGTAGCTCATCTACCACGGCTGGCGAGATTCTTCAGCTGCCATGCGTGGAGTGGGGTTCCTCCTGGCCAGTGAAGAAAGGTGCAGTTATGGGTTGCCATGCGGCACTATGGAAAAGGTGAAAGAAAGGATTAAGTGAAGTAATCAGCAGTCTAGAGGTCAGGACTGCTCAAATCACGGCACCTCTGCTCTGGAGGTCAGTCACATCCCATGTACACTCATACAGGGCGAATGCCTGAACCGGCTTAACCCATGCGTTAAGACGCTGCTGGCGAGACTCTTCTGATACCACGCGTGGAGTGAAACTCCTCTCAGCCAATGAAGAAAATGAGGAAAAGCAATCAGGGTTGCTGTGCGGCGCTGATGTGAAAAGGTGATGGAAAGGATAAAGTGAAGCTTAATCGGTATGTCCAGTAGTCTCGCAGCGAGAGCTACTTATACTATGGCACCTCTGCTCTAGAGGCCGGCCACGTCTGATATACACCCATACTGGTGAAATATACCTAAACCGGCTTAAACCAGGGGTGAAACTTGATGGCTACTCAAGTCATGGTACCTCCGCTCTAGAGGTCAGTCACATCCTAAACACGCCCATACTAGGATAATATGCCTAAACCGGCTCAACCCAGGGGTGAAACTCACTAGTGGCAAGGATTCGTCGTCCTAGACAAAAGCTCCGTCCTGGTCACAACTAGGAAGGGTAGCGGCCATGGCCACAAAATGCTTAAGTCAGAGACACTGAGCTAGTGCAGTCTAGATAGGCAAGCCACCTCTCACCCGGTGAGGATGTATGTGTATCCTAATCGCGCTGAGGTTTTCCAGTGAGAAAGTCCAATACTGGACTGGATGGGCAACCACCTCTCGCCCAGCAGTGATACATGGGTATCCCAAAATACGTCGAGGTTTTCTGGTGAGAAAGTCCGACTCTAGATTAAACTGGTGCAACGAAAACCACGGTGTCACGCAATCCCGCTTCTGAGACCCACCGAGAATACAGGCTCAAGCCCTGCGATGCTCTGAACCTGTTGTGGTCCTCTCGGGGATCTCATGTTTCAGGGACCACGGGATCTATCAAGGACCACAGGAGTAAATTCAGTAGGATCACGGGGTGGTCTTGGTGGCAGAAGCGAATGAGGAAAAAGAGTTAATGAGGAAAAGTTCTTTAAGTGGTTAAGAAAAATCGAGTGAAAATTAGTGAGTTTTCAAGAAATATCTATTTTATATAAATTTCTTTTCAGCTTGATGCTTGATTTCAGCTCTGCTGTACTTTGTAAAATACAAATCTTTATTAAAGGAGGAATGAGCTTACTACATTAACCATATTTTATTCTTAATTTTCAATAGCAATGGATGAAAACCCACCACTTGCAGTGATTAGAAAGTTTGTCCATCTTCTTGATGCCAGTGACAATGACTATGCAGAGGAGCTAGGTTTGTTTAAGCCTTTTGGCTGTTAGTTCCATAGGAAGAATGTGTGAAAGAGATATAGTTTTAAATACATTTTGTAACTGTATGAATATTGTACACAATAATATGTATAAGATAAAACGTGGGATCAGTTTGTGATATCAGAACATACTAGTATATCAAGTTTGACATAATCCCAAAGCAACAAAAATAAAAAAAATAGAGGTCTGTTAACTGTCTGTGTTCTCTGACTTACTTGTAGGTAGGATGAGTCTGTTGCCTTCTAAGGTTTTTGATTATCATGCTTGGAGATAGAATAGACCTCTCGCTAAATAAAGTCTTTTTCTCAGAGTCATTTTTTTTTAGATAGGATAGGCTTGTTACCATCTTAGAGTTCTGATCCTGATGAATCCTATCTCTTAAACAGTCACCTGTACTCTAGTTTGTTTAAGATACATGATGATTGATGACATACAAATATTAAGTTGCTGAAGCAACCATTTTGAGAATTTACCAGTTGTCTTGATCTGTGTAGTAAATTTTGTGTGTTCTGTTTTATAACAGAGCTTCAGAAACTTCGTCAGCAAGTTGTAGCAGAGATCCGTTCCAACCAACAGCTTGAACAAGACTTGGACCAAATGGACATAAAGATTGGCTTATTAATCAAGAACAGAATCACTCTACAGGTATGTACCTAAGACTGGAAAAAGATAAAATTGAGTTGAGGTGCTATATCAAATAACCATCCCATTTTGCAAGAACACCATGTGTGCATATTTCACTCTGTTTATTCTCTAAGTCTTGCAAGCATTGAACAGAACACACTCCTCTTCGTTCTCCTAATCTCTCTCTGCATACTTGTATTGTCAGTTGGTGATAGAGGATCTTGCACTCTTGAACATGTTTGTGGAGATCTTCCAATGTGGACGATGGTGTAACAGTTCTTATTGTCTGATTCAGTGTTTACAGGATGAGGCATTGGTCAAACATAGCCTTCTGTTGGCATTGTCTTCTTCCAAAGCATAGCCATCTGTTGGCATTGTCTTCTTACAAGCCATAGCCATCTTTTGACACTGTCTTCTTACAAAGCATAGCCATCTGTTGGCATTGTCTTCTTACAAAGCATAGCCATCTGTTGACATTGTCTTCTTACAAAGCATAGCCATCTGTTGACATTGTCTTCTTACAAAGCATAGCCATCTGTTGGCATTGTCTTCTTACAAAGCATAGCCATCTGTTGACACTGTCTTCTTACAAAGCATAGCCATCTGTTGGCATTGTCTTCTTACAAAGCATAGCCATCTGTTGGCATTGTCTTCTTACAAAGCATAGCCGTCTGTTGACAGCCTTCTTACAAAATATGACTTACTTATTTTTTTATTTATAACTTGATTTGATATGTATTTGTTTCACTTTCACAGGATGTAGTGACTCACAACAAGAAACTGGCCAAGCGTGGGGAGGAGACGCAGCGTGGCGGTCTCAAGGCTCTCAGCAGAGAGAACCATGAGAGGCTAGAGACATACCAACACCTCTTCTACCTACTGCAGACCTGCCCTAACTACCTAGCAAAGCTAATATTTGAGATGCCTCAGGTGCGCACCACCAAGTTCATGGAGGCTGTCATCTATTCCTTGTTCAATTACGGCGCCAACCAGCGTGAGGAATACTTGCTCACCAAGTTGTTCCAGACTGCTCTTGAGGAGGAGATCAAGTAAGTGTTCAAGAAGTGAGGGAAGAAGAGGATGAGATTATAAGGAAGATTTCATTGAGATTTATGCAGTAAAAGGAAGGTTTGGGTTATAGATTTGTTCTCCTTGAATGAAGATAATGTGGACTGAAGTTCATTTGTGGAGATGAGGGGATAATCACATCACTTCTTCTGAATAGAGATGGTGCCCATTTATCGCAGTTTTTATGTAACAAATATTTTTAAAAAAAATTAACATTAAAGAAAAGTATTGTTTTAGAACTGGTCTCATTCCATCTCCCTTGAACTGATCACAGAGTGTGGCTGAGACTAAGGGTATTAAAGCACAGACATTGTGTCAGTTGGGGAATGGTTTATGGCAGGTAGCTTCCAGGCTAGAGGTGGAGCTAAAAGGCAGCAAAAAGTGCGGTGCTTCCTGGCAGACTACTTTTATCTTTTATGAGAAAGGTTCGGCTCCAAGAAAATTCTTGTATAGACTTGAAATTCATGAGTGTGGACATTGAAATGTATATTTATAAAGTTTTTTTGTGTAACATATATTATTTCTAAAAAAAATTTGCCATGAATAAAATCCAAATTGTGGAAAGAATTCAGTTAAATGGAGAGGGCATTTTAAAAATCATATTTCACTATTGCCCTTATACCAACATTTTGTTTCATACATGCCAGTTTATACCATTCATTCAGATGTGGGCACATAGATAAACAGTGGTCTGTTTTATCTCTGTGTGCTTTTGTTATAATTGAAGAATCAGTTCATGATGACCAGATCAATGCTGATAAGCCAGTTGTGTAATGCTGATTTTCCATGTTTCAGTTCTTATCTTTGTCATTGTACAGATCTCCTTTATATTCTTTCTTAATTGTGTTCTTTCTTTCTTATCTTTGTTGTTGTACAGATCTCCTTCATATTCTTTCTTAATTGTGTTCTTTCTTTCTTATCTTTGTCATTGTACAGATCTCCTTTATACTCTTTCTTAATTGTGTTCTTTCTTTCTTATCTTTAACGTTGTACAGATCTCCTTTATATTCTTTCTTAATTGTGTTCTTTCTCAAGTAGTTAATCTTGTTCAGATATGCATCTTATTATACAGAATAATGGCACAGTGTCATGAGGATGTCTTTGAGATTATTTCAGTTTTTTTTTTTTTCTCTGCCGGTTGCGAGTGTGATAGCATTTTATTCCTCCCATTGTGAGATTAGGTGGCTGTCAGATTTAATAGTTGTGTCAGAATAGATGGTTGTGTCAGATTAGATGGTTGTGTGAGATTTATACTTGTATAAGTAAACAGTTATGTGAGATTATTTGTATCTGATTAAATGGTTGTGTCAGATTAGATGGTTGTGTGAGATTTATACTTGTATAAGTAAACAGTTATGTGAGATTATCAGATTAGATGATTGTGTCAGATTAGATGATTGTATTAGATATATAACTACCATCAAGACTAAGTAGCCAAAGCTGATTTAGTTTGTTGTACAACCAAATTCTGACCAATGGGATTTGGGTCAATGTGTCATTATAATGATGACCCACTTTTAGATATTTTCAGTTTGATTTCTTCTGCTTTGTTAAAAAAAAACAAAAAAAGAAGTCCTCTGCCACATTGATTTAAAAATAAAATGCAGTAATCTTAACAATCATTTTATAAGCTGTTTCCGCTACATACTGGCTTTCTTAACATAGTTATAAGGCATTTGTCAGACCATAGCAAGCTGAGGTTGAGTGTTTTCGGGAGAAGAAGAAACATAATTCTGCTGAGAGTTAGTCTGAATTTGCTCTAGACAATGCGTAATGGTTTTATGAGCTGTTTAAAAATTTTACATGTTTGGCTCTGCTTTCCTTCTTGTCTGAACGAAGAAGAATGTAAGTACAATGTTGCATGCAGGTGCCAGCATTGTTCCTGATACTGATAGCAGTTGTTATCTATAGCTTGTGTTTATCAGAAGCATTTCAGAGCACCTATCATTTGGCTAGGTTTTTCTTTCCTTCGCAGTGATAAGTCTGCACCAATAGATTTTTTCTTTTTTTTTGCTATTTTAAAATAGTTTTGGTTTGGTTTTATTTTTGCATGCTGTTTTATTTTATGATGTGCATTTAACAGTTTGTTTTAAGTAATTAACACTGTGTAATTTATGTGTCTGCTTCATTTGAACAACTCATTTTTTGATTTTGGAAAGTATTTTTTTTAAATGATTTTGCAACATGACAGTATTTTTGCTGTATTTTTAAAACTTTATACAGGGTTATTCATAAGTCCTTGAAACATTTTAAAAATTTGCAAAAAAGAAACTGTGTAATAGATCATGATAATTTTTACGCCAAGAGAGACAGAGAGAGAGAAACTCTTCAAGTTTTAAAAAAAAAAAATAAAGCCTGCGTGCAGAGCTCCCGTGGTTTGCCACTAGGGGGCAGCACTAGCAAATATGCCATTCAGTAAATGTGAGCGGTCATTTTGTGCTTTGGAATACACAAGAACTTTGTTGTGACTGTGCACCAACGATTTCAAGCAGAGTTCCAAAAGGCAACACCTGTTTTCAACAGTATCAAGAAGTGGTATGCGAAAGTCCGAGATGAAGGCTGTCTGTGAATCGTGTTGGAGAAGTTTACCAGCAAAGCCTCCGCACGTCCATTGAAGCATTGTTTAGAAGTTGGAACAGAAAATGTTTTATTTTTTCTTCTTTTTTTTTTTCCCACAAATGTGAGTTGTGAAACTGCAGACTAGTTAAGATTCTATGTGTGTTGTATGTGTATAATCATCAACAAAATTCTTGCCTGCGACATTTTTGGGAGTGCAGTATTTTGACTGTGAAGTAAGTACATGTTGCTGAACAGTCACATCAGTAGGACATACACATGTCAAAATATATACCATATAAGAAACTTGATCATAAGCCATATCTTGATGATCAACTATCCAGTGTTCAAGGATATTACAGCCACACTTCTACCTCTTTGTCCCCAAATGAACAAATCAGCATAATAGCTGAACAGCAGTAACCCTGACACATCATACAGAGAGCAACACAAGAGTTGAACAACACTTAACATATATGGAACAACACAGGAGTTGAACAACACTGGTATCATTTTATATGGAACAATACAGGAGTTGAATAACACTACCGTATTATATGGAACAATACAGGAGTTGAACAACGCTAACATCATAATTTATGGAACAATGCAAAGTTGAACAATGCTAACATCACGTATGGAACAATGTAGAAGTTGAAGTTGAACTACACTAACCCTAGCATCATATTATATGGAACAACACAGTAGTTGAACAGCATTATATATATAAACACACACACACATATATATATATGCATACAATTTGAAATCCATAATACATCCCTATTTGAATCAAGTTTTAAAACGTGGTAACCTTAACATATCATTTTTTAACAAAAGTATTGGGTTATTGGGTTAAAGTTCACAAACAACTGTATCCACATTGGCATGTTTGCATACCTTGAAGCAACTAATTACAGAAATATACTGTTTCATTGTGATGATAGTGTAGAAAAATCTGCATTGGTATTAGTTGGTGTATTTTGTGTATATACATCTAATATATATATATTTTACAGCTGACAGTATATCACATGACAAAAGATTTACTCAGAACATCTGCTTGTTTTCTGAAATCTAACTATGATTGGTGCAGTATGGTATTTTATATCATTGAATCTGCTTTGAAATATCTTAGTTCCATGTTTTGAAATCATTTTCAATTTTTTTTTTTTACAACAGTTCTAAAGTTGATAAGATGACAGACATTGTAACTGGAAACCCGCTGGTTGTCAAGATGATTGTAGGCTTTAACAGGTGAGTGTCCAGGCAGTTTTTGTGAAAGGGACTGTAAAAGCTCTGTGTTGACAATAAAGCTGTCAGTTTGATGAATGGTAATTAAGCTTTGCAAGGTAAATATAATGTGTAACTGTGAAGCTGATCTTTAAAATTATAAAACAACTTTCATAAATGGGTGTCCTGATGTATTTACAAGGTGAAATCAAATATGATTGTTGTAATACATCTACAGTTGAACAGGGCTGTCATATAAAAAAGCAGCAACTGCCTTATTTTATTGTTGTTAAGATGTTCCTGTAAATACAACTGGTAGTTTTCTTATAGAGCTGTCAAGATTTGTCTTAGAATTGAATGCATCTATAGACTGTATCAGGTATCTAACAAAGCTACTGTCACTAACATCTGTAGACTCTATCAGGTATCTAACAAGCAGCTGTCAGTAACATACATTTACAGCAGTTGCATCTTGAACATTTTGAGTTATTTTTTGTGATATTAAAAAAAAAAAGAAGGTCTGACAAACTGGAGCACACTGTTTAGATGAAAGTGGCTGCTTGGTAGATGCAGTTTTTGAAGCCTTACTTTAGACGTGAGAGAAGTGCTAAACACTTGGCAAGATCTCACAGTAAAAGAACCACCAAACCTGCAGATGATCTGTATTATATATAAACTTTACATTAACATTATCTCTCTCTCTCTCTCTCTCTCTCTGAACCTCATGTGCCCAAGGCACTTGGGGCTTCTGCAAGGGTTTTCCACAAATGCCTGTCCTTTGCTTTTTTTTTTTTCCACTCTTGCCCAAGTGAGCCCTCTATTGCTCAGCATCCTCTCTGTTGTTCTTCTCCATGTCTTTACATTATATATGAACTTTATGTTCACATCAGATGTATCATTTCATGTAATCAAATCATATAAAGCTGTTATATGAGACTTTGAGTGATAGATATTGTCATAGATTTAGCTTTTTATAACCCTTTTTTTTTTCTCATTGTTGTTGATTTTCCCAGACTGCACCATTTGTAGGCTAACACACTCTGCATTCGACAACCTGGGTGACCTCGTGTTATCAATAATGGGGGCATTTACCTGGGCATCCCTGCCCAAGTGCCCACCAGAGAAAAGATTTGCTTACATGAAAATCACATGAAATTACACACAGAATAGTTGGACGTCGTGTAATCCACATCAGTTTCATAGGAGAACTCGAGTCCATGATGAAAATAAGCACAATTTTTCACACACTCAGACAGAAGTCACAGACACTCTCCATACCGTCCGGCATCTTCGACCAGAAGTCACTTGTAACCCTAAATCTAAACTATTAAGGGGTTTTGTTGGTACAGTAGTTTAAACATTTACCCATCGAGCAGACAACCCCAGAGTAAAGGCCTTCCAGAATCTAGCTATTACCTGGCCTTTCCTTGATCTCCTGCTGGGTTAGGTTGACCAGTTGCTGGAAGCAGCATTTACCTGCAAGATGAGACACACTTGAGTGCTAGCGCTGTCAGATATTGAGAAAGAGTAATTATTCACATGAAAATAATAAAAAAAATGTATGGTTAGTGTTGCATGAAGTTTTAGTTTAATATTGGATTGTTGACAGGAACCAGCGAGGACAGAATGCTCTTAAGGAAATGCTGAATCCACTGATAATGAAGATCATTGAGGACAAAAATCTCCGTATCAACACTAACCCAGTGGAAGTTTACAAAGCTTGGGTCAATCAAACAGAATCTAGTACAGGCAAAACAAGGTAAGAAACATTTTTTTTTTCTTGTGGAAAATGAGCTGATTTTGTTGCTGAAATTTGTTTTGTGCGTGCGTGTTTTTTTTTTTTTTCATACAAATGAGTTGTTGCATTATTTTTGAAATAATACTGTAAGTTAAAATGGTGTTATAGATTAGGTTTAGTGTATCTTACATTTTACATCATTCCCGTGCTGTTAAACATCACATAGTGCTCGCAAGGGAGTTGCCAGGTTTTCCTTTTTTTTTTTTTGGCAAGTTTTTCAACCTCATCAAGTGATTTTATGCCTGCTAATTTGGCCTCTCTTAGTGTATGTAAACAATTATATCACAATGGATTTTGGTTAAATTTTATATTTCAAAAGATTGCATAGTTCTTTGTATAAACTGAACTAAAGATTCCACAGTTCTTTGTGTAAGCTGAACTAAAGATTCCACAGTTCTTTGTGTAAGCTGAACTAGTTCTTTATTTATTGAATGTCTTTATAATTTTATTTATTTCTTACCAAGAGTTTGACTAATTTTGATATAGATGAAACATCACATAAGATTCATTTGTTTTCATGGTTTACTCACTTTGGACATCTGTGAGTCTCTTTTACACCATAAGCTATTTTTCTGTTATGCACTGTGAGCTGTGTGATGGTGTGCTTCACTCCACTGCCAGATATTCTCCATTTTTTTTCAAGATTTTTTTCTTCCAAACACTCACGTTTTAAATGCCAGTTTTTGCAGCTGAGGATCTCCAGATTAGATCACAAATTTATCCTAACTTTTCCTGTGGTCACGTGTGCTTAATCTGCCTGATTTTAGTGGTCTTCCATACGATGTTTCAACTGAGCAAGCCCTGCAGCATGAGGATGTGAGGAATCAGATCGAGGAGACCATCAAGCGCTTGCAGGATGTCACAGATCTCTTCCTCAACAAGATTCTCTCATCACTAGACAGCATTCCGTAAGTGAAGTAGAACTCGGTGTATGATGTTGTAGATGGCATTCCATAAATGACACGGTGGACAGCATTTTGTTAGTGATGAAATTGTCAGCATTCTATAAGTAGTGTAGAGAAAGCACTCCATAAATGATGTAGAGACAGCACTGTGTAAGTGACCTAGAGACAGCGCTTCATAAGTGGAATAGAGGCAGCACTGCGTAAGTGATGTAAAGACAGCACTTCATAAGTGACATAGAGGCAGCGCTTCATAAGTGGCATAGAGGCAGCACTCCGTAAGTGATGTAAAGACAGCACTTCATAAGTGACATAGAGGCAGCACCCCATAAGTGACATAGAGGCAGCACCCCGTAAGTGACATAGAGGCAGCACT
Organism: Achatina immaculata; assembly: GCA_009760885.1. Classification (NCBI taxonomy): domain Eukaryota; kingdom Metazoa; phylum Mollusca; class Gastropoda; order Stylommatophora; family Achatinidae; genus Lissachatina; species Lissachatina immaculata. The sequence continues at coordinate 109,748,017 of CM019691.1, read as the reverse complement.
CCATAAGCGGCATAGAGGCAGCACTCTGTAAGTTTTGTAGAGACAGTGCTCCATAAGTGATGTAGAGACAGCTGTCCTTAAGTGATGTAGAGACAGTGCTCCATAAGTGACCTAAAGACGGTGCTCCATAAGTGACAAATACATCGCTCTGTAAGTGACATAGAGACAACACACCATAAATGATGTAGCAGACAGTATTTCGTAGGTAATGGAGTAATCAGCATGGGTTTTCATTTTTAACTATTTCCATGTTAAAATTCTGCAGTAATTTGAAAGCAGGAATGGGATGAGTAAAACCAGTAGATGCTTAAGCCAAAATTCCTGATCCATGAATACCTATCTTGGATCCAAGGGTCCAATTATCAAAATTTTATTCTAGCAACATAAAATATATGCCAGCATGAGTGTGAACAAGGATGAGTGAGCGACTGTTCTTTTTAAAACCATAGATTAAATGACCAGATGAGATAGTGGAGATGGATTATGCAGTGTGTTTGTAATAGTATATTGAAAAGGTTAATTATATCATTGTCTTTGGCAAAGCTAAATTAAATTTTTTCCCTGAAGGCGTTAAATAAATTTAGTCTTGTTTAAATTACAGAGAGCCCTTGTGGTGTTTTACATATTTAGATGTGGCTTTATGACCGAAAACTCCCAGATTTTGGCAGAACAAAATTCTTTTAAATAAAAAAATAAAAAGAAAATAACTCAGTTTTTTACCGCTGGTGTCTGGCAGATATGGGATGAGGTACATGGCAAAAGTCATGAGAAAGTGCCTGCTGAAGAAATTCCCTGATGCTGAAGAGAAAGAGATTCTCAAGGTAAGTCTGATCTGAGTTCTTTGATAGCTAGGAATGATTTGTTTTATACTGTCTCTTTGATATGTTGATTGTTTGCTTTGTCTGGTTTCATTTTTTAAAAATTTATAGATATTCCTTATTTAGCAGGTCACATGTTTATATGCTAAAATGTTTTTACAATTTTGTTAAAAAAAATAAAAACAGCGTAACTCCCTTATATTGTGAATATTGAGAGAAAATGTATGTATATCTATATGTGCATGAATGAATATACACAAGGCTGTGGAAATTTTTGTTAATGAAAACAACTGTGTTGTCTGTTAATGGATAAAGCTGTTCCTACTTTTTAAATATGTCTAAAAACAAGTTGTGAAATTTCTAGCCAGAACTCTCAAGTTTATTTGACCCTGAGAGCTGTCTGATCAAGTAATTTATGTATAGAAGTTTTCCAGAATGTGAGAACAGTTTAGCTTAACCTCTTGAAGAGAGCACAGACAACTGAGCCTGAAAAACAGTGCAGTCATTAGGACTATCAATCCGACACTTTCCAAGACTTTGTCTCACCTCACTGTTGCATGGCTGCGGCCTGATTAATACAGGGCAGAGGTTGCTAAGAAGCTTAACTTCCTGACCACCCTCCTCCATAGTCAGCTTCCAGTCTAACTCTAGAGTTAGTTAAATATCACCAACATATCAGTGTGAGAAACTTAAGTTTGCCAATACGCGAAGAACAGCAAACAACTTGCCAGTGTGGACTAAAACAATAAATATTTGATCTGAGGTGTAGGAGTATTTGGAAAACTGCCTGCTAAATCAGATTATCCTCTAGCACAGTGAGACACACTGGATTACGCTGCAAATGTGGATGAAGGAAGAATAGAATCTCACATGCAGCTCATTTAAAAAAAATGAAGCAAGAGAATTAACCCCAAAAAAATTTGATCCCAAAACCCTGTTTTATATCCTTATTAGGTCTTAGAATTTATATTTTATGTTAAATATTGTATGAATGTAACATGAGGTCTAAAAATAGAAATTTATGATACAAGATATTTAAAAATGTCCTATGTTGGTATTATCCACAGATTGTAGGCAACTTGCTGTACTACAGGTATATCAACTCGGCCATTGTTGCACCTGATGCATTTGACATTGTCAATGTAGGGGCAGAGAAAGCTCTTACTAGTGATCAGCGAAGAAATCTTGGCTCCATAGCAAAAATTCTCCAGTTTGCTGCTTCCAACAAAGGGGTGAGTGTCATGTTTAGGACTTGAGTTTCTGTACTTTTTATTTATAACAACAATTTAAAACTTGTCCAGATAGTTTAGCTTTAGAGTTGCTTATATGAAAGCTGCATGCTGTCTTTTAATATCAAGTGGCAGGAAAGATTGAACTTGGAGACACCAAAATGTGCTAAATGCCCATTCCTGACAATGACATTTGATAGCAGTAGACTGTGATTACTGATGTGTAATGTAAGAAAGGTGGAAATCATGTTTTTGGATCAGAGCTGCAGTTTTCATCCAGCTATAATAAAAATAATAGCCAACGCCAGTCGGCACAGCACATCATGATGATGATGATATGTACGATGAAGTGAATCTTGAGCAACATTTCAGGTATATGTAATTTGATCAGAGTTATGATGAGTAGATCCAGTCTCTGTACATTATCCCAGTGGTTTTTTTTTTTTAAAAATTTTATATTTCATCATTGTCCTGCTGTGATTATCACCGTCAGTTACATATGACCATAACATTTCCAAGAAGAAGGAAGCTGTGAAATATCCCAGATAGATATACAGATTAGCTACATTAGCCATGGGGAATAAAAAATTCTATTTCAGCAACTTTTATTCAAGTTGTGAACTTACATTGCTCTGTGATCAGTAATTAAGCCTGAAAGTAGCTGCTTATCATTATACTCTGTACAGTCCACCAACATTGTTATTATGTTTTCCTCTTCTTGGTGCAAGTTAGCACAGGCTGAAAATCAAGCCAAACATTCACCAGTAACATAGCCTCACAGATGTAGCACTATGAGTGTTAGCATAGCCTCACAAGTGTAGCACTGAGTGTTGACATAGCCTCACAAGTGTAGCACTGAGTGTTGACATAGGCTCACAAGTGTAGAACTGAGTGTTGACACAGGCTCACAAGTGTAGCACTATGAGTGTTAACATAGCCTCACAAGTGTAGCACTATAAGTGTTAACATAGCCTCACAAATGTACCACTATAAGTGTTAACATAGCCTCACAAGTGTAGCACTATAAGTGTTAACATAGCCTCACAAGTGTAGCACTATAAGTGTTAACATAGCCTCACAAATGTACCACTATGAGTGTTAACATAGCCTCACAAGTGTAGCACTATAAGTGTTAACATAGCCTCACAAATGTACCACTATAAGTGTTAACATAGCCTCACAAATGTACCACTATAAGTGTTAACATAGCCTCACAAATGTACCACTATAAGTGTTAACACAGCCTCACAAATGTACCACTATGAGTGTTAACATAGCCTCACAAGTGTAGCACTATGAGTGTTAACATAGCCTCACAAGTGTACCACTATGAATGTATTGTTAAGAGTTGTAGTTGTTTATAGGGAAAATTGGAAGTGACAGTCCATAAATATAATGTGGAATGTTTTTATCTCTGTTGTTATAAATTTTACTTAACATTTATTTATGTTTGATTTGTTTCAGTTTGGAGGTGAAAGCTCTTATCTGGCCAGCATGAATGATTATATCAGAAATGCACACGAAAAGTTTAAGTGAGTTTTCCCATACATATGTTTTTGTGTTACTAACCTTTCTCCCATACATATATTTTTGTGTTACTAACCTTTCTACCATACATATGTTTTTGTGTTACTAACCTTTCTCCTATGCATATGTTTTTGTGTTACTAACCTTTCTCCCATGCATATGTTTTTATGTTACTAACCTTTTTCCCATGCATATGTTTTTGTGTTTAACCTTTCTCCCATGCATATGTTTTTGTGTTACTAACCTTTCTCCCATGCATATGTTTTTATGTTACTAACCTTTTTCCCATGCATAGTTTTTGTGTTTAACCTTTCTCCCATGCATATGTTTTTGTGTTACTAACCTTTCTCCCATGCATATGTTTTTATGTTACTAACCTTTTTCCCATGCATATGTTTTTGTGTTTAACCTTTCTCCCATGCATATGTTTTTGTGTTACTAACCTTTCTCCCATGCATATATTTTCATGTTACTAACCGTTCTCCCATGCATATGTTTTTGTGTTGCTAACCTTTCTCCCACACATATGTTTTCATCTTACTAACCTTTTCCCATGCATATGTTTTTGTGTTTAACCTTTCTCCCATGCATATGTTTTTGTGTTACTAACCTTTCTCCCATGCATGTTTTTGTGTTACTAACCTTTTTCCCATGCATATGTTTTTGTGTTTAACCTTTCTCCCATGCATATGTTTTTGTGTTACTAACCTTTCTCCCATGCATATGTTTTTATGTTACTAACCTTTTTCCCATGCATATGTTTTTGTGTTTAACCTTTCTCCCATGCATATGTTTTTGTGTTACTAACCTTTCTCCCATGCATATATTTTCATGTTACTAACCGTTCTCCCATGCATATGTTTTTGTGTTGCTAACCTTTCTCCCACACATATGTTTTCATCTTACTAACCTTTCTCCCATGCATATGTTTTTATGTTGCTAACCTTTCTCCCACACATATATTTTCATGTTACTAACCTTTCTCCCATGCATATGTTTTTGTGTTGCTAACCTTTCTCCCACACATATGTTTTTGTGTTACTAACCTTTCTCCCATGCATGTTTTTGTGTTACTAACCTTTCTCCCATGCATATGTTTTTGTGTTACTAACCTTTCTCCCATGCATATGTTTTTGTATTACTAACCTTTCTCCCATGCATATGTTTTCATGTCACCAACTTTTCTCCCATGCATATGTTTTTGTGTTACTAACCTTTTTCCCATGCATATGTTTTCGTGTTACTAACCTTTCTGTGGCCGTGCACAAAAGAAGAAAAAAAAAGAAAGGTGACGCCAGAAACCACAGTACATTATTTCTCACAATTTGATTGGTTATCTCATAGCAAAAAATAATCGTTCGTTTCTATAGTAAGAGATCATATTGTGCACAGATACTTGAATTGTTTCGTGACAGTCAAAAATGTGAAAGAAAAAAGAAATGGGGTTAGCCAGATCAGATACTAGAGCAGTAAACAGAATCTGATGGTGGTCTATCCTATGGAGGACAGTTCTGAGACATTAGTAATGACTTTGCATGTAAACTCAGGTGGTACTTTTAGGTGGTTATTTTATTCTCATAAATTTGTTGTTTTTCTCAGTTTCCTCAAAAGTGTGTTTCTTGAACTGAGGAATTGTATATCTCTTATTTTCTGTTCTAACTGGATGAAATTAGGACTGGATATTCTCTTATCATGGTTATGGTCACTGGAGGAACAATATTTCCACCCCAAGAGATACATAAAACAACATGGATATCTCCAGATGATAGAACCAGAAACCAGATAGACTATTTTTGTATTAGAAAGCAATTCAGAACATCTCTGTTAGATGTAAGAGCATACAGAGATGCAGATGTCAGCAGCGACCACAGCCTGCGTGTAGGAAAAATAAGACTAAAATTGAATAGCCAACACAAGAAATATATACTCCGAAAGATAAACAGCCTGCGGTAAGAAAATACTAACAGGAATTTCAGTTTGGAACTTACCAGTCATTTCACAGCACTCGGTGAGGTAGAGAAGATACTTATAGATGAGTTTATAGAACTCTTGCAGCACAGCAAAAGCAAGCGCTGGACTGCAAAAAATAAATAAAAAAGAATGAATATCGCAAAACACACAGACATATATACGTGAAAGAAGAGCATCCAAATTAGCCATGTTGAAAGAAAAGTCAGATCTTAGAAAAGATTTAGCAAAAGCAACATACAGAGAACTAGACAATAAAGTAAAAAGTTCAACTAGAAGAGATAATAGGGAATACATAAACTTGCAAGCTCTCACTCATTTGCAAATTGTATTAAATTTATCATCATTTTAACTTTTTATAAAAAGAAAACTGTGCTTTGAGTGTGCCTATGACAAAAGTTTATGAAACAGATGTTCATGTTTTTGTGCTACAGAAAATACTGCTTGTCTGCTTGTGATGTGGAAGACCCAGAGATTCGGTTCAATGTTGACCAGTATAGTGATGTAACGATGATTACCAAACCTGTCGTCTACATCTCTGTTGGGGAGATAGTTGATACTCATCAGGTAAACAATTCTCATGTCACTTTCATTGCAATTAAATTTATCTTGTGCTTGTTTTTTTTTTTTTTGACACAGCGGAATTCATTGTCTTGTGTCTGCCTGTTTGACATGACTGAATTCATTGTTTTTCTTTTGGGCATAATAGTATTCATTGTCTTGTGTCTTGCTTGTTGACATGATTGAACTCATAATCTTGTGTCTGGCTGTTTAATATGACTGAATTCACTGTTTTGTGACTGTTTAACATGACTGAATTCATTGTCTTACATCAAAACTTGACAGTGTGATTGTGTGGGAGAAAAAAAAATATATCCTTTTTTTTATTCACTTTATCATCATAAATAAAATGCCTCTTTCAGTTTGGAAGAGGAAATGAAAGGAAGGTGCCTCTATCAACAGGTGGTGCAGGCTAAGACACACCACAGTACTTTAAGTATGGAAGAGTTTTTTAAGCCTTAAAATCTCGTTTAGCTGATTTCAGAGATGGAAAAGTCTCAGAACAAGCTAGACCCAAGCAGAGAACACTGCGTACTGATAATATCATCTGTCATCTTGACATTGAGTGCTCAGGTGTAACAAGCCCAGCATTCCATGTTAATGACATTCACTTGTCTTCCATTTCCCTGGAACTGCGAGTTGGTGTTCTTTGCAGCTAATGCTATGAAGGTGTCGAGGCGCAGCATCCTATCATTTTGGGAGCTGGTTCTTGTACTTGTATGAACTGTCTGTAACTGCGAGCTGTTGTTCTTTGCGGTCGATGCTATAGAGATGTTGAGGCATAGCATTGTATCGGTGTGGGAGCGGGGTTATGGCGGCTACTTTTTCAGTCCCGGAGTACAGCTAAAAAAGCAGGGGGTGTGCAATGCTTCTTTAGCAGACTCCACCATCATGGAGACTATGGCGATCCCTGCCCTGTCAGTCAGGCTAGGCCTGTTACTGGGGTACCACAGAGATGTGGGACAGAGTCTTGGTCAGCTGTGGTTGGCTAACCCTGACGTTAGCATGTCAGCTATGGTTCACTAACCCTGATGCCAGCATGTCAGCTATGGTTCACTAACCCTGATGCCAGCATGTCAGCTATGGTTCACTAACCCTGATGCCAGCATGTCAGCTATGGTTCACTAACCCTGATGCCAGCATGTCAGCTATGGTTCACTGACCCTGATGCCAGCATGTCAGCTATGGTTCACTGACCCTGATGCCAGCATGTCAGCTATGGTTCACTGACCCTGATGCCAGCATGTCAGCTATGGTTCACTGACCCTGATGCCAGCATGTCAGCTATGGTTCACTAACCCTGATGCCAGCATGTCAGCTATGGTTCACTAACTCTGAAGCTAGTATGTCAGCTATGATTCACTGATTGCCAAAATGACAATGTCATTGTCCGCCATGACATTCACTATTTCAAACTATTGCTCTTTGTGTTTTTTTTTTTTTTTACAGCTCTTACTTCAGCACCAAGAGAGAATTGCTCCAGATCATTCAGATCCTCTACATGAACTGCTTGAGGATCTCGGTGATGCTCCTACTATTGATGAACTTCTTGGAACTCAGTTGACAGGAGATGAGGCAGCAAACGAAGCGCTCAGACAGCAGATGGCTAAAACAGAAATCTCTCTCACACTTTCCAGTAAATTTGAGGTGCAGACAGATGACAAGGCTGACATGAAGTCTTTATTAATTAGGTATGGATGTTGGATCTGTGATGTTGACAGGGACAGAAATGTTGTAATGTTACAGGTATGGGTTTGGGTTGATGATGTTGACAGGGACATAAATGTTGTAATGTTACAGGTATGGGTTTGGGTTGATGATGTTGACAGGGACAGAAATGTTGTAATGTTACAGGTATGGGTTTGGGTTGATGATGTTGACAGGGATGGAGAGATTGTAATGTTAAAGGTAAAAGTATAAGATAGAATAGCCAGTATTTGGAGTTTTTAGCCAACAATTTTCTTTTCAGATTGATCACAAACATGATCTATCAAAGTCTCCAGCAGTTTGTTTAATCATACTTTGAAATATTGTCGCTGGTTTAATTTTTATTTAATTCTTGAGTGCCTGAGTTTGTTCTTGAAATCCCTGGTTTGTAAACGCTTATTAGAAAGACAGCCAATTGTGACAGAACTCTGTCAGTGGTAGTCAGTCATTTGCGAAACTTTGCCTCCCTAACAGCTCTCCTGTAGGCCTCTCGGTTTTAAGCAAGATGCGCTGCTGCTGATGCATCCATTTGCAGATTATCAACGATGTCTTGCAGCCATCTTCGGCGTGGTCTTCCTCTCTTTTCTTTTTCCCATTATGTACCTTTCCAAGATGGTCTTCTTTAAATTATCATGTTTAATGTGTGCAAAATATTTAAGTTTTCTCTACTTATCCTCTTTACTAGCCAGCCTTCTTCAGTACTAAGTTCTTGTAGTATGTATACATTTGTTCTTTTTTTTATGTCCATGATATTTGAAGAACTCTTCTGTAGCATTTACATTCAAAGGCATTTATGTGTTTCTCAGCTGTTTTGTTAAGTGTCCAGGTCTCACAGGCATATGTTGCGATGGGAAAGATGCATGCCCTTAGAAATCTCATTTTTTTAGTTCTGTCTGTTCCTCTCCACAGCTTCTTTAGTTGTTTTGCTTTTTGAAGAGCAATGGATGTCCTCCTTTTAATTTCCCTCATTGTATCTCTATTATTAGTTTGTAATGATCAGAGATATTAAAAACTCTCCACCTCTTTCAATTTTTCCTCATTTCAGCTGCCTTGTTTGTTTCTTCAGTTGTCATCTAGTTTTCTTCGCATTAAGATAGAGGTTTTGCTCTTCACTATTCTTACAGACTGACATAATTAGTTTTTTCATTCCTTTTTTGTGTTGTGGACAGTAATACTGTCAGTTATAACATGACTGAAATTATGAAGCACAAAATAAAGATACTAAACTCGTACAATGATAACAGCATTTGCTACAATGATTTTGGCAGAAAATGTAAGTCTTTCTTTCATTGAGGGAGACAGAAAAAAGATTTTTTTTTTGTCTGAAATAGAGAGAGTTAAGGAAGGTGTGAGTGGGCCACATAGAAATAAATTTGAAAGAAGTATAGATGAAGTCAAACCTTTATGAATTTCTGCAACAGTAAATGCTTGCAGAGTGTGTCACATGTAATTCACGTGTTCTTTGAAATTCTCATTTAAATTTCCTCTTTTTTTTTCATATTAGAAAAATGCAGACTGTCAGTTTATATTTCCTTTCAGGTAATTTTGACCTTAGAAAAAAAAGGAATTCCATGTTGCATATCTTAGTCAGGTCTTTACTTGTGAATCAATAGATCACAGTCACTCATCAGTAGATCACAGTCACTCATCAGTAGATCACCACTCATCAGTAGATCACAAGCACTCATCAGTAGATCACAGCCACTCTTCAGTAGATCAGCCACTCATCAGTAGATCACAGCCACTCTTCAGTAGATCAGCCACTTATCAGTAGATCACCACTCATCACACTAGCTTTTGATAGTATACTGAGTAATAATTGTTTATAAGCAAATAGTGGTTTACATAACGTAAGAAAAATATCCAGATATTCTTGCCAGATTATGGTTTATTATCCATGCTGCAAGTACAGTATTACATTTCAGAAAGTGAATTTAGTATGGTAAAAGTTTTATATAAGATATTTCTTATTTCAGTTGAAGAAGGATAAAATTGTTTTGTTATAACTTTAAAAGGTGAGCATATTAGCCAAGCTTTGTAATGACTAGGATTGCCGTTGTTATTACAGAACCAAGAGAATGATAGTGGACGTGATTGCCTGCCAACCTGGAGACAACCTTGTAGTGGTCCTGGATTCACCTTGTAGCCAGCAGCAGGAGGAGATGCACCAGGCCATGGTGAAGAAGAGAGATCTCATTGACAAGAAGGTTGCCCAGACACAGACAGAAGGCAAAAAGCTGGTACGACATGCATCAATTCTTGGAGACACCAGGTTGGTGCTTCAACATCACATGTAAGCCCTGTATGGGCAGAGCACAAAGTTTTGTCATATTTTTTTTTTTCTGTATGTGTTTTTTATTAGTCCAGTTTGGTCAAAAGCTCTTTTGAATAATTTTTTTAGGTTAATTGTTCATTATTTTAAACATCTATTTCTTCCATAATTTCACTTTAGCGGGTCAGAATTCACAAAACAGAGATAAGGCAGATGAGCAGTCAGAATTCACAACACAGAGATAAGACAAGATGAGCAGTCAGAGTTCACAAACACAGAGATAAGACAAGATGAGCAGTCAGAATTCACAACACAGAGATAAGACAAGATGAGCAGTCAGAATTCACAACACAGAGATAAGACAAGATGAGCAGTCAGAATTCACAACACAGAGATAAGACAGATGAGCAGTCAGAGTTCACCAGACAAAGCCTAGATAAAACAAGCCATTCAAATGTATTTAAAAGTTCTACAACTTATCTTTGATTAATAATATAGTGATTATCTTTCCCATTGTTTTCTGTGTGTCTTCTTTGGTTGTCCTTTTACCTTTCAGTTTTTGCAGGTCTTATTTACAACATGCTAAAATTATTTTGCTCCAGTGTATTCTATTTTATTTTGAATTTCATATTTAAGTTAGTTACCTTCAAAATGCAGAGGAATCACATATGTTAACAGGAATGAAATGAGAGTATTTGGCTAAAGAACATACAAGATAGTGTAATGATATGTCCAGTTTACATTTGCCAGTTTGGGACAGTAGGATTTGTAGTTCTAGCATGCTACTGCATGAGAAACACTGGAAAAAAAAAGTAAAGAAGGAAAAGTAGATGTGGTTTTACTGGTTCATTATTTCCTGTCTTCCTCCATGTGAAGGTTGCCTATTGAAGTGATGAAGACAAAAGTGAAAGCTAACCTGAACACTCTAGAGCTTGCAGGCATGGTCAGCAAAAAGGACAAATACCAGGAGCTTCTGAACTCAGTTGTCCAGGTACAGCGTCTTCTATAACTGATCTTGGCTTTTGATTTTCACTTCATAAACTGTATGCTTTCTTGCTACAAAACAAAGAAAAACCTCTATTAAAATGTTTCTTCAAATGTTTTTATTTTCATTTCTGACCCTTTGTGCTCTGCTGACTTATAATGTGTAAGATCTTTATGTATATAAAATCAACAGAGCTGTACAATTGTTAATGGTCCTAGGATTTTATACATCATTTAAGAAGTGCATAGCTCTTAGAGTTTTAAGTTTAACCTCTGAAATGTTAATCTTTTGGAATGATAGAATGCTTTTCACATCTGAACTGTTTGCATAGTATAATTTTATTCTATTCACCACCACCTCCACCACCTCCTCCTCCTGATGATAGCATGCAGTTGTCAGTTGTGAATTTTACAGGGTATCATTTTCCTTAAGAGTTTGTCTCATGGCTGATTTGCAAGTAGTGTTACACGGTCAAGTCACCTTGTGCTGGTGTATTTTGTCTTCAGGTTTGGCTCTCTCATTGATAAGGACTGTGTGCCTCCCTAAGCTTAGTCTAAAGTAGTTTAAAGTATGGCTTGAGTGTTTTAACAGCTTTTCTATAAATTTTAGTTTTGAGTGAATGTAAGAATGCAAGTTTATTTCATGCTGTTGCATAAATCAGAGTGTGGAGTGTATGGACAAGAGATAGTTTATTATTTATGTATGTAATCATTTAATTGTGTCTTCATGATTATTAATGCTCATTAATAAATGCTGAATGACTGACTGACTGAGTGAAAGCTGTATGATGAAGGGCAGAATGTTAGACTGGCCTGTGTGCCCAATTCTTAACCCTTTGAAAATAAAGTATGTTTGTTCGTTCATTCCTCTTGTGCAGTCATGCTTCACATGATTCAGTTTTTTATCATTTCTTTCCATCCCTCATAACTGTTTGAAAAATCTCTTGTGAATGTCTTAAACGTCTTTATATCTGTCTTCCATGTGGTCTCATTCCCTCCAAGAGTTCAGCATATAAATTGTGTTTGGGGATATGGCCCATTTTATAATACAGTTTAATATATAAGTATATTAAATATATGGTGTCAACCAATAAGTTGCTCTTTCAAAGACATCTTTTTCTCTTGTATTCTTTATCAGGATATTCGTAACCAGCGCAGATATCGCAACAACCGCAAACAAGAGCTTATGCGGCTACGCTCTACCATCAAGAGTTTGAGTGAAAAACGTTCATTTTATGAATCTCAGATAGACTATTACAATCAGTACGTGAAGACCTGCCTAGACAACCTGCAAAATAAAAACAAGTAAGTGTGGGTTTGTGACAAACGAGGCGAACAAGAAAAAAGAGAACATCCTTCCTTCAGGCACACAGTACTTGCATTGTACTTTGTTATTGTTATGTCTGTGTAAACTGAGTTATTTTTCAAGTCAGTATCGCCCTCGGGTGCATTGGCAGAGATGACTTTTTTTAAAAAGTTTTTCATCAACTTATGATTTTCTATTTCTACCATGACATTGTATTTAGACTGCATTTAAGCCATTCACAGCCTCATTTATGTGCTCATTTCAGTCATTCACTGCCTCTTTTACATGTTCTTTTACACTGGTTTTGTGATCACTGTGTCAGAAAATGTCTCGTAAGCATTGTCTTTTTTTGTATACTTTTAATTTCTGGCTTTTTATTGGCATTACTTAGAACATTTCATTTTAATTCTTTTTCTATCTTTGGTCAGATTTCTTAGCCAAACCAGTTTTAGCATTAAGACAGTGGTATTGTTTTAAAAAAACTATAAACTATAAATTACATGAGAATAAAAATAATCATTTTTTGTTTTTTTTTGTTTTCGAATTATCTTTTAATATTTTCTGCAAGCCAATAGAGGACAAACTGAAAATACAGACCAAATGAAATAAATACCCAAATGAAGTTGCAGTTACATTGAATTTTCAGGCCCCCACTATTTAAAAAGGGATAGCGAAAAAGTTCATTGCCTTCACAACACAGTTATTTATTAATGCTCTTATGAGAAGCTGTGGACAGTTATCTTTGTTTCGATCATAGACAAGAAAAGGGTGCTAAATTTACCAGTCTATGATCATTGAAGACATGATTTTAGATGAGTTTTCAAATTAATACACAGCCAAAAACAAGCGTTAGGAAATGTATTGAGTTCTTTCCGTTACACCTCACAGGAACAAAAGGAAGTCAGGTCTGTTTCGTCGGGGCGGAAGTGAAAAGAAGGGGACAATCACATACACGGCAGCACGTCTTCATGACAAGGGTGTGGTCTTAGAAATTGAAGGCCTCACTCAGAACCAGTAAGTTTAGACAAGGCTTCTGAGCTATGTTTCTGGTACATTAAGTCTGAGATCACCTTCGTAGCTTGTGCAAACTTATACATTAACAAACATTTAGATTTGTGGTGCTCCAAATTTGTAATTGACTAAAGCGATCACTGCAAAAAGTGATACTGTGAAGATAGAAGAAAAACTACTGTTATTTATCTTATCTTATATCCTTCCTGTGCCGTTAAACGTCACATAGGGCTCTCAGAGTAGTTCGCCAATTTTTCCTGTCTTCGGTGAGTCTTTCAACCTCATCAAAAGATTTTATGCCTGTTAATTTGGCCTCTCTTAATGTCCTCTTCAGAGTTTCACATGGTCTGCCTCTTTTTCTTCGGCCTGTTGTGTTCCACTTGATAGCTTGTTTTGGGATTCTCTGATCATTTCTTCTCATCAAGTGACCAACATATGTCCATCTCCTTTTCCTGATCACCCATGAGACTGGTTGTTGTTCAGTCATCTGTCTTATCTCTGCATTGTTCTTGAATTCATTCCACTTGATGTCGAGTAATTTCCTTAGGCATTTGTTTTCAAAAGAGTCTAATTTCTTTTCTATTTCTTTAGTTGTTTCCCAGCTTTCGCATGCATAAATGAGGGTGGATATTACATTTGAATTGAATAGTCTTAACTTGGTTTTTGTGCTTATAACTTTTGAATTCCATATGTTCTCAAGATTCTTGAAGATTGATGCTGCTTTTGCAATTCTGATTCTAACTTCCTTTCTAGTGTCACCATCCTGGTGTTATTTAGACTGAAAAGAAATGTGCATTAAGAACAACAAAATAGACATTTGTTTCCATTCTCAGTAGAATTTAGTTTGTTTGTCAAATAGGTAAAGTTTAGTTTGTTTGTTAAATATTCTTTCTTTCTTTTAGATTGTCGGATAAGTAAAGTTTTTAATTATTGTTTAGTTGTGTTTATTAAATATTCTTTCTTTCTCTGTAACCCATTGTTAGTGTGGGAACCAAATTTAACATGAGAGTGAAGTCTAATTTTTTTTTTTTTTTTAGATAATCTATCAAAAGTCTGAAAGGAATGAAATAAATCTGATGCTTTTTTTTTTGTTTTAACTGAAGATTTGTAATATGTATTGAAATAACTTTGAGAGTTGTACCTGACATTTATTGCTGCTTCTCCTAATATTGCTGGGATATGTTTATGTTAAACAGCTCCTGATATTTATTGTTGTTTCAATTGCTAGGATTTGTTTATGTTGAACATCTCCTGATATTTATTGCTGTTTCTCCTAATATTGCTGGGATATGTTTATGTTAAACAGCTCCTGATATTTATTGTTGTTTCAATTGCTAGGATTTGTTTATGTTGAGCAGCTCCTGATATTTATTGCTGTTTCTCCTAATATTGCTCGGGTATGTTTATGTTAAACAGCTCCTGATGTTTATTGCTGGTTCTCCTAATATTGCTGGGATATGTTTATGTTAAACAGCTCCTGATGTTTATTGCTGTTTCTCCTAATATTGCTGGGATATGTTTATGTTAAACAGCTCCTGATGTTTATTGCTGGTTCTCCTAATATTGCTGGGATATGTTTATTGCTGTTTCTCCTAATATTGGTGGGATATATTTATGATGAACAGCTCCTGATATTTGTTGTTGTTTCTATTGCTGGGATATGTTTATGTTGAACAGCGCTTGGCTTTTAATGCTGTTTCTATTACTGGGATTTTTTTATGTTGAACAGCTCATGATATTTATTGTTGTTTCTATTGCTGGGATATGTTTATGTTGAACTGCTCCTGATATTTATTGTTGTTTCTATTGCTGGGATTTGTTTATATTGAAACAGCTTCTGACTGTGACAGTGCTAGAAACCAAAATCAAATCCCTGGTCCGTTGTGATGTAGTTAAAACTTGGTTTTCACGTGTATTCAGTGTAAAACATTGATGTGATACAGTTGTCCAAAATGAAAATAATGTTATTTCTCCAGAAAATTAATTCTTTATCTCTCCCCCCCCCCCCCCCCCCCCAACACACCCAGACAGTTAATTTGCTGTTTTACTCCAGAAAATTAATGTGATTTTATCCATAAGAAATGAATTTGGCATTATCCTCAGATTTAAAAACATGGTGTTTGAGATCAGTTCTACAGATGATCCTGGTGTGTTTGCTGTTAATGCCAAGTTTATGGGTGTGAACATGGAAAAAGTGGAGCTTGTGTTTCAGGTAAATCTGCCTTGTTTTATTTTTTCTTTTTCTGTTGTATCTCAGAGACATTGTTTGCATGGAGTTAGAGGAGTGAAGCTCAGCTTTTGGAGTTTGATTGTACACAGTTGGAGATGAAATGGTAAACATAATATCTTATGTTGGTCTCTGAGATGAAATAGTAAACATCTTATGTAGGTTCTTACTTATTGATCCCTCTGTTTTCACCGTCAAAATTATTTCATAAATGGTAATATTTCTAATAACTCATATTATTGGAAAAGTATCATTTATGAACCAGTTGGACAGTAGAAAAAATAAGAGGATTCAGGTGAAAAGAATTTTGATGATGTCAGAGTTATTAGAAATACGAGGGGTGATTGATAAGTTCTCGGCATAAGATACAAATAATTGAAACGCACAGTTGATATTAGGTGCATTTGTAGATCACATTAATGTAAGATTAAACACCAGGTTTCAAGAAATTAATTACAACCAATTTTTGTTTACAGGCTACTAAAGTAGTAAGGGGTGGAAGAAATTGAGAAAGTGGATAAAATTTCTCATTGAGCAATCATTTGCTACCTCTGCATCAAGGGCTTATCGTCGAAGGAGATCCATGAGGATATGGTAGAGACTCTAAGAGAGAGTGCTCCTTAAGGCACAGTGAAGAAATGGGCAGCTCAGTTCAAACATGGAAGGGAGAGTCTGGAGATGATCCCCGTCCAGGAAGACCAAGAACGATAACCACCGATGAAATCACTGGCAGAATCCATGACATGATAATGGAGGATCGACGACTAACTGAGCGGTACAATTCTACTGAGTTGGGCATCTCCCAGGAACGTGTTTGTGCCATTATTCACAATGATCTTCAAATGACAAAGGACTCTGCTCGATGGGTCCTGAAACTTCTTGGAGCTGATCATAAACGACATCATCTCAACATGTCAAGAGACAATATTGACCATTTTTCTGCATATCCTGAAAAGTTTCTTCAGCAATTTGTGACTATGAATGAGACTTGGGTTCATCATTTTCAACCAGAAACCAAACAACAGTCAAAGCAGTGGAAACATCATGGATCCCCACCTCCAAAGAAAGCAAGGGTGGTTCTGTCTACAGGCAAAGTGATGGCTTCCGTCTTTTAGGATTCGGAAGGTGTGCTATTGGTAGACTATCTTCAAAAGGGCAGAACGGTCACCGGGGCCTATTATGCTAATCTTGTGAAGCAAGTGCAGGTCAAATTGAAGGAAACGCGTCAAGGGAAATTGATGAGAGGTCATCTTTCATCAAGACAATGGTCCAGTTCACAAGTCTCCGGTGGCAGTGTCTGCCATTCATGAATGCAGCTTCCAGCTTCTTGAACATCCTCCTTATTCCCCAGATTTGGCCCCTTCGGACTATTACCTGTTACTCAAAAAAAGAGCTCAATAATCACAAATTTGCTTCCGATGATGATGTCATGCATGCTGTAGACCACTTTCTACTGGCACAAGATGCTGACTTTTACAAAAAAGGATCCATATACTCCAGGATCGCTGGACTAAATGCATAAACTTGCAAAGGGACTGTATTGTGAAATAGCCCCAAAAAGTTGTCCACAAATAATCCGTTGTACCGTATGCCAATAACTTCTCAATCACCCCTCGTATATTGTTTACAGAGGAATAATAGAGGATTCGGAGTCAAAAGACATTTTGATTGGAGTCATTCATAAATGTACCATTTATGAAGGAATTTGAGTTAAAGGTATAGGGAACCAACTGCACAGCCCTGATGTTAAACCAGGTAGATGTCCTGCACTTGCAGATAGCTTATCTTGTTAGATAATCTTCATGCATTTTTCTTCCGTCAGTTATTTCAACTTTGGTTGATTTTTTCCCGTTACCAGGACCTGCTGCAGCTTCAGTATGAAGGTGTCGCCGTCATGAAAATGTTCAACAAGGCCAAGATTAATGTCAACCTTCTCATCTTCCTCCTCAACCGAAAATTTTATGGCAAGCAGCTCTCCAAATAGGACAGCCAGGCGGCCATTTTTAGGAAGGTGTTAAATGAATATTTCTCAGTTTTGCAGTGTGTCATCTCATGATAAACTGCCGAGTGTGGAGCGGTCATGCACCTGAGGTTGTTGTTCCTTTAGCAGGGATGGGAAGTTTGTGCATTTGAATTTTGTCAAGAGCTTAATAATGATTGTTTTCAGACTAGAAAATGTTTTCTTCTGGTTTCTAAGTAGATTATAGATTTTAAAGAGCAAATGATTTCTTTCATGTTAAAAGGCATATGATACAAATTTTTTTTTTTTCATGTAGAAGCAAACTCGGCGATAGAGAGCTGCCACATATAAATCTTGTTGAAATTTGATCAGTTATTTTAATGGAAGCTTTCCATCATATAATTAAAATATGCTTCTTTTGAATATTAATAGTATGCATGTTATCTTTTTATACTGGTCATTTGTGCTTTTAACCGAAAAGAAATCACAAAGCTAAAAGATTAATTAATGCATACTACGCACAACCCTGGTTTTTTACAATTTCCCCATGGAGTAGTTAAATGATTTGCAGACCAATAGCAGCATGGAAGGTGAATATATTATTTATGAGCACTTTGCTATGAAAGAAAATATTGTATCATCTTATTTAACATTTGTCATATCTCTTTCACTTTTATGAGTATCAATGATCTGTGCTGAGTTTTTTTTGTTTTTAAGCGTTGTATGTATTTTGTCTTGCCTTGTCCATACTCTGTGTCACTGATCATTGCTTTATAGTTAAAGTGCAACCCTTTTTTTCTTTCTTTTTTTTTATATGTTATTGCTATGCCAAATTCTTTCCTTTGTTCTTGATTAATCTATACCAAAAATTTCTCAGTTGCTATAACTTGTGTATGTCTGTAAGTATATATTGCTATTTTTAAACTGTAACAGCCCTTTACTTTGACATATTATGTACCTTTACTGTGCAGTTAGTTATTGCCAAGTTTGTTTTTTTTTTTTTTGGCAGCTCTTGGCAAACTGGCAATACTGTTTTATGAAGCAGCACTTGGAGTTGTATGATTTTAATTAACCTGAGGGTATATTGTATTAATTGTTGAGTACCAGAGCTTTTTTGTGGATTATAGTGCGACTTTGTTATCCTTCTGACTCTCACAAGCAACCACAACAAATTATGTTCAGAATAATGTACCAGATATCAGGTTTTTTTTTTATTCCTTTCTTTCAAATTGATGGTCTGCTGGTGAGCCACTGTGTGTTTTCTTGGTTGAATATACAAGAATGTGTGCATGTGTGTGGCTGATATCCAAGAAAAGATGAAAATTGCTGTTTATTTGACAGCCAATGAATGTTGGTCAATAAAGTCACATTCGAGCCATTTCTTTGTATTTGTTTCATCTTTCTTGTTTTGAGGTTGATAAATTGACCTTTCAGAAGTGAATTATATCATTTTGTTTGGTTATACTTAAATTTTGACATTTCTCTTTGGGAGAACAGTTAAAATTTGTTACTCCATCCAAGTAAGTTTGGAACTGTTGGTGGGGGAAAATAACATTTGTTACTGCATCCAGTAGCTGTGCATGTTTGTGCTGTCTGTCTGTGTGTGACCTGTTAAACTTTCTCTCATGTTATTCTGTCTTCCAAGGCATTGTGAAATTACTTGCTTGAAAACTTTTGCTCTCTCTCTCTCTGCCTGTGATTACATCTCTGTAATGTTATTTATTATCATCAGCCTTCAGTGGTGCCAGAAGTCTTTGTAAACCTGAAGACTTCTTGCTTTGTTCTGTTTTAGTTTTCATTTCGCATTTACATATTATTTCATGTTCTTTTAGGTGCTTACAAATTTATAACGCTGATATTATTATAAGATTTGCAGTGAAATCATCTGTTATATATAGCAGTTTTTTTTCTGATTATAATATTGTTCATTATTTAACATGTGCATGCCAGAACTTAGAAAAGTACATCTTGTATCTGACCATGTAATATAGGCAAATAAGTAAGTGTGAATCGGTGCCTTCGTTCTTCTGCAGTGTCTGGGTAGCTAAATTTGTACTTTCCATCAAAATTAGTTGAAAAGAGCATTCTTTGTCTTCTGATCCAGAAAGAAAAACCCCAAATGCAGCCATATTGTTTCTTTTTAAAATGTAATCTCAGACAATGATTTATACATTCATATAACCTCACATATGTATAAAATTTAATATATATTCTTTTGGATGTTGGGAAAACTTTTTTTTTAATCTTTGCATTTGACTAATTATTTTGAGGAGGATAACAAACAATTTTTAACTTTTCAAATTTAAAATAGTTTTAAAATAAATTGGTGGCCCACAGATAAGAAAACAAAATCTGTGTTTGCCAAGACTGTCCGAGTCAAACGTGACTGGCTTGCACTTCATTTTATAAACCACGTGCTGTGTTGTTTGGCATTAATCATTTCTTTCTGCGGAGAAAAGGCTTTTGTTTTGTTTCCTGAGTAGCAGCCTCCAGGTGTAGATTGTGAAAATTGTTGCAGGATTTCAACATTGCAAGTTCAAAACAACAAAAACTATTGGTTAAAACATTTTTTCTTAAATTCAACCAGTAAAGTGGTTCTTTTTTTTCTTTTGTAAAATTTTAGGTTGAGTATAAACAAACAGTACATTTTTGTAGAGAGGTGCTTTGATTTTTTTGTATTTATCATATAAATGTTCACGTGCAGTTTTTTTTATTTTCACATCTTTTATAGTTTTTTTTTTTTAAATTGTGCATGTATTTTTATGACTACAGTAATTTTATTTCTTTACCACAGAACACAATTTTTTTTTTCTTATGTTAAAATATTGACAGACTTCAGTTTCAAAAGTTGCAGAATAATGAGATACTGGACTTGAAACTTTCTCTTCGAGAATCATAGATTGTGTGTGTCCAGAAACAGATATGGTGAATCCAGTATTTCTATTCTCACACAGTAGTGGCCATAGAATGACAGGGTTTTGGAACATTTACTTTTCAGTATCACAGCATCCGGTAGCAAACATGCGCAAAATATTTCATTATTATCTTGGTCCCAGTTTTACTTTATACAAAGAGTCAGGTGTTCATTTCCAAGTGGATTGATTGCAACATGCAGTACATAGCTTACCTAGAATCCACTCATTTCACATGAGAAGCCAGTGGTCCAAACCTACATCCAGATTGTATTTGATGTTGTCACATCTTTTTTTTACAACTTTGTCTCAGCATGTAGTTTGGTATTGCAGTGACATGATGCACCAAGATCGGCCACTCTGGAATGTTAGTTTTGAACTGCTCATGAAGGTGCTACAATTTATAAGCATAAGTTTAATGCTCTCAGAACTAAAAAGTAGCCCTGTCATGTCATAGAGGCACCCAGGGGATGTTAGTGCTAGTATTTTCCTTGACCTGTCAGCATGCTAGAGGCCATCCTTCTCTTCCCAGCTCCAGGTACTCATTTCTATGCCCGAGTGATGGAGCGACTTTGGCCTGATTAATGCTGTGAAGAATATTTCATGATTCAGTGAACGTTTGTTCATATTTGCAAACCAAAGCAACGTTTGTTCATATTTGCAAACCAAAGCAGTGAAAAAAAGTTCCTTAAATTTAAAATGGCCTTTAAATTGTACCATTTTCATTCAGGGACCAGAAACTTGTGACTCCATTCCTGGTAGGGGAGGTAATCTGTGTATTTGCTTTTTGTTTACTTAGTCCAGAGGAGTGACAAGGAAAGGAAACCTTTGGGAAGCACCAGTTTTTTTTCCATCTTTGTCCAGTATTCCAGTGATGATAATATAGCTGGCCAATCAGTTGTGGTGACCCCAGGTAAGTCACTGCTGAAATATTTAATCATTCTTTTCCTCTTCCAGTGAAATCATTTTGTAAGTGCCTTAAATCGGTTTTTTTCTTTCCCCGCTAGAACATGCAGTTTTCTTTTAAAACAGTTTCAGTCAGTCACAAAGCTGAATGTTTTAAAAAAGATGGAAACAAAATACCGTCAAGTTTTGCTGATGCCTATAAAATACACCTTACAGAGCATGTTTAATGAAAGCAAAAATTTATGACAAGTTCGGAGTGTTGGCTATATTTCGTATTTGATGTGTTATTTGTTGCTCCAGAAATAGTAAATTACTATTCTGGTTTTTTTTAAAAAACCATTAACCATTTTATTTTGTGTATCAAAATATTGGAAATGGAGTATACAAGTCCACAGCTACGGATGTTTTGTTTTGATTCTGCTGTACATTTTATACATCGTTTTTACTCTTACAAATACAGTTGGACATCATTCTTGTATATCATCTTCTTGTTTATGTAATTACAGCACTGTTACTGCAGTATTCCTATCCTTGTCTGGTTTTTACATAAAAATGTGTACCTGTGCGATATACTTCCAAGAACTTTTGCAAACTGGTGGCTGGAACATATTAATCTTGATGCAGAAGCTGTGGAAGCAGTCATTAGAAAACTGTTCATTTCATACAGTGAGAGGGTTAAAGAATTTGTCACAATCTAGCACTTGAACAGATTTGTCTATTGTGGGGGGTGGAATGCTTTTGTTTTCTTGTAACCAGTCCATCAGACATTTGAATCAGGATTTGTATGTGTAATCCCAGCAGTTGAGGTCAAGCACGTGAAACTCTAAAGAGGGACATTGTTAAGAGAGGCCAGTTCAGTGGGCATAACATACCTTGATAAGATTGAAAAACTCGCCGAAGACAGGAAATCTGTGTGACGTTTAGCGGCATGGGAAGGATGTAAGATGTCGTTTAAAGAGGAATATCAATAACTTACTGGGGTGCTTAGGGCAGACTTAAATCGTTACCTCGGTGTGAGAAATGAACACACAAACTACTACATCACTTAGGTGCCAGATTCGTTACAAATATATATATGTGTCTGTCTTTCACACACAATATATATATATGTGTGTGTGTCTGTCTCATATATGCACTATATATATGTGTGTCTCACACATACACTATAAATATGTGTGTGTGTGTCTCACATGCACTCTATATATATATATATAACCTTTTGTGGACTGCAAAAGTAGAACAATATGTGATAAAATGTTGCTTACCTTTATTACTGCATTTCACTTGATATAAATGAACAACTTCACTCTATAGAGCATGTAATATCTGCTCTAGTATTTGAGATCTACTCCTTCTGTTCAAAAACACATCAGTTCTAAATAAGTTGTTTGGAAAATGAAATGTCAGTTTGAAGGATAGCATGTCTAGTTTACAGAAATTAAGATTTGCCTAACAAATACAAAATTAACAGATGCATATAAAGAAACAAATGTTCCAGGTGAGTTTGTACACTAACTAAAAGTTCATTTTAACATACAGAAATACTTCTGTGGCAAAATAAAGAAATAGCTATTGAGAAAAGGGTAAGCTACAAAAAATAAAACTAAAAAAAAAATGAGAACAGAAAATGCCTGCTAGTATCATAATGTAGAGAGGAGACAATGTTTATCATGATGAACTCAATGTTTGACAAATGAAAAGTGGAAAACAAGTATACCTTTATCAAACATTAAGAAGCAAATAGAGCAAAAACAAAATATGTGATTAAAACGTGAAGTTTTTGTCTGGTCTAGTAAACATTATGATTTAATGTGTGTAAACTGTTTAGTGTGATATGTTTGGTACAGACAAAATGTTTTTATGAAAACAACATAGAACCCAGACCAGCCTGTCTCTCACCGCTAAATCGAAGCTTTTATTTAAATCCTTCATGAAAAATGTCAATAAAGGGGTCAAATGAACCCTACATAACATTAAATAACAATATGTTGATATATGTATATACAGATCACTGCAGTAAGGTCTCAGAACTGGGTGGGGGGGGGGGAGTGGTGAAGGCAGGAGCTTTAGTGCATATAATAAAATCCATACAGGTACAACACTGCAACTTTTGTCTTTGTGAAACACAAAAAAGTTAATAGAACAAACAGGAAAAGAACCAGGTATGGGGGGGGGGATATGAGTTTAAGAAAATAAAATTTGTACCAGTGGGCTTATCTCAAGACACAGATCAAAGGGAAGATGTCAGAAAAGATGGAGTTATAAGTTATAAAAACATTCACAAAAAAAAAAAAAAAAGATAAGAGTTACAGAAACACTCACAAATTATGACAAGGCCACTCATATGGGCCCAAAGACACAAACTGCCTTGACACCTCATGTTACAAAAGGAAAGATAAAGTAAAGTAAGGGCTTATCTTAATCATTAATCAGAAAACAAAATACAAACATTTAACATCAACCCAGTCATCATAGAAATCAGAGCCAATTATCTTGTAAACTAATAAATTTCATCATTTATCATATTTAATATTATAATCTTAATATTATAATCTAAGGTATAACGCTTGTGTGTTAAGGTCCGCAGTCACGAACATCAGTGTTTGCTGGTCAAATCTAAGGACTTCAGTCACTCATGTGTTTGTTGGTTAAATCTAAGGTCCTCAGTCAATCCTGTGTTGGTTAAATCTATTTTCTCAGTGTTTACTGGCTAAATCTAAGGTACCCGGTCATTTGTGTGACCGGTTAAATTTAAGTTAGTAACTTGCATGTTCCTTAAATCTACAGTCCTCAGTCACTCGCATGTTTACTGTTTAAATCTGTCGTCAGTCACTCGCATGTTTACTGATTAAATCTAATGTCCTCAGTCACTCGCATGTTTACTGATTAAATCTAATGTCCTCAGTCACTCGCATGTTTACTGGTTGAATCTGTCCTTAGTCACTTGCGTGTTTACTGGTTAAATCTAAGGTACTTGGTCACTCATGTATTTACCAGCTTGTTTCTAATCCCTGAATACTGTTTTTGGAACATCTAATCATTTTCTTTCTTTAAGAAACCAGTACAGTATATTAGACATGATCATGCCATGAAAACTTCATACATTTTCAACTTTTTACTAAACGTTCAATAAAAACATAATGTTTCCCCCTCATGAAAGATGACAGGAAAAATTTTTACTCTGGTTTTTTTTTTCCTTGTCATTTTAAAAAAATTGTCCCAGAAGTTGCACATTATCTAATGAGCTTATTTCATTAGAATCTTCAAACTGATGACCATCATCTCTGAGAAGTTCACAAAACATGATGTACAACAGATAAGTAAATCTACACCAGTTATATTGGTACCAAAAAGAGCAAAGATAAATCTATATAAAAAAAATACCAACTTCTGTGAGGTCATATAAATGACTTTTGTGAACCAAAACCACTTTTATCATTTTAACATCTCCACGGAAAAAAAAAAAAAGCCTCAAACAATGAAATGTGAGCCTGAAAGCACCTGTCCGGACACAAAATGTCAGTGAGTGATATGCTGAGACTGCACAGCTTTTCTTTGATAACTCAAACAGGTTCCAGGTATTGTAGCCTGACTTATGTAATAATATGCCAGGAATTGTAATATGTGATGTATGTAGCAGTGCTCCAGGTATTGTAACATGCGACTCAAGAACTGAACTAATGTGTGTAAGGAGTGAGGGAAAAGGTGTCATTAAACATCAGGCAATGCGGAGAGAAATCTGAAAGTGGTATGATTACTTCAACAATTACAGGGACAGTCTAGTCTCTCATAAAGACTGTTATGTTTTAACATGTTCAGCACTTCAATGTTGATCAGCAAATGTGAAAGATTGCTTATGCTAGCACAATGGATGAAAGATCTCTATTGCCTGACGAATACAACCAACACTGAAAGGAAAAGATTCACAACCAAATGGATCATTAAAAGTCCTTTTCTCATATTTAAGCTGTGCCACGATATGTTGTATCAGATAAAAAAAAAAATCACTGAAGGGATTTCTTAGAATTTGGAGCACGTGACCACATGAAAACAGCACAAACATTTTCTGGATTTTCTCAGTCATAGACACTTTCATCACAACTTTTGTTGTCATTTTTAGCCCTTAACATTCCTTACATAAACAATCAGAGAATATCAAAACAAGCTGTCAAGTGGAGCACAACAGGCCGAAGAAAAAGAGGTCGACCACCTGAAATTCTAAAGAGGACATTATTAAGAGAAGCCAGTTTAGTGGGCATAATATCCCTTGATGAAGTTGAAAAACTCGCCGAAAACAGGAAATCTTGGCAAACAACTATGCAAGCCCTATGTGACTTAACGGCACAGGAAGGATGTAAGATTCCTTACATGAAGCATAAGCAAACAGAACTGAGGAAAGTCTGGAGATCTGTCAAAAAAAAACCTCACAAATATCAGTCTCCTATTATGTTCTTTTTGTGATACAAAATGATATGTCAATCATCCATGTGAGAGAATGAATGAAAAAAAAAAAGAACATTACTCCCTACATACCAGGTCAGACTGATAGGCCTGTATGTTTAAAAAAATACCATAAGAAGACCAGATAAAAGAAAATCATCTATGAATCTGCAACTGATGAGTTAATGTAGGCCAATGTGAGACAAGTTCACATCTTTTTTTTTTTTTTTTAATATAAAGCTTATGAATGACTAAAACTGAACATCTGATCCACAGAATGAACGTGTTTGAACAGGAGACAGCCTGGGCATGACACATGATGAACTGAGCAGAATATCTGAGGACTCTGAACATGAATCTCAAAATCTGCATGAGTGTGAAGACTTGACATGTGAATTAGATATGAGATTCACACATGAAAAGTGGATAAATATGGAACATAAAAATATGGGCAGATACAGGACTCATAATAGAAATTAGGATAAAATAGGATTCATATGTGACACATAGACATACATTAATATATTTACAAGTCAAGAACAAATACAGGCTATGAAAAGATTAAAATTGAACAAAAAGCCTTGTTCAAGCACAAATAATGTAAACAAATCTTTGCAACGACCATCACTAAAGATTACTAATCACATGCAGAAAAAGAAAACAAACTCATCACAAACTGAATGACAGTTCAGCTGTACAGTGAATTACAATTACTACATCTATATTGCCATGCTGAATAGCATTTGTGATCATCATCCTCCATCTTTGCAGTTCTTGGTGTTTCTAGTGAATTCTGATACTTTTTTCTTCCATGCCACCTTGTGGGTCAGTCTCTTTAGACAAATGCTAAAGGAGAAAACTGCATAAGCCAAGTGGAAGGCAAACGGAAACCACCACCACTGTACTATCATTCCCTTGTCAAATCATGTGTCACAAATCTGTATTGTGCTACTGTATGCTTTATGTGGTACTAAATAAACATGTCAAATCTTAAACTATCAGGCAGAAATCTTAAATACATTAGCATAACAAAGTTATATGAGGTTCAGAACACAGGAGTTTGATTAAAAAAAAAATACACGCATATAAAATTATTGCAGTAACAAACATTCATAGGTCAAATCTTGCATTTGGAAACAATAAACAATGCTTATGATATGTCATCTTGCTTGTGAATGTCATTAGCATGTCATAATAACAACACATAAATGTTCTGCAAAGATAACACATCAACAAAATGACATCATCTTCTGCAAATAAACAAAGAGCACCTAGAACCGAAAACAAAAAATCAGATATTTATGAAAGGTTACTGAATCACTTCTCATATTTCTGACTGAAACATACTTGTATTTATTAAAAAAGATAAACAGATAAAAATCTACCCAAAATTTTCTTATCCATTTTTGTTAAAAGTGAAGATCTTTTGTAAATACAATCAATTTACATCATCATTAGCCTATTTTTATTTCACTGTTTTCAACTTTCTTGTGAAGAAGAAAAAAACAAAAACATCACAGACTTATAAACAGTTTGGTTTTTTTCTGAAAAGTGACTTAAAATTATTACTGTATGTTCTACGTAAGTGGTACTAAATTAACATATGTCAAATCTGAACTATCAGGCATAAATCTTAAATACATCGCTGCTTAAGGTTTATAAAACATTTTTAAAAATATAAACAGATAACCTAAATCTGTTATTTTTCTTTCTTACACAAATAATTAACAATAAAATGAATTTTTTTAAATGAGCTCCTTCGTGATACAGACATGAACTGCCCAGACTGGCATGTGTAAGAAATATCTGACAAAGGATAAGAAAAGATTAAAAACACTGATTGGTTTTTTTTTGTCAGGATTAATTTAATTATGTAGATTTTTAAACAGACCTTTTTCAGACATTTATCTTTCTGTAGCTAATCTAAATAAAACATTCGAGCAATATTTTTAGTGGTAAATCATAACTACTAAAATTCCTCTTTGCATGTTATGGAGAAAAAAAAGACATAATATACTGCATGACATATGGTCATTTCACATATACAAAATGCAAATATAGTTTTTTTTTTGTTGTTGCTATGTACATATGTAAGTTTTTTCTTTGGTTAAACCCAGCTCTATAATGAACCTTCTGCCACAAACTGCTCCAGTACTACATCATTTCAAATATCTCTCTGTACCTTGTTCACTAGGTCATCTTGGAAATGCTGCACAAAAAAATTCTTTGACGCTGGAGTTAAAACTTGTGGCCCAAAGGGCAGCATATGGTGCACTGACCTGTTCTACAGCCAGTGACTGCATTTTTCAACAGGCCACTCAATGACAAGGATATGTTAATACAGTTTAAAAAAAAAAGGATGCACTTGTTCCTGACTAAATTTCTGGTTTATACTTTTAAAATACAATGCTACTCACATTTAGCCATCTTTTAATGAGCCACACTTACAGTCTATGAGATATCTGCATTTATCACCTTTAATTATCAATATGCCTGATAAATCAATGAAAAGCTGACAATGTTCCTAAGTATGTTGTTGTAGCTACAGCATATTCTGTAAGTATGAATCTGACATTACTGGCAGCTGACGTTTGTGGTGAACATTTCGGAATAAAGGCACCAAATAAGAAGTGGAATGAGCTACAGGGAGTTCCCTCCTTACCCAGACCACACCTGGGAAGGTACTCCGTCAACAGATGATATGCTCTGCTGGATGCTCACAACAGTCATCTCAAGGTCTTCCCCAGCTCTGGTCTGCTAGCTCTGATATCACTGCCATCTCTAACAGTCATTACAAGTTCTTCCCAGCTCTGGTCTGCTAGATCTGATATCACTGCCATCTCTAACAGTCATTACAAGTTCTTCCCAGCTCTGGTCTGCTAGCTCTGATATCACTGCCATCTCTAACACAGTCATCACAAGGTCTTCCCCAGCTCTGGTCTGCTAGCTCTGATATCACTGCTATCTCTAACACAGTCATCACAAGGTCTTCCCCAGCTCTGGTCTGCTAGATCTGATATCACTGCCATCTCTAACACAGTCATCTCAACTTCTACCACTGTATGTAGCACAAACAAGGTTTCTGCTGAATCCACAATTTATAGGATTCAACATTCTTGAACTATTTGACATTTGAAGGACAAAGAAACACTCAAACATCTAGTATGGACAACCATGTTGAAGGCAAGATGTTCTGATGCATAAAAAAACAGATTAGACTACATCTGTGCATGAAACAACACATTATTTACAGTTATCAGTACAATCTTTGAACAAGAAAATCAGTCCTACTCAACATTATAACAACTGCTTTACAATACTGTCTCTCTTAGACAAGATGAATTGTCTGATTCTAAAACTTCTTATAATCTGAATCTTCATAGCACAAAAGTGATTTTCTGTTACTATGATCAATTAGATCACTCAGATATCACAGAAACCACAAAGTGAAATGATTTTTATTAGCTTTTATAAACAACCTAGAAGGACCTGCTTCCAAACCATTGTTTATGATGAGCAGAGCCACTATGGAGTCTTTTCACACCTCAATCTCAAAAGCTGACCTACTGTGAAAAAACATTTTATCCTTACAGAATGTTATAAAGACTTGTAAACTATTACTCATGTTAGATAAAGATTAGCTATTTTATACCATTTTCTCTGTTGCTACTTTTTTTATAAAAAGTCCTTGTCTGCAATGTAAATTTACAGGGGAAAAAACTGATACAGACATATATGTTTTAAAATGTTAATAACAGTTCAGGATAAGTGAAATTCAGACTCAATATTAAGTCAGCCAGGCTGTCTCTCAGGCATTTAATACATTTTGAAAATACTAAACCACAAGCGCCGTGTTAGTGACACTCTGTGATCTAGTATAGCACTTAATTTGTCAGAATGTTATACTCCGTTTTATTTTACTCAGGTGAGCACTGGTGATCTCAAAGTAACTGTGAACATGGGTTACCTGCAGCCAAAGCCAAGGTGCAGAACTTTAAAGTACATGACATGGGTTACCTGCAGCCAAAGCCAAGGTGCAGATCTTTAAAGTACATGAATCAAGCTGGACAGGATCTGTCAAACTCAGTTGTTTTTTTTTTTTTAACTCTCTGAGTGAGACAAGAAACAGACCCTCAGTTTTTACTGCCAAAGCAAATTCCATGATGTTCTAACAACTGTAAGAAACTGCAACTCAGTCATGACAATGGAGTGGATAGACCTGATCTAGAACAAGAAACATGTAATCTTGATGGTGTTCCAGAAGTTGGATGACAGCAAATATCACCTCTCAGACAAAATTAATCGTGGATGTCTAATAGGTTGGTCTTTTCATTGGTTGCTTGCTTTTCAACATAAAACTAACAAATCATCTTTGTAAAATTTTTTGTAATTTCTAAATGGCCCATTTTTTTCTGTAAACATGTTAATACATGGTTCCTTTAGGTCACATTTAAAAGAATGTGCTGGCTCAGTGTGCTCCATATTCAACATTTCAGTTGAATTAGACAAATCATAGCTAATTCCAACAACGCACACTAATCCAAATCTTCAGAACACAGTTGTATCCTGGGAACTCAAAACTGAGAATTAAATATACTTGCATTGCCAAGTTCAAGGTCAAATAAATGGTTGGCTGAAAACATAACAGCGGGAAAGATAAATGAGAGAAAAAAGAGGCAGAGGAAGACTGCGAGAGAAAATGACTGACAGTCTGACATAAAAGTATGAAAAGAGAATCAAAATCAAGAAAACTGATAGCAAGCAGCAAAATCTGAGGAAAATCACACCCACTTATATGGCTCAATAATGACAGAAGCATCATAAAGTATCCTTTATCATAAATTTTTCTTCCCCTATCTAATTATATTTAACACGCTGTCAATTTATAACCATGTTTTTCAGTCAGAATCACCTTCATGATAACATGTCAGAGTTAACAGTACAATATTACATAAAAATATTATTATAATGGGGTATGATAGCGATATGTGATAGCATTAAACAAACAATCTATACACTAGATCAGTGTTTCTCAACCTTGTCTTGGCTGTGGCTCCCTCATTAAACTAAAACAATAAATAGAACCCAAATGATGATTAGATTTTTAAAAATTGTGCCAATCCATTTGCTGATCTGTGGACCCCCAAAAATCCTTTCATGGCCCACCCTGGGGTCTGTGGACTCCAGGTTAAGAACCTCTGTATTATAGACTTTTTTTTTTTTTGGCAACATCCATATTGATGTACATCCAGTTACACACAAACATAATAAGTAAATATGATCTTGATGAAGAAGTAACATCAAATTATTGCTCAAATGTAGACGTACAAGTTTTTTTTACTCTTATGTAAATCTATGAGATTCTTTTTAAACTTAAAATGATCACATTCTCTACCTGCAAGGGCCCACTACTACAATAAATCTCTCAAGACCTTGCTCATTTGTTGCTTATCTCCCTGGAACAACAAACCTCTTTTGAGGTCTCACCATTGTATAGATCTTACAATTACTATCAAGTTTTTTTGGAGGGGGGGGGGGGGCGCCTCAGGAATCATGCTTCTTTGCAGGCTCCAGCATAATAACAATCCTACCAATTTCACAGAATGTTTCCAAGATTGCCACGTGGAAGTAAGATAAAATTTTTATCTGTTTTTGTTCTTTGGCCCTGCTAACTACTATATGCATCTTGCATGGCCATCTTGGCTGTAGACAACAAACTTCCATTATGTTATTTCTGTGTCATTATCAAATGCCAGTAGATGATGGTGATCATGCTCCTCCATAGATCTCAGTCCTTGATGTTTTCCATCAGCTTAGTCAGCTTTTTACTGTGCCATCATGTTAGACTTCACTTATGTTCCCCCCCCCCCCGAATCTTCCCCTGCCTCTCTTCCCATTTATCTTTCCTGTTGTCATGGCCTCTCTTCCCATTTATCTTTCCTGCTGTCATGGCCTCTCTTCCCATTTATCTTTCCTGCTGTCATGGCCTCTCTTCCCATTTATCTTTCCTGTTGTCATGGCTTCTCTTCTCATTTATCTTTCCTGTTGTCATGGCCTCTCTTCCCATTTATCTTTCCTGTTGTCATGGCCTCTCTTCTCATTTATCTTTCCTGCTGTTATGGCCTCTCTTCCCATTTATCTTTCCTGTCATTATGGCCTCTCTTACCATTTATCTTTCCTGTTGTTATGATGTTTTCAAGTCCCCCCTTCTCATATGCTCAATGAATGATGATTATCATTTATTTCTGTGAGTGTGTGTAATAAGAAAATTAGAAGATACAAGGACAAAGAAAATAGATCTTACAACACAAACACTGCTTGTTGTTACTGTGGTCAGTTATACAAATCCAACATTGGTACAGTCAGCCATGAGGGAAGCTGCTCAGAAAGATAATGTCTGGCAAAACTCACAACAGTTCACATCAGCCTATGTAATGTTGTGATACTGATATGTAGTCAAAAAGTGGCAACAACAACAAAAAAAAACTTTTGTACTGCACAACTGCCACTGGTGTATATCAGCGTACACCTTTCATGTTAGTATATACCTTCTGCTGCTTAAAAAAAGCATGTTTGTATTTCAAAATAAAGAATATTACAATATTAGATTAGATTAGATATGCTGATGACACAGTATTACTGTCCACAACACAAAGAGGAATGGAAAAATTATATCAGTCCATAAGAACAGTGAAGAGCAAAACCTTCATATTAATGCAAAGAAAACTAAATTAATGACAACTGACAAAACAAATAAGGCAGCTTAAATATGTATCAGTGAGGAAAATTGGAAGAGGTGGAGAGTTTTGAATATCTTGGATCATTACTAACTAATAATGGAGATACCTGACCTCTTCTCCTTGTACAGTGAAAACATAATGAGAAATATAGAGAACATGCTAGCAATATCAACTGGCGGGTACAACCGTAACAACTTAAGATAAGCGGACGACATAGTTCTGATTGCTAAAAGTGAAGGGGAGCTACAGGCTCTTCTGAACGTCGTGGTTCGTGAAAGTAAAAGTAAAGGTCTCAGTATGAATAAACAGAAAACTGAAGTGATGGTCATCTCAAAGAAAAGAATACCACCAAAATGTAGCATTACCATCGATGACACAGAACTGAAACAAGTTGATAGATTCAAGTACTTAGGAACAATTATAACAGCTGATGGGAAATGTCACAATGAAATAAAAAGCAGACATGCTCAGGCCAAGTCAGCATTCCAGAAAATGAGAAATATCTCGTGCAACAGATCCATATCAATAGAAACAAGATTCAGAGTACTTAAATGTTACATTGAGCCAATTTTATTTTATGGATGGTCCATGAATAACAGAGTACAGTGAGAAACGGAGGCCATGGAAATGTGGTTCATAAGAAGGATGTTGAAGGTACCATGGACAGCTAAGAAAACCAACGAAGAAGTCTTAAGAGAGGCTAGAGTTAAAATACAAATTACAGCAAAGATCAGAGGCAGACAAGCAAGATTTGTAGAACATTTTCTGAGAAGAGGAAAATTGGAACACATTGTGGCAACTGGAAAAATTGAGGGAAGAGACAGAGGAAGACAGAGAGAGAAGTTACTGGATGGGCTGTCAGTGTGGCTTGGAAGAAAGTCACTGGTGGATCTCATAATCAAGTCTAAAGACAGGGAATTGTGGAGAGAAATGATCGCCTACACCACATGGCATGGCACTTGATTGACTGAATGGATATACAATGAGGGAAATTAAAAGGAGGACATCTATCGCTCTTCAAAAAATAAAAACTAAAGAAGCTGTGGAGAGGAACAGACAGAACTACAAAAATAAGATTTTTACGGGTATGGATCTTTCCCATCACAACATATGCCTGTGAGACCTGGACACTTAACAAAACAAATGAGAAACACATAAATGCCTTTGAATGTAAATGCTACAGAAGAGTTCTTCAAATATTATGGACGCAAAAAAAAAATGAACAAACTTATCAAATATACAGATACTGAACTTATATTGAAGAAAGTTGGCCAGTAAAGAGGATTAAACAGAGAAAACTGAACTATTCTGGACACATTAAACGTCATGCGAATTTAGAGAAGACGGTCTTGGAAGGACACATAATGGGAAAAAGAATGAGAGGAAGACCAAGGTGAAGATGGCTGCAAGACATCGTTGATAATCTGAGAATGGACGCAACAGCGGCAAGGCACCTTGCTTACAACCAAGAGACCTAAAGGAGAGCTGTTGGAGTGGAAAAGTTCCACAAGGGACATGCAAATGACTGACTGACTGACTTCATTAGTTCTCTGTGACTAACACAAGTCTACTATTGTACATTCTGTTCCTGAATGAAACAGTTATTGTACCAGATGTCTGTGACTGTAATATACGCTTACTACTTCTGTACTGTTCTGGCCATCTCTGTGACAATTATATAAATATATACTCTCTGCAGCTGAAACATGTTTACTTCTATACCAAATATTTGTGATTGTCTTGCTACAGAACATGAATGCTATTTACACTGTACATGTATGTGAACAGAAAGTTTAATAAATGCATCCAGAATTTGCCTACAGAATCATATGCTTACAGGTACACATCTGACATTTAATGTTTCACTTGTCATTTAATCAGATACAGAAAATCACTACAAAAAACTTCTACAAAATACTCACTCAACCTAAGTCTCGTCTTTGAAATGTTTCAGAGAAAAAATGTCTACATCTTCCATATGTTGTGTCCTTTGTAGTTACACGTCTGCAACTCAAATAAAATTTCTGGCCAAATCTCAGAATACATTTCTTTTTGTTTTAATTGTAAAACTCATTTTAAAGAACTTTAATATCTGAAACAGTCATCTGCTTGTAGCTACTTGTCTACAGACAGACAAAATATGATAGAATATATTATAGCATGTGCTATTTAAGCTATTGTATTGCTAGATAACTACCCTATTACTTAAAATAAACCATACAATTAATAAAACTGAAGGTTCTACTGAAAAATTCCTGCAGTACATGAGGTAGAATGAATGATCCATGAGGCAGAAAGTGAAAGAAATGGATGCCAGAGAAAGCAAATTTTCTGCTAGCAAGAGACAACCAACAAGACTGGAAAAAACATGTTTTCCTATAACAATGAGAATTTTGATACAGTGCAACTTCTAAAGCACTTGCTAGTAAATTATCATCACTGCCTGCTTGTGGATGTTATTTAACACTTTCTGCAGTTGTTAGTGAATGCATAACTGATAGCAAGCTGGCTTTGCTAGGTGAAGGCTGTGGGTATACCCAAACTCCAGCCAACCAAATTGTAAAAATTGGCACCTGACATTTATGTTTAGGAACTGCCTCTGAAAACCTGCCTACAAGATAATTCACACCACAGCACATTTATACATATGGCCGCCACCGTGTTAAGGAAAGAAGGGATAGTTATGCAAAAATGACTTCCGTGTCTGAAACTTTATATCAAATAAAAGTAATTGGTGCAGATGAAAAAAATGATGGCTCCAATAACTTTCATTCAATCTTAAACAATTTAAGATAATTCATTCAAGTTAACTGTTCTGCTGGTTATGTATTCTTTGTTTTTTGTAGCACATCTCTTCTCGTGGTTAAGTCTGGAGTACTGTGACCAGACTCTTCTCTGGTTAAGTCGTGAGTACTGTGATCAGACTCTTCTTCTAGTTAAGTCTAGAGTACTGTGACTAGACTCCTAGTTAAGTCTAGAGTACTATGACTAGACTCCTGGTTAAGTCTTGAGTACTGTGATCAGACTCTTCTCTAGTTAAGTCTTGAGTACTGTGACCAGACTCTTCTTCTGGTTAAGTCTAGAGTACTGTGACTAGACTACTAGTTAAGTCTAGAGTACTGTGACCAGACTCTTCTTCTGGTTAAGTCTTGAGTACTGTGACCAGACTCTTATCTTGGTTAAATCTGGAGTACTGTGACCAGAATAAAACTCACAATTTTCTCCAGGTTCAAAGTGTCCTCACATTCACTAAGTTTGCAAATGATGAAGTAATAATTTGCATCATTACAGAAACTTCACAACAGTACCACATAATCAATGTAAGCTATAATGATAATAGACAACAATTTTTTTACAAATAAATTTTGCAACAACCACCAAATTATTAGTCTAACACATTAACAATAATACATCTTCTAAGAAAAATCTGTATAGTTACTTAGACTATCAGTGTTTAAAAAAAAAACAACCAAAAAAAAAAAAACCAAAATCAATTACATTTCATTTCATGTCACTTCTGTCACTTATAAGGGTGTAGATACTTTCTTATGCTGTGTTGTATCACAACATTATCAACTTCGCAGCTGAACTCCACCCAACATTCGTGAACATTAAAGCTACAACTTTTTGCAGAACACTCAAAGTTTTCATGAATTAACACAAAAGATTGTTATTTAATTTATTTTTTCATATATAGCTCATTTTTTAAGTGTGTACTCTTTGTTTGTATCATGTCACAATCAACTTCATCACTTTACTCCGTCAGCTTTATAAACCCAGGACTTCAAGTCTTTTGCTATGAAAAATTTGTGTTATAGTTTAAATTTTAGCAACTTATAATTATTTCTCCAATCATGCTTTATTTCAGTTCTTCATATTTTGGAATTTAAAAATTTCATGCTGCATTCCATGATGTTCCATTTTTTAGCATGATTCCCAAAAAACCGAAGTTGTTACGGTCATTGTTACTACTGTTAATGTTACACATGTATTTCTACCAAGTTCTGTTAAGTACAGATTCAAGTCTCATAATAATGATGTGAGTTGTGAGTGCCATCAAGTTATGTGCTCACAATAAATGCAATGATCAGATTTTCATGTACTTCTAAAATATTTTATCTCTGGAGAAAACTTGCAAATATTTACACAATAATCATACAATGCATAATTTAGCAATATATTTTTTTTGCAGTCATTTCAAATTGTTTCACAAACAGCTAGGAATGTGCACTTTTTTTCATTTGCTGATCAAAGCTCATGGTCCAGACAAAAATGGGGAGCAACAATCTAACGGAACAATTCCAACACTTTATACGAATGTCAGTTATTCTTATTTCAGTTCATACTGAATCTTTAATCAAGGCCAAATTAAATGCTTCACCAGTTTTTGCTGCCCCAGTTTCAATGTTTCACTCACGGTTTACGAGTAGAAGGTCAAGACACTCTCCTGGTTACCACGAACAAGTAAGATAGGTGGCATGTCTCGTGTTAATGCATCAATCCAACACATGTACAACCCAGCGGCGCAGGTAGCTTTACGGGGCATGGGCAGCGTCCTGAAAATAAACAAAAACAGGACATGAAGCATGGATCCTAAACCATCATTTGTTCAATGCCCTCTGAAACATTATTGTTTTAAATATCCTCAGTGACCGCACCCCTGACTGCTTGCATCAGGGCCAGCAAATCACTGCTGACCGAGATCTTTTTACTTCCCAGTGCTTCCCCCTGTGCAACAGACTATCGCCTGACATGCAAACATGGATTAAATGGGAAGATAAACCCAGTCCTAAAAATAAGCCCTGCTTGGTGTGGATGGCCAAAACACATAAATATCTGCCCTTTTCAGGACAAATGCAGAAGAAGTATTCCAAAATGTACTTAACACATGAAATACTAATACTTAATCATTATTTATTTGATGCTTTCTCACACATTCCTATCTAATATATCATTAAGGAGCACCAGAATAGCCTCTGAATCATTAATTTAAAAAAAAAAATTCTTAGTCACATCTTGTTACTTTGTACTCTTTACAGAATAATAAATCTTCCATGAAGATTTTTTTGTTGTCTCCAGCATTTCCAAAGTGAATATTTTTAAATTATAATGTATTTAAATGAGCATTATGCCACTCTGTCAGCAAACGGTTCATGAATATGGCATGAATTAAACAAATGCTGTGTCACTCTATGAGCACAGTGATCATAAAAGTGACATGAACTAAATAAGTGCCATGTTTGTCACTCTATGAGCACAGTGATCACAAAAGTGACATGAACTAAACAAGTGCCATGTCACTCTATGAGCACAATCATCATAAAAGTTACATGAATTAAACAAATGCCATATCACTCAGTGAGCATGTGAAACGAGAAACTTACATGACAATAAGAGATGCATCCATTGACCTTTCAAGCAGAAGTTCCCTCAAACGTATGTGTCTCTGAGTCTAAAAATAAAAATTGGATTATACCTGTTAGTTCCAATTATACCTCTGTTAGCTCTAATTATACCTCTGTTAGCTCTAATTATACCTCTGTTAGTTCTAATTATACCTCTGTTAGTTCTAATTATACCTTCAAACACAACACCCCTAAAACATAACCTGAGTCAGATTCTCAACCTGGTGTCTGCAGATTCCTGGGTCTATGAATGATCATGTGTAGGTCCTTGTAGCAAGTCTAGAATATGCAGTATGACTGAAATTTGTGACGCTTTGGAGTTAGATATTAAATGTGTGTGAGAGAGAGAGAGAGGAAGGGAGGGGTGGGGAGAAAGAGAGCACTTGGGGGGTGGGTTCCCCAAAAGAAATATTGGTTTCAGGGGCTGTGTGACCTTGAAAAAGGTTGGTTGGGAACACCTGATGTAAACATAAACTCTCTTAGTTTCTTCTCCTCCTGTGGATATTTTCAGATACTTGTTCTACACTTGAAGAAAGTGAGTTTCTAGGCTGGTATTGTTGAGTGAGTGTTCATTTTCTCTCTTGTTTTTTTTTTTTTTAAATACCTGGCACCTTTGCAACAGGTGCTGATCTGTCATTCTGCCTGTGTAACATGTCGAGTTCATGGAAACGGTGACACTTCAATGGTGATTCATGCAAAGTCTGAAGATAAGCATTTACTCTCTATCACTGATCTGGCATAGACTAGGCTCCTCCTCCTTTCATCCCAGATCCTGCATCCCATTAAATAAATATTGACACACACTCACTCAACTCACTCACTCACTCCACTCCACTCACACTCACTCACTCTCTCTCTCACACACACACACACACATTCACTCACTCCACTCCACTCACACACACACACTCACTCACTCACTCTCCCTCTCTCTCTCTCACACACACACACACAACAAAGGCAGGTACAAAACTGACTTTCTCCTTGAGAAGTTCCAGTTCATCATCCGTTGTTTTCCATGGATACTTTTCCTTGGTCTCTCCAGATTCTGCGTTCAATCTCCAGGGGGCCAGGTAAGAATTAAACATCCTCACACTGAGAGAGAGAGAGAGAAAGACTATGAGAAAATAAATGTGAAAATAACCCCTCACGCATTCAGGTCTGAGGATGCTGAAAAATAAGGCAAGATGTGAACCTCACACTCAGTGACTATATTAGAAGACAATCAATGAACCTCACACTCAGTGACTATATTAGAAGACAATCAATGAACCTCACACTCAGTGACTATATTAGAAGACAATCAATGAACCTCACACTCAGTGACTATATTAGAAGACAATCAATGAACCTCACACTCAGTGACTATATTAGAAGACAATCAATGAACCTCACACTCAGTGACTATATTAGAAGACAATCAATGAACCTCACACTCAGTGACTATATTAGAAGACAATCAATGAACCTCACACTCAGTGACTATATTAGAAGACAATCAGGCATATTTAATCTGAGGGGAAACAAAAATCCAGTGAAACTCAGACAACATTCTGTGGATCTTCTTCTTCTTCTTCATTTGCTTCTACCACCAAAACCGCACTGTGATCCTACTGAATTTACGCCTGTGGTCCTCGTTAGGTCCCGTAGTCTCCTGTGTGGTCCCCAAAAGGACCACACGAGATCCCCGAGAGGACCACAAGGGGTTCAGAGTATCGCAGGGCTTTAGCCTGTATTCTTGGTGGGTCTCTGAAGCGGATTGCGTGACACTGTGGTTTTCATTGCACCAGTTTAGAGTTGGACTTTCTCACCGGAAGACCTCGACGTGTTTAGGATATCAGTGCATCCCCGCTGGGTGAGAGGCGGTAGCCCACCCAGGCCAGAGTTGGACTTTCTCACCGGAAAACCTCGACATGTTTTGAGATACCCATGTATCACCGCCGGGTGAGAGGTGGTTGCCCATCCAGTCCAGAGTTGGACTTTCTCACCGGAAAACCTCAGCGTGATTAGGATACGCAAACATCCCCGCCAGGTGAGAGGTGGTTGCCTATCTAGACCGCCCTGGTCCAGTGTCTCCGACTTCAGCATTTTGCGGTCATGGCCGTTACCCTTCCTAGTTGTGACCAGGATGGAGCTTTTGTCCAGGACGACGAATCCTCGCCACTAGTGACTTCCACCCCTGGGTTGAGCCGGTTTAGGCATATTATCCCAGTATGGGTGTGTTGGGACATGACCGACCTCTAGAGCAGAGGTACTGTGCCATGCGTAGCCTTCAAGTTTCACCCCTGGCGTGAGCCGGTTTAGGCAAAATTCACCAGTATGGGTGTATATCAGGCGTGACCGACCTCTAGAGTGGAGGTGGCATGACATGTCTAGCCATCAGGTTCCACCCCTGGTGTGTGCTGGTTTAGGCATATTTCACCAGTGTAGGTGTATTTTGGACGTGGCCGGCCTCTAGAGCAGAGGCGCTGTGGTATGTGTAGCTCTCAAAGCGATACTACTGGACGTAACGATTAAACTTCACTTTATCCTCTCCACCACCTTTTCACACCAGCACCACACAGCAACCTTTATTTCTTTTCCTCATTTTCTTCCTTGATTGGGAGGAGCTTCACTCCACGCGCGGCATTCAAAGAGTCTCGCCAGCAGTGTCTTAACCTCTGGGACAAGCCGGTTTATGCATTTCACCCGATATGACTGCACTCAGGACATGGCCGACCTCCAGACCAGAGGTGCCGTGATTTGACTGTTTTCTTCGCTTTATCCTTTCTACCACCTTTTCCACAGTGATGCTGCGCGGCAACCCCATTTGCACCTTTCTTCATTGGCCGGGAGGAGCACCGCTCCACGCACGGCAGCTGAAGAATCTCGCCAACAGCGAATTCTGTGGATAATAAATAATAACTCGAACAACATTATGTGGATAATAAATGGTAGTGAAACTCGGACAACATTCTGTGGATAATAAATGGTAGTGAAACTTGGACAACATTCTGTGGATAATAAATGGTAGTGAAACTCGGACAACATTCTGTGGATAATAAATGGTTGTAAAAATGAGAGAGCTTGTGGATCTAGCATATTAAATGTCACAAGAGTTTAGAGAAGAGTACATAATGGGGGGGGGGGAAGAGAGAAAAAGAGAGAGAGAGAGGAAGACCAAGGCAAAGATTGAAACAAGACATAGTTGGTGATTTCTGAATGGATGCACCAGCAGCAGCACATCTTGCCCACAAACGACAGCCCTTCAAGAAAGCTGTTAGGAAAGCAAAGTTCTGCAAGTGACATGCTAATAAATGAATGAGTGAGAAGGGGAAAGTGAAGGAAACAATATTATCTGGTAGAAAAAACAAATCAGTTAATAGGCAACCGATACAAATGAAAAGAAACTAAAAACAAAGGCAATTGACAGAAAAAAACAACATACTAAACAGGCTTTTCTATGAAGGTCAATTCAAACAAAGCAAAACTCTACTACTGTCAGTAACAATGAATGTAATTTGAATTAAACCCTGCAAATGAAACTACAGAGCACAAAAAAAAAAAATTTCTAACCAAAACACATCAAACAAACAAGCAACTGAAGTAATCAGATGCTGAGAAGATATCTAAGTAAGGGAAATCACTCTCAGCTACACGGCCTATCAAGTTACCTTTCTTCACTTGGCTTCTTGTTAATCTCAGGTAGGACAGTCATGTCTTTGCAGTCAATTCTGAATTTGGCCAAAAGTGTAGCTAATCTGGAACAAAAATCAGTTAAATCTACATCTATATATATTGTTCTAATCTGTATCTTCAACTACAAACTACAGCATGTTAGTGCACATTAAGCTATTTTACAAATGTAAAAGGGAATGATGGTACAGCAATGAAAGAGACCAAGACCCTGTTCCACCTCTCCATTGATACCTCCAGTAACAGGCCAGGCCTAGGCAATGAGACAGGGATCACCATAAGTCCCCATGGTGGTGGAGTATGCTAAAGAAGTATTGCACACCCTCTGCTTTCAGCTGCACCCTAGGGACTGAAAAAACAGCTGCCACAACCCTCTCCAAAAGCGAATGCTATGGTGTGTCAACATTTCTACCACATCAGCTACAAAGAACATCTGCTCAAAGCAGGGAGACTGGAGAAAGAAGTAGTAGATTCAAACACTTTTCTGAAAAATTCTTCAAGAACGGAAGATGATTTTTATTAAGAGTTGAAACTTTTCAATCAAACAGCAATTAACTCTTAGACGACCAGTGATCCCTAGAAGGATATTTGTGCGCAGGGCCATTCCCGACCGAGACCCCTATAAGGCTTCAGACTTTCTTTTGTTGAAAACACGATGCTACTTTTCATTTAACCAGTTAGAAATCTTCTGAATACAAAGTTAAACTAGTGTTTTAAGCGTGGGGGATAAAGAAGCCATTTTGAATGCACAGACAGGGGGTAAAATTCAGTTTTATTTCAAGATTGAGTGGTAGAATGGTCACACCAACTGACTAGACCTATCTTATTATATGTGTTTCTCATAGCTGTAGATCTGTTAGATTTATCGGATGTCACAAACATCCATAAATATTGATTTTTCTGTGTTGAAATTTGAATGACTGTGTATTCTATATTGGATTATGATACAGTTAAGGTAAGTATAAAGTAGATTTTACTGCTCAGCCCTAACATTTTTTTTAGCGCCAAAAATCGATCCATCGTTTCACATCAGTTTTTTCTTTTCTTTGTTTTTTTTTTATGACAAATAACTTCATTTATGGAATCTTCATTCATTTCCACTTGGTGATCATGGAACTAAGTCGGTACAATAACTTTTACACAGGGACCCCTGTTCTCCAAAATGTCAGTGCCCTTCTACAATGTCCGCATTGTCAAAAACTAAGGACCGAATTGGAAGTAACGCTGTCTCAAAAGAATTAAAAAACACTTAAAATTTTGTTTTCCATCAAACAGCATTGAAAAACACTTAAAATTCTATTTTCCATCAAATAAACAAAGC
The DNA here is from genome assembly GCA_009760885.1 of Achatina immaculata. Classification (NCBI taxonomy): domain Eukaryota; kingdom Metazoa; phylum Mollusca; class Gastropoda; order Stylommatophora; family Achatinidae; genus Lissachatina; species Lissachatina immaculata. Next base: position 109,705,048 of record CM019691.1, on the reverse strand, counting down.
CTTAAAGAAAAATAAAAAACAAACACATAAAAGTATCTCTGTATGGGTACACTGGTTAAACTCAAAGATTGGTTTGCAGCAAAACAGGCCTTACTGTCTCTGTTCATATCCCAAGTCCCCACTCTTGGTGCCTGCAGCAAATACTCTCAGCCTGCAGCCTCTCCAGTATGCCTTGGTGGTGAGGATATATGGCAAAAGCAGAGTCAAACCTTGAGAGAAATGATCATTATATTTATACCTGTGATGGCAGGTAGCTTAGTAATCTTAACAGCAAGGAGCAAAGATGACTATGCTGAAGGGATAGAACAGCAAGGAGCAAAGATGACTATGCTGAAGGAATAGAACAGCAAGAAGCAAAGATGACTATGCTGAATCTTGAATCTTTATAAGTGTCTAGGTTTGAAAAGAAACCAGATTTAAATTCACCTGATCAGCTCATTTGTGGGAAAAGAAGGCTGGTCTGGGATTGGCGGGGGTTTGAGACAGCTGATTTGAGACAGTTGTTGGCTGTGGACATGTTCATGACTGAGGAGGATGTGATTGGAAAAAACTGACTGAAAACTACTGTCCTGAGATGCTCTGGGGAAGACTATTCATTTACATCACTGTCAAGTTTAAGGAGATGACTTCTTCATTTGTGCAACAGGTTGATGTGTCTGTAAGGTTGTACCTGGTTGCCACAACATTGTACACAGAAATCACAATGCAATAGAGTTGTCCAGGAAATACAACTCCTTATCATGGCCTGAGAACACACTCCAGGAAATACAACTCCTTATCATGGCCTGAGAACACACTCCAGGAAATACAACTCCTTATCATGGCCTGAGAACACATTCCAGGAAATACAACTCTTTATCATGGCCTGAGAACACACTCCAGGAAATACAACTCCTTATCATGGCCAACAGTGCACACCCCAAACACACACACGTTTCATGGAAAAAAACCCAGGGATTCAAGACAATTATTGTAAACCATTATATTTCATTATATTTATATACGTGGTTTCTTAGAAGAATGTAGATGACCAAACATGGAATGTTTAACAAAAGCAAATGATGAAATGAATCAATAAGAAAACAACAGATAAAATTCACTGGACATATTTAAAAAGAAGAAAACATTAAAAAGAGGAAAACATCACCAAAAAGAGGAAAACATCATCAAAAAGAGAAAAATAAGCGGGAACTGAGGCAGGGGAAAGCTACAAGAGAAAACCACAAAGTCTAACACAACAGCATGAAAAAAAAAAAAAAGTCATCAACTGAGCTGATGAAAAATATCATGGATCAAAACCCATGGAGATGCATGACCACCAATGCCTGCAGGCAGGGCACATGATGATGATATTTCTGACTTGATACCTAATGCTGGATCATCACAAAGCAAAAGAACTCTAATTTACAGTTACAAGAAGATCCTAACAACAACAACTGGCTATAATAAAACTATGACATGTAACAATCTTATGTTAATAATAGATTAGAACCAATTGGTGGCTCACCTCCGTCATCAAACAGCCACCACACATCAATGGTTCCCTTCTCCTTCTGCCGAAACTTGTTCATTGTTTTCAGAACCTAAAATTAAACATAAAACTTATTTCACTATGTGCTCACTTGGATTATAATTTTGCAAGTTTTTCAAGTATTTTACTATTGTAAGATATACTAGTACCGACTGGAAAATTCAAGGGAAAAAGACAGAGTGGGCAACAGAAAAGTGTCTCAGTGGACTGATCAGGCAGCATGAAAGAAAAGCATCTGGATTAATCAGAAACACCAAGGACCAATGTTCCCTCTAAGGGTTTGCAGTCTGTGTGCAAAATGTTCAGCTCATGTGCAAAAAATATCATGTGTGCAAACAGTAACAACGTATATATACACACACAATGTAAAGGTCTATACATTTAATAACAGGAATGACCTGCTGTACTTTCAACAGTGGAAATTTCATCTGCTCTTTTATTTTAATTACCCTCTATTTCCCATGTGCCAACTTGCCTCATCACGATTCTGCTACCGAAACTACGAGACAAAAGACCTGTTGAAACATCCAATTTGAAAGTCATGTCTCAACAAGAAAGAAACAATAAAGGAGAAACATGTGCCATCACTGTATTTTTCTTCAATGCAATTATAGCACAGAGTAACATCCGGAAACTGAAAAACAAAAGTAGCAGTTTCATTTTTTTTTTTTTTTTGCACAGATCCAAAAATTTTGCGCACGGTATGATTTTTTTCTGTGCGCGCCTGCACAGCTTAGAGGGAACATTTCCAAGGACCAAACAAAATGGAGAAGCAAGACTGCCAACACTATCTGACACTGCAGATAATAATTTACAAATGACCATTACAGTATTTGTTCCGTTTACATTAATCTTCTTTACAATGTTTCAGACAATGGCATTAAGACTGGCTTTCTGTTGCTAGACATCAGTATTTCTTCACAAGCTGAATCATTCTTCTATGGTGCAGGTAACAAAGCAAAATTTACTATTAAAATCTACTCCCAATGTACAATAAATGTCAAACCTGAGTGTTGATCTTGCTTAAGATACGAGGGTTGTGGTTGTCAGCTCCATCAACTTGATGATGGTGATCTTCTTCTTCTTCATCTTCTGTTTCAAGCATTCCTTTACTAGCTGAATCCTTCAGCGTGCTCTTGCCATCTTTTCCAACTTCCACGTCCTTGGGTTTGCAGTTGTCTCCCTTTGCCCCTGTGACACTGTCCTCTGGCTGGACATTTACTGTCACGTGGGGGCTTTCATCGTCGCTCTGGTCTTGGTCTATAAATCAGAAGCATCACTTTACCACAAACACAGAACAGAAATAATAATGAGACCAAATAAAGTGCAAATAAAGAAGTGCAAGCAAACAAAAAGATGCACATAAAAGTATATAAACACAGTTACTTTGAAATGGCAACTGCAGAAAGCTAAGGTAAGGTAAGATAGTCCCATAGCAAATGCAGAAGGGGATTGAAGCGGTAGGGGCCTCATTACGGTGGGCCATCAGCCTATGAGGTAGGGTGGCCAGTTCCTTTCCTCACTGCCTTTCCTTCCAAGATTTTCTCTGGTGCCCATTTTACGAGGCTGGGTTTACCTTGGGGCTGTACTGGTCGGAAAAAAAAAATCCCATTCAGCTGGAGATATTCGAACCCTTGACCATTCAGTTGCTTGATGAGTGCTCTAACCACTACACTAGCCGGTCCAATCTGCAGAGAGCTTAGCAAAAATCAAGTAAAAAAAAAAAATAGGACAAGCAAAAGCTGACTTTCATGACTTGAAGAAAAGATTGTTCTAACAGGTGAGAAAAAAGTACTATAGTGCCACACAAAACCAAAATTACTTTACACTAGTGACACTTGATGAAGAAAAAAAAATATGAAACCAGAAGCAACTGAGATGTGTTTTGGAGAAAGATGAAACAAATATATCCTGGAAATGCAGGAAAAAAAACTAGATGAAGAAAAACAGATGAAGATGAAGAAAGGGAAAACTTGGAGAAATCTGAGAACAGTTAAAACCACAAGGCAAAGTCATTTCAAATACTCTGAGTGTTTTCTGAGAAGATGAGACAATGAGAAATTGATACCTGGAAAATTCAAGAGAAAAAAAAAATAAGACAAGGAGGCTGTGAGAAAAATATCTTAATATGTTGCTCAAGTCACATGTGAAAATAAAGGCAAGTAGGCTGCTTGCCACAGATGTACTAACACTAAGAGACATGGTGTTAAGGTCCATACGTTCCTTGACCTGATGGCACACTAGAGGGCAAGACTGTCAGCACCATACCTGGCCACCTTTCCTTCCTGGGTACTCAGTTTTACAACTAGAACATCAATGATCATACAGAATGATGTAGTAAGGCTCCTATTAGATCTAGCTGCTTGGCTTGCTGTCATATTCTGCCTGCACACTTTTCTCAAATAACAATATGGTACTATGGTGCTGTCCTACTGCAGGCCTTCAGAATGGCTTTAAAGTGTCATTCCGTAATATATGAGAAGAATACACATGGAATTTGTGGTTAATTTGTTTTCTCAAACTCATTCTTATTTTAAACATAAAGTGTGACACGTAAAATACAAAATTTATATTATGTCAAGGATCTGAAACATATTTCATAAAATCAACATTCAAGTTTTTGGGATGGACCTCAAGAAATCAACATTTTATTTCTTATTTTCTGTCTGTTTTCAATAAACAACCAGTTTTGTGATACATGATAATAAGAAATGTAAATGCTTCACCACATATCACAGAACAAGAGAAACAAGAAAACACACAGCCCCTAACTGGCTAACCTTCATCTTGTCGCATGTCAAACATGGTGGTATCAGAGTCCACATCCATGCCAAAGCCTTCTTTCACACGAAGGATTCCTACACCATATTTCAGGTCAAAGGCATCACTAGCCAAGAGAAATAATATAAAGATGAAACAATGCTGAATATGGCTTAATTAGTTTATTATGTTACTGTCAGTGCAACATATTACATGTGCTTGTGTATGAACAGAATACCAGAGAAGGCAAAGAAAAAAACAAAAGAGGCCAAAGACTCACAAATCAAAAATGGAATCTGTCTTATCTGACTTTAAACATTCTGCGATCTAAAATTATGCTATACTTGTAGATGATAAATACTAGAATTCAACCGAAGTCACGTTCAGTTCTGATCACTGTGATAGTTGTTGTATGTGTTTTGTTTAAAAATGTCTTACATTCTGTTTTTAGTTAACATAAATGCTCGTTTTCTCTATCTGAAGTCAGTGAAGAAATCTGAACTCTGATTATATAACCAGTCCATATACTGTGTACCATGTCTTGCGACCCAGGATAGTAACAAAATGTTTCATGATGTAATGCATGTACATAAAATAACAATTAGGTACATTAGCGTTGTGGAACAAAAAAACTGCTGAGCTCACTGTTCTTTTCCAACCAGAATCAAGGTTTCTTCTTTCTGAGGTAAAACTTGTAATTATATCACTCATTTCTGAAGAAAACTGTGATTTTTACCAGTATATTTCTTCTGAATATTTGCTACTTAACAGTCAATTTATAATTATTATGCTAATCATATTTTTTTAACACTGAGCACAAGTAATAACAAATACATATTTGTATGCAGAACTTACATAAAGCAAGATTCATACATAACATCTGGGAGGACACTTAAGACTGCAAATAAGACACAGTTACAGTTGTGCGGTAAACTATGACCGTCCGAGTTGTGCCTGTTCATATTTACTGATGTATTTTATTAAGAAATAATAAAATGGTCTGTAGTAAATATGCAGTAAAACAGCTTTGTTCCAGCACTGTATCTTTCATTGTCTGCTTCATATTTTCTTGCTACTGTGGATCTTTTGATGTCTGAAGTGATATTTCATTTTTCAATTAAAATTTACAGCATCATGGCCCCTAAATGCACACATTTAGTGGGTATAGAAGGTCAGTATGTGGATTTCCATGTATATGTACACTTCTAAGTGTCACTGAAAACTTATTACAGTGTGGTTCTTTATTTAATGTGTTGTGATTCATATTTTGTGATTAAATTTCCACGCAGTTACTGTGCTAATTTGCATTATGTTAGCATTTGAAAGTGATGGTAAACATATCTGTTCATCTTATAACATGTCAAGTGGTGAACTAAGTGTCTGATCTCCCCCTATAATGACCACCATATTGCCAAATCAACTTTCATGGCTGGTCCCAGATGTGACTGTAAAGTCAGCGCATGACTGTACTTGACAATAATTTGTAGCTATCACTTACTGAATGATACCCAAATACTGCTGTACATTTTCTGGGTTATCTGTCTGCCAGTTTGCCTTGAAGCCAAGGATCAGGAGATTTGGACGGAACTTGCCAATTCCAACATTCTTGAAGGGGTTGAATGTAAAGCAAAATATTACATATGAATTAAATGTCATTTTCTTTAATTAAGAAAGCTAACAAGATTGAAAGAAGTTAACATCAGTTGAGCATGCTTGATCATGGCTTTAAGAGACAAAATGTCTTAAAATAGCATTTAACCTACAACAACAATAAATATAGAGTTTGCAATACTCTCAGATCTAAGATGACATATGGTGTGCTTTATTTTATCCTAAAACTCAAAATAATCAAAATAAAAGGCTTGACTACAGATTACTTCATATAATCTTTCACAGGGTTCACCTGCATCAAAGCTTGAGCTCCAAGACGGATTGATGCAGCTGTGGTGGCAGAATAGAAAGATTTGATGTGACGACGTCGGAAATAAGCATAGGCTGTTTCAGATCGCAGTTTTCGCAGATGTTCTTGTTGCTCACCCTAGTGAAAAAAAATTACTGAAATCATTTCCCTTTTGGGATTTTATTTAAGAAAGAATCTTACAAACACTGCCCGAGTTTTCAGGAGCCATTTTGTTCTCTATTATCATCACTGTGGTTGTCACCATCATCATGACTGTCACTGCGGTGATCATCTTCCCAGTCAAAGTTGGCCACAATGAATCTCCAGCGTGCTCTTTCTTTTGTGGAGGATCTGACCAGTCTGCTTCCTGTCCTTCTAATGATGATGCCTGCCTGTTTATGTCACACAGACTTTGGAGTCTTGCTAGGAGCTGTGTTTTTTCGACAGCAGCATAACATTTTTCTGTACTATTACAAGCATTATTGTTCTTGATTAATTTGATCCATATTACAGTTTACTGTTTAATTTTACTGTGCTGGCTGTTTTACACCTCTTTTGCCTGTATGCTTGAAATTAATTTCATAATTTGCAGACTTCACACTATGGGTCAGTTTTAACATCTGCAATGCAACTTGCGATTCAAACCATGCCCTTCTCAACAGAACTACAGTCAGCATGAGGTGTGTTCTGTCTTAAGTATTCTCTATTTTGTGGATCATTTCTGGGTTCTTTCATGTGTCTTCAGTTTTAAAACTTTACAAAACTACCAAATTGCTAATACCCACAGTTTATGGATTCTGTCAATCAAATGACACTGTGAAATTTGAAGTAGTACACTCTTAACCGTTCATGTCTTTTTAAAATTTTTGTAAAAAGAAAATTACTAAATAACATTCCTTATTCAGCTGTCCTAATATTCTCTAAAAACAAACATCACTTGAAAATTTACTTCTATTGAAGCTCTAAAAAATGAATATGCTTTCATTTCTTTTTCTTTTTTTTTGATCCTTCTGTCAAAAAAATTGTTTTGAAATGTTATTTTCAGTCCATCTTGTGGCAAGTGGTTTCCTTAAAAAATAAACATGAAGAAATTATTTTTCTTTTTTCTGAAAAAACAAAACAAAACAAAACAAAACAAAACAAAACAAAAAACCAAAACAAAACCTCACCATAATAACATTGCCACACACCATAAGACCCATCTTCTTGGTTATTGGAGTACAGAAGTCTACCAGGGCTGGCCTAGTCTCTGGATCCCCTGATAACACCAACACCTGGGGTCTGTAATGTAATTTGCATCATGGCTTCTTTGATCAGGATGAATGAAATGAAAGTTAGAAAAATGCAAAATAAACTTTCTAAAAAAAGACAATTGAAGTCCCTTAGTAGTACTGCTTGTCATCAATAAGGTCAGTGATATCAGCAAGCAAATATGCCAGTATCGCTAACCAGCAAGCTGAGAATAACACATGTGAGATGGCGACTATACTGCAGAAATATTCCAAGGAAGAGGTGCATTCTGTCATCTGATTCTTGTCTGTCAAACATCCGAGACCCCTCAGATATACATTAAAATACAGCGATGAGGTTCATATGCGAGGCTCAAAGTCTACAACTGGGTTATGAAGTTCAAGATAGACATAACGAGCTTATGCCTACTGTCCTGGGCAGAGACACAAGGCAGCAGCTACTGTCAACATTCAGAATGTGGATGCTCTCATACAAGGTAATCACCATACGAGTATCAGTGAAACTGCTGCAGACAGTCAGTTACGGCCTCACTTTCAATATTACTCATAAATAAAAATTTCAAGTAATTTGCATTTTTTAAACTTACTTGCAGTTCAACCTTGTGAAAAGGCCAGCTACAGTCATGGCTTATAACAAAAAAAAAGACTATCTAACATCATACAATGTTAGCTAAAGTGACAGCTTATAACAAAAAGGCTAGCTAAAGTGACAATTTATGACAAAAAAAGCTACCTAACACCAAGTTATAACAACAAAAGGCTAAATAAAGTCATGGCTTGTAATAAACAATATAGCTGAAGACATGGTTTATAAGAAAAAAAAAATGGCTAGCAAAAGTGAAGAAAAAAATTAAAATGTTGTTAAATGTTCTCAGTTTAAGTTCGCAAGAAATCTCATATGTCAAGGCAAATGTGATGAACAAGAAGTATTCCAAGAGCTCTTACCTGAAATTTTTGATGTGCTCACCAACTCTAATCAACTTGAGAGCTGACTGCAGCACACTTCTGTAGACATGTGCCTGAGTAGAAGATCCCCAGTTCACATCTAAAGGAAGATAAGGAAATGCAAGAGTATGCTGATGATTTTCTGCAGAAATATAAAAAAAACTAGTGATTAGGCAATTTGTGCGGTGCAATCACAGGTGCCTGAAACTGAATGCCTTTCCGATTTAACATCGGCCACTTGTTAAAGAAAACTTTGATCCAGGTCTATATACCATGCTGAGATCATCCATCAGTGGCAGAGATCAAAGAATTTATGGTTTCATTCTTTGTGCAGCGATAACTCTTCCAACATTTTTAGAATTTATTTTTGGAAAACAAAACTGGTTCATATAATAAATCTCTGACCAAATAAAAAAATAGGAAAATACTAACACAAAATAACAATAATTATTAATAAAAACATATCCTGCAGCTATGTCACCTTTGGTTCCAAACTGATGCCATAAACTTCAAAATGTCTGAGTCAAGCATATACAAAATCACACCAAAACAGTACCAAAAAGTTATAGTTTAATATTCACTTAACCACAGAGTGGAAAACAAAAATACAATGAGGTGCAAGGAGAATCATACTTTAAACAAACTGATAACAGTGACACCAGTAGTTCAAAGTTGATTCTGTGGCAGTGTTGTGCCACTACAAGCTGCATCTCTTAAACAAATGCTGCAACTTTGGGGAAAATGCCAATTTAAAATATCTGTAAGTCTTAAGTAATCAAAAAGCCACAAATTTTGGTATGTCTGTACTTCCTTCCTCGACTTTTTTACCCCTATTTGGGGTACAGGCTATCACCAAGAGCTCTCTATTTACTTAAATCCTGGGCTGTTTCTTCTACGCAGGTGTAGTCCATCATTTTGGTCTCTGCTTCAAGACACCTTTGCCAGGTGTTTCTTGGTCTTCCTTGTTTCCTCCTACCCTGGGATTCCAGGTGAGAGCTTGTCTGGATAAGATAGTGCAAGGCTTTCGAAGTGTATGTCCTATCTATCTTCAGTGTCTTTTCATTATCACTTCTTTCACTGTGGATTGGTTCATTTTCCACCATACACAACTGTACTAGATAACCAGTAAACAGCAATATTACACATACGGCTGCCTCAAAAAGCTAATTCTGTCAGGTTAATAAACTTCATATATTTTTTAAAAATAAATTATTACATTAAAGTCAGAAAGACACTCCAAATTCTTAGGACATGTTCTGCAACGAGGTAAGCTAGAATACGCTGTGACAACAGGAAAGACAGAAGGCAAAAGAGACCAAGGTAGACAGAGAGAGAAAATGCTGGATGGACTACTAGATGGCACAGACAAAAAACACCAGCACAGCTTATAATCAGTGCTCAGAGCAGGGAATTGTGGGAAAGTATGATAGCCAACACTAGTGAGCAGGGCAACAGGTATATAGGTTACATTTCATATATATATATATATTTTTATAAATTATCCCAGAATCAACTTTTTTTTTTCTAAAATAGTACATGCTGTGTAAAAGTTGAAAGTATACAACTAAAATGTTAGCACAGTCTAAGTTTGTTCAACACCAGTTCTATAAATATCCTCTGTCACCCACCTGGTTTCACATGGCGGACATACATAAAGAGACTGCCTACACAACCAAATGTGACCAGTGCTGTGACCCAGTTAATGATGAACATGACTACAATGCATAGCAAGGCTCCACCCAGACTCAGCCACTTGTTGTAGAAACGGAAACCTGGTCTCCAGCCTAACCAGACAAAACAAAAACCACTCTATAAGCATTTATGTTCAATTAAGCAACTTGCCATCATCATTATTATCATTGTTCCTTATTTTATTACATGCTTGTCAACCAAGACATCAGCTGCAAAGAATTTCTAGTTAACAGCTCAGGGTTATTATAGAACAATTTCTAATACATCTTACAGCACAGAGACTGTCTTACAGATATCTATTCTATTCTAATAGTTATTTTAAGAAATGTAGAATGCATCTAAACTATCTTATGTCGTAGATATTCTTCCTAATAAAATCTATTCCATCTTTCGTTTCAGGGATATTCTCAGTCAGTCAGTCATTTGCATGTCCTTTGTGGAACTTTTCCTCCCTAACAGCTCTCCTGTAGGCCTTACAGTTGTAAGCAAGATGCCCTGCTGCTGATGCATCAATTTGCAAATCATCAATGATGTCTTGCAGCCATCTTTGCCAAGGTGGTCTTCTCTTTCTTTTTCCCATCATGCACACCTCCAAGACTGTCTTCTATAAATTCTCATGACATTTAATGTGTCCAAAATATTTAAGTTTCCTCTGTTTAATCCTCTTTACTAGCCAACCTTCTTCAATATTAAATTCTTGTAGTATGGATATATTTGCCCTTTTTTGTGTTCATATTTAAAGAACTCTTCTGTAGCATTTACACTCAAAGGCATTTATGTGTTTATCAGCTGTTTTGTTAAGTCCCCAGATCTCACGGGCATATGTTGTGATGGGAAAGATGCATGCAAGGATAACCTACAAAACTAATATATCTAAATTCTCTTGCAGTGGGGGGAGGGGGCATTCTTCTATTGTATCTACTCCATCCTACAGCTAAGGCAGGAAATGTTCTACAAAAATTTCTAAGACATCTGCACTATCTTCTGACACCGTGAAATGTTTGTGTCTGATTTTGCTGAGATGTTCTTTTGACCATTAAATAGTTGCTTACATCAAGCACATTTTCCCACAAACATTAAAAAATACATTTAAAAAAAAAACAAGTGCTTGGACACAGTATATTTTCTCACAATGTAGCACAAAATACAGAGAAAAACTGTACTCACCCGGTGATCTAGCAATAGATGCATCAAAACAGGAGAAGTTGATTAGTGCATACGACATGAGGAAAAAGTTGGATATCAATGGAGCAATTGCATTCAGATCAGCTGTTTAAAAAGTTTAAAACAAAAAAACAAACATAGCATCATTAAGAAAATATCCATAATTACAACATTCATCTTTTTATTACAAAAATCACACAATTCTGATGTGAACTATCATAATTCATCATTAAGTTCATTCTATTTAGACTCCCTTCTCTCTTCTGCTTCTAGTCCTCTCCTGTCTTAGTTTCTAGATTCTATCATCCTTGAGGATTCTGGGACAAGCCCTGTATCATGAAGTTAATAAAGACTTTCTTCATCATCAGTTTTCACAGAATGCCATAGCTATCTCCAATGCCATTTTGTAATTTCTGTTGTGAAAGAATGCTGCTAATTTATTCCGTTATTCTTCCATAAGCTGCGCCATATTTTTGTCCTAACACTTTCTACTGACAGCCATTTATAGAAATCTAATCTGATCTGATGGTAAGGAAATTAGAAAAATGACAATTAAATGCATTCTCCCCTCTTAGCTCTTTGTTAAGCATTAAGGGCACAGATACAAGTTCACCAATCATGATTGCCTGTGGTTCACCAGTCATGATGCTAGCGGCTCTGTCTCCTGTTGCATCAGCCAAATCAGTCCACGCTGCTAGAGGCAAGATGTTCCACAGAATTATGTTTTTTTAATATCTGTTACCTAAAAAAATAAAATAGGTTTCCTGTTCAAGGCCCTTGCTGGCACTGTCAGAAATTTGTATGCTCTAGTGTGGCGAAGTGGTTAGTGCACTGGCCTCTCATGGCGAAGGTTGGGGGTTCGAATCCGGCCGGCGGCACCCCAGTCACCCAGCTGTAGAAATGGGTACCCGACTTCTTCTGGAGTTGGGGAAGGAAAGGCAGCCATGCGTGATACTGACCATATCACCCTCTAGTGTGCTGACAGGTCAAGGAAAATATGGGCACTAACACCATATCCCTATGTGCCTCCAAGGCATGACAGGGTCACCTTTACCTTTACCTTTTTTTAGTTTTTGAATTGGTGAACCACAGGCAATCATGTCCTGTGCCTGTCACTTCAGTATTCCCTTCCAATTTTTTCATGTGGTTCATCTCCGTTATCTCCCTCAATCTTCCCTATTTCTTTATTTAACAATTCTGACTTATTTTCTTTTTAACTAATTTTTTTTTATTGTTTATCATAAAAATTTAAAAGATATCACTCCCATCCCACTTCAACACCCACAGGTCACATTTATATTGCAAGTGAAAGTCATCATAACTGATAATGCTTGACAAAGTATGCAAGGACCACACCTCCTTTCAAGACCTCACCTATCAAATTGAAAGCCAGTCCAATCACAAAGCATAAGATGAACGCTCTATGTGGGCTGTCATTCGGTCCATGACCAACACCAAAATAAGCCAAGAAAGGAAAGATTCTGTCTTTGCAAAGAGCCTGGAAAAATAAACAATATATTTCTTAAGAATAGTATTTTTTTTTTTTTTCAGGTAAATCTAGGAGATGCTCGAAAAATCACGCTATGAAAATCAAATTACAGGACTGGAAGTTTCTTTTAAATTTAATTATGCCAAAACTGGAAAAAAAAAACCCCACTGCCGGGACCTGAACTCGGTACAGCTAGATCAGATTTTCTTGTGGTGCTTTGTTAATCATATGCCTTTCTGCTACCTGGAAAACTTTTGGTGCTGACATCAAACTGGCTAAAGCTGAGGACAGAGTTGCTGAAAAGATGCCAGCCAAAATAAGAGGACCCCATGCAGATGACATCTCAATGACCTGCAACAGACAAAGAGTCATGGTAAAAATGATTTTCTGAGCAAAGTTTTAGAGATCATCCTGAAATATGTCACAGACGAAAAACATTTTCACTAACAGACTTCTAAAACAATGAAAATTTGTCTAGAAGATCATTACTTGTACATTTTAGAATTGGTTTTGTGTTTCACATGAGATTTTGTTCAAGAATACCAGATTAGAAATGATATATGACATGTTTTTTACATTTACATTTTCAAAAATGGTCATAGTAGAGTACTAAGTTTGTTTTTTTAAATAAATAATTTGTCTCCAATTTCTTACTAATAATATTCTTACAGCTGCCAGAAAAAATCTGGCACAGTCATCTGTTTATATGAAAGAAAAGACATTTCCTTCCAGTCTACATATTTAAGAAACATCCATTTATACATATATATATGTATAATTTTTTAATGTTCATAATGTAGTCTAATTTTTACATAATATTCTTCAATTTCTTAATAACTAGAAAATCTTTCAGATTAAATTTTTTTTTTTAAGAAAGAAAAAAATATGAGAGTATTCTGACATATATGATGATACTTATAAAATTGTATTAATATGATATTATAGCTGCAGATAAAAATCTTACATCTTACATCCTTCCCATGCCGTTAAAACATCACATAGGGCTGATTTTGTAGTTCACCAAGTTTTATAGCAAATAACATCACACCAATAAAAAAAAAAGGCCAAGAGGCATCCAAATTGATATTTTCAGTTTCACAAAAATCTTATATGGCCACTCCAAGCTCAACTAAAAAACTGATGCAACAGCTTCAAACATATTTTTTTTCAATATTTAGCATGGCAGGTCCAAAAACTAGAGCATGCAAACTTCTGACAGTGCCAGCATGGGCCTTGAACAGGAAACCTATTTATTTTTTTAGGTAACAGATAATAAAAAAAACATAATCCTGTGGAACATCTTGCCTCTAGCAGCGTGGACTGTTTTGGCTGATGCAACAGGAGGCAAAGATGTTAGCATCATGACTGGTGAACCACAGGCAATCATGACTGGTGAACCACAGGCAATGATTGATGAGCCACAGGCAATCATGATTGGTGGACCATAGGCAATCATGATTGGTGAACCACAAGCAATCATGATTGGTGAACCACAGGCAATCATGACCCTGTTCCAGCTCTCTGTTGGTACCCTTCCCTACTGCTTACCCGGCTAAAAGGGCAGGGGTTTTCTCAGACCTCATGGTGGTGGAGTCTGCTAAAGAAGTATTGTACACCCTTGCTTTTTTCTTTTTTTTTTCGCTCCACTCTGGGGCTGAAACCTGGTCCAAATCCAACACGATGCTGTCCCTCAAAATCTTCACCGCACTGGCTGAAAAGAACACCAGATCTAGCCTGGCTAACAGGGCAGGGATCACCACAGTCCCTGTGGTGGTGGAGTCTGCCAAAGAAGTATCGCACATCCCTGCTTTTTAGCTCCAATCACAGACTGCAGAAATAGTCACCATGACCTGCTCTTAAGCCAACACAATGCTGTGCCTCAACATCCTCACTGCATCAGTCGCAAAGAACACCAGCTTGTTGTTAGAAGAAGACTCAGTGCTTCTTCTAAGCTCAGCAACCACTATCTCAGAGGCTGGATTAAAGTCAGTCCTCTAGCAATCATAAACCAGCGATGCAACTGCAGAGCTCTGTTACTCAACAGTTTCAGACTCAAATAATGGAGAAAACATGACACTTCAAATAAAATCACATTAAACCTGATAAACACAGCTTAACAAATCTGACAGGACTGCTTTAAAAAAAACAACAACAAAATGCTCATCTAATACAGCCAACACAAACTTGCCTGATATGAATGAAGGAGTCCATATTTGCATCCTTCAGGCACCAGTGAACAGTTGCTCACAAATTCCTTGCTGTAGCTGTAGTCTTCATAGGTGAACACCCGATGAACTGGAGATAAATGGACCAGTCATAACTTCAAGTGAGATATGCACTACAATTTCAGAGATGTTACCTAACAGCAAATGAAATGAAATAGTGTATTTTCCAACAAAGAAAGAACTAATTTTTTTACCCAAGATATTAAATATGACACATTCCATGATAATGCATCCTTCGTTTTCCAATCTACATGCAGAGGAAACTTCTCTGCTGTAGGCAGTAAAGCAGCTACACAGCTCCCTTGATCAGTGATTTTTACATTTTTGCCACCATACACCAGTTTTCACTGTCAGAATGTAACCTCTTTTTCTTCCCCCCAGTGAAGAATTCTCCACTGGTTGAGAACTCCTACCCTACATCACCAAAGGAAGTACACCCCCACTCAGACAAGTGTTCTGACCCTTTAAACCCTTGACACATTTACTTTCCACAAAAATGCAGTCTGACCTTCCATGATACTGCATCATTTACTTTTCTTGGTTATGCACATTCCACCTTCTAAATTTTCCATCTTCCTTGATGATGTATTTTCCACCCTCCAAGAATGATGAATCATTTATCTTCTGTGATGAAGTACTATTATTTTCCAAGATAATTCATTACATTTTCCAATGTGAAATATTATATAACTTCAAATATGATGCATTTTGAACACAACAGAAGAAATGGCCAAAGAACTTAAAATGAACAGGTCAGTTTTTGGAAGAAGATTTAAATAAAGATAAAGCCAAAAAAAAAAAAAAAACCAAACCACACATGAACAAATAAACAGATCAATGAAATGAATTTATCCTGGAATAAAGTAAAGAGAACAGCACAGATAAAGTTCCAGAAAGATGAGACAGATGTCGGTTAGAAATCAAAGAGAATATATCTACACTGAACATCATTTTTATAAATCAACAATTACCATGACAAAGAAAACATTAACAAACAATTCTTGGAAATTTTACATTATTTTACAATGATACTCCTGCAAAACAAATACTAAATCTAAAGAGTTAATAGTGATATAAAGTTAAAAAAAAAACGACATCACATAATATGTTTAACTTTTATACAAACATGTACTATAGATTGCCTGTCAGTGCTACAACATTTTACATTTCAGGCAAGCAAATATGGGACCATTATCATCTTACCAGTGGTTGGTACTGCCACGGTGCTGGGGACAGAGTACGCAGAGTTATTCAGTGCAGGGTCTGCGGCAACCTGCAAGTTCGCTGTTGTGGTGGTAGCGAGAGTAACATTGGCAACTGTTGACAGCATGGCACCAGCAGAGCCACCAATCATGTCAGAGACATTTACACTTCCAGGTGAAACAAGGATGATTCCATTTGCTTCCCGCAAGACACAAGTCCCCACAAACACAGTGATTAAGAGGTACACCAACGTTGTTATCAATATTGCTAAGAATGTGCCTTTAGGTATGGACTTTGATGCATCCTAGAAATAAATGATCTTATCAATAATCACTTATACACTGCACTAATGTGCTCTGCATTTATATAAACATAAATAGGTTATATGTAGGTCTGCTGCTGGACATCCTGCATACTTTCTGAGCATGCAATATCTCTGCCTCTACTTTACCTGAGGCTTGTCTGCTAAATGAAATATTGTAGCACAATCTCTAGATAGAGTGAGTAAAAGGCAAAACTCCAATGAGCTGTAGGGCACTGCAACAAGAGGCAGTCATCAAATCAGCTACGTGGTAGTGATCACTATAAAAATGACAATAACTTTAAAAAATCAGAGCTGTCTCGCAAACTGTCACAGGCCCCTATCTCCAATGTTGCATGAGTTGTGTCCTTGAATAAAGATTTCGTGAAGTAAAACTGCACACAAACCAACAAAAGCTTGAGGAAAATCACAGTTATAGCATCTCCAGTGTAGGTCATACATCAACATTTCAACAGCTGATTAAAGTATTTGAATACACTCTATAGTTTCCCCATCTGTTCAGTGTTCATCAGTTTTCATCACATTATCAAAGAATAACTGCGATTACTACATGCATTCAAAACATTCCTTGCCTCATGACTGCAACACCAACTCACACAAAAAATAATGTAGCTTTTATTTTTTACAAGAAAGACACCACAAGCACACCTTTCATATTAAGAACATTAGCAAAACAAATTATAGAGGCAAACAGAGACTTTCAATTGTTTACCAATAGCATGAAAAGCAAAGCCACCAAGCAACAATAGAAATACTTTTGTAAACAATACATGGAGAAAACAAATCTTGAAAATTATTAAAAACATGGACCAGAATCAAACAACCATAGCAGGCACTGATATAGGCAAGTAAGAACAGAATAGCGAGTAAGAAATTGCAAAATGTTTTTCCTTGTATGATAAACCACAAAATCAAAACCTTTGCCAGTCAGTAACTGATAAGATAACTACTTTATTCTGAGTTTTAATTTGTCAAGTATTTTACTACTTCATTCACCTTCAGCTATGGAGACTAAACAATCCATGACAGATACACAAATTAATCAGTGTCTATGCTAGTCAGTAACTTACATGATAACTAGTTTTTCTCTGACTTGGAACTTATTATTCTGTTCATTCAGAAACTATTACAGACCAAACAGCCTGTCTACAGAAATATTTTACAACAGCAGCTTATAGCTACTTTTTTCCCTCTAAGATGGTTAATTTCTACAATGCGGGAAGCAGCAGCAGAATTCTGTGAAGGAAACTTTAATTTCCCCCTCATTTGCAAGCAAGGCATAGTTCATTATTCTCAATCTCTTTAAATCTGGGAAAAAAATACTACAAACTGAAAGGAAATCACCAACTGCCTCTACTGATGACCAAGCAGGGCAGAAATCCCATTTACTTCACAAGAAAAAAGGATCCATTATTGTTGTAAACAATGAGAGGTGAAATGGTTTTCTGGTCCCAATATCCCTCAGCTTAATCAATGAAATCAACGCCTGCCAATAAACTGCTGAATAAACAAGCAAAGAGCTGGAAATACAAACTGAGCCTGGACCTATGATTTACGGGAGATGGCATTAATGACGGAAGAGAAAAAATTAACGTCCACAAAATTGGTTGAGTGTTTCTTAAAGTAGGATATTTGTTCAATTTCCTGGAAATCTGAGATCACCATTACTGTTAATGATACTCTCTGCGTGCAAGCATGTGTTTGTGTGTGTGTGTGTATACTTGTGTGTTTATAAATGTTCCAGCTTATAAGAAATGAGAAACCTCAATAACTCACTGTTGTTTTTATTTGTTTAAATTGGGTCTCGTGATCTACCTGATTTATGTATCTTTTTTTATAGTTCAATTTAAGAACAAAATAAATCTGAAGATCCCTGCATCAAGTTTTAAATACTGTAAATACACTGCACAGGATCCTAAACATAACAAAAAAATTTGTAAAAACATCATTTCATGCTAACAATTTTCTTATTATGGACATTTCATCAGACATATAAACTTCAGCCCACTTTTTGCAAGTCTGTAAGTGTATTTTACAGGCAAATAGAACAATTCAGTTTCAGAGAAGAAACAGAAAGAAAGTGTTTATGGGAAAGGAGAGGTGTGACAAAGTAAAACTGACTTGAGAAAATTTTTTTTAAAAAACAGCTCTGACATTGGTACCTTCAGGTCCCCAGATATGTTTGCACCAGCCAAGATGCCCGTGGCGGCTGGAAAGAAAACCCCAAACACTCGGAAGAATGTCTGCTCTTCTTCATAATCTGACATTAGGTTGCCAACAAACACTTCTAAAAAAAAAGAAAGCAAAGCAAAAACAAAAAGCTAATGTAGCAGGTATCCAAAAATGAAACTAGAATCACATCTGTGGATGACATCACCAGTATCAGAAGCACTGATTATCCATTTTCTTCATCATCCATGCATAGATAAAAGTTGAAAATGACTGGTCACTTTATCTCAGTGTATTATCCCTTCTTCTAAATGTGAGATCTTTACAAACTCATTCCATGCACTTTCATACAACATACATAAAATAACTTCAAACATTTCTAGCAATAAGAATCATCATATTTCACTGTATCCCAGCTTATACCACTCCTCAAGATGTTTTATTCAATATGTTCATTCATTCACTCATTCATTTGCTTGCATGTCCTTTGTGGAACTTTGCCTCCCTAACAGCACTCCTGTAGGCCTCTCGGTTGTAAGCAAGATGCCCTGCTGCTGATGCATCCATTTGCAGATCATCAATGATGTCTTGCAGCCATCTTCGCCTTGGTCTTCCTCTTTTTCTTTTTCCCATTATGTACCCTTCCAAGATGGTTTTCTCTAGATTATCATGACGTTTAATATGTCCAAAAATTTAAGTTTTCTCTCTTTAATCCTCTTTACTAGCCAGCCTTCTTCAATATTAAGTTCCTGTAGTATGGATATATTTGTTCTTTTTTGTGTCCATGATATTTCAAGAACTCTTCTTAGCATTTACTTTCAAAGGCATTTGTGTGTTTCTCAGCTGTTTTGTTAAATGTCCAGGTCTCACAGGCATATGTTGCGATGGGAAAGATGCATGCCCTTCCTTAACAATCTTATTTTTGTAGTTCTGTCTGTTCCTCTCCACAGATTCTTTAGTTGTTTTACTTTCTGAAGAGCGACAGATTTCCTCCTTTTAATTTCCCTCATTGTATCTCCATTATTAGTTAGTAGTGATCCAAGATATTCAAAACTCTCCACTTCTTCCAATTTTTCCTCACTGATACATATTTCAGCTGCCTTATTTGTATTTTTGTCAGTTGTCATCAATTTAGTTTTCTTCCCATTAAGATAGAGGTTTTGCTCTTCACTGTTCTTACGGACTGACATAATTAGTTTTTCCATTCCTTTTTGTGTTGTGGACAGTAATACTGTGTCATCAGCACATCCAATCTCTGGTATTTCATAATCTCCAATTGTTATGGCATTGTAATATTCTTTGCCTACATCTTCTCTAATGTTCCTCATTATATTTTCAGTATACAAGTTAAATAAGTAAGGCGACAATATGCACCCCTGATGGACCCCTTGTTTTATGTCCAACCAAGTTGTTGTTTCACCATTTATTCTTACTGTTGCCTGTTGGTCTAGATACAGCAGTGATGTTAATTATATCAAATGTGTTGGAAATCCCATTTTTTTCCATTATTTCCCAAAGTTTCTGGTGTTGTACACAATCAAATGCCTTTAAGTTGTCTATAAAAGATAAATACAGATTCACATTAAACTCTCTGCATTTCTCTATTATATTGAATATATGATCTCGTGATCCTCTTCCTTGCCTGAAACCAGCTTGGACCATATTGACTACTTCTATTTTCTTTTGAAGTCTACCCATTATGATTTTTAACAGAATTTTACTGGCATGACTAATCAGGGCAACAGTTCTGTAGTTTGTGCATAATTTCAGGTTACCCTTTTTTGGCAGTGGTACGGTTCTTTTCCATTCTTTTGGCCAAATACCTAAATGCCATATCTTTTTACACAATGCATGATAGATTTTTGCACATTCCTTTCCTCCTGCTTTAATAAGTTCAGATGTTATCTCATCACATCCTGGTGATTTACCATTTTTCAGATTCTTTATTGCCCATAAAACTTCTTCTATTGTCAGTTCAGGTTCTTTCTCCTCCAATAATTCACACTGTTGATTTCTGCTTTCACAGTCAGCTGTTTCATACATTCCTCTGCAATATTCCTTCCATCTTTCTAGAATTTCCTCTGTCTCTGTCAAGGTATTCCCCATCTTGTCACAAATTACATTTAGCTTAAGTGTGACATTTCTCGTCAATATCTTCACTTCTTTAAACACTTCACTATCTTTTCCACACTTCTGATGTTCTATTCTTTCACAACAATCTTGTGTGTATTGTTTTTTGTCTTTTCTTATGTTTCTTCATACTCCTTTTGTTAAAGATTTATATTCCTCTTTGTTGGTGTTTGTTATATCCATACTACAAGAACTTAATATTGAAGAAGGCTGGCTAGTAAAGAGGATTAAAGAAAGAAAACTTAAATATTTTGGACACATTAAACGTCGTGATAATCTGGAGAAAACCGTTTTGGAAGGGTACATAATGGGAAAAAAGAATGAGAGGAAGACCAAGGCGAAGATGGCTGCAAGACATCGTTGATGATCTGCAAATGGATGCATCAGCAGCAGGCCATCTTACTCACAACCAAGAGGCCTATAGGAGTGCTGTTAGGGAGGCAAAGTTCCGCAAGGGACACACAAATAAATGAATGAATGGTGTTTGCCACTTTCCATTGTGTCTTCATTTCTCTACGTTGTTTTATCAGTTCTAGTGTACCTGCTGTATAATCCATCAATTATTTTGTGTTTTCTTTACTGGAAACATGTCTTTAGCTGTTGTTATTAAGATATTCATCTGGTGTCATCTCCTCCTGTACAGCCATCAGGATTTCGAAATGGTTCTTCACTTCTATATCGTATTGTTCTGGTATTTTTGTAAGATCAAAGTGTAGTGGTCTTGATCCCGTAACTGTCTTTTTTATCTTTATCTTCATGTCTGCTATTAATAACTTATGGTCCGTGTCACAATCAGCACCTGGTAAAGTTTTTGCTGATGTTATACTTGATCTCCACCTTCTTTGCACTAAAATGTAATCTATTTGATTCTTGGTTTTCCCATCAGGTGATGTCCATGTGTAAAGTCTTCTTGGATGTTGTTTAAAAAGTGTTAGCAATCATTAGCTCATTTTCCATGTAAAATGCCATTAGATTGTTACCTGCTTCATTTCTATGTCCTATGCTAAATTTCCCCCACAACATATCCTTCATATTCTGCTCTTTCTGTATCAATCTTCACATTAAAATCCCCCATTATTAATATAATATCATTTTTCCTTACCTGGTCTATCGTCATTTGCAGTGTGTTATTAAAAGTCTTCTACTTCCTCTTCTTCTGCTGCTGATGTAGGTGCACATATCTGGATGATTGTTACATTTCTAGGAACACCCTTAAGTCTGATAGTTAGGATTCTATCACTTACTGGATTGTAACCTAGTAATGCTTTTGATTTGTCCAAGTAAAAAGTCACTCATTCTTTCCTCTTAATTCTCCACCAGAGAAGAATTATCATTCTCGCTCTTGAAGTGTCCTGATCCTTTCCATTGATGTTCGCAGATTCCCAAAATGTGTATCCCCGTTCTTTTCATCTTGTCATTTATTATCTGATACTTTCCCCTCATATATACTTCTTACATTCCATGTTCCTACTCTTATATTTCTTTTTAGTATGATGCAGTGGTTTTCCTTAGTAACACCGTCAGGATTTTGTCCGTCATCACAATTACTAGTACTGACCTCTGTCTCACACTCTTCCCCAGTGCTAAAATTAGATCTACCTGGCCTGGGGGCCTCACCATCAGATCTTTTTCCTATCTAACCTTCCATGTTGCTGTTTGGGCTTCTTGTATATTTCCAGAAGGTAGTTTACCATTGCTTTCCTTCCTGGCAGTGACTGTACTAGTCAGTGACTATAGCCATTGTCCCTACATTGAGATCATTTGCCTACCATCACAGAATGGTGACCATAACCAACATTATCTGTCAGCTGCTCTCCCATTCCATCCACCACCTGCTCCCGTGGCTTCATGTCACCCTGATCGGGGGGCTATACGGGCACTCAACCTTGCCCAAGGGAGACCCGTAGACTGACGGAGGTAAGGAGGTGTCTGTCTTCTGCTTTGATAGGGGATACCCCAACTTCGTTAACATTCAATGCACATGTTTTAAAAATTCTTGCTTTAAATACAAAGCAGTTTCAACAAAAGAGATTTATAACACTTTTTAAAAAAAAACATTTGGCTACTTTCATTTTTTTCAAAAATATCTGAAAGAACTGAATCATAAAAAAAACATTAGCTACTAGCTGACTGAACAAAATATGTAAGCATATTATCATTATAATCCATGAAGATTATAATTATGAACTCATACCTTTCGGTCCTAGGAAACCTTTGGATATCTGCTCCTCGCTGGGTGGGATACACAGGCCCACAAAGAAGTTCAGGATGGCCAGGGTTAGAATACCCATCAGAAAAACCTGTGTCTGAAAGAGAAACCCCCACCACAGTAAACCTCTCGTAAACCAGCTTATCCAAACTCTTCATAACAGCTTAAAATAACAGTAGCTACATTATAGCTACCTTACATTATAGCAAAGAGCTGTGAAACTGATTTTTTTATGGTCAGTTTTTTTTTATTGCTGTCAAAATCAGTCTAAAAAGTGTTTTCAGGTTCCTGTACAATTTCGGTCAGACTGGGTCATAAACTGTGTTTTTGGAACATTCAATAATCCTGGTTAGCTGACTGGCTGTTAATTTCATAACCCTGGTTAGCTGACTGACTACTGATTTCTCCTGTCAATGTAAAATTCTTTCGAGCCAACACCTTCAAGAAGAGCCTGAAACATAGGTACATGGTCACAGGACTAGGCTGATTTTAATTCCTAGAGCAAGACCAAAACATGAGTTTCTTAACAGATTCCATCATCACAGAAAACACATAATGATCCCCACCATGTTCAATTTTATGTCGTGCGCCACTCACAGAAGAACACTGCTCTTTTGGCAGCCAGTCTAAAAACGTATCAGTGTCCAGCCAGAATGTCTGCTTCAGTGTATGTGGTGTTTAGAACACGAATATGAAGTGATATCTGGGGCTCATCATTTTCTTGACATCTCTCTTCCTCATCTCCCTAAAATCATACCCTCTACTGTAGTTCTATCTAGGCCATTACTGTTTAATATGACCAAAGAAAGATATGTTTCTTTCCCTAAGAGAGCTGACGAGCTTGTAAGATTCCTGTCTATTAGCAAGACTATATGAGTGCAGCGGTCTGCTGATGGGATCACCCATGTGATGGCAGGAAAAAAAATCTTAGGAAATGGTTTCACTGATCTGCATAACCTTGCCATTCCCCTTCAGCCACAACCCTGGTACAAAGTTCTCATACATTTTGTATTATATCTGAGAAGAACAGATTGGGCATTGTGCAATGTAAACTGTGCAAGTGGCAACAGCTGCTGTCATGTAATGTGACACAGTATATGGAGAAAGTTAGTCCATAACCTGAACCAGAAATAATCTCTGGTGTGTGTGAACAGTTTGATTTGATGACAAACAGGGTGTGAATAACTGAATTTGATGATGAACAGGGCGTGAACAGCTGAATTTGATGACGAACAGGGTGTGAACAGCTGAATTTGATGACGAACAGGGTGTGAACAGCTGAATTTGATGACGAACAGGGCGTGAACAGCTGAACTTGAGATTCTTTGGTTTTCAGGGTCCTCTAACACCTGCTGCACTAAAACTAGGTTAAGTCTGCTTGATCAAATATCAATTTCTTCAAACATTTCGACTGCGTATAAAAACTTGTAGCGGTACGGCAGCTGAGTCTAGAACACATATGTATAATGTGAATTCATGTCATCAATCATGACCAAGTCATAGTATTTGCTGTGAGCAAATAATTGATGGAATGCACACAAATCTTGCAAGAATATCTTCATATGTAAATGAATCTTAATGAGTCAAAAATGTCACTGTATAATAAAATCCTTCCATCAAATCCCCATCATTGTGAAGTTAAGAATAATTATAATACAAGTTAACATCCTGTCTTTATAAGATAACATTAATACACAGCCTGACAACAACAAAAAAGTAGTAGCCAAATTATTCACAATTTCAAGCAACTGCCTAAGAAATACTCTGAAAACTTTCTGGTCTAAATTTTTATCTAAAATGTGTTCACAGCTGGTGGGCACACAACAAACTCTGTGTCTTGATGTGTAAACAAAGATTATCAGTGATTTTCTAAAAGCCTCAAGACTCTCGTATCTTATCTGTGTTGTCAGTATGAGAAAACAGATTCTAAACTTTCTCCTCTCTCTCCCTGGAACTTGCAAGCTTGTGTTCTCTGCAGCCACTGCAGTGAAGATGTTAAGTCATAACATCGTGGTGGCTTGCTTGGAAGTGGGTTATGACAGCTATTTTTTCAGACCCTGAATGGAGCTAAAAGCAGGGGGGTCTGCAATGCTTCTTTAGAAGACTCCACCACCATGAGGACTGTGCCGATTCCTGCTCGTTAGCCAGGATAGGCCTGTTACTCAGGATACCGACAGAGAAGTGGGATAGGGTCTTGGTCAGCTATGGTTTGCCAGCCTTGATGACAGTATGTCTGCCTTAGGTCACTGATTTCCAAAATGGACAGTGTCTTCATCCCCAAAGAATTCTGACAATAGTCTATTTAGCACATATGATTTGATACACACATAGAAGAGCATGGAATATTTTGAGAATACAACACATATGATATGTCTAAAAATATGAAAAATGAAGAACAGACTTGAGAGACAATGGAAATGCACTACTTTCTGGTTCTAAAAAGATGAGGTACAGTACAGGATGTTAAGACAGATCATGATGAACTTACACCAGATATCCAGTCCACATCCTTCAGAAGAATCACGACTATCCTAGACACGGTAACAACAGATGAATGAATTAATCCTGTTTGTGCCCTTTATGTCAGTCACCAGTAATACAGTGCTAGCAGCACAATGAATGATAATAACAAACTTATCCTAGATTCCCAATCCATGACTATCAGGGTACCACCAGTAATATAGCGATGGTAATGCTCCCAATAATGCGAATATCATTCATGTCATCAGTCATGACCAAGTCATATCACTAGTAATATATTGATGGTAATACACTTACCCTATATTTTCAATCCATGCCTATCAGAGCTATTACCAGTAATATATTGATGGTAATACACTTACCCTAGACTCCCAATCCATGCCTATTAAGGCTATCACCAGTAATATAGTGATAGTAATGCTCCCAATAATGCGAATATCATTCATGTCATCAATCATGATCAAGTCATAGCGCTGTGAACAAACAACTGATGGAATTGCATGCAGATCTTGCAAGAATATCTTCATATGTAAATGAATCTTAATGAGACAAAAATGTCACTGTATAATAAAATCCTTCCACCAAATCCCCATCATTGTGAAGTTAAGAATATTTATAATACAAGTTAATATCCTGTCTTTATAAGATAACATTAATATACAGGATGGCAAAAAAAAAAAGTAGCAGCCAAATTATTCACAATTTCAAGCAACTGCCTAAGAAATATTCTGAAAACTTTCTGGTCATGAGTAACAGACAGACTTAAAGCACTGAAATAAAATATTTCTGTTTTCCTGATGGTCATGTCTCCAACATTTACAAGAATATAATCTGGATCATATAAATGAAACATTTTCTTTCCTCATTCAGAGGAATGGAGGTGAACTTTATCTGCAGCAATGAGCCTTTGAAGAAGAAGAAAAAAAAAAGAAAGAAGAAGAGAGAAAGGAGGGGGAAGGGATGAGGAGTAGGAGGAGGCATGTTAACAAGTACTGTTGCTTAAAAAACAATGACCCTGGAAATGGACAAGTCCTTTACTCTAAAAACATCCCAAAACTTCAGCAAGATCAGTCATGTGATGGACATCTCAGGAAAAGAGGCAGAGACACCATCTAGTTCAAAATAGCAACATGGAATGTTAGAACTTTATTCCAGGCTGGAAAATTAGAAAATGTAAAGATGGAAATGGAAAGGATGAAGATCAACATATTAGGAATGAGTGAAGTTAGATGGACAGGTGCAGGAAAGATAAACTCAGATAAATATACAATAATATATTCAGGAAGTGAGAAACATGAACGAGGAGTAGGAATTATATTTGATGAAAAAACGGCAAGGACAACTGTAGGATATTTGAACATCTCGGACAGAGTCCTGCTAGCCCAACTGAAAGGACAACCAATAAACATAAATATTATACAAGTGTATGCTCCAACATCTGAAAGTTCTGAGGAAGATATATAGATATTTTATAATGACATAGAGACAGCACTAAAACACACAAAGTCACATGAAGTTACCATAGTCATGGGAGATTTTAATGCCAAAGTTGGTAAAGGAAGAACTTCGGACATCGTTGGTGACTATGGACTGGGGGAGAGGAATGACAGAGGTTATAAATTAATTGAATGGGCAAGAATACACAGCATGGTTGTAGGAAACACCTGGTTTAAACAACATCCTCGAAGACTGGCAACGTGGTGTAGCCCAGACAAAAAGACATTTAACCAGATAGACTACATATTAATCAACAAACGATTCCGCAATGCATTACTGACAACAAAAACCATGCCAGGAGCTGACTGCAATAGTGACCATGATCCACTCTGTGGAAAAGTTAGAATAAAGCTAAAGAAAGCAGGCAGAAAAGTGAGAAACATCAAACTGAATACAGAACTTCTTAAAAATAACCAAGAACTGCGAGAACAATACAAAGTTATTATAACAAATAGATACAATGCAATAGCAAAGATAAATAGTATAGATGAACAATGGGAAATGTTAAGAGATTCTATCCACCAAACTGTTAAGGAGATAATACCACCGAAAAAAGAAGCCCCTAAAAATAAATGGATAACAGGCGACATCTTAGGACTGATGGACAAGAGGAGGAGGAGTAAAAATAACGAGGAAAAATATAGCAAGATAAATAAAGAAATAAGACGCAAATGCAGAGAAGCAAAAGAAGTGTGGTTAAATGAACAGTGCAGACAGATAGAGGACGCTCATAATAAAGACAGCAAAAACATGCATAAACGAATTAATGAACTCACAGGCAGGAAAACAAAATATACCACAGGATGCCTGAAATCGAAAGAAGGTAAAATGTTAATGGGAAAAGAAGACATTGTGGACAGGTGGACAGAGTATATCGGTGAGCTATATGGAGGAGAAAGACCAGAATTAACACCAGATACTGAAAACTGTGATGGACCACCAATACTTGAAGATGAAATCATAGATGCCATCAAACACATGAAGAAAGGAAAAGCGACTGGGCCTGATAATATAACAATAGAAGAAATAGAGGCACTAGAGGAGACAGGAATAAAAATAATAACCAAGTTACTGAATGATATTTACAACAGTGGTTATATTCCCAATGACCTGATTAAATCCACGTTTATAGCACTACCAAAGAAACCAGGTGCAAAGGAATGTGACGACCACCGGACTATCAGCCTCTCATGTCACATAACGAAGCTACTTCTGAGAATCATTATGAGAAGAACAAGGAAAAAGATAAAAATGGAAATAGCAGATGAACAGTTTGGATTTGTTGAAGGAAAGGGAACACACAATGCCATTTATGCTTTACGAACACTAACAGAAAGAGCTTTAGAAGTACAGAAAGATCTCTACTTATGCTTCATTGATTACACCAAGGCATTTGACAAGGTGAAACATAGTGAAATTATTAAAATGCTTGAAGACATCAATATAGACGGCAAAGACTTGAGGATTGTAAAACATCTATACAGGCAACAAGAAGCAGCAGTTCGAGTTGAAAATGGAATTGGAAAATACCAACCTATAAAACAAGGGGTGCGACAAGGATGTGTACTATCTCCAGACCTTTTTTCTCTGTACAGCGAGAATATTCTAAGAACAATCATCACAGAACCAGGCATAAAAACTGGAGGATAGAATATTAACAACCTTCGGTATGCTGACGACACAGTACTGATAGCTGAGAACCAACAAGACCTGCAAAATCTCTTGGATAAAGTCGCCAAAGAAAGTGAACAGAAAGGCCTTACTTTGAACATCAAAAAGACAGAGACTATGGTTATATCTAAGAAACAGAATCCACCAGCATGCAGTATTAAATTAAACAGAACCATTCTAAAGCAGGTGCAGAAATTCAAATACCTTGGAGCAGTAATAACTTCAGATGGGAAATGCAGAACAGAAATTAGGAACAGAATAGGTCAAGCAAAGACTGCATTCAGAGAATAAGAAACATATTAGCTAACACATCTTTATCAATGAATGTTAGAAAACGAGTCCTAAAATGCTATATTGAACCTATCTTGTTATATGGAAGTGAATCATGGACAATAGGCAAGTCTGCACAAAAATCATTGGAAGCAGCAGAAATGTGGTTTATTAGAAGAATGTTGCGAATCCCCTGGACAGCAAAAATAACTAATGAAGAATGTATGAGAAGAGCTGGAGAGACAAAAAACCTTGTCAGAAAGATAAGAGAGAGACAATGCACTTTCATAGGACATGCAATGAGAAGAGGGGGCACTGAAAATATTATAACAACAGGAAAAATAGAAGGAAGAAGATCAAGAGGAAGACCAAGAGAAATGATACTAGACTGTCTGACGGGATGGTGTGAGAGGAGATCATCAACTGAACTGATGGCCTGCATGAAGGATCGGGTACTCTGGAGAAGCATAATAGCCCACGCCAGTCGGCACGGCACCTGATGATGATGATGATGACACCATCTAGGGACAATGACATTTTGAAGCCAAAATGGACAGCATACAACACAGGTGAGGCATAATACAAAGTCTGGCTGCAAAGAGTAGGAAGAAAGAATATGTTGATGCCTTGTAAGGTGCCACAAGGATATCTGGACTGGTCATTTCTCTGCCAGTCAGTGCCTCCAAGAACACCATTCAATGATGGATGAACAACTAATTTCACTGCTGGATAACATGCTCTGAAAACAGAATTTCAAATTTTGATCATATATGTTGGCTGAAAAAAAATTTCTAGTTACTCTCTCCTTCAACCAACATCATCAAAAAAGTGTTTACTATGACATATCTTGGGTACAGTGAATGGGAAATTATGTGGTGGTGTAATGGAGCATTATGTGGTGGTGTAATGGGGCATTATGTAGTGGTGTAATGGGACAATATGTGGTGGTGTAATGAGGCATTATGTGGTGGTGTTTTGTATGATATCTCACCTACTTAATTGATCTTTTGTGTCATGTAACTGTTACTGCAGATTGTCAAAACACCGTTTGACAGCAAAAACTGAAAGGGGAGAGAATGCGGGTGGTGAAGAAGGAGGGGGGTTTGTGATATTTAACACAAAACTCACCTTCAGAATATCTATGACAGTCTCAGAAAATCCAACCACATACATGGCAACCGCAACAGTGTTAGCCACTGAAAAGATGACCCCGATGGCGCCACCAAACTCGGGGCCCAAACTCCGGGAGATCATGTAGTAGGCCCCGCCTGGCAAAATAACATCCAGAAGCAAACATGAGATTCCAACATTTTTGTTATCCCTTCAATTTTTGAAGTAAATTTGGTTTAAATTTAGTGTTTGTACAAATCTGCGAGGTTGTGTTTACATTTCAGTGTGTAAAAGCTCCTCCCTGCAGCTCTAAACAATCTATAAAATGTTTGAACTAAGAATTAGAGATTTCACTGATCAATGAATGCTTGTTTCTACCTGTCCGATGGACCATTGGAAAAAAAAAAAAACACAAGACTCTTCCAGACCCGCAAGAGGCATGTTTACATGTTTAAACGGGCAAACAAACCAAACTGGAAACATGAGTGCTTGTAGTGTTTTGTCTTGTCAGTGTAGCAATACTTATAATATGATCTTGTTACATTAATTTTATAAGAGCAAAAAAAAGGATTCGACGCAACGAGTAGTATATGCCACATTCTGTCTCAGAAGACCGGATTGAGGGCTCAACAGGTGCACTGTTTTTCGGCTTAAATAGCGTGTAGGTTTCTGCTAGTAACCAAGGAAATAATTTGTTGAAGGAAAGGGAACACACAATGCCATTTATGCTTTACGAACACTAACAGAAAGAGCTTTAGAAGTACAGAAAGATCTCTACTTATGCTTCATTGATTACACCAAGGCATTTGACAAGGTGAAACATAGTGAAATTATTAAAATGCTTGAAGACATCAATATAGACGGCAAAGACTTGAGGATTGTAAAACATCTATACAGGCAACGAAGCAGCAGTTCGAGTTGAAAATGGAATTGGAAAATACCAACCTATAAAACAAGGGGTGCGACAAGGATGTGTACTATCTCCAGACCTTTTTTCTCTGTACAGCGAGAATATTCTAAGAACAATCATCACAGAACCAGGCATAAAAACTGGAGGATAGAATATTAACAACCTTCGGTATGCTGACGACACAGTACTGATAGCTGAGAACCAACAAGACCTGCAAAATCTCTTGGATAAAGTCGCCAAAGAAAGTGAACAGAAAGGCCTTACTTTGAACATCAAAAAGACAGAGACTATGGTTATATCTAAGAAACAGAATCCACCAGCATGCAGTATTAAATTAAACAGAACCATTCTAAAGCAGGTGCAGAAATTCAAATACCTTGGAGCAGTAATAACTTCAGATGGGAAATGCAGAACAGAAATTAGGAACAGAATAGGTCAAGCAAAGACTGCATTTCAGAGAATAAGAAACATATTAGCTAACACATCTTTATCAATGAATGTTAGAAAACGAGTCCTAAAATGCTATATTGAACCTATCTTGTTATATGGAAGTGAATCATGGACAATAGGCAAGTCTGCACAAAAATCATGGAAGCAGCAGAAATGTGGTTTATTAGAAGAATGTTGCGAATCCCCTGGACAGCAAAAATAACTAATGAAGAATGTATGAGAAGAGCTGGAGAGACAAAAAACCTTGTCAGAAAGATAAGAGAGAGACAATGCACTTTCATAGGACATGCAATGAGAAGAGGGGGCACTGAAAATATTATAACAACAGGAAAAATAGAAGGAAGAAGATCAAGAGGAAGACCAAGAGAAATGATACTAGACTGTCTGACGGGATGGTGTGAGAGGAGATCATCAACTGAACTGATGGCCTGCATGAAGGATCGGGTACTCTGGAGAAGCATAATAGCCCACGCCAGTCGGCACGGCACCTGATGATGATGATGACACCATCTAGGGACAATGACATTTTGAAGCCAAAATGGACAGCATACAACACAGGTGAGGCATAATACAAAGTCTGGCTGCAAAGAGTAGGAAGAAAGAATATGTTGATGCCTTGTAAGGTGCCACAAGGATATCTGGACTGGTCATTTCTCTGCCAGTCAGTGCCTCCAAGAACACCATTCAATGATGGATGAACAACTAATTTCACTGCTGGATAACATGCTCTGAAAACAGAATTTCAAATTTTGATCATATATGTTGGCTGAAAAAAAATTTCTAGTTACTCTCTCCTTCAACCAACATCATCAAAAAAGTGTTTACTATGACATATCTTGGGTACAGTGAATGGGAAATTATGTGGTGGTGTAATGGAGCATTATGTGGTGGTGTAATGGGGCATTATGTAGTGGTGTAATGGGACAATATGTGGTGGTGTAATGAGGCATTATGTGGTGGTGTTTTGTATGATATCTCACCTACTTAATTGATCTTTTGTGTCATGTAACTGTTACTGCAGATTGTCAAACACCGTTTGACAGCAAAAACTGAAAGGGGAGAGAATGCGGGTGGTGAAGAAGGAGGGGGGTTTGTGATATTTAACACAAAACTCACCTTCAGAATATCTATGACAGTCTCAGAAAATCCAACCACATACATGGCAACCGCAACAGTGTTAGCCACTGAAAAGATGACCCCGATGGCGCCACCAAACTCGGGGCCCAAACTCCGGGAGATCATGTAGTAGGCCCCGCCTGGCAAAAATAACATCCAGAAGCAAACATGAGATTCCAACATTTTTGTTATCCCTTCAATTTTTGAAGTAAATTTGGTTTAAATTTAGTGTTTTGTACAAATCTGCGAGGTTGTGTTTACATTTCAGTGTGTAAAAGCTCCTCCCTGCAGCTCTAAACAATCTGTATAAAATGTTTGAACTAAGAATTAGAGATTTCACTGATCAATGAATGCTTGTTTCTACCTGTCCGATGGACCATTGGGAAAAAAAAAAAAACACAAGACTCTTCCAGACCCGCAAGAGGCATGTTTACATGTTTAAACGGGCAAACAAACCAAACTGGAAACATGAGTGCTTGTAGTGTTTTGTCTTGTCAGTGTAGCAATACTTATAATATGATCTTGTTACATTAATTTTATAAGAGCAAAAAAAAGGATTCGACGCAACGAGTAGTATATGCCACATTCTGTCTCAGAAGACCGGATTGAGGGCTCAACAGGTGCACTGTTTTTCGGCTTAAATAGCGTGTAGGTTTCTGCTAGTAACCAAGGAAATAATTTGTGTGTGTGTGTGTGTGTTCTTGCAGATTTAACGCCCTGGGTATTTTATAATAAGTTTGGCTGTTCATGGCAGTCGCCCTTATGATAGAGTCTTTCGCACTGGATCCGTGAAGTGTGTGTCGATGGTTTGAGCAAGATTTTGGGGCGTGTGAGTTAGTCTAGGCTTGAAAGTTATGTAGACAGTCTAGGCTTGAAAGTTATGTAGACAGTCTAGGCTTGAAAGTTATGTAGACAGTCTAGGCTTGAAAGTTATGTAGACAGTCTAGGCTTGAAAGTTATGTAGACAGTCTAGGCTTGAAAGTTATGTAGACAGTCTAGGCTTGAAAGTTATGTAGACAGTCTAGGTTTGAAAGTTATGTCGAATAGACGTGCTTTTTCGTAGCTGTGATTCTAGCCAGAAATGTAGCCGTGAGAGAGTTTTAATGTAAGTTTTCATAGCGCGGACTTCAGTTATCTCAGTCAACCTGCCCAGATCTACGTCCGTTATTTTGATGATGTTACAGTATAAGTTTTCATCATCAAGTCGTATCCACCCTTCTTCGTGTATGGTGTATTATTAAATGTCATTCTACAACTGGATCGTTGACTGATTGGCTTCGTAATCTGTAACAGTAGACGTGAGAGTGGTGAATGGACCTGGGTATTATTCCTCATGATGTGCGAAAGTGTGATAACACAGCAAGGATATCGTAGTATCTGTGGAAGTAGCCCATGAAACATATTCAATCTCAACAAGTAGGATTTACATCGCCAACCAAATGTACGCTCCTACAACATATAACCACCACTCAAATTCTACAGGCTTCTCCTGGAGGAAGAGAATGAAGAAAGAATATGTTGATGGCTTGTAAGATGCCACAAGGATATCTGGACTGGTCATTTCTCTGCCAGTCACTGCCTCCAAGAACACCATTCAATGATGGATGAACAACTAATTTCACTGCTGGATAACATGCTCTGAAAACAGAATTTCAAATTTTGATCATATATGTTGGCTGAAAAAAAATTTCTAGTTACTCTCTCCTTCAACCAACATCATAAAAAAAGTGTTTACTATGACATATCTTGGGTACAGTGAATGGGAAATTATGTGGTGGTGTAATGGGGCATTATGTAGTGGTGTAATGGGACAATATGTGGTGGTGTAATGAGGCATTATGTGGTGGTGTTTTGTATGATATCTCACCTACTTAACTGATCTTTTGTGTCATGTAACTGTTACTGCAGATTGTCAAAACACCGTTTGACAGCAAAAACTGAAAGGGGAGAGAATGCGGGTGGTGAAGGAGGGGGGGGGTTGTGATATTTAACACAAAACTCACCTTCAGAATATCTATGACAGTCTCAGAAAATCCAACCACATACATGGCAACCGCAACAGTGTTAGCCACTGAAAAGATGACCCCGATGGCGCCACCAAACTCGGGGCCCAAACTCCGGGAGATCATGTAGTAGGCCCCGCCTGGCAAAAATAACATCC
This sequence comes from Achatina immaculata, assembly GCA_009760885.1. NCBI lineage: Eukaryota > Metazoa > Mollusca > Gastropoda > Stylommatophora > Achatinidae > Lissachatina > Lissachatina immaculata. The sequence continues at coordinate 109,670,393 of CM019691.1, read as the reverse complement.
GGAAGCAAACATGAGATTCCAACATTTTTGTTTTCCCTTCAATTTTTGAAGTAAATTTTGGTTTAAATTTAGTGTTTTGTACAAATCTGCGAGGTTGTGTTTACATTTCAGTGTGTAAAAGCTCCTCCCTGCAGCTCTAAACAATCTGTATAAAATGTTTGAACTAAGAATTAGAGATTTCACTGATCAATGAATGCTTGTTTCTACCTGTCCGATGGACCATTGGAAAAAAAAAACACAAGACTCTTCCAGACCCGCAAGAGGCATGTTTACATGTTTAAACGGGCAAACAAACCAAACTGGAAACATGAGTGCTTGTAGTGTTTTGTCTTGTCAGTGTAGCAATACTTATAATATGATCTTGATACATTAATTTTATAAGAGGAAAAAAAAAGGATTCGACGCAACGAGTAGTATATGCCACATTCTGTCTCAGAAGACCGGATTGAGGGCTCAACGGGTGCATTGTTTTTCGGCTTAAATGGCGTGTATGTTTCTGCTAGTAACCAAGGAAATAATTTGTGTGTGTGTGTGTTCTTGCAGATTTAACGCCCTGGGTGTTTTATGATAAGTTTGGCTGTTCATGGCAGTCGCCCTTATGATAAAGTCTTTCGCACTGGATCCGTGGTTTGAGCAAGATTTTGGGGCGTGTGAGTTAGTCTAGGCTTGAAAGTTATGTAGACAGTCTAGGCTTGAAAGTTATGTAGACAGTCTAGGCTTGAAAGTTATGTAGACAGTCTAGGCTTGAAAGTTATGTAGACAGTCTAGGCTTGAAAGTTATGTAGACAGTCTAGGCTTGAAAGTTATGTAGACAGTCTAGGCTTGAAAGTTATGTAGACAGTCTAGGTTTGAAGGTTATGTCGAATAGACGTGCTTTTTCGTAGCTGTGATTCTAGCCAGAAATGTAGCCGTGAGAGAGTTTTAATGTAAGTTTTCATAGCGCGGATTTGAGTTATCTCAGTCAACCTGCCCAGATCTACGTTCGTTATTGTTGGCCGTTTATTTTGATTATGTTACAGTATAAGTTTTCATCATCAAGTCGTATCCACCCTTCTTCGTGTATGGTGTATTATTAAATGTCATTCTACAACTGGATCGTTGACTGATTGGCTTCGTAATCTGTAACAGTAGACGTGAGAGTGGTGAATGGACCTGGGTATTATTCCTCATGATGTGCGAAAGTGTGATAACACAGCAAGGATATCGTAGTATCTGTGGAAGTAGCCCATGAAACATATTCAATCTCAACAAGTAGGATTTACATCGCCAACCAAATGTACGCTCCTACAACATATAACCACCACTCAAATTCTACAGGCTTCTCCTGGAGGAAGAGAATGAAAACAAAAATGCTATTCACTGGTGTAATGGGGAATAGTTCTGAATCACCATAAAACCACTTCTTGAAGGGAAATGAGTGGTTCTTATACGTTATTTGGGCGTGTAGCCTCTTTCGGGCCCCAGAAAAAGCTGTAGATCCCGCCCCCACTCCAAATTAAAAATAAAGCAATAGAACCCAGATGATGCTAACATTCTATTAAATCAAGTCGACCCATTTGTTAGTTCGCCGACCCCATAAAATCCGTCCCCAGGCCCCTTGATAAGGACATACCGCCGAAATAATAGTTTCTTACTATTTGTTTTACATTTCTACGTAGTCATCTCATTGTTTCTTTTGCGGTTCCTTCTCATCTTTATTTAATTCTATCCTTTTTTGTGTGTGTAAAACTACAGCATATACCTCTTGACCATCTCTACTACAGTTTTTACCGCGGTCCTCATTCCTCTGTATTTTACTGTTACCATCGACCGGAAGTAGAATACAGCTTCCGGCATGTTTATCTTGCAAGCCAAGAGCACAATGACGTCAGTGGCGGCACATATCAGCTCCCATTCGTCTCATAACAACTAGAATTGTAACATGAAAACGTTTCACCTTTCTGAAACATGATATAATCACGGACGTTTAGTGATGATGATTTTTAAAAAAGTTACAGCTCTATAAATTTCTCTGAGTATTAAACATTCACTATAAATAGCTCGTAGTCTTCTTACATCTCACATCCTTCCCGTGCAGCCGAACGTCACATAGAGCCCGCATGGCAGTTCGCCATGATTTCCTGTCTTCGGTCAATTTTTCAATTTCATCAAAGGATGTTATGCCCACTGAACTGGCCTCTCTTAACAATGCCCTCTTTAGAGTTTCACGTGGTCGACCTCTTTTTCTTCGGCCTGTTGTGTCCCACTTGATACCTTGTTTGGGGATCCTCTGATTGTTCCTTCTCATCACATGACCGACATATATCCATTTTCTTTTTCTGATCACCAGTAAGACAGGTTGTTTGCTCATCTGTCTTATCTCTGAGTTATTCTTGAATTCGTTCCACTTTATACCGAGTATTTTCCTTAGGCATTTGTTTTCGAAAGAGTCTAACTTCGTGTCTATTACTTTAGTTGTTTTCCAGCTTTCACATGCATAAATGAAGGTGGATATTACATTTGAATTGAACAATCTTAACTTAGTTCTTAACTTTGTTTGCAATTTTTTAATGCCATATGTTCTCAAGATTTTCAAGAGGTCAATGCTGTTTTTGCAATTCTAATTCCCTTTCTGGTGTCACCATCCTGGTCTATGTAGCTGCTGAGATATGCAAATTGGTTTACTTCTTCAACAGGTTTTCCCTCCACGTATATTTTACCTTCGTGGTTAATGAGAAGTTTCATTATTTTTATTTTATCCGTGTTAATTTCAAGTCCTATTTTACTAGCCATTGAAGACAGAGCATCTATTTTTTCTTGCACTGATTTCACGTTGTCACTGATAAGAGTTATGTCATCTGCAAAATTAAGATCTTCCAACTGTACCCAATCAATGCCCGTTTTACCTGTGCAGTATTTTTTCATTATGAAGTCTATTGCACTTCCAAAAAGCATGGGAAATAGTATACATCCTTGTTTCACGCCTGTTTCAATCTGGAACCGTTCATTCATTCCTTCTTCTGTATTGAATGCACAAATATATCCATTGTAGAGGTCTCTAACGATGCTGACAGTCTTATAAGGTATTTCATATATTCTTAAAATTCTCCACAATGAATCTCTGTGTATGCTATCAAATGGCTTTTTAAAATCTATGAAGTTCAGGATTAATGGTTTTTACTTTTCAATATGTTCTTCAATTATTATTCGTAGAGAAAAGATCTAGTCGAGACAGCTTCTCCCTTTTCGAAATCCTGCTTGTTCTTCTCTCGTTGCAGCATCCACTTTATCTTGAATTCTATTCAGAATGACTTTGCAAAATACTTTTGACACAACAGATAGTAAGGTTACTCCTCTCCAGTCATTGCAATAGCTAAGGTTGCAGTTTAAAAAACATTTTTTTAAACTTTAACAATGATTTTTTTTCCGTTTAGAAGGGACCTTTTCTTCTTTCCAAACTGTATTAAACATTCTCTGTAGTTGGTTCATGTTGTCACTGCTAATAGCTTTTAACATATCGGCTGTTATTTCATCTTCACCTCCAGCTTTGTTGTTAGCCATTAGATTCACTGCTGTTTCAGTTTCATGCAATGTAATTTCATCTAGGTTGACAATTAGCTGTGGGATTGGTAAGTCTTTAGTAATGATGTGAATTTATATTTTCTCTTCTTTTACTATTTCTTGACGTCACACTGTCATGTGCCGAGGGTCTTGGAAATACGGGCCTAACACTGCATTCTCAATATGCCTTAAAAGCATGGAAACGGGAATTTTACCCTTTTGTCCTGTATTCTTATCTTGCCCTATCTATTCGTCCAGTATATTTTTGTATGATTAAGACGCAGACAGGAACGCCAAACTATGTGCTCGTTAATTAAATAAAGCTGTTTCTAATTTTGTCTTAAATTGTCCTATCATCTTATTACAGCTTTACTTCAATGGCTTTGTGTATATTTACTTTTATATACACAAAACTACTCGCGTGTCTAAAAATAGATCACGGTGGTGGTTTCCAACCGTTTTTAGGTCGCGCACTCCTCAGTGCAAATGATAAAACACCGCGGGCCCTCTGAACTACCTCTAGTGATTGCTATTAAATTAAAAACCTTCATACATTTCCGGTACTGCACATAAAGTAATCTTGCTGTGTGGACCTTCACATGTCCTGTCAGGAATCCAAGGCCTGGTACCGATGGCTTACAGCAATCAGTATTCACTACAAGGGTTTCAAGAAATATTTACTAGAAATGGCACTCCATGTCTACATTTCATTTATAATTTTTTAAAACCAGCATCACCACACTCTTGCGCGCAGCAATACATGTGTGTGCATGGTGTGAGTGAGTGAGTGAATGATGGACGTTTAGAAAATTCAACTTTAATACATATCACAAGAAATTTTCATACATACATATAAAAACCTGCACGAACATACTACAGACACTAAGAATAGGCTATCTGACCATCCCACTACAATGGATAAACAATAATCTTTTATATAATAAATTATGCAATGGAACAAGCAGTCACAAGAAGATGGTTCGCAGCAGTTTCATAAGCTCATTATAAATTCTCTGAGGAAAATAAAATCAAGTGAAAGTCCTTGGAGGACATAAAACTAAATCTGTAGAACTGGCAGAAGCAATGAAAAAAAAAAACTAGGACACAATACTCGTGGGTTTTTTTTTCTTTAAAAGTAAAGATAGTCCCATAGCAAATGCCGTAGGGGGTGAAGCGTTAGGGACCTCATTATGCTGGGTCATCAGCGTATGAGGTGGGGTGACCAGTTCCTTTCCTCGCTGCCTTTGCTTCCCAGATTTTCTCTGGTACCCATTTTGCGAGGCTGGGTCGACCTCGGGGCCGTATTGGTCGGAAAGGGGGTCCCGCTCAGCTGGGGATTCGAACCCTCGACCATTTGGTTGCTAGACGAGTGCTCTAACCACTACGCTAGCCGGCCCCCTTTTTTTCTTTAGCTCATTGTAAATCGTATGACATACTTTATTTAGAGGTCAATGTTCGCCATGTTGGGCCTTTGTCCAGGAAATGAGTACTTGAAAGGACTTTTTATGGTATTCATGCGCACTTTTTTCACGTGATGCGAACAAGATGAATGCAGAAGTACTTCTCGGCGAACGTTCGAAAAGAACGAGAAATAACGAGGAATTAGAAAATAAAAAAACAAAGGCATCATCGTAATGAAGTGACAAAACATGGACTATGTAAGCTGATAAAACATGGACTACAGAAGTATATAATGACGACATAATGGTCACATTAAACAAGTGTTTTGTTAGAAAACTTCACACTAACATTAAATATGTATATATCATCAATATTATCACAGTCGACAAGAGAAAACACGTACTTGGACAATTTTTATTTCTCTTCATCACGATAAGAAGAGTTGCTACATTCTGCTGTAAATTATTCTAACTGGGTTCTATACTCTTCTATATAAACGAAGGCAATTTACACTCTATTTTTCATGAATTTGATTCCCATCAAAAAAAAGCCCTGAATGTAAAGGCGAAATAGACCTGGATGAAAGAGTTCCACGGTGGCTGCATTAATTTACAAGCATTCATTCATCCACAGTTGTTAACGCACCGGCTGCTATTAAATATGGACACAAAGCCCTCCGTGCAAAGTACTAAATAGGCAAGTGTAAACTAGATACAATCACCCTTTTCTTTCTCTCTCTCTCTCTCTCTCTCTTCCCCCAACCTCCGCACATAACAGAAATGACATCCCTCACAAAAAGTCCCTATACTGTTTTTATTATTGAATTTCATTCTCTTCGGAACGACAAGTATTGCTGTATTGTTGAATTCAAACTTTTCATGACAAGTACTGCTCCATCGTCGAATTCAGACTGATCCGAATGATAATCGCCTCAATAGTGATTCTCTCTTTCTCCCCCCCCCCCCCCCAAGAAAAAAAATCTATAGACAATTTGTCATATTCCCGAGCAAATGTGTATACAGAGCACACAAAAGCCATTGTGTTCTCAAGCAAATAAAACAATCTGCCCCGGGCGGTTTCGACCTCTTCTAGTGTCTTACATGGCCAGGAAATTGTTTTCCGCCGGTCACGCCTGGCCGCACAGATTATCGGCCTCTATCTAAGATGGCAATCTGCAGTCCGCTTGTAGATGGCATGAGCGACCTACGCCCACCATCGTGAAGCACTTCTCGTGTGGCCGAGAGATGAAATAAATCGTGACAAGCATTAAAGAAACATGTCAGAACACACATTCACATACTCACACACTCTCTCTCTCTCTACCAGAAGGAGACAACTTTAAACCAGTGGTGCATTAAGCCCCACCCAGGTCTCTAGATTAAATTTATAAAGAGCGCCCCCCCCCCTTTTTTTTTCCTCCGATCTACACTGTTCTAAAATAGTCGTTCCGCCCCCCCCCCCCCCCAATCTCGTATTAAAGTATTTAAAAACCCTAGAGGTTATGTTCCTCCTTATAACTGTGTACAAACTACTCCAATATCTACTTGCTGTCCACCACACGTCTCCTTGATTCATAAAATCTACATGCTATTTTAGACTCTTATTCCAGGCACTGAATGTAAATGACTTAACACTGAATAGTACATTTTTGGGTCCTTTGCCCTTAACGGCCTCCTGGACTCAAGCCTAGTTGTCTTAAGACAATCTGCCACTGTTTTAAATATGAATTTTTGCCTCAGTGAGTTCTGATAGGACACATGAACAAATTCATAAATGTAGTTCAAGGACTACAAGTAATCAAGGGAATATAGATATCTGTATGTCAACAAGGGAATGTAGATATCTGTATGTCAACTAACACATCAGAGGTGGCCAAGACTTCATATCTTCGTGGTCCTCTAGGGTAGTGATTCCCACCTTTTTTTTTTTTTACATTCAATGACCACTTTTCTAACTAGATATAAGTTGTGGACCGCAATCTTTATATGTAATGTAGTGCCATAAACCCTTAATTTTTTTTTTTTTACCAACAGACGGCACTTTTAATTTAACTCTTTAGTTATCGTGAACCATTTATCTTGTTTTTTTTAAACAAAATTTTGGGGGTAAAGACGCTGTCCGACCTATAGCTGATATGCCAGCGTCAGGGTCAGCGAACCATAGCTGATATGCCAGCGTCAGGATTAGCGACCCATAGCTGATATGCTAGCGTCAGGGTTAGCGAACCATAGCTGACCAGGACCCTATCTCATCTCTCCGTGGTACCCCCAGTAACAGGCCTAGCCTGGCTAACGGAGCAGGGATCGCCATAGTCCACATGGTAGTGGAGTCAGCTAAAGAAGCATTCCACACCCCCTGCTTTTTAGGGGTACTCTGGGACTGAAATATTTGATAACCCACTCCCACGAAGATACGATGCTGCAACTCAACATCTCTACAGCATCGGCTGCAAAGAATAACTGCTCGCAGTTACAGGCATTTCGTACAAGTACAAGTTAAACAAAATTTTAAAATGCAACTTCCGTCATACTATTTTGTTACATAGTTTGGAGTTAGCAATGTTAAAATCCTGTAAGCGAAATACAGGCATTGTGTCATTTTCTAGTAAAACATGGCCACTGTGATGAATGATAACACAATGTTTGTGTGTCGTGGATACTGCTTGTTAGTATAAGAGTTAAAAACACATCGATAATACAGAAGCGGACAACTGGTTGGAAACCACTGGCCTAGATAATACAGAAGCGGACAACTGGTTGGAAACCACTGACCTAGATAATACAGAAGCGGACACTGGTTGGAAACCACTGACCTAGATAATACAGAAGCGGACACTGGTTGGAAACCACTGACCTAGATAATACAGAAGTGGACAACTGGTTGGAAACCACTGACCTAGATAATACAGAAGCGGACAACTGGTTGGAAACCACTGACCTAGATAATACAGAAGCGGACAACTGGTTGGAAACCACTGACCTAGATAATACAGAAGCGGACAACTGGTTGGAAACCACTGACCTAGATAATACAGAAGCGGACAACTGGTTGGAAACCACTGACCTAGATAATACAGAAGCGGACAACTGGTTGGAAACCACTGACCTAGATAATACAGAAGCGGACAACTGGTTGGAAACCACTGACCTAGATAATACACGGTTGGCTCCTTCTGTCTGGATGAAGTGGTAATATTTATCTTAGTCTCTACTCTAAGCTTCTCTGTCCCCCGTTCTCTCCCCCCCCCCCCAACCAAACTCTTCCAACAGGTGGAACGGTAACGGTGAAGGCAGACTGACATATTTTGGTAATCAAAACATTAAACAAAGCCACTCTGGTCTCTTGGGCGTCTGAGTGGCGAAGTGGTTAGTGCATTGGTCTCTCATGGCGAAGGTAGGGGGTTCGAATCCGGCCGGAAGCGCCCCAGTCACCCAGCATGTAGAAATGGGTACCCGACTTCTTCTGGAGTTGGGAAAGGAATGGCGGCCAGGCGTAATACTGACAATATCACCTTCTACTGTGCTGACAAGTCAAGGAAAATATGGGCACTAACACCATAGCCCTATGTGCCTCTAAGGTTCTGAGTCAGTAGAAGGCAGCTAACAGATCACACAGGCGGATGAATATAAAAACGAACAAGAAAAGATTTTTAAAATGGGACATAATATTTTGTACAATGTCTGATTGTTTTGCTTGTAGTACTTTCTCAATTTTATGTGTTTTTAATCTGGAAAAAAAAAACGTGTATAGGTCCAGGCGGGCTGTGAATGCTTCTTTCATGTTCAGTCCGCTAAATGCCAGACACTTGCGATGCCGTGGCAAAAGATACAAGGGAAACAAGAAAAGACATGGTTTAACAAGAGAAGAAATGGGCAGAAAACGAAGAAAAAACAAAACTATGTAAGAGTACACTGTTGCAGAAGTTCCCAAGCACAGAACTAGGCATTCCAACTTGTCAAGCTTAGAACAGAAAAACAAAAGAAAATGGGTGGCACAGCGATTATAACAGCCTCATCGACCCATTTATGACAAGGAAAGGGCTGTAACTGCAGGTCATCAACTCTCAGCTGTCTGTCCAGTGTCCCTGGCTTTCTATCCTGTGTTTATCCCAAAATGTGTTGTCTATTTCTACACCACCGTTTACAAGTTTGTTCTGTTAACTCACTTTTCTAAATTTCGACACTACAGTTGTTCTTCCTCTCTGAATTCATATAAGCGACATACAGTCTATCTGCCATCAAAACAGAGTACTTATCTGAGACCATTATAGTTGATTTAATCAATTAATTTGTACGCAGGCCTCAATACAATGAAAATATATTCGTTCAACATGATTGCTCGATACATGTCTACTGTCTGCGTTGTTCTTCTTGTTATCTCGTGAGTCAAAAGTTAAAAGGCTAAAGAAACAGTTTTGTACTCAAAGAAGATGTGCTCTTCTGTTTCCTGTGTTTTAGTTCTACATAGTCTACATCTGATCAGTCTATTGGATCTGCGGGCGACTCCTTGTGTGGTCGGTGTTATGCTGAACAATAGTCTGTATGTTAAATCTCGTGCACTTGGCGTGATTCCTTTCTTGTGTAGGTTTTGAAATGATTGTGTGTAGTCAGTGATGAAGTATTTGTATCCTCTCTTTATTCTGTCCTGTAATGGTGGCTCCTGTTTCCGGACCAGATATTTGTAGACGTCTGATGTTTTCATGTGTATTAAATGTGCATGTTCAGTTACACTTTGTATGCATTGTCTGTAGAAGACAGCCATAAACAGTCCATCATAATCCTAGCAGAATTCAGATCTCTTATCTGGTCATGTCGGAATAAGGCCATGTTTGATAACAAAGTTTTTACGCCAGAAATTTTTCTGTTTATCTTCCAAAACAAACTATTACGGCTTTCTGCTAGTTTTTAACACCTATGTGGAATATTGAAGTCCTTTTCGGTTTTTGTGTGTGTATGTGTGTTTTGACAACGACGCAGTTTTAGTTTCAAAACACTGGTTATTATATAAGCCTGTTTGTATATAACTATGCTCTCAGGTGTACCTATCATCCAAATCACTATCATCTCATGTTTTGTTAAAGCCCACCATTTCATTATTTCACTTCACGGGCAATCATCCTCACCTCACCTCATTTGCACACGGTTTGTAACTATCAGACAAATAAACTTCAAAAAAAAAAAAGGTGGTCCTTCTAGTGAAGCTAAAAAAAAAAAAGGTGGTACTTCCAGTGAAGCTCAAACAAAAAAAAAGGTGGTCCTTCCAGTGAAGCTAAAAAAAAAAATATTCGTATGTTATCCTTGTTCAACAGAGCAGGCCCCGCTTTGGACGAGACAAAACCACGAGTTACCAATCAACTAACGACTCTTACAAAGCTACAGAACGGCTATGTTCATCACACTGACTCACTCTCGTCCACGGGTGAGCCGTGTTGCAATGCGACAGGGCTCACAGGTGAGTGATTATAAAGGGCTGCAATGCGACAGAGCTCTCATGTGAGCGATTATAAATGCTGCAATGCGACAGAGCTCTCAGGTGAGCGATTATAAGTGTTGCAAAGCGTCAGAGCTCTCAGGTGAGCGATTATAACTGTTGCAATGCGACAGAGCTCTCAGGTAAGCGATTATAAGTGTTGCAATGGGACAGAGCTCTCAGGTAAGCGATTATAAGTGTTGCAATGCGACAGAGCTCTCAGGTGAGCGATTATAAGTGTTGCAATGCGACAGAGCTCTCAGGTGAGCGATTATAAGTGTTGCAATGCGACAGATCTCTCAGGTGAGCGATTATAAGTGTTGCAATGCGACAGAGCTCTCGTGGCTGCTATTTATAACAGGACAATGTTGTACTCCTGCGTCTTACCTGTCCTCCTCTGTGTGCACTTCAGCGAAACTGAGTTTTCTGTTAGTTCCTGTTCTCGTGGTGGTGGACCTTGGAGAGACGCCTGTTACTGGGTCCACTCTAATGGTATGGAGAGCCATCACAGCCGATTACAAATAGGATTTTTTTTTTTTTTTTTGGTCAGAGTTAAAGATCCTTATCATAGAATCATCTGCTAACATACAATATCTTCACCATAAAACCAATCGCTAAAATGCAAGATCTTACAACAGAACCCATTTCACATTGGATTTGATGCACAAGATGGTAGCACTTCACCATAAAATCGTCTGATGCAAGTCCTTCATCATAGGATCATTTGCTAAGATGCAAGACCTTCACCACAGGATCATTTGATATGATGTAAGCTCTTCACCCTAGCATCATGTGCAAGATTTGCTGTTCTCGAAATTCTTATATCATCATCCTCCTTTTATATTCTTATAGGTAAAATCCACATACTGAATAGTCTACAAAAATGGTATAAATAATAAACAAATTGCTACGTGCACCGTCTTTATGCCACAGATCTATCTTCCACAATATAAATTAACGTCCACACTTGGCAACAATATGACTTGGAGCTCCTGTACTACCTTACATCAGTGGTTCTCAACTCATGGCCCGAGGTCCAAAGGTGGGCCGTGACAGGGAGTATTGTGGGCCGTGCCGAAGTCTTAAAGCAGCACAAAAATAGAATAAAAAAATTATTCCGCATTTTTCACGCAATGCATAGCGGCAGACTCACGGATGCAAACCGCAGAATTGTAGGTCACTTTATTAGCATGTCCGCAGTGCGGCTATTGGAGAAAGGATGGTCCAGACAGCGTTTCTTCCAGCATCAAACAGAAATCTGACGTAGATAAAAAGACGGCATCGCTTTTAAAGTGCAACACGCGTTTTTCTGACCGTGTTGCTGAAACGAGCAGTTTTACAATATAATTTTAGAGAACAGTCGGCGTAGATTCTGCGAGAGAGCAGAAGTGAAATATAATTCTCAGCAACTGTTTTATTGCAGCCAGAATAGACAAACTATCCAACAGGAAACAGTGCCATCTTAAAGGTAAACGAAAAGAACCTTTGTGTAGCAGTGAATATGCAATTAAACATGTAGAGAAAATATTACATAATACTTTATAAAATTCGATTTATACCTTGCAAATATAAAGCACTTTATTAATGGGCCGCAAAACTGTTTGACGTTTAAATGTGGGCCGTGCAGCAAAAGGGCCTGAGAACCGATGCTCTACATAATGGGACCACTGAAATGTGGCATTAATTCTCGTTACAATATCGCACATTCTCAGCTTCTACACTCGACCAGCCTGTAATGTATCGAGCAGAATCGACATGTGAAATTTATGACTTATCGGGTAATATGAATTATCGATCTCGTAATTGTCACCGCCGGTTTCTTTTACATGAAACCATTCTACGTAATACGGTTATCTTGCTCATAATACTGATACACGTACAACACGTTCAGAGATAATGGACAAAATCAACATCCTCGCTCGTTTAAGAGTCCAGTGTGTGCGTGTGTATGTGTGGGTGTCATGTTACAGGAATAAAGAACAGATCGATTATTTTATGGTGATTATGCCTTTATTGGGGGGGGGGGGGGCGGGGACTAGAAGTATAGGAAGAACTGAAAATGAAATGAGAAGCAGTGCAATGCTTTATAAGAAGAATACGCTGAGAAGCACTGGAATACTTTATAAGAAGAATATGCTGAGAAGCAAAGCAATGCTTTATAAGAAAGATACACTGATAATCAGTGTAATACCTTATAAGAAGAATATGCTGAGAAGCAGTGCAATGCTTTATAAGAAAGATACACTGATAATCAGTGTAATACCTTATAAGAAGAATATGCTGAGAAGCAGTGCAATACTTTATAAGAAAGATACACTGATAATCAGTGTAATACCTTATAAGAAGAATATGCTGAGAAGCAAAGCAATACTTTATAAGAAGAATATGCTGAGAAGCAAAGCAATACTTTATAAGAAGAATATGCTGAGAAGCAAAGCAATACTTTATAAGAAGAATACACTGAGAAGCAGTGCAATACTTTATAAGAAGAATACACTATTTTGCACCACATTCAGATGCATAACAGTATGTACAAAAACCATGACAACGGTTCACACAGGGTGGTCTAGAAGCACTCTATAAATTTTTCAAGGATTTTCAAGAAACGGAGCAAAATACGACACCAAAAGGAAAGGAATGACAGAAACTCACATCTTTTTCTCCCCCCTCCCCTTCCCTCCCCATGTCATTTCTGTGTTCATGATACACCAGGCTGCTTGTAGCATGAGATGTCCTCTTTTGTAGGTCTTCTGCTATTTTTCTTGGCTGTCTTCCATGTCGGTGTTTTGTTTACTAGCATTTTATCTGCTATAGGTGTCCACATCACTTTGTAGGAACATACACGGTACTCCAACTTTTGTTAGTTTTCGTCCCACAGTGAGCATTTCCATCCAAAACATATCAACTGATTCTGTCACTGAAAGATACAATGCACGAATATAATATTTACTGCGTAGATTCTGTCACTGAAAGATACAATGCACGAATATAATCCTTTATTGGCAGATTCTATCAGACGTGCTCAGGCCAAGTCAGCATTCCAGAAATGAGAAACATCTTGTGCAACAGGTCCATATCAGTGGAAATAAGATTCCGAGTACTTAGATTTTGTTTTATGGACGTGCAGCATGGTCCATGAATAAGAGAGTACAACGAGAAATGGAGGCCATGGAAATATGGTTCATAAGAAGGATGTTGAAGGTACCATGGACAGCTAAGAAAACCAACGAAGAAATCTTAAAGAGAGGCTGGAGATAAAAGCCAAATTACAACAAAGATCAGAGGCAGACAAGCGAGATTTGTAGGACATTTCCTGAGAAGAGGAAAACTGGGACACATTGTGGCAACTAGAAAAACAGAAGGAAGAAGAGACAGTGGAAGACATAGAGAGAAGTTACTGGACCGGCTATCAGTGTGGCTAGGAAGAAAGTCACCGGCGGATCTCATAATCAAGTCTACAGACAGGGAACTGTGGAGAGAAATGATCGCCTACGCCACGCGGTATGGCACTTGATTGAGATTCTATCACTGAAGGATACAATGCACGAATATAATCTTTATTGGTAGATTCTGTCACTGAAGAATATAATGCACGAATATAATCTTTATTGAGTAGATTCTGTCATTGAAGAATACAATGCACGAATATAATCTTTATTGGGTAGATTCTGTCACTGAAGAATACAATGCACGAATATAATCTTTATTGGGTAGATTCTGTCATTGAAGAATACAATGCACGAATATAATCTTTATTGGGTAGATTCTGTCATTGAAGAATACAATGCACGAATATAATCTTTACTGGGTAGATTCTGTCAATGAAGAATACAATGCACGAATATAATCTTTATTGGGTAGATTCTGTTATTGAAGAATACAATGCACGAATATAATCTTTATTGGGTAGATTCTGTCACTGAAGAATACAATGCACGAATATAATCTTTATTGGGTAGATTCTGTCACTGAAGAATACAATGCACGAATATAATCTTTATTCTGTCCTTCCTGCTTCTTCGGTCCTCTTTGTAAACGCCTATGAATGTGCGTGTGTGAGCCTGTATGCGTATACAACAGCTACGAGGTACAATTAACGGTAAATGGAATCACGGTAGCCAAGCGATCACGTTTACAAAATAATGCTGTGCAACTGCACTCTCACTCATTACAGATGGTACCAAGCAACGCAGACAATCAATAAATATTTAACTAAAAAATAATCAACAAATATTTAACTCAACTTCCTGAAACCCAACACCGGAACAGAGTTAGGTGTTTGATGCAGTTAAAAAAAAGGCAAAGAAAGGGCAGTAAGGGTAATACATTAGCAATATAAAAAAAAAAAGAACAGTAAAATAGTTATGATTACCAACCCAATATTTCGGCAAAAGTACCTTTATCAAGGACAACAGAGAAGTTTAAAACAAACCAGATAAATACACAGGAATAGAAACTTATTTAAAACACAAGAACGTTATACCCAGACATTAACCCGTCCTATCATTTGATAGGATGAAATATAAATTCTATAATGAGTACTCTCCATACAAGTGCTACAGAAAATAACCCGTAAAAACCGAAAAATACCCGCATGAATGTTAATGACTGGGAAAATGGGATCACCATTACTGGCGCAATGGTTAGTGTACTCGTCTCTCACGCAGAGGTCAGTGGTTCAAGACCGGTCGGAAGTTTAGAGATAGTTATGAATATTATGCAGGTAAATCTCACCAGGAAAAGTATGTAGAATGTCTACATAACAATATCTTTAATATGACAATGAAGGTAAGCACTAGAAATTATCATAATTAGTTTAGCGTAATAAAAGCTCTATAAAGAGTGTCGTCATCATTATCTCACAATCTATAATACATCTTACATATCTCCAGGGGGCCAAATATGTGTATCTGACTAAAGTCTCTTATTCGAGGGAGTGGTTATGATATGCATAACGTTTGTGCAGATTCATTCGCAGCTTTTCATTTCTTCAGTGCACAAATCTGATAGAACTCTGGAAGAAAGTTGGTGCTCTTTACATTTCTAATATAAGATTTAACATCGCCTTTACTGAAACTGGGGAAAGCTGCATAAATCCGTGTCTAAATGAAAGCAAACTTTATCCTGAAGCAGAAGAATATGTAACAATCTGAAGACTACTATCAAGACTAGGTTGTCTTTAAATATTACACACACAAAAAAAGCATTATTTGAAGACTACAAATGAGAAGATCTTTGTTTTATTACAGCTTACCGGCTCTTGAAATGTGAGAAAACCGATGTGTTTGAAGATTTGAAGATTTGTCTGAAGAGTACAATTATAACATGAAATAAAAAGAAGAAGATCCCCCCTCCCTACACATTCATATATATATATATATATATATATATATATATATATATATATATATATATATATATATACGGAATTGCATAAGAAATCATAAAATCCTACAAACTCTTAGAAAACACCAGGCATTTAGCTAAATTCATGCCAATTCCCGACTGTATATGTTATATTTTGCCTCACAAAAACCCCTTCCATCAATACTAATGATTTCTTTTGTTCAGATTGTGCGCTCTTTTTTTACATTAAAAAAAATCGACGCCATAAAAAGGCATCATAAATCGTGAAGAAACAGAGTTTTACAGGCGAGACACACACAGAGAAAGAGAGAGAGAGACAGACAGACAGACGGAGAGAAAGAGAGGGGGGAGGGAGAGAGAGAGATCTTACCATTCTGATCTAAATATATGGTTTCTAAATAGGTTATGCTGATGGAAAGGGCATGTGCCCTTGCAGCTATATGCAGCTAGCATCGATCACCGTCAGATATCATTGTTAATGTATTGTAATTTCATAGCAGCTTTTCCGCACGTAGTCTGCCATCCGGTGAGTTATTTTCGATAACCAGAAAGATTTGAGAGTTCACGTTTTCTGAGTTTTGTTTTTAATGATCTGATATACCCATTATTAGTTCTGAAGTTAAAAGAAAACTTGTGAAATGTATATTGTTATTAATTAATCAAATGTCCGTCACAGAAAGCCATATTTTTTAATGGGAAATGTTTCATCAAACCTTGTATTTATGTATGTGGTGGTCTCGCTTAGGATGGGTGTCGCACATAAAATACAGCACTATTAGAGCCAAGCTTGTGTAACATGGTGCCTTGTATGTTATGCCTGCAGTATTATAATAGCCTTGCATACTAGAATATTACTATTATTAATGTTATTATTATTACTATTAACATTTTTTATTATATTTGTGATTATTACTGATAAGAAGAACGTAGGGAAACGATGGAAAATTTGAGAACTGTCGGGAGAGGAACACTCTCACAGTATTTGTATTATTATAATAAAGAATTAAGTAGATAGGAAGAAATACTGACATGATGGACGGCGATAATATAGGGCAGATTAAGGAAACAGAAACGCACCCAGAATACGAACTAGGAGGATTTACTCAGATACTGACAGTACATATGGAGACAGTCAGATGGACACCGTGTAAAAAGATATTCCCTATAGATATCGCAAACACCTGAAGAGTTTACTCACGCGAGAAACTTGAACAGACGGATTTGACGCAACAGACTTACTGACAGTCAGTTATTTGCATGTACCTTGCGGAACTTTGCCTTCCTGACAACTCTCCTGTAGGCCTCTCGGTTGAATTACTGACAGGTGAGGCATATTTGCTAATCTTAGGTCGCAATTTGCACACATGAATAGTCCAGCGAATCAACAGGATGACCAAAGGGAATGGACAGACTTAACCAGAAGTCCAGTTAGTACGTGCTCGACCAGCTGACCAATGGAAAGATCTACAGGTGTGTCCTATTGGACAACTGACTTACGATATATAAGTCAGGCATGGAGTTTTGAAAGGGGGGGGGGGGAGAGAAAAATAGGACGGAGAGAAGGAAAGAACAAGAACAGAGAATACAAATATAGGAGAGAAACGACAGATACAATAGGTGGACAAGTAGAGCCAAAAGATACTCAGGAGATTAGTTTGGGACTAGAAGTAGTTTAGGACAGACAGAAGATGTGTTTCAAGTTAGAAAAGTGATTATTAGTATTGCACGAGAAATGCAGAAGATTTGATATTTCTGAAATTTCGTGTAAAATGCTTTCGGGGATGCCTCAGTTTGATACTTGTGAATTTCCTTTAGTGTACATTAAAAAATGAACTATAATGTGAATCAAGAACGAACCATTTGAATTTTATGGTGATTTTATGTATCAAGATTTCAGTCTTGTGGTGAATTATATAGTATCACGAGGAATGACATTCTGAATTGTTGAAGTGAGCAAAAACAATACTTAGTATTGCATTCAAAAATAAAAAGTGACAATGGAGAAAAACAAGCATCCACTGATACAAGTGCCAGAAATATAAGATAGTATTAAGCAAGGAACACGTATTCTTCAATATTATGTAAGCCAGAACATCGAAATATCACAACTGACCCTCACGCCGTTCCATCTATAAGCACGTGTTGGGGTGTCACACTGGGATTCTAAGTTTTACAGCTGATGAAATCTTTCACCTGAATCCTCGACATTATTACCTCCAGTTTCTTCTTAAAAGTCTGACGCCGTTAAAAAAGAAAAAAAAGGAGAGCGAGAGAGAGAGAGAGAGAGAGAGAGAGAGAGAGAGAGAGACGGCCTTGCCTCCTCAGTTCGTAACTCTGAAAATAAAGTATATTCCCTCTCTCTCTCTCTCTCTCTCTCTCTCTCTTAACTCACTCTATCTATCTTTTTTTGTGAAACTGAAACAAATATCTCTGTGTACTTTTCTACTAATAAATCACGCCCGATTTCTCAAGATAAAAAGCGGGATGTACCAAGTGATGAAAGGCATGTTCATATTTTTGCCACGTGATTACAATACTAAAATGGTACGACCCCCCCCCCCCTAAAAAAACACTACAAAAATCTACTTGCAGAAAGTAAAAAAGATACAGTAAACCTCAAATAATACTCTCTCTCTCTCTCTCACACATACACACGCACGTACGCGGAGAGAGAGAGAGGAGGAAATCGCAGTGAACACATACGAAACTCATCAGTCAACTCCTTTCTCTTGTTGAAATAAAATTTGTTTACAGCCCATCTGATCTTTAAAGCCCAATTCTTTGTTTAAAAAAAAGGCAAACTAATATTTATGAAATTAAAAATCGCACTGTTTTCTATCAAAAACTAAATATAATATATGGGACATACCAGGGGGAATACAAAGAAATGAAAAATACATGGGGAAAAAAAAACTGGCTCGACCTCGTATTTTTGCACACAGAATCCTATTTACTTCTCAGCAGGGAGGACAACTGGCGTGGGAGGTCACTTACTTCACTACTTAAACGTCTTATACGGCCACACTAACAATAATGCAACATTACATCGATCCCCTTTCACCTGAAGTGAACACAGAACAAGCCCCACACAAATCCCACTTTCACGTCGCTGAAGGATTTCAACAAGCTTTCTATGGCAGTTATCACAGATGTCAGACAATGTCGTGCCAACTTCAGTTAACCGAATCAATTCTAAATTGTCGGTCATTATCTGAGATAAAAAAAAGACATCAGACCATTTCCATCAGCTCGATACAGAAAAAAAATTGAGTACTGCCATACAAGCTTGGAGAGTTATGAATACTTTGTGGTAAATTTCACCAGCAAAATTATACAAGAAGCCCTGTGATGCAGTGATGTATGAAGTGATAAGAAATAATGAAGAACATTTTCGCGATACTGGAAAAATGATATGGAAAATGAGACCTTCACATTCTCATTTTAAGA
Organism: Achatina immaculata; assembly: GCA_009760885.1. Taxonomy (NCBI): domain Eukaryota; kingdom Metazoa; phylum Mollusca; class Gastropoda; order Stylommatophora; family Achatinidae; genus Lissachatina; species Lissachatina immaculata. Next base: position 109,651,169 of record CM019691.1, on the reverse strand, counting down.
ATCCTCGCTTTTTTATACCCGAGAGAAGAAACATACTGAGATCTTTCTTTCTCTTGTAAATGAGAATCTGACTTCTTTATAACCAACGCCATCAAGATACTCAAACAAAGGCATCCAGGTCAGTTTTAAAACAATCTGCCTGTGCCAAGAGAAGTTAAGAAGATAATCTGTTTGTGTCAAGAAGATTTAAGAAGATAATCTGCTTAGGTCAAGAGAAGCTCATAAGATAATCTGCTTGTGTCAAGAGAAGTTAAGAAGATAATCTGCTTGTGTCAAGAGAAGTTAAGAAGATAATCTGCTTGTGTCAAGAGAAGTTAAGAAGATAATCTGCTTGTGTCAAGAGAAGTTAAGAAGATAATCTGCTTGTGTCAAGAGAAGTTAAGAAGATAATCTGCTTGTGTCAAGAGAAGTTAAGAAGATAATCTGCTTGTGTCAAGAGAAGTTAAGAAGATAATCTGCTTGTGTCAAGAGAAGTTAAGAAGATAATCTGCTTGTGTCAAGAGAAGTTAAGAAGATAATCTGCTTGTGTCAAGAGAAGTTAAGAAGATAATCTGCTTGTGTCAAGAGAAGTTAAGAAGATATCTGCTTGTGTCAAGAGAAGTTAAGAAGATAATCTGCTTGTGTCAAGAGAAGTTAAGAAGATAATCTGCTTGTGTCAAGAGAAGTTAAGAAGATAATCTGCTTGTGTCAAGAGAAGTTAAGAAGATAATCTGCTTGTGTCAAGAGAAGTTAAGAAGATAATCTGCTTGTGTCAAGAGAAGTTAAGAAGATAATCTGCTTGTGTCAAGAGAAGTTAAGAAGATAATCTGCTTGTGTCAAGAGAAGTTAAGAAGATAATCTGCTTGTGTCAAGAGAAGTTAAGAAGATAATCTGCTTGTGTCAAGAGAAGTTAAGAAGATAATGTACAAGCAAACATGATTTTCCGTGACACGTACTTTATGTTTATTTATAACATAGGAAGTTAACGACAAATATTGCCATTTATAAACATCTGTGTACCCAATTTGTTTGTTTTAAATTATCAAGCAGTCACAAAGATATGCAAGAGAAAATAAACAAGCTAACTCAGAATGCAAATAACATAGGACTAAAGATCAACGTAGGAAAGACAAAGTTAATGAAACAAAATGTGAACAACAGAAATGTACTCAGAGTAGATAACAAGTTAGTGGAGGAGGTCAACGAATTTGTATACCTTGGCAGTAGAGTAGTAGAAAATGGAGACGGCACAGAGGACATCAACAGCAGACTTACTAGAGCAAACCAGGCTTTTGCAATGCTGCAGACTATATGGAAATCAAAAAAACTAAGCATAAATATGAAAATCAGGATATTTAAGAGTAATGTTCTAAGTGTACTACTCTATGGAAGTGAATGCTGGAAAATCACTAAAACCATAGAAAACAAGTTAAATTCTTTCCAGACTAAATGTTTACGAAGAATTAGAAAAATATTTTGGCCAAACACCATAAGAAATAACATCTTATTAGCAGAAATGCAGATGAAACCACTGACAACAATTATTGAGGAAAGACGCTGGCGATGGTTGGGACATGTGCTCCGAATGACTGACAACTCACTACCAAAAATAGCACTAAGATGGACACCACAGGGGAACAGAAGTAAGGGAAGACCAAAAGAGACATGGAGAAGAACAACAGACAGGATGTTGAGCAATAGAGGGCTCACCTGGGCAAGAGCAGAAAAAAAGGCTAAGGACAGGCATTTGTGGAAAACCCTTGCGGAAGCCCCATGTGCCCTGGGCACTTAAGGTTCAGAGAGAGAGAGAGATGAAGGGCGTTCAGAAAGTAATGCCGACATCGTTATTTCACCTAATAATGAAGATAGAAGCATGAAATTTTGCACAGTTTAAATATGGCAAGTGTCGATTGTGTGAACCAAACTTGCACCGCAACCGGCCAAAGAATATGGCTACCCCAGCCGTTGAAATGGAGCGCGTTTGCAACTTGCTGTATAAGCAGTGAACTGTGATAGAATTTCTCGTTGCAGAGAAGGAAACTGTTGTGAACATTCACAAGCGTCCATATGATGTGTATGGAAGTTTTGTAGTCGTCAGGAGTACATCATTTTGAACCTGAGATAAAAAAAGACAGTCAACGGAGTGGCATCATCCGCAATCACCACGAAGAAGAAATTCAAGACAACTCCTTGAACTGGAAAGGTCATGATCATTGTCTTTTGGGACATTGAAGGTGTGACTCTTGTGGATGTTATGCCAAGAGGAGAGACAATCAGTTCGCGAGCTTACATTAAGACACTGAAAAAACCTCAATCAACGTTTTCGCAGAGTTCGGCCGCACAAGAATCCAGCAGACCTGGTTCTCCTTCACGACAATGCGGCCCTCACACAAGTCTGGCAACACGAGAAGCAATAATAAAATTGGGTTGGACTGTACTACGCCATCCACCCTATAGTCCGGATTTGGCACCCTCTGATTTCCACATGTTTGGTCCACTTAAAGATGCACTCGGAGGGGTAAGATTTGAAGATGACGAAGGACTGATTCATGCAGCGAAGAAATGGCTACATAATCAAGAGAAAATCTGGTACAGGCTAGGAATACATGCATTTGTTTCGCGCTGGCGTAAAGCCGTACAAGTTGATGGGGATTATGTTGAATAATACCGATGTTTACATGACATATCAATGTATATTGTGTATAAATTTCATGCTTTTTAAATAAACAGCTCCTGAGAAAAACGATGTGGTGCATTTCTTTCTGAACGCCCCTCGTATATCGAATAGAAGATAAAATGTTTAATGTCTTAAAATTTATCCCAGGTATGTTCTCTATGTCGATAAAAGCAGCGCAAAAACTAACAAGATTCTGTTCAATATCAAGATAATGAGCGTGTGCTTATTTAGCCGCTATGACTTGGCGGACATCACAAACTCCTGGAACCCGGTTGCCTGTAGCATCCTATTTTCCCTCCATCCGCTGGCAGCCTGAGCTCCGCTGGCAGATATTTTCTCTTCCGGAGACAATTTTCCTCAGCAGAAAATGCCGAGTACTCACTACAACAGTCAGCTTGTGCGCAGAACGACTTCGTGGCTATCAACTCGACCTCTTCCATCCTCACTGACTTACAATAACAAATGCTCTCTCTGTTTCTCTCTCTCCGTGCCGTTCTCTCTGTTTCTCTCTCAATTATATACTAACTGCTGGGTCTGTTAAAATTAACTGCAACCCCCCCCCCCCTAAAAAAAACTCTTCTGATTATTTATTTCGAGACGAAGATGCAGCTTGGGTGCTGCATGGTTGAATGCTTGCGTCAAGCCGAAAGAAGACCAGATTTAAACCACCTGTCCCCCTCCCCCTGGAAACACACAGTACTGTAGTCTGGCCGCCTGAGTAGGGAGGGACTGAAACAGGGAGCCAAACCTGGTCCTAAAAATACGATGAGCCAAAGTCAGACGTGCCGGCCACCCAGGCGCATAGCACAATGCAAGCAATGACCTTTTGAGGGCGAACGCAGCAGCCGAAGAAGAAAAAGAAGTGCTTTATTAGCGTAATGAGAGATTATTAAACTTCGGATTTTGCTTGTAGCAAACATCGCTTTTCTTTGTCTAGAGGCATACAGACAAGTTAACGAAACAGCGGTTAATAGACCATCACTTACACAAATAAATGCTCAACATGCACAAGAGAATAAAACATTATTCTCTTCGTTGTTTACCGCCTCTATGATGAAACGCAAATTAGACATCGATCAGGCTAACGAAGACATATTGCAAATTTCTCGCAAACTGACTACAACGCTTTTGGCAGATTCAAGTCAATGAAAGCATGTTCAAAGATGGAGAGGTAAGTCAGCAACAATCACACAGTGAGGCAATAACACAACACGCCACCAGACAATAAATATTTATGTCTCCCGGTCTGCTTTATAGCTGGTCACCTCGAACCTGTTCTTGGAATACGTGCAGAAAAGCGTATTCGGAACCCAACAAAAAAAAAAAAAATGTACAGCTGCTTTCCTGATGAGCATCTCTAGCGTGAAGATTATCAACCGGTGTGTCGCGCAAGATCCGCAGCTTTGCCGCGGGTAGACTGTAGGTGGTGATTCGAAGGAGGCAGTTATTCCTCGACATAACAAACTTGTATAATCTCACCTAAAATAAAATCTGACTGGGGCATACATTGGCTTCTGGCAATTTCGTCCACCTTGTTCAGTTCTCTGCTGATACATTCAGCGTTTTCACCGTACGGGCACTCAGTTTCCCGGCCAGAAGTGAGTGAAATGATGACATCAACAAAACAATAACGCCAGTTCTATACATTTATCTCTACACGTCCGCGGAGGTCATACCCCACTCAGCACCGCTATAAAAAGTGGGCACCTGACACTTGCATTAGAGGCAACTGACTCTGAAAACGGAGAATATCCGTCTACAAGACAAGGACTTTTGGCCACCAGCGCATTAAGAGAAAAATGGATATTCAGGTTGAAAGCCAGTCCCGCAAATATGGAACCTGAGTTCATGATCGTAACAATGAAATGTTAGGATCCCCCCCCCCCCCCAATCTCCTTTTCCAAAAGTGCTATCTCTCTACTTTGTGAAAAACTATAGCCACCACACCTCTACTCTGATCGGTAACTCTATATTCTTTCACTGTTGCACTTCATGCAAGCAACACTATCGCTTTGAGCACAGGACACACAATAAAAGCACCCTGATGCAATTTCCTGAGGTGGTCCTCGATCACAGCTCCAGAAGAATTAATGGAAAACAACAACACCACCAAAAAGTCTCTTCCTCCAGATTTTAATTAAAAAGTTAATTGAGATGAAAATCAAAGACAGGATAAAAAATTCCACATGGAAATTATCTTAGCAAATAGTGCATGACAGAAAAAAAAAACCTGGTGATTACTGGTTAAAAAATATGAGCTTCCATGTGGGGTTGGGGGGGGGGATGGTAACACAAGAAGCATATCGGTAAAAGAAGGGACAATATGATGGTTAAAACATGAACCATAACACAGAAAAGTAGCAATAAGACAGTCAGTATATGAACTATGCTCCGAATGACTGATAACTCACTACCAAAAATAGCACTAAGATGGACACCAGAGATGAACAGAAGTAAGGGTAGACTAAAAGAGACATGGAGAAGAACAACAGACAGGATGTTGAGCAATAGAGGGCTCACATGGACAAGAGCAGAAAAAAAGGCAAAGGACAGGCATTTGTGGAAAACCCTTGAGGAAACCCCATGTGCCCTGGGCATTTTAGGTTCAGAGAGAGAGGGAGAGAGAGATATGAACTATAACGGAGATAAGGGAAAGTATGACAGTTAATACATGAACTAATAGGGAGATAAGGGGCAATACGACAGTCAATATATGAAGTATAACGGAGAAAATGCGCAACCTAATACATGAACTATATTGGAGATAAGTGGTAATATGAAACTGAATACACGAAATATAACGGAGAAAAGGGACAATATGACAACTAACAGACCACCTATAACAGGGAAATAAGACAGTTTGGCGCTTAACACATGAAATACAAGTTATAACGGACAATATGACAGCAAATGCAACTATAAAGAAAAAAAACGAAAAACAAATATAATAAATAATATATGAACTCTAAAGGAGAAGTGGGAAAATACAGCAATTAATATATAAAGCATAAAGGAGAAATGGGGAAAATATGAAAATATATAACCTATAAAGGAGAGATAGATAAAATATAACAATATACTAAACCTATAAAGGAGAGATAGATAAAATATAACAATATACTAACTATGAAGGAGAAATGATGGAAAAAATTAATACTCAAAATTATAAGGGTGAACTGACACTATTAAGGAAAAATAGCAAGAGGACTACAACAATACAGACGGGTCTATAGAGATGGTCAGGAAATCTTGGAGCTGTTCTGACCAGGAACACCAAGGATGCAAGAGGCAGAGTAAGCTGAAGATCTAGTGCTGCTAAATTTTCCTGTGGAGATGACATATGGTGATGATGATGATGCGCATATATGTGTATGTATGTGGGGATTAAGAAGAGAGGCAGCTGAATTTAATTTTAAAAAAACTTTAGAAAAAAACCAATACCCCTGAGTTTTTAAATTCAGAAATATAGCCAAAAGGCAGATGACAGAAAGTACAACTTCATTAAAACCTGGATGCGACGAAGCATCTTAACTTCCGGGTTGCGCAAGTTAGCCTAAGGTTATATACGCAAGTATTAACGGAAAAATCTTGATAAAGCGAGCCAAGACAATCGAATTTTGCACGTTTTCCCGGCCATTGTCAGGAATACCTTCATTCCCTGCTGGGTTTCCAACTGTGCGTATCTCGTCCTTCCTTGGTGAGCTCATCAACAAACTCAAGAACGGATGAGTGTAAAAGGACCATATCACACTGTCGAGAAGAACAAACCATTTAAATCTTTCTTGCTCTTTTCCTACTGAAAAATAATTACGGATTCAAATTCATTTTCACCAACAAAGCCAAACTCATATTTAATTTAAGAAAACCAATGTAATGCCAACCTGTAGATGCAGAAATGGACAAAAAAATTGTTCTATACAACGATTCTATGACTAAACTGCTCAGATTTTTTTAAAAAAGAAGCTATGAACAGTTCTAAAACCCAACCTGCGACCACCTTGTTTACACGAAGGGCACTAAAACAGGACACATTCCCAGCAGGACATACAGAAACAGGACACATTCCCAGTAGGACATACAGAAACAGGACACATTCCCAGTAGAACATACAGAAACAGGACACATTCCCAGTAGGACATACAGAAACAGGACACATTCCCAGTAGGACATACAGAAACAGGACGTCAGCTGTGAAAATAACCATTCACTGACCACTAACAAACATAGGCTGAGTACTTCACAAGCTGCTCCTATCTGACGGAAGCTACCTAGCAGAAACAGCGTTTTATTTCTAACACCAGAAGCTAACACTATAATACAGCGGTTACAGGTTCAACTGGAGGGGTTTTTTTTTTTTAATTACTGTCCTAAACATTTAACCAGCATTTAAATGAAATTTAACATTTTTTTGGCACTTTGAGCACTTCCATGACAGCTCAGCCGGGAAAGGAAAGGCGGCCTGGCGTGATGCTGACCACATCACCCGTAGTGTGCGCCAACAGGTCAAGGAAAATATGAGTACTAACACATATTTGCCTATAAAGCATGACAGAGTTACCTTCACCTATGGCAGCTCAACATAAAATGTTTCGTGAACTTTTTCTCTCCTACCACTAGTAACTTTATATCTGATACGCTGTAGAAGCCGCCACAGATTTTAAACACAGCTGCTGCCATGTACGACCAGTATTAAGAACAGCATCGTTTTGTTAAATTCATTGTCAGAGAAGATGTGAAGCAATCGGGAATTTTACAAAGATCACAAACACTACTGGTTGCTTGGTTACTGCTGAGGCCTGATCGATGGTTGGTTGCTTCTTGAGCTTTGGCCGTTGGTTGGTTGAATGTTTGGTTCTTGAGGTCCAACCGTTTGATTGATTGGTTGATTGTTGAGACCTGACCGTTAGTGCGTCGGCTGTGGAACAGCCGAAGCTGTGGTTAAGAACGGATGAGATTTATTTAATTCCTACATCCACAAAGCATTCTCCCCACAACAGCCACTAGCGTGAGAATGTGGAGATCTCTGCCTTGTTATTTATTGTTCCCTGGCCATGCTGCCTTGTTATTTATTGTTCCCTGGCCATGTTAACTGCGCCATTTCTCTGGCGCTGTATCTTAGCTGAAAAAATCAGTAGTAGGGCTCGCAGTTCTCAGTTTTATGGCCGAGAACTTGAAGTTATCATTATTTGGTTGAGACAAGTTATCAGTATTATGGCTGAGACAAGCTGTCAGTTTATGGCTGAGGAAAAAAAAAAGTTACCGGTATTGCGGATGAGAGAAGTTATCAGTATTATGGTTGAGAGAAATTATCAGTATTATGGTTGAGAGAAATTATCAGTACTGTGGCTGAGAGAAGTTGTCAGTATTATGACTGAGAGAAGTTGAGGGAAAACTGACAGAAAAATCACAGGGGGTTTACCCGTTCTAAGGCTGATCTTGCACATATTCCAAGACAGAACCACAACAACAGCCACCATCTTGCCTTAAAGATCATGCTGTGCATAGCAGCAACCGCTCGGTACCAGTGTTTTCCTGACGCTTGATACAGGCCAGTGCAACTGAAGCTGGAAAAACAGTTAAATTGCCTCGGACACGTGACAGTCAGGCGAAAACAGAACCAGACAGAAACTAGGAGGGCAATGTTTTTAAAATAAACCCTGGGAGTGGATAGTTCGTGGACAAAGACTCGACTAGGCCATATTTACTCTCGTCCACAACAGCTACTACAGTATGGAGCAACGTACTACGACCGAGAGTGAGCTAAGACTGAAATTCTGCCACATGGATGACATCGATAGTTGGATGAAGAAGAACAATAATATAATTTAAGGATTACTACGCGTACTTTGGGTGTCTGAGTGGCGAAGTGGTTAGTGCACTGGTCTCTCATGGCGAAGGTCGTGGGGTTCGAATCCGGCCGGAGACGCCCCAGTCACCCAGCTGTAGAAATGGGTACCTGACTTCTACTGGAGTTAGGGAAGGAAAGGCAGCCAGGCGTGATACTGACCTTATCACCCTCTAGTGTGCTGACAGGTCAAGGAAAATATGGGCACTAACACCATATCCCTATGTGCCTCTAAGGCAGGACAGGATTACCGTTATCTTTTTTATATGTACGTTATGTTGATGATGAAAAGAGAGATATAATCAAAATGTTAACTTCTATAAAGCAATTCTACCATTCTCCTTTCTTTGTGAATCTCTCTCTCTCTCTCTCTCTCTCTCTCTCTCTGAACCTTAATGCCCAGGGCACATGGGGCTTCCGCAAGGGTTTTCCACAAATGCCTGTCTTTTGCCTTTTTTTCTGCTGCTGCCCAGGTCAGCCCTCTATTGCTCAACATCCTCTCTGCTGTTCTTCTCCGTCTCTCTTTGTGAACTAAAATGCGTACAATACCTAGTACATTCTCTCCTACCAAAACTAACTTCCAAGAAAACACTTTACCACATGTATGATTCCAGATGAATACCTTTTATTAAAGATGTTATACTTCCTCTGATGATATGCAGGAGTTGTGTTATTGTTTTGCGCTCTACAGTAGAGTGTTTCCTGCATTCACACGTTACATCATTTTATGCTCTTATCATTTATTCTTGTGACATTTATTCTCATCCAACCTTTACGTAAAATGATTTGGGAATTTCTGCCTTCTTTATATCTTACTTTCTGTCATATTTAGTGTGTGACAAAATATTACTTTCTGTCATATTTAGTGTGTGACAAAATCTTACTTTCTGTCACATTTAGTGTGTGACAAAATCTTACTTTCTGTCCAATTTAGTGTGTGACAAAATCTTACTTTCTGTCATATTTAGTGTGTGACAAAATCTTACTTTCTGTCATATTTAGTGTGTGACAAAATCTTACTTTCTATAATATTTAGTGTGTGACAAAATCTTACTTTCTGTAATATTTAGTGTGTGACAAAATCTTACTTTCTGTAATATTTAGTGTGTGACAAAATCTTACTTTCTGTCACATTTAGTGTGTGACAGAGGCCTGCAATGTCATATGGAAAGAATCCCTCTATGATGCGTCACAAAATGTCCATACTCTCTTCCTGAAATGCCGTCTCCAAACACTGGAAACATGATACACTCTTATCTATTCATGGTATTCCTTTGTTACTACCACCTGTGATGTCTTAATCTTAATGCATTGCATTTTCTCAATGGAGAATGAATGTGGAATAATGAATGTGGAAATTGATAGAAGCGCTTGTTTAGGTCGAATATTAATTCTGGGAATTGCCATCCGCTCATCGCTAACTCTTAACGTCAACTTCGCGTGACTTCTCTATTTAAACGTAAACTTTGCGTGGCACGTGAAGTTTATTGGAAGGTTAGAAACAGAAAAGTGAAATGAAGGAAAGAGCAACTATTTTAAGATTTCGGCCGATTCTCACCCCCCCCCCCCCTTTCCTTCCCGCCTCCCCCTTTTAGCTTAACACTTCCGCCTGGTTTAACAAAATGTGTCAGAAGTATTTACTTCTTCAGGCTCTGAAGCTATTGCCTGTGGCTATTGTTTCCGTTTTCTCTCAACATTTGCTGTGGAAGAAGATAAGGACAAATTGCAAGACAATAATAGAGTTTTTTTTACTTTTGTTAACAAAACTTACACTATATATGTTGTTTGAGCCACATCACTTTGAAACTATTATCTTGAACTCCTGCAGTTCTAAGTCTACAAATGCTAGCAGAAAGTCATACAGAGATTCCCCCCCCCCCCCCAAAAAAAAATAAAACCAAAACAAACAAAACAGAACAATCTGGACTAAAACAATATTAAGTAATCTAATGGCCGCAGAGTATGGCTTTCTTACAATAGTAATATCTCATCCTTCGATGTGGTACTACTGTATAGTAATGACACTATGATATTGTTTGTAAATCTTTAGATAGCTTGAATTATCCTCCGATATATAGTACCCACGGAACTGTATCGTCAGTACCAATACCAGTTCAAAACTGACTTCTTCTTCATGCCAAGTTGTCTGTAGTTTTTTTTTTAATTTCAGACGGATGAACGGTCTCCTGGACCAACATCCTAATCCAATCTTCCTTCGTCGGCATAAACATTGTCAGTGGACCCAGTAGTTAGTTCTCCGGACAATTTCGATACTTCTGTTGAGATTTCCGGGGCTGATATTTGTAATGCTGCCTGTCTGTCTGTCTGTCTTTCTGTCTCTCGATCTATACAAGAAAAGCTTTATTTATTCTGCTGCTAATCTGTGGAGTACCCTCCCATCCTGTATAAAAAATATGAACTATACTCCTTCCAAAACCACAAACGTTTCCAATATCTATTTGATGTCGACTTCCACGCCTCCGTGATTCATACAACTTTAAAGTTATTTTAGACTGCTCTTACAGACACGAATTCAGTTAATTGATTATTCTGAATAGTACCGAAATTTTTTTTGGTAGACAGTCATTTATATATGTATGTAGTTACTTTCTGTACTGAGTGGATGGATAAGAGCGAAACGTAAATGTTAGGTTTAAATTTGTTTTATGTCTCTCAGCTTTCCAATGTTAGTTATGTTGGTTATATGAGCAGCATTTTTGTAGAATGTCCCGGAACAGAATGAAAGAGCAGAATGTCAGACGGGCCTGCGTGCTTAATTCTTAACCCTTTACAAATAAAGATCAATCAATCAAGCTCTCTCTCTCTCTCTCTCTCTCTCATAAGCAGGGAGTTCTCGTGGCATGTACAGTGAGTGATCAGCGCAGAAGGCTAGCTAATCAACAGGTGACATCTCCGTCCAACGGCTCAATGTCCACTGCTCATATGTCTGTTCTATACAATCATTACTCGAATAGCTTTCGTATCGATTCAATAACGTTACCGATCGATCTGTTCTCCTGGACATCCTACTCGTCTCTCATTGTGAGTGTTTTACACAAGACTTTGCAAGGCCCTTTCTCAGAATGTAACTACGGCAAAGAATGTTATATTCAAGTGCTGCAACAGTTCTCCCATGCCCCAATCAATTTTTATTTTCAAGAGTTAGTAGCTCGATTCTGTTGTTGTCTACAGGAAGTGAACTGTAACTGAAGGGTTAGTAGTCAGATTCCGTTGTCTACAGGAAGTGAATTGTAAGTGAAAGGTTTAGTAGCCCGGTTCCGTTGTTGTCTACAGGAAGTGAACTGTAACTGACGGGTTAGTAGCTCGGTTGTGTTGTTGTCTGCAGGAAGTGAATTGTAACTGAAGGGTTAGTAGCCCGGTTCTGTTGTTGTTTGTAACTGAAGGGTTAGTAGCCCGGTTCTGTTGTTGTCTACAAGAAGTGAACTGTAACTGAAAGGTTAGTAGCCCGGTTCTGTTGTTGTCTACAGGAAGTAAATTGTAACCGAAGGGTTAGTAGCTCGGTTGTGTTGTTGTCTACAGAACTATAATTGAAGGGTTAGTAGTCAGATTCCGTTGTTGTCTACAGGAAGTGAATTGTAACTGAAGGGTTAGTAGCCCGGTTCTGTTGTTGTCTACAGAATTGTAACTGAAGGGTTAGTAGTCAGATTCCGTTGTTGTCTACAGGAAGTGAATTGTAACTGAAGGGTTAGTAGCTCGGTTGTGTTGTTGTCTACAGGAAGTGAATTGTAACTGAAGGGTTAGTAGCCCGGTTGTGTTGTTGTCTACAGAAAGTGAATTGTAACTGAAGGGTTAGTAGCCCGGTTCTGTTGTTGTTTGTAACTGAAGGGTTAGTAGCCCGGTTCTGTTGTTGTCTACAAGAAGTGAACTGTAACTGAAAGGTTAGTAGCCCGGTTCTGTTGTTGTCTACAGGAAGTAAATTGTAACCGAAGGGTTAGTAGCTCGGTTGTGTTGTTGTCTACAGAACTATAATTGAAGGGTTAGTAGTCAGATTCCGTTGTTGTCTACAGGAAGTGAATTGTAACTGAAGGGTTAGTAGCCCGGTTCTGTTGTTGTCTACAGAATTGTAACTGAAGGGTTAGTAGTCAGATTCCGTTGTTGTCTACAGGAAGTGAATTGTAACTGAAGGGTTAGTAGCTCGGTTGTGTTGTTGTCTACAGGAAGTGAATTGTAACTGAAGGGTTAGTAGCCCGGTTGTGTTGTTGTCTACAGAAAGTGAATTGTAACTGAAGGGTTAGTAGTCAGATTCCGTTGTTGTCTACAGGAAGTGAATTGTAACTGAAGGGTTAGTAGCCCGGTTGTGTTGTTGTCTACAGGAAGTGAATTGTAACTGAAGGGTTAGTAGTCAGATTCCGTTGTTGTCTACAGGAAGTGAATTGTAACTGAAGGGTTAGTAGTTAGATTCCGTTGTTCGCTAAACGAAATGAATTTTAAATTTCAAGCGCAGCCCAGTTCCATTGTTTTCACACGAAGTAAATTTTATTTTCAAATGTCGGCGTCACATGAAGTGAATTCTATTTTCAGCCTTTACTTGCAGCGCTCCACTGTTGGCTACGTGTACCCTCACAGACTTTCTCAGGTTATCTCAGTATTCCCTCTCAAAGGCTGTCTCAAGTTATATCAGTATTCCCCTTCCCTCAGCTTTACAGGACTGCAGAAGATATCTATTAACGGTGACAGCAAAAGACAGAGCAAGCACGAGATCCGAAGAAACCAACATAGGGAACGAATGAACACACCCCTAAACTGATGAGAAGTGAATGGTTCATATAAACGTGTGAAAATAAATGTTTATTTCTTTGTAGTATAAACAACAACATCGCTTTCTGTGCGCTTCACGCGCATTACCTCTATATTATTTTAACGAAAATCTACAAAGATCTTTTCCCTCCTCACAATTTAAACGTTTCTGGTATGGCACCATACATTCATTTCCTTGGTCGGCGATCAGTTCAGCAATCACCGCCCAGTACGTCTTGTGGCGTCTTGAAGGGCAGCAACAAATTCTCTCCATCTCTCACGGTCTGTCGCCTTTTTTCTTCTTCTACAGTTTTCCGCCAGGTAGCCTTAGGTCGACCTCGCTTTCTTTTTCCCTCGGGTGTCCATTTCATGGCTGTTTTAGCGATATTGCTTTTTTGTGCTATTATGACATGCATATCTTCTAGTTCATATTTGACAAGCAGGTCTCTACTATGTATTGTTTGAAAAGACACCATACAAAGCGAATAGTTCATTATTTTCAATCCATGTCCTTGCATGATTCTAAATGGCCAATGTTATATATCAAGTGCCGTGCCACGTGGCGTAGGCGATCATTTCTCTCCACGATTCCCTGTCTTTAAACTTGATTATGAGAACCGCCGGTGACCTTCTTCCTAGCCACAATGACAGTCCATCCAGTAAATTCTCTCTCTGGCTTCCTCTGTCTCTTCTTCCCTAAATTTTATCAGTTGCCACAGTGTGTTTCAGTTTTCCTCTTCTCAGAAAATGTCCTACAAATCTCGCTTGTCTGCCTCTGATCTTTGTTGTAATTTGCCTTTTAACTCCAGGCTTAAGACTTCGTTGGATTTCTTAGCTGTCCATGGTACCTTCAACATCCTTCTTATGAACCACATTTCCATGGCATCCAATTTTCGCTGTACTCTCTTATTCATGGACCATGCTTCACACCCATAAAATAAAATTGGCTCGATGTAACATTTAAGTACTCGGAATCTTGTTTCCATTGATATGGATCTGTTGCACAAGATGTTTCTCATTTTCTGGAGTGCTGACTTGACCTGAGCATGTCTGCTTTTTATTTCGTTGTGACAATTCCCATAATTGTTCTTAAGTGCTTGAATTTATTTCAGTTATGTGCCATCGATGGTAATGCTACATTTTGGTGGTATTCTTTTTTTTTTTTTTTGAGATGACCAATACTTCAGTCTTCTATTTATTCAGGCTGAGACTTTTACTTTTACTTTCACGAAACACGACGTCCAGAAGAGCCTGTAGCTCCCCTTCACTTTTAGCAATCAGAACTATGTTGTCTACATATCTTAAATTGTTAAGGTTGTACCCGCCAATTTATATTCCTGCCAAGCTCTCTATATTTCTCATTATGTTCTCGCTGTACAAGGAGCAGGAGATAGAACACATCCTTGTCTCACTCCAAATTTTATGTCTTGGAATGCTCCAATTTGGTTCTCAACCATCATTGCTGCTGATTGCTGCCAGTATATGTTTTTGATGAGTTTCAGATCTTTCCTATCTATGTTGATGTCTTCCAACATTCTTATAATTTCTCTGTGTCTCACTTTACCGAATGCTTTACAGTAGTCTATGAAGCATAAGTATAGGTTTTTCTTTACTTCTATTGATCTTTCCATCAATGTTATATATATATATATATATATATATATGGCATTACTTGTGCCTTTTCCTTCGACGAAGCCACACTGTTCTTCAGCGATTTCTGGTTTTATTTTGCCCCTGACTCTTCTCATGACAATACGAAGCAGGATTTTGGTAACATGGCTCTTAAGACTAATGGTTCGATGGTCTTCACATTCAACTGCACCTTGTTTCTTTGGTAGGGCAATGAAAAGCTGACTGCAAAAGGTCTGATGGGACACAGTTACTGTTAAAGATGTCATTCAGCAATCTGGTAATTATTTCTATGCCAAGCTCTCCTAATGTTTCCAATTCTTCCTTGGTGATTTTATCTGGTCCTGGTGCTTTGTTGTTCTTCATGTGTTTGATGGCTTCTTCCACT
Source organism: Achatina immaculata (assembly GCA_009760885.1). Lineage (NCBI taxonomy): Eukaryota > Metazoa > Mollusca > Gastropoda > Stylommatophora > Achatinidae > Lissachatina > Lissachatina immaculata. The sequence continues at coordinate 109,635,893 of CM019691.1, read as the reverse complement.
TCTGCTTTTAATATGGGAGGCCCTTCATTATTATTTCGTATATCTATTTCGCCTATACTGTCCTCATAGAGTTCTCTAATGTATTTGCACCATCGTGCCATTACTTCATCTCTGTCCACTATTGTATGGCCCTCCTTTGACTTCAGGCAACCAGCCTTGTGGTATGCCCTTTTGTTTGTTAACTCCTTTATTTGTTTGTATCTATCTCTTGTGTTTCCATTATGGTGTGTCTCTATTTCATTACATTTCTTATTTAGTCAATCTTCTTTAACTTTATCGCATTTGTGTCTTATTCCTTTATTTACTTTGTCATATTAATCGTTATCTTTCTTAAGACTTCTTATCCAATCCATTAGTTGCAAAATTTCTTCTGTCATCCACCCCTGGCTACAGCGTCGTTTATTTAGAGGTAGGATTTCGACAGATATTTGCTGAATATATATATACAAAACTCCAGAATTTGACAGAAGCGGTATAGACACTTTTTGCCTGCTTATATATGTAATTAATAGTGCCTCTACACAGTACAGTTCCGTAAATTAAGTGACTTATTTTATCAATAAAAACGGCCACTTGTTGAGGATGAAGATGCAGGAGTCATTCTGTACATGTCTCTCTCTCTCTCTCTCTCTCTCTCTCTCCTCCTTCTCTCCTGCTCAAGCATGTGTCCCCTGGTATTTTTTAGATGAAATGAATAAAACTCTTGGAAGTCGCAGGAAAGAATTCTACCTAATTATATCCCCTACGTGTCAAGACGTAATGAATTAGCTTGCAACGAACTCAATGATCAAGTAATGAAGCACAACTAGATTGATTGTCATTAAATAAATGGGATGTGGCTTCTAGTTTTCTTCTACTCAATACTCACACACACAAAAATACAACCTCAAAACCTCGGAGAAGATGGAAGATGATTTGAGGACAGACACATACACTCACTCACTCACTCTCTCTCTCTCTCTCTTTCTCTCTCTCTCTCTCTCTCTCTCTCTCTCTCTTTCTCTCTCATTACGTTATATTTTACTTAGCCTGTAAAGTCTCCCATGTGAATCGCAAGAATTTAGTTTTATATAGTAATGAATCTATGAGAAACCTTGGATACAGCGTACAAAATCGTGCTGAAAATACAAGAGAGACTGAGGAAGGAGAATGAAGTGGGCTTCCTTTTCATTCGTGAGGGCTTGTCATAATATCTGCCTATTAGTTTATCACTAGAATCTAACCCTGACCTTCTTAAAGCACGACGGCCTAACAAATGTCATAGCAATTGTTCCCTTCAAAACCCATAATTCATAAATCAACAGGACAGCAACGCCCGAGAAATCATCACAGAAACTTTATTATTCCAGTCATGTAAGAATCACGTTGTTCACGCCCATAAAGGTCGCCAAGGCCAGGAGTCATACAAGCTCCAGGTCACGAAGAAGTAAAGTACAGACAATCATCATCATCATCATCATCATGCCTCCCCTCGAAGTCTGGCTGCAATAACCCTCCAAGTCTATCTCATGAATACATTATTTCAGAATGCTGTGCCCACAATGAGGCGCGAACTTTGTTCACGTGATCAAATTCCCCTCTCTCACCCTGGGTACAAAAGATGGGTGCTTTGCCCCGACAAGACACTGGTCTAGCGCTAAATGAAGACAATTCAAGCTGCGGGCAGTAACATTTCTTTTTCAACAATTTATAAACATCACAGCCACAAAGCTAGACAAAAAAAGTAAGGTAAATGTTAGCTAACTAACAGAATACTTTCTTCATTAATAGGCGCAGTTAAGATTTAAAAAGATCCAAATTAATCAAACTTGTAAGCTACAGTTCATAATATTACCACAGACTAGAGTATGTATTAGGAATACATTCTCACATCAATAAAATGCTTACAATGAGCAAAAAACCTTGATACTGTACTAAATCCAACTCAAGACTCCCTTCACATACGAACTAATGTTTTTTTTAACTAACAAAAGCATGCGCGAAACGCAAAGTCAAGAACCCTCCTAACAATACGTTTCGGGCACGTACAGTTTGTCCTGTCTTGAATTTCAGCGACGTATCGTTGGGCATTCAGGTGTCCTTCAATTTGCACCATGTCACTTCTTACCATGAAGTCGATCGTCCCCCACACCAGTACACCTCCACCACCATTTGGAGGAGCCTTATCCACGCAGTTCTAGGCGTAGCGTTCATGGACTCTTCTCCGCCTATCGTGTCGCTGGAGTAGAAAGAATGATTCATCACTAAACCAAACTTTTCTCCAATCATTCGCAATGGTGTATCGACGATTCTGGTTCTCCCACTGCAGTCGGTTCTGGCGATGGCGGACAGTAAGAACAGGATCTCTGTAGGGTCTTCTTGCCCAAAAGACCAGCGTCGCAGCCGGTTCCTGACCGTTTGATCTGAAATTCGACGAGCTGCTATCAGTGACTGGAATGTTGAGGACGTAGATGCAAATCGATTCCTGAGGTGACGCAGCTATATGAAGCGGTCTTCGGCAGGAGTTGTGACTATGGGTCTTCCACTGCGCGGCCGGTCTGCAACTGAGCCAGTTTCTTGAAATCGTCTCCAAATGCGACTAATGGTGCTTCTAACCACATTAAATTGTCTGGCCACTACACTTTGTTACTGTCCAGTCTGTAAACGTCCAATGATGATGAGTCGTTGTTCTGTAGTGAGATGAGCAATACGTGCACACTGAATTCAATTTTCAAATGAATTGATTCGAGGAGCGTCAATCTTTTACAGGCATTCAATAACATGGTCAGTGAGTTTTGTGTTCAGTAAGTTTCACGGGATTCTCGTGAACATATCATGAGTTAAAGTAAAAATTGCAGTTTTGACTAGTTTCGCTTTTCTGTTCTCATGAATCATCTGCTGAGTACAATTCAGGTCAGCACGTGAAGTTGATGTCCAAGTGAACGTTTCAGGCAATTTGCCCTTGTCTGATCAGCAAACTTCAGTTTAAATCGCAACATCGTATTTGTTGCGTTTCTTTTTTTTAAACAGTATAACTGACTACAAATCAGTTTGAATGCATGCCAAAGATAAATACACAAAAACTTCTCGGAATAACATATAAACATCGGCCTTAGCTTGCAGTTGTCTGTTGCATTAGCCTCCTATAAACAGTGTTAGCCTGCCTGTTGCATTAGCCTCCTATAAACAGTGTTAGCCTGCCTATTGTATTAGCCTGCTAGAAACAGTGTTAGGCTATCTTATGCAGCCGTGAACCCAGATATAGATTTCTCTTCTTTTGCAATAAAAGTTCTAGCTGGCATTTTCTTCCAGCACAAGCCAGTTTCATCTAAACAGAATATATTTGACCATCAGTAAACCGGCATCATCGTGACCTGCTGGATGCCGCATAAGTGATTTTGTCGGATTACTGATGGTTTCTTAGAATACATTTAACCCAACAGCTGACCACTTCATTCTACCTTTACTGTAAGTAAGTACACGTAAAGGAACAAGAAAAGTTAAATAGAAATCAAGGTACTACTCTGGACAGCGTATGATGATACTACTCTGGACAGAGTATGATGATACTACTCTGGACAGAGTATGATGATACTACTCTGGACAGAGTATGACGATACTACTCTGGACAGAGTATGACGATACTACTCTGGACAGCGTATGATGATACTACTCTGGACAGCGTATGATGATACTACTCTGGACAGCGTATGTTGTTTGCGCTTCGCACAACGAGAAGCACTGTTTGTATTCACGACAGCCATGGCCAGGGCTAAATGTCACCAGGTTCTAATAAAAATCCACAGAAGGCAATTAAACATGCCTTACCAGTTTTTGAAATCGCCCAAAGCCAGCGGATGCAGCAGCCAGCGCCGCCAAACGGTAATGGCAGGTCAGTGCGGTGAACCGGGAAACCTGAGATGTGTCTCGTGGAAATTAGTGCCGGTTAATTGAATGAACCGGGGAATTGATTGCCGGATCTGTAATGGTCACGTGTATCTGTTGCTTCGTACGGCCAATCTATCTTCTATAATTTTTTTCCCCAAGTTCTGCGGGATAAATTTTTCCATCTGCAGTAACCACGTTAGCGTCTTCTCCGAGTTATGTAAATCTGACCCAGCCTTAAATCCATTAATCCACCCTCTGCTTGCCTCAAATTGTTCTTCTGCTGGTGTCTCTCCTCTTTCAGTCTTCACTGCATTAAGTAGTGTTAGGGCTTTAGCCTCGATAATGGCTGTGCTAACAGGAATTTCTGTCCCTGATTTGGTTTTGAGTCCATGCAATTTAATACTCATTACATACCAACAATTAGGGTTTCCAGCCTCGCGAAGACTTTAGTATGTACTGGTGCAGCATTTTCATTTCCTCTAGCAGTATGGCTTTAGTCTTAAGAATTGAACCAACTGTTCAGCAAGGTACACCTAGGCAGCGGCTGGTAAGCAGCTTGGGGCATGCTTTGGTCACTAAGTCTGATTAGTTCTAGCTTTTCTTGGAAACTGAGGATCTTTGCGTTCGTTTAGCTGTACTGTCCTATTCAGACGGCATTGTGCGTACTATTAACACAAACATAAAAATATTACACACACACACACATTACAAGAGCCACTTCGAAAACAAACTTAGTCAGATTAGAAATCAGGGTTGCCAGTCTGCCTTTTTGTGTGGTGTGAGTATAAAAAATATATATTTATATATGTTTGCTTTTTTATTTTAACAGGTAGTGTTTGGCTTTAAACCAAAATTTGTAACCTGACAAGCCTGATTGCTGCGTGGAAGGTGGTCGACATCGGTCGAAATAGCGAACCACGTAGTCGAATGCGTGGCTTCTAGTTATAACTGAGCGAGCCGTCGAAAAAGCGAGGAACACCTGTATCAAGTTTATATAGTAATGACAAGCACATAATATCAAGTATATCAGAAGAGCATTTGGATTGGTATCCGTTTACTTAACGGGGAACTAAAAATGAAACAAACGTCGAGAACTGAAGAAACATGTTGATTTTCAAGAACTGGGAAACGAAAAACTCAGTCAAGAATGCAATACTGATGACAGAACAAAATAAGCTATGCGAGAAAATGGTTTAAGTATTCCGACTTGCTCAAGACAGGATTGGCTGGAGAACTTTCGTTGATGCCTTATGCTCCACTGTGAGTACAGATGATGATGAAAATGATGATGTGTTTCAATAAATTGTTATATCACTTTCTTTTCTTAAAAGAAATACAGCTCGACTGACCGCTTCCACGTCTTGCAAATTGAAAGCGCACAATAGTTTCTAATGTGTGGGGAAAAAATAGACAAACAGAAAAGAGAAATTTACGAAGCTGACAACTGACGCGCGTCTGTCGAATTACACAAATTTTCTCTGAAGTTCTATCTATTCAATCATTTTTTTGCCCGAACTCTGATAAACTCTTTTAAAAAATGCAAATGCAGAATCCAAAATAAGGTAAGGATCGTTAAACACTTCCTCCTTACGTCTCCTTCGAAAAATCAATCGTCACGAATACGGGCCATGGGTGACTTGGATTATCTAGAGCTAAAAATGAAGGCTGACATTTGCCATGTTCTTCCTATATCCTGTAAAATCTCAACACTTCACAAGGTCTAAAAATGCCACGGAAGAGAATATAACCGTTTTAGAGGGACGGACGGCACACTTTCTGTTCTTGAGGGACGGACGAATGGATGTAGTATATACAGGAATATGGAGATTCTTAAACCTAAGCTTTTTTTTTTAATATCTGAAGCAATAAAAAAAAGAATAAGGTCAGAGGGTGCGCAACTCCGAGTAAATCGGTACCAAATGAAACGGTATAAATAGGAGATGTGAGAACATTTTAATCGGTCGGGAAAACTGTACACTGAGCACGTAGGAAGGTGCCAATGGATCGTTTAAGCACGAATGAGTGTGTATTTCGTCGATGGATATAAATAATATTTGCTTGACTGTGATTTATACGCATGGAAGTTGTGCTGTCCTCTCCAATTTATCCCGAAACACCCAGGTATGGTCGATATGAATGATATATAAATGGGCACAGTTTTTATAATACACATGTTCTATAAGATTTTGATATCGTGTCATACACAATGAGGGTTTATATGTGCACACACATTTATGCATATGCATTTTGTTATACACAATATATTTCTTGCAAATAGTGGTTACAATGAGACAATCATTAAGAACACCAGTTTGAGATTATACATGGGACGATTTTGTTTTAATCATACTAGCCACATAATATGTACAATATATTAACTGATTTCAGTCATTCCTTCTTTACGCTTGTATTTTATGGGGGAATCAAAGGTCTAGACTGTAGATAAAGGTTGATCTTGTCATGTATAATATAACTGAGCATCTCTGATGGAAGAATCAGTAGTTGTATTTTTCTTTACTGTAATGTTTTGATGTGAAAGAATGAATAAGAGATGGGAGTAAGGTGAAGAACAGATCGCAGGCCAGGCACAATATATCTAAAATCCATGTAATAACAATCAAACACCAGATCAGCAGTACCCTAAATAATAAAACAATATAAAAAATTAAATAACTTTTATTTTTATTCCTACAAATAGCGATAGAAAATTATTAAGCGGACGGCACACCTACTGTTCTATAAGGATGGACGAACGGACGGCACACTTACTGTTCTATAAGGATGGACGAACGGACGGCACACTTACTGTTCTATAAGGATGGACGAACGGACGGCACACTTACTGTTCTATAAGGATGGACGAACGGACGGCACACTTACTGTTCTATAAGGATGGACGAACGGACGGCACACTTACTGTTCTATAAGGATGGACGAACGGACGGCACACTTACTGTTCTAGAGGGCCAGGCGGACGGTAGAGTTATCAGAGTCGACGAACAAGAGTTGGTTAAGACCCTAATCTATTTATTCCAAGAAAACATTCGTGAGATGAAAATTCTCTTCCACTGCAGCCTCACCAATGGAACCTGGATTGACGTGTTCCCAACAGTAATGGAGACCATAGAGATGTTTTCTTTATTTTTTTGTTTATTTGGGGCATTCAAGCAAGCCACCATATCCAATTTCCCATCCATCTAAGTGCCAGTGTGCTTCAGGATCTAAAACACAGAGCTGCATTTAAATAACTAAAGTTTTGAGTTACCAGATGATCGTACAATAGTACAAAAACAAAAACCAGTAACAAAAACAACAACTGCCATAAAACAATAATCGTAACAAAAATAAATACGCTCACAAATCTCCACTTTTATCTGCTGATATATTTTTTTTCCAATGCATCTAATTCCAAACACATTAAGTGTAAGAAAAGCATACTAAACCAGCTTACCTCCCTTGACCTCGCCGTTGGTACATATGGCGGTCATGGAATTGGCAGTGATTGTGGTGACCACTGCCGAGAGGAGCACAATCACAGTTGCCTGGATGATGCCAGCGTTTCCTACCACCCAAGGAAGGCGGATGAACAGCATCACGCCAAAGATGTTCAAAATACATCGTATCTGCGGACAAAATGTCAAAAAAAAAAGGCGTCATGCAACGGAAAATGTGCCACCTTCCAGGCGAATATTCTAGTCTGCCTCTTCAAAAGTAAACAGGTTAAACTGAGGACGCATACTGCATTAAATTCCACAATTTCGGAGGTAATTAATTATTGTATTTTGAAGGAGATACCGAAGGATCGTGTACTCAGGAGGAGCATAACAGCCAACGCCAGTCGGCACGGCACCTGATGATGATGATGATGATGACCGAAGGGGTGATTGAAACAGTCCTTCCTAACTAACTTACCTCGATATACAGAAAAGTCACAGACTACTAATTTGTTAGCATGAAATAGTACGTTAACATACAGACAACCACACAGAGAAACGCCATGCATGAAATATGTGCATTATGAAGCGTATATTTCTGTGATTTTTCGATTTTTTCATTAGTTATGAGTAAAAATAACCTCATCAGCGTGATAAAACAACAAAATATGCCTGCTGTACTTACAGTGATCTACATTCAGTTACCATCAAAAACTCATGTCTAAACTGAAGCACACCCGAAGCGGATAACTTATTCCTCCGAATAATTCGAATGCTCATGCTATCTTTGCTAACGCTTCAAAAAATACATTTTTACATAACCAAATTACAAGAGTCTGGAACGGAAGATTTGACCGAGAGCTGGGCAGAAATCAGACTAACATGATACCGGATTAATGAAGGTCTATTTGCATAAACAACCGAACGAAGAGGGGGAGGTGACGTACGGAGTAAACCCCACAGAGCAATCTCTGGCCACATTGTGGTTGGATTTTTTAAAAAAGTAATACGAGAATCAAGACTGAAAGATTCAGCGGAATTTATAAAGTCGGGAGACAGCAGACATTCAAACAATGCGTAGAAATTAAGAACTGACAATCTTTTCTTAATGGGAACCACTGAAGACTGAATACCTTTGTTAATATATAACCCAACTTCAATCACTCTGAATTACATTTTCACAAAAATATCCATTTCAGCCCCATTCTCTACAGCTCTGAGAAATAAAGAACTTTTTTTCTGTGACTCACGAAGATGCTGTGGCAATCAGCTACCCGCAGAGGACGTGCTAGCGTCAGAGATGACGAACCGTAGCAGATCAAGACCCTGTCCTATCTCCCCGTTGGCACCCCCCCCCCCCCCCCGTAACAAGCCTAGCCTGACTAACGAGGCAAGGATCGTCGTAGTCTCCACGGTGGTGGAGTCTGCTAAAGAAGTACTGCATACCAAGTGCTTTTCAACTGCCCCCAGGGACTGAAGAAGCTGACGCCATAACCCGCTCCCAAGCCGACACGATGCTGTGCCTCTATAACCTTCACAGCATCTGCTGCAAAGAACACCAGCTCACACTTCCAGGGAGATAGAAGACAAGACAATACAAGACTTCAGTGACTCATTTGGGCAGACAGAAGACGAAGCAAGACAAGACTTCAGTGACTCATTTGGGCAGACAGAAGGCAAGGCAAGGCTTCAGTGACTCATTTGGGCAGACAGAAGGCAAAGCAAGACGAGACTTCTGTGACTCATTTGGGCAGACAGAAGGCAAGGCAAGGCTTCAGTGACTCATTTGGGCAGACAGAAGGCAAGGCAAGACAAGACAAGACTTCAGTGACTCATTTAGATGAGTGTACAAATGACATGCCAAACCCCCATATTTCGTATAAACTGATTTTACATATACTAATGTGCATAAAGAACAATATGGAAATACTCTACAACTGTTCAAGATACACACACTGAACGAGCGATATTTACAGTGAGACCACATTAGTATTACCAAAGAATTAAGAACGAATAAAAAAGGGCCACAAATTTCGCACTGATAATCTCGATGAATGCTGACCTACCTGCCGCCACCAACTTCCTCTTGACCCCTACAACAAACAAAAAAAAAGCCACTCAGAGCACGTGGGTAAGCCCCCCCCCCCCCCCTTTCTTAATCCGGAGGGTTTGGAGATTCGTGTTTGGTTGGGAGGCTCTTGTTTATAACCAGATTTACAACTTCCCGTTGAGAATAAACTGAGCTATTTTCGTGCTCACCTACGTGTGTGCTTCGTTCACGGTGTTTTTGGTGCAGGTCATAATTAACAGTTGTTCTGGACGTATTTTCTTTCATCACTTATTTGCTCATTACCCAATATTTTGTTATTCCGCACCTTTTCTGTGTTCAGTGTTTTCAGAGAAGAAAGGTTATTCACATACAAAGTCAGTTCCGTGCATGCGCAGCTAGTCTAGAGATGAAAGCGAGCAGACAAACGCGATGACGAAAGGTGTAAATGAAATTTAAAGACAAAAACAAGTTAGTGAGATATTATTTTAAAAGTCTGGTCTGCGTCGTCCGCGTTTTCTGTCTTCTCCACGCCTTCTCTTCATCTCCGATTCCAGATGAAGAAAAAGCAATAGAAAATTCCAGTTTACTTCTTCTGCTCGCGCCCCCTCCAAATAATACCATATAAACACACACATAAAGCAACAGAAAATATCCCAGTTTCCTTTTTATGTTCTTCATTTAAGCGCCCGCACACATACAGACACACACACACACACAAAACAAATAAATATTCCAGTTCCCTTTATCTGCTCCCCATATAAACAAACACATAAAACAACTGAAAATTTTGGTTCTCCTTATCTTCCCCAATATAAACACACAAAATAACCGAACATACGTGTTCTTATCTATCCCTGTATAAACACATATAAAACAACAACAAATTCTAGCATTCTGTCTCCCGCATAAATAAGCAGACATAGCAATACAAAATGACGGTTCTGTTTATCTGTCGATAATGTTACAGGACACACTACTCTGTGGTTAAAAGTGAAAAAAAAACCATAAACAAAGCCACGTTTAGACGCGAGAGAATTACAAAAGAATTACCTTGGACTTGAACCACGGACTCCGGTAAGATGAGAAACCGTTATCTGCCCCCCCCCCCCCCACATAAAAAGGCACATAAAACAATAGAAAATTTCGTTTCTCCTTATCTGTCCCCCATATAAACACACACATAAAACAACATTCTGGTTCTCTTTATCTGCATCCCATATAAACGCATATAAAACAACAGAAAATGTTGGTTCTCCTTGTCTCTCCCAATATAAACACACATATAAAACAACAGAAAATACTGGTCTCCTAATCTGTTCCCCCATATAAATACACACATATAAAAACAGAAAATACTGGTTCTCCTTATCTCTCCCCATATAAACACAAACACAAAACAACATTTTGGTTCTCCTTATCTGCATCCCATATAAACACACACAAAACAACAGAAAATGTTGGTTCTCCTTATCTGTCTTTAAATAAACACACATAAAACAACAGAAAATACTGGTTCTCCTTATCTCTCCCCATATAAACACATACATAAAACAACAGAAAATGTTGGTTCTCCTTATCTCTCCCCCATATAAACATACATTTATAACAACAGAAAATACTGGTTCTCCTTATCTCTCCCAATATAAACACACACATAAAACAACAGAAAATGTTGGTTCTCCTTATCTCTCCCCATATAAACACATACATAAAACAACAGAAAATACTGGTTCTCCTTATCTCTCCCCATATAAACACACACATAAAACAACAGAAAATGTTGGTTCTCCTTATGTGTCCCCATAGCAATTCAAATTGCTGGTTCCATTTATCTGTTCCCCTCCCCCCATATAAACAGGCAGACAAAATATCAAATTCCTGTCCTATTTATCTATTCCCATTACAAGCGCCAATAAACAGAAACACTACTTTTTACAAAACATCGATATATCAGGGATGTTCATGTGTCAGGGCTGGAAAGCTAAAGGTAATAATACAGAGAAGGAATGGAACTGTAAAAGATCGAAGAGCACTGAGATCATACATGAATACAGAAAATGTGATTATTTTTCTGTATCCTGCATCAAAAGACAAACATTAGGAAAGACATTATAACAACGTCTGGTACACAGCAATTAAACTGCGCTGTCTTTCATCTGTCGGAAGTGACGATAGACAGCTGGAATGGGGAAAGATCATCCACCAGGATAGAACAAGCAAGAGACCTGGCACACAGATTTATCCCGTATAACTTTAACATCCCGTTCCTGTCGCCCCTTTCCATCCTCCCACGGCATTCCTCTCCCCCCTCCCTATTTCCCCCTAAATCTTTCCCTGTGCATGCGGACAACGCCTACCTTCACTTATGTTTGTAGAAGAGCTCTAATCAATGTCTGCTACTGCGGGCTCAGGCTGTGTGGCCTCAGAACGGTAGGAACAAACTTCTCCGACGACCGGCCGGGACTAGCCTGCTCTGTGGCTGTAAGTGGAGTTTAACCCGACTCCAGACTTTTTCTGACCCGGGAAGTTTTAGCGCGATTAAATACCAGTTGCTTGAATCCCTGTTCCTGCCCTACTCTTTAGCCTGAAAGTTCACGGAACTAATTGTGATGTTCTGTTAAATTACTCTCTTAGCATGGCGAACTACATTTATTAAGCCTAGAGGAATGCTAAGATACAGAACATGGAAAAACGTGCTGATCGACTAAAATATTACAAAGACTGTAGAAACACAAGTCACACCAAGAGGCAGAGAATACAGTGTGTAAGGAATGAGACGGATGAGCAGATAATGAGTGAACTAAAAGACTGGTATGTTAAAAAAAAATAGGGCCAGCGTTTCTCACTTTGTATTAAAATACTTAACAGATGGAGACCTGTTACAAGGCTGTATGTAGCCTGCTCTTCTCAGCCAATTCAGAATTCTCTACGCACAAGCCTGTTTTCTAATTATACATTTAATATGTCACGTGGTCACGTAGGTTGTGTGCCTTTGGATACCCACACCTGATACTGAAAAAGAAGAGTTTACACACGCCAGAAAATTGAATAGACGGACTTGATGCAACAGACTTACTGACAGAGGAGGCATATTTGCTAATCTTAGGGCGCAATTTGCACACAAAAATAGTCCAGATCTGTTTACACAGTGTCCGTCTGTCTGTCTCCATATTGTTGATTTAACCATTCAGTTTAGTCGTGCCAGGACTATTATAATCTGGGTGTATCTCTTTAATCTGCCTTTCCCTCAGCTTCATTATGTCTAGTATTTGTAGATATCTACTTAATTCTGTCATAATAATACTAATGCCGTGGGAGTGTTCCTCTCTCACCCATTCTCAAATTATTCACTTCGTTTCTTACCTACATTCTACTTATCAATAATAATCGTAACTATAATAAAACAGAAATAATAATAACAACATTAATAATATTAATTATTATTATAACACTATCCTAACTTAAAAGGCTCTAATAATACTACAATCATAACTTACAAGGCACTATGTTACAAGCTATTACTGAAAGATTCAATAATCCCCTCTGAGACTTGGTCGACGCTCCCCAGGATTAGGATGCTGCTGTTGAGTCCTAAATGTGTCTTCATTACAAAGTCTACCAAACTCGTTACACCGCTCTGTAAAATAAACAGGGGTCGCGTAGTTTTGTTCCGTAGGTGAAAATTTAACATTTCAAACTACTGTAAAAGCTAAAAATAGGTACACATCACTCTGTCACATTCAAGAAGGAAAATAAAATTTGATGGCTGTACTTATTATTATAAAATGTTTGCGTGGACTTTGATACAGTTTGTGTGGCATGATAAGATGTAACAATGGCGGCAAGCTACCCTTTAGCGATCTCTTACAACATAATCAGTATGAAGAAGTGGCCTAAATCTTTCTCCAAGACTAGTAACTGCTAACCTTTTTCTACGATTACAGACGCCATATGGATTGCCAGTATGTCTCCCATACATCATATGGATTGCCAATATGCCCCCCCCCCAATACCTCCTATGGATTGCCAATATGTCCCCAGTACCCCTTATGGGTTGCCCAGTATGTTTCCCATACTTCTTACGTCCAGCAAGTCCCCACTCTTATGGAGTGTCTACTGTGTCCCCATATCTCCTTCGCTAGACTGTTGAAAACATCACCATCATAAGTCCTATTAGGTTCTGGTATGACTTGAAAAGTTCCGTTTTACTTTACATACGATATCATATGGATATATCATATGGATAGCTGCCAACAGGTTAGCTCAAATAAAATTCTAATATAATGACACTTTTTTTTCTAGCTATTGCGCAAAAATCTAATATCATGTCCCATTTATTCGGTTCTCATGCCCCCAATGGGTACGGATATTTCTGATTAAGAACCCATGTCCTAGATAGAAGACCAGGCCTCGGGTAACACATGGAGATAGATTGGGTTAATCAAAATAAATGACTGTAAAGGCTATGCAGCGAAAAAAGAGAGCTCCCACAAATTAGAAAACAATTAGTCGTTAAGGTCACTGGTCGGTCTAGTCCTGGTAGCCTCGGAATGATCTTTAGACAATTATCTTCTGGACTTTACAGAACGTAGGCGGGCAGGTGAGCTAAACTCTAGGACTGATCCACCTGGTTTATATGAAGCGAGTGAACAATAAACATGGATCATCTCGTCTTAGTGTGGTTTATGGAGATCTTTCTTTCTTTCAGTTTCTGTTTCTGTCTGTCTGTCTGTCTGTCTGTCTGTCTCTCTCTCTCTCTCTCTCTCACACACACACACACACACACAGATTTTCTCTCTCACGCATGCTCACTCACACACTTTCTTTCCTCGCACACATATTTTCACACACACACATTTTCTCTCACACTCTCTCTCTTCGCACACACACAAACTTTCTTTCACACACGCACAAACTCGTTCATATGCACGCACACACTGACTCTCTCACATATACACATAGTCTCTCTCACATACATTCTCTCACACGCACACATACTCTCAGACTTTCTCACATACAGATACTCTCTCGCACACTATATGTCACACACACATACATAAACGCACACTCCTCAAACTTCCAGATACAACAAAGACCCCACTAAAACTATAACGCAGAAAGATGTTCTTAAGGTGGTCTGTCTGTATCTTCCTCTCCTCCCTCCAGCACAAGTCTGGTGAAAGTTAACATATCGCACGTTAAAAATATACAATTTACTGCGGCTTGAGCTCCCGATCAATATTTCCAATCTCATGTTCAACAAAAGAAAAATATTTGTGCACATCTAAAAACACAAACGTTAAAACGCTAAAGGGTTCTCATCTCTGCGCACACAGGACGAGTCCACAGATGTTTCCACTTCCTCCACTGAAGGAGGATCTCAGCTTGGTGGACGTACTCCGTAGCACTAGCGAGAACTCTGACGGACTGGAGGGGCACACCCACGATGTGGATATGGAACATGACACAGCCTTTGCCGGCAAATAAACAGGCAAAAAGAAGCAAGACAGTGCTTTACTTGAGGTGATATATTTCTTCTACAGTGCATACTCGCTTCACTGAGCTTAAGACAACAAACAGGGGAAAGAAAACAGTCTAAAGCAACAGCTAATAATTTTTTTTAAAAAGACATCTGATTTCAAAAGGTAGAGAAACAAAAAAAAGAAAGGAAAACAATCTGCACCACGGTTTATGCAGTCTAGATATCAGATTTAAAATTATATATGAACGGACGACAGCACGATAACTGCGCTAATCGACATGAAGATTGATATGTTTGACAAGGCTTTAACTTCGGTTCTTTCTCATCTGCCTGTCGCATTCTCCATTCTGTCTCAGTTTAAAAAAAAAAGCTGAAATGATCGAACTTTAATGTAATGTGTATCCTTGCAAAAGATAACTTCTGACAAAAAAACATGAAATCTGGAAAGAGATGAACAGGAGGAATTACCGCACCGTCAGCACAACCTGAAACGAATCTATTTGAAAATAAAACAGACATTGGATAATACACAGTATTAAGTGTTTTCTACTGTCTCTGAACTGCATGTAATACACATATACTGTATATAACGCGTGTGGTATCAGAGACCTGGGCACATGCCTGGGAAGCAAAGAATAGGACCACTGTACCCTATTACGCATGAAAGTAAAAGGCGACTAAGGAGGGTTCGGCATAGGGCCAGCAACCCTATCCGGTAACAAATCCATCAGATGCTAAAGAAACATAAACAAGGGGAAAAACAAACGCAGGAGGCAGGAGAAACACATAATTATTGAGGAGAGACGCTGGCGATGGTTGGGACATGTGCTCCGGATGACTGACGACTCACTACGAAAAAAAGCATTAAGACAGACACCACAGGGGAAAAGAAGGAGATACAGAGAAGAGCAACAGAGAGGATGTTGAGCAATAGAGGGCTCACTGGGTAAAAAGGGCAAAGGACAGGCATTTGTGGAAAACCCTTGCGGAAGCCCTGTGTGCTTTGGGCACTTAATGTTCAGAGAAAGACAGAGAGAAAGAAACTGCATAAATCAGCTGTACACTAACAAGATACTTTTAAGACTTTCCGTTTCAAAACAAAGCTGACAGAGTTGCCTAATACGAATCAACACTCAGAGCTCTTTTGCGTTCAGTCTAAACAAACACGAAAAACAGCACTTTTATAACCCAGCCGATGTTTTACAATTATGAAGAAACTTCTTTTCACTTTTTTACATCGAAAATTCTCAACAAAATTTGTTCTGGAACAGGATGGACAATAATTCAAGAGCGAAAGAGTAACAAGAACACGGAAGAGAGACAAGAAAAGACCTATTAAACTGCAGATTTGTGGAGACGTGGCACATATAAGGTTTATATAACCATAAGGAAAACACTCCAAAAACATGAAACAAAACTCAACAATAATGTTAACACCAGAAAGATTCTTGAACAGCACCTCCAGACAAAGAAACTGTTTTCGGAAAGGAGAGGGGGGGGGGGAATGAAAGGAAAAACTGAAATCGAACGAATGAAGTGACAACACAAACATCCAAAATAAAGTACAGCATAGCAGATTTGAGAAGACTGTGCAACTAACTGGCGCTTGGTCGAAAGTGTCACACATGCTCGTTAATTATGAAGCTTAAATTAACTGACACCTGTTTATGATATTCTTAAACCATCAAACTATATGACACCTGCTTATTATATTCTTAAACTGCACGTAGTGAAGGCCAAGCACTATATTCCTAAGCCATATTATGTATCACTTGTTCATTATCTTTTTAAATCATAATTATGTACCACTAGCTCATTATATCATATTATTTTAAAAAATATGGTGACTCCTGCTCATTCTATTTCTAAACCAAACTATGTCACATCTATTCATTATATGCTCCTAAACCAAAATATGTTAACCCTACTCTCTCTCTCTCTCTCATTCCTAAATCAGACTGCGAAAACTTACTCACCATATATTCCTAAACCAAATTATGTAAAACCTACTCACTATATATTCCCAAACAGACTGTGTAAAACCTACTCATTATATATTCCTAACCAAAAATGTGTATAACCTACTCATTATATATTCCTACACCAGACTGTGTAAAACTTATTCATATATTCCTAAACCGGAGCATAAAACCTATACACTACGTATATCCTCCTAAACCAAACTGTGAAAACCAACTCATCATATTTTCCTAAACCAGACTGTGTAAAACCTACTAATTAATTTTTTTTCTAAATCAGACTGTGTAAAACCTATTCATTATATATTTCTAAACCAGACTGTACAACCTACTCATTATATACCCCTAAACCTGACTCTGTGTAAAACCTACTCATGATATATATTCCTAAACCAAACTTATATAAAACCTACTCATGATATATATTCCTAAACCAAACTTATATAAAACCTACTCATGATATATTCTGTAGCATAGCCTTGTAAGTAATGATTATAGTTATTATAATTATTATTATTATTATTATTATTATTATTAGTGACATGATCAGGAATAAAGAATGTATTGGGGGGCAGAGAAGGGATAGTTAGAAGGACGAAGAACGGATACTCGGTACTTCAAAGACCTGATCAAAGGTAAACCGAATCGACATGGGTACGCCGATAGATCGTAACATTGCGACTTCACGCACACATGCAGTAGCCCAGGGGGAACAATTGACCAGTAGATCAAAGACTGAACAGAGAACGGACTAGGTCCCGAAGCAGGTAACATGAAAGAGATGGTGGACTTGTTAATGGGAGGTAACAATTAGACGACGGAGATGAAAGAGACTAAAGCGAAGACGCCAGTTGCGACCGGTTTTGGCGTGGTCAGAACTTACGAATATAAAGAAGGGAGGAGGATTCAGGAGGGCCGGCGGAGAGAGGAGGAGATAGAGAGAGGAGAGCAGAGGAGGTTTCAGGAGGCAGGGGGAGGAGCAGGCAGCTGCAGGTAGACAGATTAGGACTCAGCTGCAGGTAGAGAGAGGGTTCAGCAAGAGAGATGTAGAGATAGAGACACAGTGTTAGACTGAACTAGTGTACCAAGAGATCGCACAGTAATTGTTACCAAGAGCTTTTGTATTACTGAATATTGTGAACGCTGCTTAAATACTGCTTGTAGAATTATGAGAATTATGATATTGTGATTTTGTGAGATTTCGTGCTACTATGATGAAAATAATGAAATGTGTATAATCTTGCCTATGCCTATTATTACAAGTGAGTTATCAGCTATACGTATTGATCATATTGATATTATTTGTCAAATTAAAATGAATCAGTGAAATGTTCATGAGAAATCTTCTATTGCCATGTATGTGAAACTTCTATGTGAGACGTGATGAGGAAAGAGAAAAATAATGAACAATATAAATGAAATAAAACTTTGTTAAACTGGTGCCCGTGCCTATTCCTGACATTTGGGAGGAGACGACCTGGCGTAGAAGCTGCCACAATGAGAAGTATTGACTACTAGCGATCACGTGCCAGACTGTGTTGAACCGATGTGATTTAGGCAACTGATGTGACATACGCGAAGAACAATTGTTTAACAGTGTTAATTAGAGAACATTAATGAGACATTCACGAGGAACAACAACATCAGCGACAGAGGAACAGGAGATAGTTAGGTATTAGTTTGATTGTTGTTGAAATTGCAGTGTACATTGGTTTGATTTATATTGCTGTGTTAGAATATTTTTTTTTACTAGAAATTATTGTATTTTCACCAAATATTTCATATAGTGTGAAGAATACAGAGATTTTTGTTCAGAGATAGTATTAGAGAAAATGACAGAAACACCAGAACTAGACATACTGAAATGGGAGGTCAGATATTTGAGGAGAGAAGTATCTAGATTAGGTAGAGAGTTGAGACAGGAAAGAAATATGAGAATACATTACAATTTTTATCCCAGAATAGATGTTGGACAGACACACAACTCTTGTTATAGAAATGAGAGAGTTGAAAGTAGAAACAAATATCTAAACATGAGTTATAAAACCAGACAACCAACCTACAACGACACAAGGTTTAGAGACACCAGACAACCAGCCTACAACGACACAAGGTTTAGAAACAGCTACCAGCACAACTCTTTTAAAAGAAACGATTGGCATAACTATGAGACGAAGAGGAATAAAACTAGGGTAGAATTAGTCGAGGCTGGTAACCAGACAGTTAAGGACAGAAAAGACAGGTCAACAGACACAGAACTAGGCAGATTAGCTCACACAATGGTTGATGTAAGTGTAGGGGTGAGCGAAGATTGTTTGGTAAGAAAGAGTGATGTAGCCACAAACACTTTACCCACAGAAACATGTGATATTACCATAGAAACAGACAGGATCGTGTTAAAGGACGTAGCTACGCAGTCTTGTCTGACCAAGGATGAAGAAACAAATACGGTAGATGTAGTATTAAGAGATAGTTATACATGTATGTCAGAGACGAGTATTGATTTGAAAGAGGATCATGTAAGAGACTTCAACAATAGTCAGAGAATACTAGATAGTACAGAGGGCTCACAAGGTTATACAATAGGTGCTGTCACTGATATTAATATGACTGATGATAGGCTGACATCAGATGATGATGATGATATCCCAGATGAAGATGAACTTAAAACATTTATGAAAGATATCCTAAATTATGCCAGTAGGTCACAATCACACACGACGAAGAATGAGATAGTTAATGACGTACGTGTGGGCTATCCCGCATTAGATAACAAATATGGACAGATATACATAGAGGATGCGTTGAAGGATCTCATTGACCATGACCCGGCGTTAACCAGGTGGTCACACATATGGAAACATCAACTTAATACTAGTTCACAGATACAGGCAGTAAGGAACCTAAATACAACTGAGCGAGACAATAATAAACACATAAAGACAAAACCCAATAAACGACCAGTAAGAAGGGTGGAAGCAGTAAAACAGCAATTAATGAAGAGAAGTATAGGTCAAGATATTAGAACACATAAGATACCAGAAAAATCCAGTCAGTTCAATGGAAAGGTTGTGCACCGAGAACAGGTAAATAATTCTGATCATAGAACAAATCACAGGGTACAAAATTGTAATTTAGTGCAGAAAAGAGATACGTATATCCCAGATGACGTAGACATCATTAGAGTAGTGAGAAGATTTATATATAAGAGTACACCAGAAATGACCACTCAACAGATTTTGTTAAAAATTTATAAAGAATCAGCAATAGCAAACATACAAATGAGGGAAAAGTTTATCATAGCTACATAGATCGTATGCTAAATGATTTTGCTTATTCAGAGCTATGGCCACTTTAAGAAAAACGAGAAATGTACTGAGCAGATGAAATTTCAAAATAAGAAATATAACAGAAGAAGCGACAGAGTAAAATGATCATTAATATTCTTTTTACTGATGTGAGGAATCAAGAGGATATGTGCTTTCTTTTTATTTACCATAAGGGTTTATTAACTTTACATCTTATAAATGCTGGTAGGTTGACGGGAGCACAATTACGAGGTTGCTACATTTTTTTGGGGGATGCAAGGTTTCAAACTGATGTACATACAGGTATACATATCTTGAGGATAATGTGACTTAATTTTTTTATGTTTATGAGACGAGACTAATATGGCTCGCATTGATGATGTACATTTTTTACATTGCTACTAGGTATTTTTAATGTTGAAATGCTCAGAAATTGAGAGTGTTAGTAGTATAACACTCTATGTATCTTTTTATGGTGAATAATAATGTAATATTGCATATTTTTGTATGATGAATGAAGTGCATACACAATATTTTTTTGAGATATGGAAACAAACTTATCATTTGTATTAAGAAGAGTAGGGTGAGATGTTTGGGTGTTGCCAGATTGTTTAGTGGAACCGAGAAGGTTGTGTTGTGATTATCAATACGAGGATACCCTCACCACTAAAAATGGTTGGCATAGAGGATGGAGACCCAAGAGTTATCATGATAGAGGAGTACTTGGGGGGTAAAATAATTGAAGTCAGTGGAACAAATTTCGTGAGAATACGATGGGAGTATTCTGGTCTTTCAGGAACCAGTACATCACATTTCACACTGAGTATGTATCAGGGAATGTGTATGAGATATCCTATGGTTGCCGCTGATGATGAGAAACGGCAGGTTTGTCGACTGAAAATTAAATTAATTGAAGTCAGTGGAACAAATTTCGTGAGAATACGATGGGAGTATTCTGGTCTTTCAGGAACCAGTACATCACATTTCACACTGAGTATGTATCAGGGAATGTGTATGAGATATCCTATGGTTGCCGCTGATGATGAGAAACGGGAGGTTTGTCGAATGAAAATTCATCATAAGGTCAATAAAGTGATTCGTTTTGAGGTTGAGCCTCAAATGTAATGACAGTATTTTTGGTCATTTGAAAGAATGTATGCTTTTCTTTTTCTTAAAGTGTGTATGAGACATCATTTTGATGTAGAAGAGCAGCTATGAATTAATGTCTTACTGGAAATTTTTTTGAACAAGATACAAATATGCTGATACATGTTTTCTTCTTATGATAATTATGAATGGTATATTGACAGAATATGGTTACCATGTTTATGGAGATGTAGTCGGTACCGTTAACATTCTGACTTAAACGAGGGGAGGTGACCGCAAAGTGATTTTTGTTGGTACTGTGGTCCACATGGAAATATATTTTGGTAGTTCATTACTTACAAGGCACTTTGCTAGTTTTTTTTTGTGTAGTCATAATGTTAACAATATGACTTAAACGAGGGGAGGTATGTAGCATAGCCTTGTAAGTAATGATTATAGTTATTATAATTATTATTATTATTATTATTATTAGTGACATGATCAGGAATAAAGAATGTATTGGGGGGCAGAGAAGGGATAGTTAGAAGGACGAAGAACGGATACTCGGTACTTCAAAGACCTGATCAAAGGTAAACCGAATCGACATGGGTACGCCGATAGATCGTAACATTGCGACTTCACGCACACATGCAGTAGCCCAGGGGGAACAATTGACCAGTAGATCAAAGACTGAACAGAGAACGGACTAGGTCCCGAAGCAGGTAACATGAAAGAGATGGTGGACTTGTTAATGGGAGGTAACAATTAGACGACGGAGATGAAAGAGACTAAAGCGAAGACGCCAGTTGCGACCGGTTTTGGCGTGGTCAGAACTTACGAATATAAAGAAGGGAGGAGGATTCAGGAGGGCCGGCGGAGAGAGGAGGAGATAGAGAGAGGAGAGCAGAGGAGGTTTCAGGAGGCAGGGGGAGGAGCAGGCAGCTGCAGGTAGACAGATTAGGACTCAGCTGCAGGTAGAGAGAGGGTTCAGCAAGAGAGATGTAGAGATAGAGACACAGTGTTAGACTGAACTAGTGTACCAAGAGATCGCACAGTAATTGTTACCAAGAGCTTTTGTATTACTGAATATTGTGAACGCTGCTTAAATACTGCTTGTAGAATTATGAGAATTATGATATTGTGATTTTGTGAGATTTCGTGCTACTATGATGAAAATAATGAAATGTGTATAATCTTGCCTATGCCTATTATTACAAGTGAGTTATCAGCTATACGTATTGATCATATTGATATTATTTGTCAAATTAAAATGAATCAGTGAAATGTTCATGAGAAATCTTCTATTGCCATGTATGTGAAACTTCTATGTGAGACGTGATGAGGAAAGAGAAAAATAATGAACAATATAAATGAAATAAAACTTTGTTAAAATTCCTAAACCAAATTAAACGACGTCTGCCTGCTCACTCTACCCGTGTTTTTCTAACCAGGTAAGCGACACCTCGCACCAACTCACTGCTTCAGGCCCATAACATTCATAAAGAACCTGAGAAAAAAAACGTCCCCACCCCCCACCCCCTTTCTAGTATCTACATTAACCTAATATACCTTTTTCGCACTCACATGTCTCGTACGTTTTGGCCTGGCCAAAATAAACACGTCACAGGCCAGACACTTCCGCTCTTATCATTCGACTGTCTAAACCAGCATTTCTCAACCCCCTATTTCCACTTCCACCAAAAAACATGCCACTTGCAATAAAGCCGCTAGTGTAAGCAGGAAAAATGTTTTTCCTTTTTAGTTTACCCAGTAGAGGTCGCCTTCGTCAGAAAGAATAATAATAATAAATATATATGCTATACAAAATGTTAATCAGCTATGGCGCAAAGTTTTAGAAAATATTAGAAAATGCTAGAGTCAAGGTTTCTCAAGTGGGCGTCAGCAGGACCCTAGGGTTCAGCCAGAAGTGCCCCAGGAGGGATTTTTCAGTCAAGATCTCTGGCGGAACCTTTGCAGATCCGTCACGGAACCCGGGTTGAGAAATACTGGTCAGTTCAGAAACAGCCAATTCATTTAATTCTACTTGTATTTCTACGTTTATGTATACACCGCTAAAACACTGAGGAGAGATTCCTTCATTTTAACAGCTCCTGCCGTCAGATGCTGTGACGCAAGACTGAGCAGCAATATTCCTCCACCAAATCTCGATCTCTGATGAGTTCCATCGTGCCTAAAGTTGAGTTAAGAACCTTATAACTTTCTCTCTCTCTCTCCGTCTCTCTCATCTTATTTTGAAATATATATATATATATATATATATATATATTACATATTAAGTGTGTTATATACCTTCCTAAACATATATAAAAGCCATAATGCCTTCCAACTTTACAACTTCAAACTTTCTTCAAGATCTACTTGATGTTGATTACATACCCATGTAATTTAAAATCTGTTTACATTATTCTTTTCTTACCACAGGAACTGAATGTAAACGATTTTATATTGAATTCTACTGCATGGTAGTTTGGCAGATACTCGTTAATGTGCAAGACTGCAAGAAAGTACAGTAGTATTTCCTGTATAGAACGTGTGGGTAAATGTGAAACGTAACAATGTTTGTTATTTAAACTTTGTTATTTCAGTTTCGTTATTTCAATTATAATCATGATTGTTATATATTTAGCATGCATGTACTATCTGATGTAGAATGTCTGGAACAGAAAGCTGTATGACAAAGGGCAGAAATGTCAGACAGGCCTACGTGTCTAATTCTTCAGCCTTTGCAAATAACGTTTTCTCTCTTTCTCTCTCTCTCTCAATTATTCAGTCTCGATTCACATTTGTTTCTCTGATTTTGTCATGCTTTCAGTTCCCCTCCTCTCTCAATAAACTATTCATTTTTTTGTAAATTGCAGTTTCAATTAAATATCCCACATTTACTGTCTTTTATCAGACATTTCTCATTACCAAACTGTGCCACCGACAAAAAACGCCATAGCTCTTTCAGAAAGCAAATCTTATTGGTTTATTCATCATCTTCGACTACGCTCAACTATGAGCTAAGACTGGCCTATACAAAAAGAGAAAATTCATGAATATTACATAAAGCGAAAAACTGTTCAATAACTTGGGCCTGAAGACGAGAACAATTCCTCTCTTATTCTGAACCTGGGTCACAACTTCTGTCGTCTGAGAGTCGATTGCCTTTTAAACGTTTTTCCCGCCATCGCAACCCATTTTTACGGAGTTGACACAGATCTTGGCACAGTACTTTTTTTTGTCATAAAATTAATTTTTAACAAAATACTTCAATTATTGCATAAGCGTGTGTGAAAGCCAATTATTGCCTAAGCGTGTGTGAAAGCGTCAAAGTCCATCGCGAAATTACGAAACACAACGTGAAAATTGCATTCTGTGTTTTTGTGTTTGGGGGGCGCACATAAAAACGGTCCCAAACACAAAATAGTTTTCACGTTATATTTCAGGATATTCTCTTCTCGACGCTGCTGCACATGCTTAGGCCCGCTTTATGTGCCCCCTCCCCCCTTCTTATTTCACATGCAACAAACATTTATTACTGTTTCTGCCAGGCACTTCAATGCTCTTTTTTTTCTGATGCTCCGTCATAGGTTACAGAAGCAACAGTTTCTCCAGCTTTAAAGTCCTGACTCATTCATTCATTCATTTGCATGTCCCTTGCGGAACTTTGCCTCCCAAACAGCACTCCTGTAGGCCTCTCGGTTGTGAGCAAGATGGCCTGCTGCTGTTGCATCCATTTCCAGATCGTCAACGATGTCTTGCAGCCATCTTCGTCTTGGTCTTCCTCTTTTTCTTTTTCCCATTATGTATCCTTCCAATACGGTCTTCTCTAAATTATCATGACGTTTAATGTGTCCAAAATATTTCAGTTTTCTCTCTTTAATCCTCTTCACTAGCCAGCCTTCTTCAATATTAAGCTCTTGTAGTATAGATATATTTGTTCTTTTTTGTGTCCACGATATTTGGAGAACTCTTCTGTAGCATTTACATTCAAAGGCATTTATGTGTTTCTCAGCTGTTTTGTTAAGTGTCCAGGTCTCACAGGCATATGTTGCAATGGGAAAGATGCATGCCCTTAAAAATCTTATTTTTGTGGTTCTGTCTGCTCCTCTCCACAGATTCTTTATTTGTTTTACTTTCTGAAGAGCGATAGATGGCCTCCTTTTAATTTCCCTCATTGTATCTCCATTATTAGTTAGTAGCTATCCAAGATATTCAAAACTCTCCACTGACTATTACTTGCAATTCTCACTTTGTGGTTTAGCCGTTTCGTAAAACCACCAACACTGACTCCTGCCCATTTCAGCTCTGATATGAAAACAATAATTCCGATCAATGTGTCCTTTGAGGGTTTGTGGTTTGTGCGCAAAATTTTAAACCCGTATGGAAATAAACGACAGAAAGTAATGTTTGTCTCATGAGCTGTTTATTCTAAAAGCAAGAAATTTATATACAATATACATGTATATGTCATGTAAACGTCGGTATTATTCAACATAATCCCCGTCAACTTGTACGGCTTTACGCTAGCGCAAAACAAGGGCATGTATCCTAGCCCGTATCAGATTTTCTCTTGATTATGTAGCCATTTCTTCACTGCATGAATCAGTCCTTCGTCATCTTCAAATATTACCACTCAGAGTGCATCTTTAAGTGGACCAAGCAGAGAGTGCCAAATCGGGACTATAGGGTGGATGGGGTAGTACAGTCCAACTCAATTCGGTGATTGCTTCCCGTGTTGCCAGACTTGTGTGAGGACACGCATTGTCGTGAAGGAGAAGCAGGTCTGCTGGATTCTTGTGCGGCCGAACGCTGATTGAGTTTTTTCAATGTCTTAATGTAAGCAATTTATTGTCTCTCCCTTTGGCACAACATTCACATGAATCAACACCTTCAATGTCTCAAAAGACAGTGATCATGACCTTTCCAGTTGAAGGAGTTGTCTTGAATTTATTTCTTCGTGATGATTGTGGATGATGCCACTCCACTGACTGTCTTTTTGTCTCAGGTTCAAAATTATGTGCCCAGGTTTCGCCACCCGTTACAATCTTAGCCAAAAAGGTCTCTCCATCAGCACTGAAACGCTCCAACAATTCAGAAGAAACTGCTTTCTTCTGCACTCGATGGTCATTTGTGAGACTTCGAGGAACCCATCTTGCGCAAACCTTAGAAAATCCGAGAGCTTTTATAGCTTATTTTGCACTACCATTGTTGACTGACAGCTTTACGGACAATTGTTGAGTAGTGATACGCCTATCAGTAAGAATAATGCCCTCAGCCCATTTCAACATTTCTGATGGTGGCTGTGGCAGGACGTCCACAGCGCGACCGATCATGCAACTCCTTATCTTCACTTACTGATTCTTTGATGAACCCAGAGACTGACTGTACTCCTGTCGAATCCAAAATTTCCATACACATCATACAGACCCTTGTGAATGTTCACAACAGTTTCTCTGCAACGAGAAATTCTATCATAATTCGCTGCTTATACCGCAAGATGCTAACACACTCCATTTCAAGGCAACCATATTCTATGCCCAGTTGCGGTGCAATCTGGTTCACACAATCGGCACATGCCATATTTAAAGTGTGCAAAATTTCATGGTTCTATTTTCATTATTATCTGAAAAAAAATGATGTGGTGCATTACTTTCTGAACGTCCCTCGAATTTAAAAAAAAAGAAGAAAAATACTGCAAGCACATATCAAATTACAAAGTACAATTTAAAGTTCTCTTAGAAAGAAAGTCTGTAATCATAGAAAACAAAAATAAAATTTAAATAAACGAAATCTAGAAAACAAACTCAAGTAACAATATCATATTTTTCTTCAGCGCTGTTACAGAACAGAACGGCATCAAGAAACTTAAAAAACTAAAATCAGCATTTGTGTGTGTGGCCTATAAATTTTCAACATGACAGTTTAGTTGTCGCGACCGCTCTACTTAGAAGGAACATTGATTCTGATCACCACTGAATCCTTGCTCTACCGCTGGTTACACCACAGAAACCTACAGCGTTACAGTTGTCATCACTTCTTTCTGGTTGACAAATCTACTATGATCTCCAAATCAATTGTTTCATTTAGTAGTGACGGCAATTCTAATGTCCCATGATATTAAATTTCTTGCTTTCTTTTCTGTCATTTACTGAAATGAATCTATTACTCAGTACGCTTTTTTAAAATCCATGCTATATGAAATGTAATTTTAACCAGGTAAATTATGTCACGCTTCCGGCGTGACATGCAAGATGGCGGACGTGTTTTTAACGCTCTCGCCGGCATGCAGAAATCAGCGGAATTCCGCTTGATCTGTCACATATCATGTACCGGGAGTTGGGCATAAGGCTAACAACCTTTTCCTGGGACCTATCTAGAGGCGACTCCAGATGGGAAAAAAAATATATTGTTACGGAAACTCGCAAAGAAACCAACCGAGCATCAGGGATGCAAACTCCGAGGAGCTCATTCGTCGGCCCCAAACATGTGACAAAGATCGGATTCTGGAATGTGAGAACGATGGCAGCACCAACAAAAACTACTCAGGTCATCAAAGAAATGGAGAGATACCATCTAGACATACTGGGCATCAGCGAAATGCGATGGCCAGAAGCAGGTAAAAGATCGGCAGAAAACGGTAAGTTAATAATACATTCAGGCAGAATGATGGTAAAATCCGGGATGGGGTAGGTATTATTATGTCAAACGTAGCAGCAAAGAGCCTTGTAGAATGGGAACCAGTGAACAGTCGTATAATAAGAGCACGATACAACCTAAGACACGGAGGAATGACAATAATACAGTGTTATGCACCTACGAATGATGCAGATGATGATGTGAAAGACGACTTCTATCACCAATTACAACAAATCATCAACAAAGTCCCTAAACATGACATCATAATTGCTATGGGGACTTCAACGATAAGGTAGGGAAAGATAACACCGACGTTGAAAAAGTAATGGGGAAAGAAGGAATTGACATGGTTAATCAGAACGGAGAAAGATTAACTGAAATATGTCTAACAGAGGGCAAGGTCATTGGAGGCACAATATTCCCACACAAAGAGATACATAAAACAACGTGGATATCTCCAGATGATAGAACTAGAAATCAGATAGATCATTTTTGTACAGAACATCTCTCATAGAGAGTGCAGATGTCAACAGTGATCACAACCTGTGCATAGGGAAAATAAAACTAAAATTGAAAAGCCAACACAAGAAATCAGTACACTGAGAGATAAACAGCCACAGCCTACAAGAAGAAAATACTAACATTAATTTCAATCAGAAACTTGCCAATCATTACAAAACACCCACTGAAGTGGAGGAGATAGGTATAGATGAATTATGGAATTCTTACAGCACAGCCATAATCACAGCAGCAAAACCAAGCACTGGACTGAAAAAACCAAATAGAAAAGCATGGATATCAGATAAAACATGGAAGTATATACATGAAAGACGAGCAGTCAAATTAGACATGTTGAAAGCAAAAACAGATCTTGAAAAAGATCTGGCGAAAGCAACATACAAAGAAATAGACAAGAAAGTAAAAAGTTCAGCTAGAAGGGATAAAAGAGAATACATAGACAATATGGCGAAAGAGGCAGAAAAAGCAGCAAAAACAGGAAACAGCAAAACTTTATATAACATACAAAAGAGGCTAACAGGTACTATTACATCTAAAGAAAGACCAATCCTTAGCAAAACTAGAACCCTATTAACATCAAATAAAGACCAAAACCAAAGATGGGCTGAACACTTTCAAGAAATACTTAATCGACCACACCCAAAAGAATTGTTAAACCTTGAAACTGACTTACCAGCCCCACAACTAAATGTCAACCTAGATGAAATTAAATTGCATGAAATTGAAACAGCAGTGAATTTAATGGCTAACAACAAAGCTGCAGGTGAAGATGGAATAACAGCCGAAATACTAAAAGCTATCAATAGTGACAACATGAGACACCTACAGAGAATGTTTAACAAGATTTGGAAAGAAGAGAAGGCCCCTTCTAATTGGAAAAAAGGAATCATTGTTAAAATACCAAAAAAGGCAACCTTAGTGACTGTTAAAACTGGAGAGGAGTAACCTTAATATCAGTTGTGTCAAAAGTATTTTGCAAGGTTATTTTGAATAGACTCAAAGATATAGTGGATACTGCAATGAGAGAAGAACAAGCAGGATTTCGAAAAGGGAGAAGCTGTCTCGACAAGATCTTTACTCTCAGAATAATACTTGAAGAACATGTTGAAAAGCAGAAACCATTAATACTGAACTTCATAGTTTTTAAAAAGGCATTTGGTAGCATACACAGAGATTCATTATGGAGAATTTTACGTCTATATGGAATACCATCTAAAACTGTCAACATCATTAAGGACTTATACAATGGATATGTTTGTGCAGTCTTGAGAACATATTGGTCACTTGATGAGAAGAAATGATCAGAGAATCCCAAAACAAGCTATCAAGTGGGACACAACAGGCTAAAGAAAAAGAGGCAGACCGCGTGAAACTCTGAAGAGGACATTGTTAAGAGAGGCCAAATTAACAGGCATAAAATCCTTTGATGAGGTTGAAAGACTCGCCGAAGACAGGAAAAATGGCGAACTACTTTGCAAGCCCTATGTGACGTTTAAAGGCACGGGAGGGATATAAGATATAAGATATTATGTTATAACTCTTTTCCTGAATACTCATATCTTCTTCTTCTTTTTCTTCTTCGTTCGCTTCTATCACCAAGACCGCCCTGTGATTCCACTGAATTTACGCCTGTGGTCCTCGTTAAGTCCCGTGGTCCCCCATGTGATCCCCAAAAGGACCACACGAGATCCTCGAGAGGACCACAAGAGGTTCAGAGTATCGTAGGGCTTGAGCCTGTATTCTTGGTGGGTCTCAGAAGCGGGATTGCGTGACACCATGGTTTTCGTTGCACCAGTTTAGTCTAGAGTTAGACTTTCTCACCGGAAAACCTCGAAGTGTTTTGGATATCAGTATATCCCCGCTGGATGAGAGGTGGTAGCCAACCCAGGCCAGAGTTGGATTTTCTCACCGGAAAACCTCGACGTGTTTTGAGATACCCGTGTGTCACCGCCGAGTGAGAGGTGGTTGCTCATCCAGTCCAGTGTTGGACTTTCTCACCGGAAAACCTCGACGTGTTTTGAGATACCCGTGTGTCACAGCCGAGTGAGAGGTGGTTGCTCATCCAGTCCAGTGTTGGACTTTCTCACCGGAAAACCTCAGCTTGATTAGGATACGCACACATCCCCGCCGGGTAAGAGGTGGTTGCCTATCTAGATTGCCCTGGTCCAGTGTCTCTGACTTCAGCATTTTGTGATCGTGGCCGCTACCCTTCCTAGTTGTGACCAGGATGGAGCTTTTGTCCAGGAGGACGAATCCTCGCCACTAGTGACTTCTACCCCTGGGTTGAGCCGGTTTAGGCATATTATCCCAGTATGGGCGAGTTTGGGACGTGACCAACCTCTAGAGCAGAGGTACCGTGACATGTGTAGCCTTCAAGTTTCACCCCTGGTGTGAGCCAGTTTAGCATATTTCACCATTATGAGTGTATATCGGGCGTGACCGACCTCTAGAGCAGAGGTGGCGTGACATGCCTAGCCACCATGTTTCACCCGTGGTGCATGCCGGTTTAGGCATATTTCACCAGTGTAGGTGTATTTCGGACGTGACCGTGCTCTAGAGCAGAGGCGCCGTGGTATGTGTAGCTCTAGCAGCGATATTACTGGACATACCGATTAAACTTCACTTTAATCTTTCCTTCACCTTTTCACATCGGCGCCGCACAGCAACCCTTATTTCTTTTCCGCAGTTTCTTCCTTGACTGGGAGGAGCTTCACTCCACGCGCGCCATCCGAAGAATTTCGCCAGCAATGTCTTAACCTCTAGGTTAAGCCGGTTCATGCATTTCACCCGATATGAATGCACTTAGGACGTGACCGACCTCAAGACCAGAGGTGCCGTGATTTGACTGTTTGCTTCGCTTTATCCTTTCTACCACCTTTTCCACAGTGGTGCCGAGCGGCAACCCCATTTGAACTTTTCTTCACTGGCCGGGAATAGCACCGCTCCACGCACGGCAGCTGAAGAATCTCGCCAGCAGCGGTAGATGAGCTACCAAACGTGTCTCTCATCTACCCTAAATGTCTGGTTTTCAGACGCCAGATATTCGCCTTCGCCCCTTCTCCTGTCAGTTTAAACAGTTCTGCCACGAGAAGGCCAGGAGCTGGATTTGACTGCCAGAGGCTATTTGAGACGCACGCCATTGGAGCGGAGAGCGAATTCTGCACCTCACCTCCGGCAATAACAGTCCTTATAACCAATACTCATATCTGACACCTAGTACAGTTTTAAATTAAATCTCCATCACACAGGCTTAAAAAGTGTATCATTTATTACTTGCATCTGCACGTGATAAAACAGTAATATTTAAATGTGTTTGGTATGGCAAACTCGTAGAATTTTAATCTTGGTAAATTAAACAAAATAACTCTTCATATCCCGAGAAACTAATAAATATAAATACGTAATAACTGTTAGTGAGAAAATCGACACTGGCCAGTACCATTTTTTTTAAAATTACATCTCTCTCTCTCTCTCTCTCTCTCTCTCATATGTATATATATGCGCGATTAAAAAAATAAATATCCAATCAAATCAACTATTTATTATATCGCACAATAATGGCGTCCTGTAACAAAACGAAGTGATCTTTTCATTTTCTCGGCCAAAATCAGACGATGTTCCGTGGAAAAGAAGTTGAGAAACACTGAGTCACAGTAATAAAGGAAGACACAGAAAGGAGACCTAAGACAGAGACTTATGCAAGATAAAGTGAAAACAAGGGTAAATACATTTCTTCGCAAAAAGCAGGACATAAAAAGCACACAAGAGACCGGCAAGGTTATCAGAGGAATGACTGCTATCATGAACTCAGCCGAGCTGAACAGAACAGGCCAGGATGTTCATACTCCTTAAAGGTCACAACGGAGTGAGACATCACATGCAGAGAGAAAGCTGAAGATAAACAAAGAATAAACGCTCTTGTAGCACCGGCAAGATGACCGCCTAGCACCTACTGCAGGACTCCCCTACACATGAGGATCCAATAAAGAACACACAGTCATCATCACTACCAATCCACACAAATCTGTATGATGATATCTTGCAACCTAAAAGGAAATTCCACATTCTTCAGGGATATCAAAGTTTATGTCTAAGAATGTTCGAATAATAAGATTTTTTTTTTATCATGAGCTAACCTTCCAAGCGTGGTAAAATCACTTAACATAAAGCGGGCTTGGAGCAGAGCAGCCGAATTCTAGAGTACAAACAGGAGTTTCTGAAGTACACTGAACACAACGAGTTATCAGTACTTCATATGTCTGCGTGGATTGAGGTATTTGGAAGACATTAAAACTGGACAGTTGCAAACTTTGAGATAACGCCTTTTTAAATTTTTATTTCAAGGCTATGTCCTCTAAACACGACGAGCGCTGCCTTTTTTGTTTCCAACACAAATTTAAGGCTCTCAGTTTCTGGAGGCTGACTCGCGTATTTGGGATCCGCGCTACAACCAGGTCCTTGTGCCCTAAGAAATCACTGCCCTATTCCTGCTCGAAGTAAAAAGAAACCCCATGTAAATAAGCGCTGTATCTGTTATTTTTCACATTTAACTGTAAAAATGTATGGCACTGATGTTCACTTATATGGCATTATATAGCATTGATGTTTCATTCGGAAAAAAAAAATCATGTGACGGATAAAGTAAAAAGTAAAGATAGTCCCATAGCATTTCAAACGCCGTAGGGGGTGAAGCGTTAGAGACCTCATTATGCTGGGTCATCAGCGTATGAGGTAGGGTGACCAGTTCCTTTCCTCGCTGCCTTTACTTCCCAGATTTTCTCTGGTACCCATTTTACGAGGCTGGGTCGACCTCAGGGCCGTATTGGTCGGAAAAAAAATCATGTGACGGATAAAGTAAAAAGTAAAGATAGTCCCATAGCATTTCAAACGCCGTAGGGGGTGAAGCGTTAGAGACCTCATTATGCTGGGTCATCAGCGTATGAGGTAGGGTGACCAGTTCCTTTCCTCGCTGCCTTTACTTCCCAGATTTTCTCTGGTACCCATTTTACGAGGCTGGGTCGACCTCAGGGCCGTATTGGTCGGAAAAAAAATCCCGCTCAGCTGGGGATTCGAACCCTCGACCATTTGGTTGCTAGACGAGTGCTCTAACCACTACGCTAGCCGGCCCCTATGTGACGGATGCTTCAATGAAAAAAAAAAATACGTGATACGTCACTGGAGATGTTTAGCTCATTTTTAAAACAAAAATTATTTTATTTTATTTTTGCAAGAAAATGCACATAGATTTTTTTTTTAACTTAAAAATTGTATTCTTAACTGTTACGCGTACTTCTAGCTTCAAGAGTTAATATCTCAAGATTTCGCGAGTGACTGACCTTTAGAATGACACAGACACAGGCGCTGTGTGTGTTGGGGGGGGGGGCGACAATACAAAAGAGAACTTACCAAAACGCCCTGTATCCATCCAAACCTGACTGGAGCAACAACCTGGACCTTATCACCAGAATGAGGGCTGTCTGTCTTAGCTCCCTCGTAGCCAGGCCCCGAATCTTTCTTGTTGGCCCGAAGCTCGTCGTCGTCCTGGTGACAATACAAGAAACAATAAGACTGCAGGCAGAACTTAGTTCCTGTTCTACCAAAACTATAGAACTTAGTGACTTCCAGTTCTAACAAAACTATAGGACTTAGTGACTTTCAGTTCTACCAAAACTATAGAACTTAGTGACTTCCAGTTCTACCAAAACTATAGAACTTAGTGACTTCCAGTTCTACCAAAACTATAGAACTTAGTGACTTTCAGTTCTACCAAAACTATAGAACTTAGTGACTTCCAGTTCTAACAAAACTATAGAACTTAGTGACTTCCAGTTCTACCAATACTATAGAACTTAGTGACTTCCAGTTCTACCAATACTGTAAGACTTGGCGACTTCCAGTTCTACCATACTGTAAGACTTAGTGACTTTCAGTTCTACCAAAACTATAGAATTTAGTGACTTCCAGTTCTACCAATACTGTAAGACTTAGTGACTTCCAGTTCTACCAATACACATAGAGCTAGTGATTTCCAGTTACCGATACACGTGACGACCAGTTAATATACACGTAACAAATGACTGTACTTCCAACTAACAATACACGTAAAGCCAGTAACTTTCAATTACGAATTCACGTAAAACTAAAGACTTCAAGCTACAGCGTCAAAAACAAAGGATATGTCCGCATATAGGCAAAAAGAAGCACATAATATGTTTCTGTACCAACCGCCCCAACTTCTTTGCCTTTCCGGACTTCATAAGGATCAGCACATGTGAACTAGTCTTCTAAGCTATTCACAACAACCTGAACGGCTGTTCTGTAGAGCCAATGCGTAATGGGTACTGGCACATGGGCACCATGCCGAATGGGGAGTGTTACTCCGAAGAGCCGGAGGTACCCAAGGCACCAACTTTTCGGTACACTCCAACACCAAAGAGACCACGCTGACTCACGTCATGACAGCGTGGTTAAAGGACATGACATCATGCTACTTAGGAGCACCCGGGATAGGAGACAGGACGGAGACCGTGGCCGGCTCTTTCAAAATGCGCGTAGCGCACGAGCAAACAAGGAATGGGAAACAAGGCTTTTGTTATCAACTTGACTGGAATCGACTATGCTTTCAAAGAGTATGGGAAATCTCACTGACAAGCGTCTTACTGTAACTAGCCATGCTAGTCTCATCTTATTTCTGCATATTCCCGGAAGTTGTAAGACCCGCGAAGATGGTTTTAGACCTGTCGGAAACAGTGATCAGCCAGCCTAGCACTTTCGTCATTCATATCAGCTGACCCACAGTGTCCATAGCAGTGGTTCTAACCTTTTTTTAGTCAAGGGCCCTGTTTCTGGTCTAAGAACAACTGTGGGCCGCTGGCTAAAAATAAAGCATTAAAAAGATCCCAGATGATGCTAAGAATTTTATTTTTTATCAAGACAATCCACATACTGGCCTGCGGAGCCATACTAATCATAATCTGTAGATCCCAGCTTAAGAACCACTGCTCTACAGCTTATGTTCTTTGATTCAGCACAGTGGTTTCTAAACCCACTGCTCTACAGCTTATGTTCTTTGATTCAGCACAGTGGTTACTAAACCCACTGCTCTACAGCTTATGTTCTTTGATTCAGCACAGTGGTTTCTAAACCCACTGCTCTACAGCTTATGTTCTTTGATTCAGCACAGTGGTTACTAAACCCACTGCTCTACAGCTTATGTTCTTTGATTCAGCACAGTGGTTACTAAACCCACTGCTCTACAGCTTATGTTCTTTGATTCAGCACAGTGGTTTCTAAACTTCTTCGGGCTGTTTCAGCAGCCTTACCTCCCAGGCCACACTCCTAGAGCCCCAAAACACTTATTTCGCTTAAATGGTTCTGAATCCTCCTACATCATCGTTCCCCTCACCCTGTCTTGCTAGCACCCCAGATATGTCGGTGCTGTACACTTTAGAAAACTGAACCCGGGAATGCTGTAAGACACTGAGAGGGAAAACGATTTTATTTTAAAACTGCTTATAAATGCTATTTTCCACAGTTCTACTTCTTAAAAACAATAAAACGTGATACTACAAAAGAAAGTTCTCATGGCAGACAAAGGTGTGCGCGGTTCAGTTTTACAGAACAAGATAGAAATGGTGAATAAAGTGAGAAGAAACGACAGTGGCAGAAAGATGACCACAGTCGTTGTCATTTCTCTTACATTAAAGGTTGGTTGAGCGAGAGAGAGAGAGAAAGAGAGAGAGAGAGCTAAAACAATGAGTGATAGCAGATAACCAAAACACTGAGTGATAGCAGACTGACAAAACACTGAGTGACAGAAGACAGCCAAAAGATTGAGTGATAGGAGACAGACAAAACACTGAGTTATCGGAGACAACCAGAACATTGAGCGGTAGCAGGCAACTAAAACACTGAGTGATAGCCAAAAAAAAAACACGGTCGGATAGAAAGTTACTTTTCTGAGCTATGTGCCCCGTGGGCGTGACGAGAACTGGTGATAACGAGAATACGATGATGCCCGTGTGAGTGGTTCACATGACAAACCCGCCTCACCAGTATAAACTCTGTTTTATTTTTAGCCTGGCTATACTTAGCCGCCGCTTTACACACGTCCTCCTGAATTTGTAGCTTCAACTTACCAGATGAGCACCAAAATGAAGCTCTTCTCGTGTGTCTGTTCCACTCTTCCGTAACCTGACATTCCAATCAATGAATATTCACGATTCAATTAAAACAGATGGTTCGATAAGTGTCGATATGATGGGAGCAAAGCGTTACGGAGCATGTTTTGCTGGGCGTCGTTCATTAAAGTGGCTGTCAGAGGCGTGGGTGCGCTCATGCGTGTGGTGGTGAGACGTGCGGGTGATGCTGGCATGACTTTTCTCATTTGTAGATATCGCACTAGTTCTCCCACAGCAGCGGGGCTTATGAGGAGCACTGTACCTGCTGTTCGCTTCAAGGGCGTCGTTCCATCTTCTTGATTATGTCCTGGGTGTGAGAACAGCAGTTAGGACGTGCATCTATAAACCATCACAATCTTTACTCGCCACTGTAACAAGCCGCTAGATCATCAAGCATTCAGAAGTGAACAGACAAACTGACCATCACCCACGTATTCTCCACTAACAACGAAAGTATGGCAGTTGCAAGTGAGCTCAATCATCTGATAAAATGAGCAAATAATGAACAAATGCCCTGATCAATTGATCTAAATGAACTCTTACAAACACCCACACTGAGCTGAGTTACAATCCATAAGTCTTTTTTTTTTTGGTTGCATTTCTCAGTACGGAGCCAGGGTGGCTCAGTGGTTAAGACAGATTGATTGATTGACTGATTGATCTTTATTTCAAAAGGGTTAAGAATTGGGCACGCAGGCCCGTCTGACATTCTGCCCTTTATCATACATCTTTCACTCTATTCCAGACATTCTACAAATATGCTGTTCATATAACAAACATAACTAACATTGAGAGGCATTATGAGCAGAGTAAGTTGGTTCATGATCTGCCAGTGACTACATTTTGCTGCGTATCTGAAGGGAAAATTCACGTACACATTCACGTACAAAACCCGATTCTTTACACACAAAATTAGCCACAGTTCTTAAGAGCTTGACGAAAATAAACAAATTACACAAGACTTCATTATTCTCCGGGAACTGTTGATCACTGCCATGGGTAATGATATCAGTACACTAAACTGTGCTTCCACAGAGGCCGCGGTGAGTAGTGCAAATACAATCTTCAAAAGCAAATACATTTAACGTGAAGCTTAGTTTAACGCATCACTATCTGGTAATTAACTTGCACACAAGAGGAAAGATATCTTTTCAACAAAACAAACATGCGGATCAATCTTTTCATCATTATTATCTTTTGAAATGAAAAAAAAATAATAACTGGTCGATTAGTTAAGCGGTTCTAAATCCGCTCACACTTTGGGAGATTTTGCAAGGACAGCAATCAGCTGTTTCTATTTCTGTTCTTGGGCAGTTTGTGTGCGGTGGTACAGCTGCTGGTCAGTCTTTGAGATCTTCTTCCACTGCTCTTCTTCAAGTTCCTAAAACTCGACGTCTTCGCCTTCTACATCTTCTTATAACATAATCTGTCTAATTCCCATGTTTTATTTTGTCATTACATCTATGTGTCGGTTATTCTGTTTAATTCCCTCGTTTTACTGTGCCTATGTTGGTCACCTTTGGAAATAATTTGTAGCTGGTAAAACTGTGACAAACTTTTTTCACACAGACGGTATCAGAGAAGTAACAGTTTCAACATTCTACTTTACAGTTATGAATAAAATTCGGAACTTTCTCTAGTTGCAGTATGTTCTTGTGTTAATTCTGATATTCAGTATGTGATCCGTTAACGTCTAGACAGGTTCTTCACCTGCGTCTCCATACTTCCTGTGGGTACGGGAACCAAATGACCTGGCTTTGATACCTGGTTTCTGAACAATTTTCATGTAATTGTCATTAGATTTTCTTTGAGCTTTTCAACTCTTGGCTACCCACATATAAATGAACACCAAGCTGCTGGCATCGTTTGAAGTCATACCTTTAGCTAACAATGAGCAGTGATGGCGATGATTTCGACAGTTTAGAGAAGGGGGGTATGAGGACTTACTGGGCAATCTGTTGTGGGGTCTGTAATCTTAAATAAGTTAAGAATCCCTCATCTTGGATATGTGCGAACGGCTAGGTGGTGGAGCCAGTGCAGAGACGAATGGGGAAGAGAGTGCGAGAGAGAACGGACAGGCTGGGGGTTGAGAGATCTAATAATTATTGCTGAATAATATTCACACACGAGATCTAGCTTGCTATGTATGCATGTACATATGTGTATCTTTGTACGTATCCATACACATACCTATATATGCATAGGTAAGTATTATGTATGTGTGCATTTATGTGTATATGCATATATGTATGTGTGCATGTACGTGGATATGCATATATGTGTGTGCGCATGTACGTGTATATGCATATATGTATGTGTGCACGTATATAATATGTATGTATGTAACACAACTGCCTATATTCCGGTGAGAAACAGGACTGCTTCTGTACGGTGATCTTGATAATCGTGCAGGCCTCCTACATAAAGCACCTCCGTGACCAGCGCAATCCTGACAGAGACCATGCAAGCTGTGGGAGATCCTCTAACTGTGGCTACTTACATGATGATATGTGTGTATGTAAGTGTGTATGTAATGTATGTAAGTGCGTAAATAATGCATGTATGTCATGTATGTAAGTGCGTAAGTAATGCATGTATGTAATGTATGTAAGTGTGTAAGTAATGCATGTAAGTGTGTAAGTAATGCATGTATGTATGTAAGTGTGTTAAGTAATGCATGTATGTAAGTAATGTATATATGTATGTATGTAAGTAATGCATATATGTATATATGTAAGGGTGTAAGTAATGTATATATGTATGTATGTAAGTAATGCATATATGTATATATGTGTGTAAGTAATGCATGTATGTGTGTAAGTAATGCATGTATGTAAGTAATGCATGTATGTAAGTAATGCATGTATGTAAATGTGTAAGTAATGCATGTATGTAAATGTGTAAGTAATGCATGTATGTAAGTGTGTAAGTATGTAAACGCGTGTAAGTATGTAAGTTTGTAAGTATGTAAGTGCGTGTAAGTATGTAAGTGTGTGTAGGTATGTAATTGTGTATATAAGTGTGTATGTAAAGTGTAAGTGTATGTGTGTATGTGTGGGTATGTATGTATGTATGTAGGTATGTAAGCAAGTATATACGTGTATATGTATATGTATGAATACAGAAAAGATAGAAAGAGTATGTAGGTAAGCAGGCAGACAATTAGGTAAGTAGACAGGCATGTAGGTAGGCAGGCTGGCAGGTAGGTAGGCAAGTAGGTAGGCAGGCAGGCAGATATGTAGGTAGGCAGGCTGGCAGGTAG
This sequence comes from Achatina immaculata, assembly GCA_009760885.1. Taxonomy (NCBI): domain Eukaryota; kingdom Metazoa; phylum Mollusca; class Gastropoda; order Stylommatophora; family Achatinidae; genus Lissachatina; species Lissachatina immaculata. The sequence goes on along the minus strand of CM019691.1, from coordinate 109,596,084 downwards.
GCAAGCAGGTGGGTAGGTAGGCAGGCTGGCAGGTAGGCAAGCAGGTGGGTTAGGCAGGTAAGTATGCAGAAGCGAAGACGTCCAACTTGGCAGTCAACGACCCAGAGCTGACTCTTATCTTCTTGTTAGCGAACCACAGACCCTGTCCCATCTCTCTGTTGGTACTCCATTAGCAGGCCTAGCATGCCTAACGGAGCTGGGATCGCCATAGTTTCCATGGCGGTGGGGTCTGCTAAAGAAGCATATGCTCACTCTTTTATCTCAACATCGGCTGGAAAGAACACCAGCTCACATTTCCAAAAAGGTGGTGGTGGTGGTGGCGGCGGCGGTGATGATGATGATGGGCATGTATGTATGTGTGTATGTCATGTATGTGGACATAAAAGAATGTATCTATAAACACATTTTTTTAATATGTACAAATATCTGTGTCTGGAACCATCAATATTTATTATTTAAACCATCAACATTTAAAACCGCCAGAATTCTACAAATTGCACGTAATGAAACCATACAGTGCACAAGATATATCGCCTCCTAACACATCTAAACACGTAACATTGGCTTATTCAGCAACTTTCTAGAGCATAAACAGATAACTCATAAGCTGAGGTTAATCACGCTTTATGATGCATATACCATCAGCATTATTCACGTGCAAGCTGCTACCATGAAAGAGGCAAGCCGGAGAAAGGAAATTTACAGTATATGAGTGTTAAAAATAGAATTTCAATGTACTGAATAAAATTCTAGCAGCAATTACTAGTTAAAACAGCCATGTACATTGCTGCTGTTGTATCTCTCCTTTAACTGAACATATGAGACCGTTTTTGAGGCCGATGTAGTGGCGATCCGGAGAAATGACGAATGCGGTAAAACTGATTCTAGTAATGAAAGTAGATGGTGGTCTTCAAAAAAAAGTAATCTTTATGCTTTTCACCTATTTTTTGTTTGTTTGTGTTTTCTCTGTTGTGTTGTATATTTTTCATTTGTATGTGCTACAATGTGAATGGAAGACTGTACAACTGGATAAAGTCCTATTTACACAATAGAAGAGCTAGAGTAGTAATGGATGGACACAAAAGCCAGAAAGTACTTCTGCGACACGGTGTACCACAAGGAGGAGTCCTTTCGCCTACACTATTCCTTGTATTCATTAATGACCTGGTCAAGGAACTTCCCTATGGAATCAAAGCAGCACTGTATGCAGATGATCTGGTCATGTGGTGTACAGATGAATATGCGACAGTTGCTACACAGAGACTCCAAAGAGCAGCAGACATCTTGACATCATGGACAAACAAATGGTGTGTAAGTATCAACACAGAGAAATCAAGTACCACTCTGTTCACCCTCTCATCTAAACAGAAAGCAGGTAAGATCTTTGTAAATGAAATACCCTTAAGGATGGACAACCAACCCACTTACTTAGGAGTGACTCTTGACTCAAAACTGACTTGGAAGCAACACATCAACAGTGCAGAAGCAAAAGCCAGAAGAAAACTAGCCATATTAAGAAAATTGAGTGGGACTACATGGGGAGCTAGTGAAAGAATCCTCAAGAACGTATATCAGCAAAGTATTCTACCACATTTAGAATATGGCTCAACATCTTGGTGCACAGCATCAAACACTACGCTGCATAATCTAGACAAGGTTCAAAATCAGTCACTACGGATTATCACAGGTGCCATGAGGTCCACACCAATAGTAGAAATGCAGAAAATAGTTGGTGTTCAAGCGCTAAAGGAACGTAGAGACACAAAGGTCATGACCATGGGAGAAAAATTCCTTAGCTCTGTAAGCCATCCCCTGAAGGAGAGATTCAATAACTTGGCATTAGGACGGCTTAAAAGAAGCAGCTTCATTCATCAGGCCAAGCGTATGCGTAAGCTGATACCTGACCTTCCAACTGTAGTCACTCCATTATCATCTGTACCAGAGCATACACCATGGAAAGAAGCAGATTATACACAAATAACTATTCAGACTGAAGTGAAAGGTGTGCAGAATGGTGAGATACAGAGCAGTCTTGTAAGATCAACAGCCACACTTAGTGTTCTAGATGACAAATATCCATGTGACACCTGGATACGTGTGTATACAGATGGATCTGCACATAATGCCATAAAGAATGGAGGGGCAGGAGCATATATTGAATATCCAAACAACACCAATGACAAGATTTCCATACCCACTGGTAAATACTGCAACAACTTTGATGCAGAAGTTAGGGCAATTATTGCTGCAGTTGAAAAACTATCAGACTCCAGAATTGATACATGTAATGTAGTAATTCTCACAGATGCAAGATCAGTACTGGAGGCTCTTCAGTGCAACAAACTACCAGACCTTAAGGATGCCTTGTCAAAAATTGGCTTACAACATGGAGTCACTTTGCAATGGATTCCCTCCCACTGTGGGATACCAGGCAATGAGAAAGCTGACCATCTGGCCAAAGAGGGCACTGAAATGGAGCAACCAGACATACAAGTCACCTATAATCAGAAGAAAAGCATGATAAAAACCTACAGGAAGCTACAAACACCACCACATGATGACTATCACATGCTAAACAGAAAGGAACAAGTCACCATCTTCCGTCTCCGAACAGGACACAGCCGACTCCGAAGTCATATGTATACAAAGTTTAAGATTGGTACTACTAATCTATGTACATGTGCCCAGGTGCCCCAAACCGTGGAACATATCCTCCAGAACTGCATCAACTACGAGACACTGAGAAATAATTACTGGCCCAGTGAAACCACTAAAGAAGATAAGCTCTACGGTTCCATACATGAGTTACAAAAAACAGTGAAATTTATCCAAGAGACAGGACTGCAGATATAGACAGACAGTGCGAACGAAGAAGAAGAAGAAGAAGAAGATTTGTATGTGCTCATATTGCATTCTGCAATTCTTGTTTGTGCCCACTTTTCTCACTCCTAATAGCTTTTTTTTTTTAAATTATAAAACGGAACCAGACATCTCCATCTACTTTTATTACTAGTGATGATTGTATAAAGCAGATATTACTTTAAAAGAACAAAAAAAGCTAACACGATAAAGGGTTACCATCACTGCATGTCGGACAAGTCCTGTGAAGGAGGTTTCAACAAGGTGCACGAACTCCGTAGTACTGGAGAGAAACTTGACGAACTTAGAGTGGATCTTCTTTAAGGGATCCTTCGTGGCAGATTTAACAGCGCATTGTTCTCTCATAGCTAAGCGGTTGTACGTCCTACTGGAGTCCGGGATTCGACTCGCGGCTATACTGTCTTATTTTTCTCACTGGTAAAGAGGTTATTCTACGCTTTTTCGAGACCACAGTAATGCACACTTCGCTTTAACCATTTTTAATTCCCTGAATGCATTTAACAAAAACGAATTTTATCAGTCACCATTGAGATAATATGTCCATTCTTAACCCTCTGGCCAGGATAAATTATAGCCAGCTGGCAAGGATAAATTATAGCCAGCTAGTGAGGATAAATTATAGCCCGCTAGTGAGGATAAATTATAGCCCGCTAGTGAGGATAAATTATAGCCAGCTAGTGAGGATAAATTATAGCCAGCTAGTGAGGATAAATTATAGCCAGCTAGTGAGGATAAATTATAGCCCGCTAGTGAGGATAAACTACAGGCCGCTGGCGAAGATAAACTACAGACCGCTGGCGAGGATAAAATATAGACCGCTGGCGAGGATAAACTTACGCAAATGCTTATATTTTGCTGTGAAACAGGACTGCTTCAGTAACGTTGATTTTAATAACTGTGCCTCCTTTCTAGGTAAATCATCTTCGTGGCCAGCAGTCCTGATAAACCAATAAAACTGTTGGAGATCCTTTATCTGGTGGCCACTTACTGTAATATACACTCGCCAAATCGCCATCGTTACTTTTGATAAACGACACAATGATGAAAGTAAAGACTGACAAAAAATATTAAAACAAATTGTAGATGAGATGACTATGAGAAAAAAAAAGATGGTAAAATCGTCACGACATGTTAAACAAAATCGACCAAGACCTCATCACACCACAAAGTGGTATATTATAGCTGACCAACAGGTCAGCATGGTAGAGGTCGACGTAGTAGATCCCTGGGAGATAAGCTCGCTGAGAAATCCGCTCCGGAGAGGATGGAGACATACCCTGGCTCATATTCACTATCCGCTTTGAACATTTTATTCCAAGAGCTTTACTAGACGACCAGCTGCCAAGATCATCAGGTTCGGTGTTACAGTGAGATATAACAACTGCCAAGATCATCAAGTTCGGTGTTACAGTGAGATCCTACTATAACTACTGCCAAGATCATCAGGTTCGGTGTTACAGTGAGATCCTACTATAACAACTGCCAAGATCACCAGGTTCGGTGTTACAGGGAGATCCTACTATAACAACTGCCAAGATCATCAGGTTCGGTGTTATAAGTGAGATATAACAACTGCCAAGATCATCAGGTTCGGTGTTACAGTGAGATATAACAGCTGCCAAGATCATCAGGTTCGCTGTTATAGTGAGATATAACAGCTGCCAAGATCATCAGGTTCGCTGTTACAGTGAGATATAACAGCTGCCAAGATCATCAGGTTCGCTGTTATAGTGAGATATAACAGCTGCCAAGATCATCAGGTTCGCTGTTACAGTGAGATATAACAGCTGCCAAGATCATCAAGTTCTGTGTTACAGTGAGATCCTACTATAACAACTGCCAAGATCATCAAGTTCGGTGTTACAGGGAGATCCTACTATAACAACTGCCAAGATCATCAAGTTCGGTGTTACAGTGAGATCCTACTATAACAACTGCCAAGATCATCAAGTTCGGTGTTACAGTGAGATCCTACTATAACAACTGCCAAGATCATCAAGTTCGGTGTTACAGGGAGATCCTACTATAACAACTGCCAAGATCATCAGGTTCGGTGTTACAGTGAGATCCTACTATAACAACTGCCAAGATCATCAGGTTCGCTGTTACAGTGAGATCCTACTATAACATGACACTAGCAACATCAGCACATGATGGCACGTAACAGGGCAAATAAATGTCCAAGATACAGACAGGCCTACGAGTAAAATGGATGGCTAATAACAGAAACACAAATTATCCATGTTGTGGTAAAACTTTACTCTCTAGTAATGAGTCTGGGAATGTGGAAGATGCGAAAAGATTAAAATTTGGCGAAGAAAACAATTCATGCTATCCATAATCTTATTCCATTCTTTCGCTCCGTTTTAAGAGAATTTTTTTTTAAAAACAAGGTACACACAATTTGAATGCTTGGATATCACTTTAAATGGGTCCGTCTCTTTTCGCTTTATCATTATGCCAGGACACTGTGAAAACTTTTCACTTATTTATAAGAAAGAAGAAGAAAACCACATTGAATTACATTACATTGCTATACATATTTCATGTAATTTGCACACTCATATTAAATCGAGTGTGTGGGAAGAATGAAAGATGGAGTGATAAACGGCAGAATGTAAGACAGGCCTGAGCGCCCAATTCTTTACCCCTTTAAAATAAAGATAATTCACTCGTTTATTTCACTTCAAATGTTTTCTTTCATCCATTTTCTTCCTATATTTTGCACTTAAAAAGAGCGCTATAATTAGTGCAGGCGCGACCAAAACCAAACAAATTATATATATATATATATATATATATATATAAAATCTTACGCTTCATTTAACTGGTACAAATAATTTCTTTTCTGAAAGAAAAACAAGAAAACGTGCGTTGATGTTCCCCGTGTGTCAGATGAGACTGCGAGTTCTTTGCGTGCACCTGTCTGGAGAAGTGGGAGAAGCATGCTATGTCAGGCAAGTCTGGCGCATACCGTTGGCTTACACATGCGGGCACTGAAATGTGCGACGTGCAGAGAAAGCTAGACATAATTCTCTCACACGTCATATATGCATGAGTTGTGTTTTAAGTTTTAAAATTAGCCAGTAATTTAACATGAGCACAAAGTCAGCATCAGCTATCTTGGCTTTCGGGGGGTGGGGAGATGCAGAGTGAAACAGCGGTCGGCAACCTATACTTTACCGCTAGCGTCAGGGTTGGCGAACCACAGCTGACCTGCTAGCGTCAGGGTTGGCGAACCATATCTGACCACTGGCGCCAGGGCTGGCGAACCACAGACGAGGATGACCCTGCCTCACTTTCTCACTGGTGTTCCCAGTAACTGGCTGAGCCTGGCTAACAGGGCAGGGATCGCTATAGTCCCCATGGTGGTGGACAAGTAGTGTAACCTTCCCATGGTGGTGGACAAGTAGTGTAACCTTCCCATGGTGGTGGACAAGTAGTGTAACCTTCCCATGGTGGTGGACAAGTAGTGTAACCTTCCCATGGTGGTAGACAAGTAGTGTAACCTTCCCATGGTGTTGGACAAGTAGTGTAACCTTCCCATGGTGGTGGACAAGTAATGTAACCTTCCCATGGTGGTGGACAAGTAGTGTAACCTTCCCATGGTGGTGGACAAGTAGTGTAACCTTCCCATGGTGGTGGACAAGTAGTGTAACCTTCCCATGGTGGTGGACAAGTAATGTAACCTTCCCATGGTGGTGGACAAGTAGTGTAACCTTCCCATGGTGGTGGACAAGTAGTGTAACCTTCCCATAGTGGTGGACAAGCAGTTAACCTTCCCATGGTGGTGGACAAGTAGTGTAACCTTCCCATGGTGGTGGACAAGTAGTGTAACCTTCCCATGGTGGTGGACAAGCAGTTAACCTTCCCATAGTGGTGGACAAGTAGTGTAACCTTCCCATGGTAGTGGACAAATAGTTAACCTTCCCATGGTGGTGGACAAGTAGTGTAACCTTCCCATAGTGGTGGACAAGTAGTTAACATTCCCATAGTGGTGGACAAGTAGTGAAACCTTCCTTGCCTTTTCTGCCTTCAGTCTGGGTCTGAAAAAAAAACCGCCGTAACCCACTCTCTGTCGGACACGATACTCTTGTTTCAACAAATTCACTGGATCGGCGGCAAAGAACATCCTGCTGGCAGATCCTGGGAGACAGAAGAAGAGCAATCTCCTTCTCTTAAGACTGACAAAAAGGCTTTTATTTCATTCAGTTGTTTACAATACCCTGGCGAGCGGGAAAACCTTCACAAGCCCGATCTACTATTTTTGTTTTCACAGATAATGCTGGATTTAAGAATACGAGGAGCAACCAAAGCATATCTGATGAAAGAGACCTAGTGATTACATTACTTCTCATTTTCCTCTTTTTTTAAAATTTAAGTAAGAGCAGGGTTGCTTCCCCCCTCCCCCCATAAATTGCATTACTCAGTCATATCTGATGGCCACATTTTTAAAGCTGGATCTTTGAATGCTCTCCTCCTTCTACTATCTTCCTGGATGTTCTTTGCAGTCGATCTGGCGAAAGTTTTAGGGCAAACATGACAGAGACTGTACAGGGTTATTCATATAAGTCCGTGAAACATTTAAAACATTCGCAACTACATAACGGATCATGAATTTCGGCATAAAGTGGAGGCTTCGCTGGTAACCTTCTTTAAAACGGTTCACCGTTTCTTGGCGTGGACCTGGACGTCCTTGGCTAGGAGCTGTGCACAGACAGCCTTCATCTCACAATTTCGCATACTACATCTTGACACTGTTGAAAACAGGTGCTGCCGTCTGGAATTCCACTCGAAATCGTCGCTGCACAGCCACAACAGACGAGGTTCTCGCGTATTCCAAAACACAAAATGAGTGCTCAGGTTTACTGAACGCCATATTTGCCACTGCTGCTTCCTAGCGGCAAACCACGGGAGCTCTGCGCGCGAGCTTTATGTAAAATAAAATAAAAAATAAACAACTTGAAGAGTTTTTCTCTCTCTTGGCATAAGAATAATCACGATCCGTCACATGGTTTATTTCTTGCGAGTTTTTTAAATGTTTCATAGACTCATGGATAACCCTGTATGAGGGATTACAGTGACTTTTTCTTAGTCCTGGAGTGAAGCTAAAAAGCAGGGGATGTGCAATACTTCTTTAGCTGACTTCACCGTCATAGGGACTGCGGTGATCCCTGCCCCGTTAGCCAGGCTAGGCCTGTTACCAGGAGTAACAACTAGAGCAGGCTCTCGGTACGGCCACGGTTCGCTAGTATGTCAGCTCTGAGCCCCTGAGTTTAAAACCTGACAGCATCTTTTCACTCTCACTCACTCACAACTCACTCATTCTCACTAAAAGACATATGACAGCTCTATACTATATGAACCAATAAATGTTAAACGAAAGATGGACACATTGGGGTAAGAACGAAGAGGTAGAGCAGGCTCTCGGTACGGCCACGGTTCGCTAGTATGTCAGCTCTGAGCCCCTGAGTTTAAAACCGGACAGCATCATTCACAACTCACTCACTCTCACTCAGAGAAGTATGACTGCTCTACACTATATGAACCAATAAATGTTAAACGAAAGACGGACACACAAACAGACAGGAAAAACTAGCAAAATATACGTTCTGCTTGGAAACTGCATCCACTTTTATCATCAAGCCAGCCAATGTGTAGTCTCTGTATATGACCTTTCTTCACCGTCCCAGACGGTACCGAAAAAGATGAATGTCAAGTGTTAATGGTAGCTGTCAGACACCATCTTGCCGAGCAACTCTCCCGTGGCTGATTCTACCAATATTTGACTAGAAGAACTGGTTGAAGTAATAACGTTTCCTACTGCTACAATGTGTATTCTGATACTGAGATCGAATTTGACTAACGATATCGAGGTAGAATTTGACCACTGATATTGAGGTCGAATTTGATCAATGATATTGAGGTAGAATTTGAACACTTTCTGTTGAAACTAAGTATACAACCATTCTGTGTGCAGGCATGGTCCTTGCAAGGTTTTACCAAGTCTCTGTTGGTGATTAAAAGGAAATAACGCCAGCAATTTGAGAACAGTGATTTTTTTCTTTCACCTCTGCATACATCTTCGGACTGAAGTTTGGATATCTTCAGTGAAAACTAATGATTCTCCTAACATTGTCCTATGCCAATATTTAGGTCGATATATAGCCATGTGAACTTCTTCTTTGTTGTTCACTCAAACATTGACGTCAATCTCTCTCATGAATGCGGCAGTCTGTTTCCGTATCTCCGTATTGCTTTTTCTGTAGAGGCTGAGGTCTGGCCAGGTCCACTGCCTAGGCGGGCTGTGTATCTGGCACGTCTGAAAGATATGCTGTGCTGTCTATGCCCCCCCCCCCCGCCCTCTTTAGCAGGCACATAGTTCTGTTGAGCCAATTTTCAGCCTGCCCTCTGTTTTTCATGATGTATATTCATGCTCCAACTTCATTTGCTGTTGTTTTTCTCGTGTCCACGCAGCTACTGACCAGCAGTTCCAATTCTTAGACAGGGCGCTCCGTTATAATTTGCTGTCAGGGCAAGTACCTGCCATTAGGCCAGTTGGCAGATCTCATAAGAGAGCAGTACTGACCTTTCAGGAGCACAGTTTCGCATCCAAAGAGACAATCAGGTAGCGGTTTAAGCATCCACAATATATGGACCTTATTTTAGCCAATGTGAAAAATGCCTTGTCCAGAACAGTTTGGCACCGCTCCTGTTTGTAGTCTGAAGTTACTATAGAACACTGACATTGTAGTCTTTAGAAATTATTTTCTCCCGCTTTTATTACCTTTCAGATACAAGTTCTATTTGTGAAGAGTTACATAATAGAACTTGCGCGTTATATAACGGCAGCGTTACGATTTTTTAAAAAAACAGAAAAGCACTGACTAACACAGATATTTAATTTCTAATATTACTAGCACACCATCCGTGCCCGTATGTGCGTTACCGCTACACGCAACGTCTACGGGCCAGTAGTTTCTGGTTGGCCTTCTGGTATCAGTGTTCCCGCTAAGATCAGCAAGACACTGTACTGCAGATGACAGCAACAGTCTATTTTAAGCATCACAGGTCGACGAGGTTCAAAGGGTCGGATAAAGTTCGAGCTCTCAGTTCCTCTCTGAATAACAGGCGAATCCTTGGCCGATAAGGAAACTACCGCTGAAGTACTTTCTCTAATGTGATATTTTCTATATATATATATATATCAATCTCCCCGGACCTGAGATCTGCTATTCTTTTTAGCCGCTGAGGTTGGTGAAGATGTGAGGCACATCATTGTGTCGGCTTGGGAGCAGGTTATGGCGGCTGTGTTCTGAATAGTCCTGAAATTTTTGTTTAGTAGACAGCCATTTATATATGTATGCATTTACTTCTGTACTGAGTGAATGGATAAGAGCGAAAAGTAAATGTTATATTTTACTTTATGTCTCTCAGCTTCAATGTTAGTTATGTTTGTTACATGAACAGCATATTTGTATAATGTCTGGAATAGAGTGAAAGATGTATGATAAAGGGCAGAATGCGTGCCCAATTCTTAACCCTTTTAAAATAAAGATCAATCAATCAATCAATCAGTCCCTGAGTGCCAAAAAAAAACGTTCAGCAGAATCAGGAAGATCCTCACAACTAAACAAACATCACAGCAACTGAGATTACATATGGTAAAATGCTACATATACTCAGTATTCCTTTATGGTGCAGAAGCCTGGATCTCGAACAAGACAGAAGAAAATAAAACTGAGGCGCTTGAAATGTGGATATATAGAAGAATAGGGCGTACCTTGTGAACAGAAAAGAAAACAAACAACGAAGTGCTAAACTGAGTAGAAGTGAAAAGAGAAATACTGCAAATCATAAAAACATGACAGCTAAGATACTTCGGGTATGTCAAGGGGCACAATGTTATACTGAAGACCTTTCTTGAGGGCAAGATCAAAGGGAAAAGAATAAGAGGACGACAGAGACATAGATGGCTGGACAAAATCAAGTGATGGACAGAGATCAGCTTGGCCGAGTGCTCTAAGAAGACAAGAAACAGAGTAGAGTGGAGATTCATCGCAGCCAATCTTCCATGGGGACACGGCACGAAATAATGAGTGCAGCTAAAAAAATAAAAGCAGGAAGTGTGCAGTGTTATAATATATACAAAAAAAATATACATACAATTTTAAAATTAAAAGGTTTAATTATATCTTGTATTTAGCCAGCCGCCTGTGGACCTCGGGCTGTCAATGAACACCCCTGATACAGAACATACAAGTATAGGTTAAAAATACATGATACGGGACGGCTGCGAGTTCCTTACTCTTACGCAAGCAAACCCCAAAATCCGAAGACAACACAAACAACTTTAAAATAAATATACATGCCATATTTTCATAACGAAACGAGGTTTTCATATTTTCACTGGGGGAGGGGAAGGGAAGGGGTGGATATTAGAATTTCAGTTAAATACAGTGTAAGAGTATTTATTCTAATTCTGTTATTATCATTTCAAAGTCGTCTATGGCCGAGGATTGTAAAACAGAGGGCAGAACAAATCCATGAAATTACTGAACCTGGTTAAACAGATTAAAACAAAAACAAAACAAAAAAAAGAATGGGCTAACAGCATGACATCACGGGGATACGTTTCTAGCTAAATTTCTTAATGACACGGACAGGTGAAGATGATGTTTCATCAAAGGTTTCTGAAGTTCTGAAGCTCATCTGAAGATGATGCATTATCAAAGGTTTCTGAAGCTCAGCTGAGGATGATGTATCATCAAAGGTTTCTGAAGCTCCATCGAGCAACCATCCTCCGCCAAGATTATCTGTACCACTGCTTTCAGCCGTCAGCTCTTGCGAAACTGCTTCCCCCCCCCCCCCCCCCACGCGCATGAGCCAGCGCACTTCAACTATCGACCCCCCATCTTCGGCGCTGTTGACAAGAAAAACCCTGTTTGAAGAACAAGAACCGAAGTGACAGAAAGCAAGATCTGACGAAGAAATTATCGGATAGTTAGTTACAAAACACTCTGCACACAGCAGGCGTGCAGTTTTAGCTTCTGCTGTCATCCACTGCGAATTAGCCCCAAATTTCACTGAAATACTTCTCAAGTAAACACTTCTGTTTTTAACCAAGTACTTAAGCTGTATGTGGGGCACTCTGGCCTGCCTGGAAATGCAGGCTGATATTTCCCCGTTTTGAAAAACAGTTTCTAACACAGGTAACCCAGGTAACCCAGGTATTCATGTTCTTTTTCAGCAAAAGTTTAGCGTTCCATGACGGCTGCTTGTCTCCAGACATACTCTCTACATGAATGGTCATCAGGTACAGACTGCTTCTCCTGGGTATAAAAGAAAAGTCTCCTCCCTATCAATTTATTAAAACAGACAGACAAAAATTATGTATGCACAACAGATGAGGGGAAACAAGACTAAGGGGTAGACCAAGACAGAGATGGAAATACAACAAAGAAGAGGATATACAAGAAATTGGTATCACCAACCGGAGAGAGAAGATATGGAATAGAGAAGAATGGAGGCGAACTTTATCTGCATTTATTATTAAATGGCTCGGAAAGCTGAAGAAGAAGATGATCAATTTATTAACCCGGTTACATAAAGACTGCCAAAACTTTGACGCACTTTTTCTACAGTGCTGAAAGGCGGCGCTCAAATCCCAGAAAGCTCAGACAATGAAGATCCTATCACCATGGCCCGTGTAGATGGTACAAATGCAAACATATTTTGCGCTGAAAACAAAAAAAAAAAAAAAGCAACTTTTAACACAGGATGTACTCTAGACCAGTGGTTTCCAATTAACGAATGTCCGTGGACCTCCTGCTGTTTCAAAATCCAGGCCACGGACATACTTGGGGATAATTTCATATCTGTGTGGTAGCTGTGTGTTTTAAATGCACTTTTTTTTTTTAAAAAACAGAGTGCGGGTAACCTTTAATAAGTAAACGCTACGTTGCACTAAAAAACACAGTACAAGCATGGCGAATTTTCAAGATGTCAATAATGTATTTAAGAAAAACATAGACAGCAATTAACATTTCTTCTTGCTCTGACGAATGAATAGAATATGAATGTGTGACAGCTAACCAATCTAAATATGGTGAGAGAAATCGTGCCTCTTTTTTTATTCCGATCGCGAGCACGTTGTCGAAAACTCCGTCCAGGTTCCTGTAACATCGAAGATCAGCTTTTATCATCCTCTTTGTTCTTCTCGCAACAGCTTGTCATCCAATCTGCAAAACCGCGCGTATCAGAAAAACTTGAAAAAAGTTAAGTTCCTCCATAGGATTCGCCGAAACATCGTTTGTTAAACATTTTCACAGTGAAAATTTTAAAACCGTCAGTTCCTCCACAGGATCTGCTGAAACATCGTTTGTTAAACATTTTCACAGTGAAAATTTAAAAAAAGACCTTGAGTTCTTGTCAGGGACCCCCATGGCTGGTTCTGCAGGCCACCGGGGGGTCCGCGGACCATCATTTGGGAACTACTGTTTTTGGCAGTTCTCTTTGCCAAAATTACTACTGCGAGCTAGCTGTTCTTAGCTGACTGCTTGGCTATTACTTCATTTCTGTTCCCAGCTGAAAGATGTATTACATTCCTTTCTATAAACCAAATTATGAGCAAAAAGTCTCATCTTTGAACCTTCCATTAAAAAAAAAAAGTTATGATTCAGATGCTACTCGTCGTAACACAACCAGTTTGGGGGGTTCCTTAAGCTAAGTTCCCTTAAGCTAAGTTTCATTTCCCAACTTTTAAAAGCAAAATACTTTCTTCACCAACACATTTTATTTTTCTATTCTTCGTGTTCTTTTTCCAAATGTTTTTGTTCGAACAAAGAAAATGCTGAAAAGCTGCTCCTACATATTTACCCATTTAAGGTCTTTAAAATATGGAGAATATTGATGATAAATGAGTCCAATAGCGGAAGTAAATCTGAGAGCACTGGAATCTGTATAAGTACTATTTATGAAGCATGACTACTACAGAAGTTAGAATCGGAGTACTAGGTGTGGAGAATACTAACTCCGGAGTACTAAGTGTGGAGAATACTAACTCCGGAGTACTAGGTGTGGAGAATACTAACTCCGGAGTACTAGGTGTGGAGAATACTAACTCCGGAGTACTAGGTGTGGAGAATACTAACTCCGGAGTACTAGGTGTGGAGAATACTAACTCCACAACACAGGACAAGAGTCTGTATATAACAGCTTTACGTCTCATCCAACTTCGCCTAAACCTCCTTGTCTTGGCTCCCTCCCTCCCTCAAATTCTGTATATCAGAAGCAGAACATCATGGTTTTATCTTTCCAACGGAAAACACAGTTACATTTAAAAACATCGAAAGAGAGGGGGGGAATAGCAGAGAGCGAGCGAGCGAGCGTGGGTGAATGATAGCGAGTATGAGAAAAAGTGAGAGAGACAGTGAGAATGAGAGAGAGACAGTGAGAATGAGAGAGAGAGAGACAGTGAAAGTGAGAGAGAGAGAGAGAGAAGAGGGATGTGCTCAATATCTCATATTATAGCCCTAGTTTCAACTTCAACTCACCGAGCTCAACGCTTGATCACAGCGCTATGTTTCCATGAAAGTTATTTCAAGAGCAATAGCAATGTTAACATCCATCTTCTTCGTCTAATCACACACAGGGAATGAATGCATTATGGGACATAAAACTGCATTTTAATACCTGGCCTGGAATTCTGTGGGTAAAGATTAAGAAAAGAGAGTCTGCGATGTAAAAGACATGAGAACACTGGAGGAAGGTCCAAGCCAATTCGAGCTAGTTAGCTCGGGAACGTGGTATGTTTCGTGTACTGTATAGCAGAGCTAGCGGCTCGTGGGCAGCATGTGGGTCGCAATGCCTATTTTGCGGCCCGGGAGGTTCTTCTTCTTCAGCTTTCCGAGCCATTAAGGCTCACTGCTGCAGATAAAGTTCGCCTCCATTCCTCTCTATTCCTAATCTTCTCTATCTAGTCGGTGACACCAATTTCTTGTATATCCTCTTCTGTGTTGTCTTTCCATCTCCGCATTGGTCTACCCCTTGGTCTTGTTTCCCTCATCTCTTGTGCATACATCATTTTCGTTTGTCTGTTCTCTTTCATTCTTTCCACATGCACCAGCCAGCGTAGTCTGTTCAGTTTCAAGACATTTACAATTCGTTGGGATGTAAATAATCTGTTCAGTTCAGTGCACTTTCTAGCTCTTCATTCTCCACTCTTGGTATCCTTTATCCGCCCAAAGATTCTTCTCAGGACCTTGAGATCTCGAATTACTGTTCATCTTTCTTTGTTGTACTCCATGTTTCTGATCCATACATGACGGCTGGTCTTATTATCGCGAGGTTATTATGAAAATGTAACTTGTTTGATTAAAATTAGCATAAAATCACAATATTTACTTTACAACTGCACTTAACACAAATTTACTGTCGTCAAAACAAGTAAAGAATATTTTTAAAGGACCTGAAAATCGATTCAACGTTACTGCTATATTTGAACAATTTTGTGTAATCTGCCAAAAACTAGTTTTGTGGCCCTAAAGGTCATTGAAGTTGGGCAACCATGCATCACGCATGTTAGTTCAACGAATTATTATGGGTTTTCTATAAAGCGTGAAAAACAGATAAATAAACTTATATATATATATATAATATATATATATATATATATATATATATAACACATACAGATATATATAATCTTCCAGGAAAGTCTATGCAGATAGTACGCACCAATCGCATCTCGTCTGATGTGTTGAAAGATTTGTTTCCGGGTCCTACAAGTCAATGTTCCATGCAAACACTACTTAATCGTTGGTGTATCTGCTCAAATTCCGCGGTCCTTAATGTTTTCTCTTTCTGGACTGCGTCTGAATCTGCAATAAGTTGTCGGCCATATTTTTCTGTCCTTATATACGGGACATCCACCTTTTTCATATGTACATACCATGCTGTATCAATCAATCAATCAAGTACAGTGCCGTGTTGCGTAGGGGATCATTTCTCTCCACAATTCCCTGTCTTTAGACTTGATTATGTGATCCGCCTTTGACTTTCTTCCTAGCCACACTGACGTCCAGTAACTTCTCTCTGTGTCTTCCTCTGTCTCTTCTTCCCTAAATTTTTCCAGTTGCCACAGTGTGTTTCAGTTTTCCTTTTCTCAGAAAATGTCCTACAAACCTCGCTTGTCTGCCTCTGATCTTTGCTGTAATTTGCCTTTTAACTCCAGCCTCTCTTAAGACTTCTTCGCTGGTTTTCTGTCCTTGGTACCTTCAACATCTTTCTTATGAATCACATTTCCATGGCCTCCATTTCTCGCCGTACTCTCTTATTCATGGACCATGCTTCACATTCATAAAACAAAATTGGCTCGACATAATATTTAAGTACTCGGAATCTTGTTTCCATTGATATGGATCTGTTGCACAAGATATTTCTCATGTTCTGGAATGCTGACTTAGCCTCAGCACGTCTGCTTTTTATTTCGTTGTGACATTTCCTGGCAGCTGTTATAATTGTCCCTAAGTACTTGAATCTATCAATTTGTTTCAGTTCTGTGCCATCGATGGCAATGCTACATTTTGGTGGTATTCTTTTCTTTGAGATGACCATCACTTCCGTCTTCTTTTTTGTTCAGGCTGAGACCTTTACTTTTACTTTCAGGAACCACAACGTCAAGAAGAGTCTGTAGCTCCCCTTCACTTTTAACAATCAGAACTATGTCGTCTGCATATCTTAAGTTGTTTAGGTTGTACCCGCCAATTGATACTCCTGGCAAGCTCTCTTATTTCTCATTATGTTTTTGCTGTACAAAGAGAAGAGGTCAGGAGATGCTGTATCTATATTAAGCATAATGAACAAGTAGTGTCTCTGTTGTGTCTAGTGTGGAATCATCATTTGTTCCCTTTTGAACCAGTAGCTGGCACGTTCTATGGCAGTCACTTCGCTCTTTCTCCAAACCTGTTCTTTAAATCTAAGTTCAGAGTGGTTCAAAATTATTGCCGGAGTTTTACGTGGCCTACAATTTTCATACCCGGAACAACAAAATAAAACTGCTCGCGGAATATGTTACGCGTAACTAAAAGAAGTTCTGTGTACTCGCCACTGTGATGCCTGGTAGTACAAGTAAAACGTCATACCGCAAGGTGGAGTCTGCTTAAGAGAAAGCAATGAGCGTACTCTCGTTTTTAGAAACAAAGTCACTTTTCGAAACGCAACTCCCTTACAGACCTCAGTATAGAAGATGATCCACCTTCAGATAAAGCTATTCGACGCTGGTCAAAGCAATTTTAAAAGACTGGTAGTGTTCTGCGCAGAAAAGGAGCGAGAAGAAACAGTTATACCGGAAATATTAGAGAACATTTGGAGGGAAACTGACTACCTCTTGGACATCTTACTTGCCATGAAAATTTGAATTTATTTCGCTTTTTTGCAGTATTTATTTTATAGGTACTAAAAGATTTTGAGTTACACCTTCATAATCCGTAAGCAATTTTATTGTGTTGCTTCCTGTTTGAAAAGTAGAGGCCACGAAAACATTCACAATAATTTTGAATAACCCTGTACATGTCTTTCAGTGCTAAGATCCCATCTCCCGTTACAAATCTATCTGCATCTGGATTTTAAAAAAAAGGATAATATTTAGGCTTTAAAAGGAGAGGTGGGAGTTAGAGAGAGAGAGAGAGAGAAAGCGAGAGAGAGGAGGAGCATGATATGGATTTATCTTGAATTATGCAGCTATTTTATGTAAAACTTCTTTTATCTTATGCAGCTGTAAATACTGAGAGACGCCGCAATGTCGTAACAATAAAGGCACGTACAAAAAACAACAACACACAGGGGCTAGGTGTTTAGAAATATATCTCATTTAAATGAGGCTTTGCTCAAAGATACATCACGCACAACGTTAAAGTCGCGCTGTTTTGTTTTGTTTTAATTATACAGAGATGAAATATGAAAAACAGGCCAGAATATAATGGGTCCATGCACACGTAAGATGTTTCATAACAATTATGGAAATTGGATGGCAAGGACTAGTAAGAAGCAAAGAGTTCCCGTGCGACGTCAAACGATCTCTTCAAAGGAAGAAGATAAAGGTTGACTTGATGTCTACCGGGAAAAATCAAGCCGGTCAGGCGCCCCGAGTCCTAATTGGAAAGGAAACTTGTTTTAAATTCAGAGAAGAAAAAATAAACATTCATGCAGCAGACAAATAATGAAAGATGTCCTGAAGATGGTAAATGTACAGATAACACGAACAGGCATGCTTGGTCCATGGCATCAATAAGAACCAGATATACATAGCTTAAACATGGTTGGCCATATCCAGCCGCATAATACAATAATGAAAAGCATATCAGAATAAAGAAAAAAATACAGAACGGAAAAGATGACCACAACGATATAGATGGGCGTACGATATCAAGGGATGGACAGGATTCAGTTTGGCCGGGTGCACCGTGAAAAGAAATGGCAGAAAAAGTTGGAGGACCATTGCAGACAACCTTTGTTGTGTACATGATGATGATGGTGGTGGTGGTGGTGGTGGTGGTGGTGGTGGTGGCGATATACTGACTAAAGGATGAAACAGAGAAATCTGTAACAAACCATAATATCGGTAAGAATATATAAAACGAGTATTTGTATTAAAAAATGTTAAAAAGAGTACATATACCGAAGTGCAACATCCTATCAAGCAGGAAGACATTAATAAATTACCTCGGAACAACAGTAACAGCCAATGGCAAGTGCAGAAATGAAATAGAATCAAGAATGAGGAAGGCAAGAACAGCCTTTGATGACTTGATGAAGATACTAACAGATAAGAATATGTCCCTAAAACGAGGAAGAGAGTATTACAGTGCTAGGTAGAATGAATATTGCTATATGCTTGTGAAACTTGAACAGTCAACAAAAAGATGACAAACTGGAAGCAACAGAGACGTGGTTTTGGATAAAGATGGAAAAAAAACATGGGAAAAAACAACAACAAATGAAGAGATCCTCAACGAAGTTTCACAACAACGGAAACTAGTTTAAAAATATCAGAAAAAGACAGTGAACAATGCCTGGACATATCACGAGATGACAGAACTTAGAGAACTTCCGTTATGACTGGAAAATGTATATGGGAAAAGGAAGACAGTCAAGAGAAAAATATCTCAGTGGATTGACCAAGTGGCACAGAAAAAAAAAACAAAGCATCTGAACTAAACGGAAACACCAAGGATCGTTCAAGATGGAGAAGCATGGTCACTACCGCTATCCGCCACCGAACATGATAATAACAGCAGATGTATACTGGCTTTATCAATACATGAAATAAAGCATTAAACTAAGAAACTGACATGAATTCAGAAATAGTGCACACTGTCTCAGTACAAAATCTAAATGTAAAATACTCAACTAGAGATGCTCTGATAAAATACTGACCATACATTATTATTATTATTCATGAGGTTCCTAGGTGCCACTCCACATATT
This sequence comes from Achatina immaculata, assembly GCA_009760885.1. NCBI lineage: Eukaryota > Metazoa > Mollusca > Gastropoda > Stylommatophora > Achatinidae > Lissachatina > Lissachatina immaculata. The sequence continues at coordinate 109,576,716 of CM019691.1, read as the reverse complement.
TCCGCTTCCAAGGACACCATTTTATTAGCTTCAAGTTATACACTCATTCTTCTTCGAAAGCTAGCTTTCACTGAACCGACAGCTTATATTTGCCACGATGAATTATGCGTGGTGTATCCTACGGCATCTGACAGACCAGCGGTTCTCAGGGAATGGCCATCAGACATAAGTCAATACATGAGCAACGGTTTCTATGAACGTGCTGGTTTACAGATGAAAAATATAAAAATCTTCTACACGAGACGCTGAGACGCGTTATATCTACTCTTGCGTAATCCGTTTTAACGGCGCCGACACTGATAACTGGAAGTTAGATGAAGAGTTCATCACAATGGCTTAAAATCTATTCCTCTGAAATATGTGCAGTCACTGCGACATCGGTCGTTCAAGTCTGCGCACCATCTATCCAGGTGTAGAAATTGGCTCTTTCTGGAACTGGAGAAACAGTCGAGCACGCGTGATGCTGACCACATAACCCCCAAGGAAAGTATGGACACTAACATTATATCCCTATGTATTTTTGTAGTATGTTACGGCTACGGCCATGCGTGTGCGCGCATGGACAGTCACGCCCATTTTTACGTCAAACATTCTCAAGAATGCTAAGTCGAATCTTAGATTCCACTCTTCTTTACAGAGAATGTCATATGGTGAAGCATGCTAACCATATTTTTTTCTTCGCTCACTTTTATGGAGCAATCTCGCTGGAGCCACATCAGCCTAATAAGCTGCATGCATTCTAGCGTTATGCTAGACAAAAACGGTGCCCACACTGTCTCGTCAGTCTAAAGATGATTATTTGTATTTGTTGTAGACATTGTTTTTGTTTACGGTGACCATTGTGCTTCCTCTCTCATCTGCTTCTTTATGTCCTATCAACAAATAATTTGTGACACAAATGGGAGAGTTGAAAGCCGACCTCCATCTTCTGGACACCTGCCTGTTTTCCCATTCCTTGAAAGAAGTCTCCCAGATGCAGAAACGAAATAAGATTTTTAAAAAATACAGCTCTCCACAACAACCTCACATATGTTGGGCTTTGAGTTAAACCCACGACAACCATAAACAACAGGAGAAAAATCTAACAAGAAAAATTCTGTCCGCTTCCGAAACGTTTTATATTTCATCGCTTGCTCGCTTGATGTTTACAGTAACCGAAATACAAAACACTGCTTTTTAGCTGTTATTACAGATTCCGCCTTCCGTATTGCCGTCTTAATTTCTACAAACGAGTCGCCGGTCCATGTAAACAATGGGAACTAAAACATGCCAGCGCACATCTTCAGATTGTTTGAAAGGCACTTCCATCGACCCTTGCTTGAAAGGCTCTGCAAAGCGACCTTTCCCTATATAACACATGAACGTGCTCCCAGTCTCCGCGGCAAATATCCCTGCAGTCGCCGGAAGAGAAATTTGTGGTACCCGGAAGCTCGACAGTCTGGGCTCTAGTTACACCATATCAGACCCGGGGAAACACTCTACATCAGTAGCTGTCTTTCTTCCTGCTTATCACATCAAACATTTCCAACCGTAGCCAACAGAGTCTGTGCCCATAAGGGAGAGAATGTGGTCGAGAGTTCGCACTTCTTTTCCTTCTTTCCAATGTATCGACTGGAGTGAGCCCAGACATATAACTCCTAGCATTCACACTGCCTATCAGGGAGACGGTGTACAAGGCGGACCGCTAATGTACGAAACTGATAGTCAAGAGTTTACAATTTTTGTCGGGCGGTGTATACTCCAGATCTAGAAGACATTATAAAATATCTTATGATGGTCCCACAAAATAATCTGAACTTCAGACATTTACTGAGCTCTCTCTCCTTCCCCCCCCCCCCTTCTCTCTCTCTTTCTCTACTTTCAAATCTCTCTACTTTCAAAAGCATCCTGTTCTATCATTCAGGATCATTTTTATCAGAAATCGATGCTCGAATATCGATTTCCTCAAAATACGCTCGTAATGAAGTTGACATTTCTTTGAAGAAAAAAAAAAAGAAAGCTCCTTCAACATCCCCATTGTTCTGATTTCCCACGAAATGAGTTCAAATTACTTTAAATGCAATAACATTCTTTCGACTGTGTCAACATTACAAACAAAAAAAAGTTCTGAGATAGCCACTGTTGCGTCGCTAGTGTTAGACCAACACTTGGACTAATTAAAGCACAAAATTCCATCACAAAAACCACGATTTTATGGACTCTGTGTTAAATATCGTGAACCCACTGTGGACTGATGGTGAACTTCAGTCCGTTAAGATTTTGAAGCTTCGCTGAATTTCCCATGGGAAGTGTGCAACGCTTGGTGGGTGATCAGATCCTCCACATCAGTGCAGTTCACATGGAAAGGGCGGAGGAGAGAAGAGGCTATTCGCTTTGACAATCAGCGACCCACAGCTGATATGCTGGCGTCAGGGTTGGCGAACCACAGCTGATATGCTGGCGAACCACAGCTGATATGCTGGCGAACCATAGCTGATATGCTGGCGTCAGGGTTGGCGACCCACAGCTGATATGCTGGCGTCAGGGTTGGCGAACCACAGCTGATATGCTGGCGTCAGGGTTGGCGACCCACAGCTGAGATGCTGGCGTCAGGGTTGGCGAACCACAGCTGATATGCTGGCGTCAGGGTTGGCGAACCAGAGCTCACCAAGACTTCCCCGTGTTGGAACCCCCTGTAACTGGCCTAGTCTGGCTGGTCTCCATGGCGGTAGATTCTGTTAAAGAAGTTCTGCACACTCTCTGCTTTTAGCTGCACTCAAGTACTTAAAAAAATAGCTGCCATGACCCACGGTGGTGGAGCCTGCTAAAGAAGCACTGCACACCCCCTGATTTTTAGCTCTACAACGGGGATGAAAATAAAAGAGGCCATAATCTACTGCCAAGCCGACACGATGCTCTGTCACTGCATCGGCTGTAGAAAGACACCAGCTCGCAGTTGTGAGGAGAAGAAGAAGAAGAAGATGATGATGAGTTTCAGTTAAAATATCACGACCTCTGGTGACAACCATTTTCCCCTGACTCGCAGTCTTGGCATCAGGAACTGAATACTGAGCTGTACACAAATAAAGGCGCTCATGACAGTAAGTGCTGACAATATGTCCTATCTTCTACACTCGGCATGTCATAGGTCACATTAAGCAAAGCAGTTATGGCTCTACAGCGAAGCTTGTATTCTGCCCGTAGCTTCTGCCTCCGGGTTGTTAACCTCCCAGGACAGATCCAGAAATGCAAAATGTGAGTGGGTCTGCACATGACATGTATGTTTTGGACTCTGGGTTTCATTTCTCCCTCAGACAAATTATGAGTGTATGACATTTTCAGCTGAAACATACAGTAGTCTGTATTGGACTGTCCTTGCACAAATCACACACTGTTCTCCACAAACTTGATAGGTGGTAGACTGAGTGGAGCTCATTATTTGTGTTGAGGACTTCGCTCAGTCAACCCTGTCTACTTACAGATCATACTTTTCTTCTCTAGATGTCTGTTATTTAGACGGAGCTTTTCTAATCCGGCTTTGCTACCAACTTTTTTAAAACAAAAAACATCAGGATTGTTGTTGTTGTTGTTGTTGTTGGCTATCAATTATCGTGCACTGTGTATCACTGGGGAAAAATGCGTTGGAAAACCCAAGGGAAACAACTGTTCTTGAAACCAGAATTCATCACTGCACGCTCGGCAACCCGCCGAGCATGAACTGGTTCAAATGCTCTCAGGAAATCCGCACAAAAAAGCAGTCAAGAGTAAGGTTTTATGTCATTATGATCCGGGAATTTCAGGCTTCGACCAGGACTTACTGCCCTGGGACTGCTTTAACCAAGTTAATCCTGGCCGGCAGGAGTCAACAACTGCAGCTGAACCTTATGAACAAGTTTATGGTACAAACTTGGCCACGCTGGCGTGAGTTTACCTGTGGCGTGGATGGAGAATGAACCACAGTTGCCAACTTTTTTCCTCAAAAAAAAATATGTAGAATTGCTTCAAAATATATCTAGAATTATCTAGATTTTTTATTAAACATTTATCTAAAAAATTATCTAGGACATATTTTTGTAAAAATAATGTATAGTTGAAAATTAGTGGGCAAGTTGAATTAAACGTAATACTAATATGGTTTGATTAATAAGTACTTGATCAAATCACACAAAACATGAGTGTCGTCGTCATCCTCGTCATCACCGTCATCACCAGTATTTGAGGGACCTGGTTGATAAAATAATGTAGTGGCTTCATCTCCTGCAGATCTGTTTGATGTGTCGCCATTATTTTCACATCTTTTATAACTTTTAGGGGGGAAACATAAGAGCAACAGCATCTTCTATGTTTTCATGAGGTGGATTTGACCACTAAAACAGCAGGAAGAAGTTCTGGGTTAATTTTATTTCTCAGTTTAGATCTGACCAGATTCATGCTGCTAAAAAAATAAAACAACAACTCGCAATGCCGGCATCTGAATGTGTATTAGAGCTGAGATAAAACACATGCACAAAGTTCTTAAGGTGGATTACATTCCCTGGCATTTCTTTATTATTTTACTTCACTTCGGATCTCTGTCTCTTGTTTATCAGTTAACTATTTTGAATCTTATTAACTTGTTTTCTGCTTTGGTGATTCTGCTCTCAGATATTTACATATTCCATTACTTTACATATTAAAGGGATGTCCATGGTTGGAACACACAGAACACAGTTCACAGAGAAGGGGGATATATTCTTTAATGTTTCCACTTTCTCAGAAAGTCTCCATCTCAAGTGCTTAAAATGACACAAGAAAATCTCCAAACTGACCTCCTCTATTCACTTTGTAACTTCTCCATTTTTGACTGAGATTGGTAGCCTACATACGGTGTTTTTTTAAAAATGTAAACTGTGTGTTTATGAAACTCATTACTTCCTAGGAGACAGAAGATGATGTAAAATTGCAAACTGCAAAGAACGGCACCTGCACTTCATTAAAATAAGGAATGAGACCTACTAACTAAGCTCCACGTATAACTAATTAATGAAGTTCTAAGTCCAGCTTCATCTATCCATATATTCGTAAGTTCTTGCACAATGCATTTAGCACCACATTTGTCCAGTTCTTTAAGTTCAAGACAATGAGTATTACGCAAGCACAAAATTCACCAGCGTGAAGCGAGTGAGTCCCACAGCTGGCGACGGCAGGTCTGAATCAGTGTTGCTAATCTGTAATACTTTAAAGAACTGAACCATCTATTAATTCACCGAGAAAGGGTTAATTATAGAAGATTTACTCAGTTTTGTTCTCATGTTCTGGGTGGACTGCAACAAAATTATCCAGAGTTATCTAGATTCATTTAAAAGTTATCTAGATTTCTAGCTAACATCTACATGACTATTTTTACTATCTAGATATAAAATATATCTAGATTGGCAACCCTAGAATGAACATGGAATGAAAAGGGGCTTAACTCTGAATTGTGTAAGATTATTAGTTCGATCTTGATATTGCAAGTCGTGCACGTATATCGTTTATACAAAAAAAATCACAAAGTCTGCTAAGTCATTCATTCATTTGCATGTCCCTTGTGGAACTTTGCCTCCCTAACAGCACTCCTGCATGCCTCTCGGTTGTGAGCAAGATGGCCTGCTGCTGATGCATCCATTTGCAGATCATCAACGATGTCTGTTAAATACCGCGTCATATTCTTTAATACCAAATCATAACTACAGCACTATTATACGACCATATTTGACATGAACATAAAAACGTTATATAAAATGATGCCAGTACTAATTAAACGCAAGTTTAGATTGAACTAAACCACGAATATATCGGCCAATAAAGAATGTTTATAAACGGTTCATGTGGCAACTGCCCAGATACAGAGAAAAAAGTAAATACCGCCAGGCTTTTGTGGTAAAATTCACATATTTTTCCCTCCGTGGCTTTTTATAAAGAAGAATCAAATTTGGACCTCATTATTTAGGAGCATTTTTGGTCTGATACTGCAATCTTCTTAAATCTTCCCGGAACAGCGAAATGCTATTCTCTGCAGCCGATGCAGTTAAGATGTTGAGGCACAGTATTGCATCGGATTTAGAGCGGGTTTGGCAGTCATTCTTTCAATTCCGGCAGCAGCTAAAATACTGGAGGGAAAGCGGGAGGGGAGGGGCGGTGCAATATTTCTTTTGCAAGTTCCACCGACACAAGGGACTATGTCCATCTCTGTCCCATTACCCAGACTAGGCTTGTTACTGGGAGTACCAACGGAGAGGTGGGACAAGGTCTTGACCGGCTATGTTTCCACTTTCTCAGAAAGTCTCCATCTCAAGTGCTTAAAATGACACAAGAAAATCTCCAAACTGACCTCCTCTATTCACTTTGTAACTTCTCCATTTTTGACTGAGATTGGTAGCCTACATACGGTGTTTTTTTTAAAAATGTAAACTGTGTGTTTATGAAACTCATTACTTCCTAGGAGACAGAAGATGATGTAAAATTGCAAACTGCAAAGAACGGCACCTGCACTTCATTAAAATAAGGAATGAGACCTACTAACTAAGCTCCACGTATAACTAATTAATGAAGTTCTAAGTCCAGCTTCATCTATCCATATATTCGTAAGTTCTTGCACAATGCATTTAGCACCACATTTGTCCAGTTCTTTAAGTTCAAGACAATGAGTATTACGCAAGCACAAAATTCACCAGCGTGAAGCGAGTGAGTCCCACAACTGGCGACGGCAGGTCTGAATCAGTGTTGCTAATCTGTAATACTTTAAAGAACTGAACCATCTATTAATTCACCGAGAAAGGGTTAATTATAGAAGATTTACTCAGTTTTGTTCTCATGTTCTGGGTGGACTGCAACAAAATTATCCAGAGTTATCTAGATTCATTTAAAAGTTATCTAGATTTCTAGCTAACATCTACATGACTATTTTTACTATCTAGATATAAAATATATCTAGATTGGCAACCCTAGAATGAACATGGAATGAAAAGGGGCTTAACTCTGAATTGTGTAAGATTATTAGTTCGATCTTGATATTGCAAGTCGTGCACGTATATCGTTTATACAAAAAAAATCACAAAGTCTGCTAAGTCATTCATTCATTTGCATGTCCCTTGTGGAACTTTGCCTCCCTAACAGCACTCCTGCATGCCTCTCGGTTGTGAGCAAGATGGCCTGCTGCTGATGCATCCATTTGCAGATCATCAACGATGTCTGCTAAATACCGTGTCATATTGTTTAATACCAAATCATAACTACAGCACTATTATACGACCACATTTGACATGAACATAAAAACGTTATATAAAATGATGCCAGTACTAATTAAACGCAAGTTTAGATTGAACTAAACCACGAATATATCGGCCAATAAAGAATGTTTATAAACGGTTCATGTGGCAACTGCCCAGATACAGAGAAAAAAGTAAATACCGCCAGGCTTTTGTGGTAAAATTCACATATTTTTCCCTCCGTGGCTTTTTATAAAGAAGAATCAAATCTGGACCTCATTATTTAGGAGCATTTTTGGTCTGATACTGCGATCTTCTTCTTAAATTTTCCCGGAACAGCGAAATGCTATTCTCAGCAGCCGATGCAGTTAAGATGTTGAGGCACAGTATTGCATCGGATTTAGAGCGGGTTTGGCAGTCATTCTTTCAATTCCGGCAGCAGCTAAAATACGGGAGGGAAAGCGGGAGGGGAGGGGCGGTGCAATATTTCTTTTGCACGTTCCACCGACACAAGGGACTATGTCCATCTCTGTCCCATTACCCAGACTAGGCTTGTTACTGGGAGTACCAACGGAGAGGTGGGACAAGGTCTTGACCGGCTATGTTTCTCTAATCCTGAAGCTTGCATGCCAGCTATGTTTCTCTAACCCTGAAGCTTGCATGTGAGCTTTGGTTTTCTAACCCTGAAGCTTGCATGTGAGCTTTGGTTTTCTAACCCTGAAGCTTGCATGCCAGCTATGGTTCTCTAATCCTGAAGTTTGCATGCCAGCTATGGTTCTCTAATACTGAAGCTTGCATGCCAGCTATGGTTCTCTAATACTGAAGCTTGCATGCCAGCTATGGTTCTCTAATCCTGAAGTTTGCATGCCAGCTATGGTTCTCTAATCCTGAAGTTTGCATGCCAGCTATGGTTCTCTAATCCTGAAGTTTGCATGCCAGCTATGGTTCTCTAATCCTGAAGTTTGCATGCCAGCTATGGTTCTCTAATCCTGAAGTTTGCATGCCGGGTATGGTTCTCCAACCCTGAAGCTTGCATGCCAGCTATGGTTCTCCAATCCTGAAGTTTGCATGCCAGCTATGGTTCTCCAATCCTGAAGCTTGCATGCCAGCTATGGTTCTCTAATCCTGAAGCTTGCATGCAGCCATGGTTCTCTAACCCTGAAGCTTGCATGCCACCTATGGTTCTAACCCTGAAGCTTGAATGCCAGCTATGGTTCTTCAACCTTGAAGCTTGCATGCCAGCAATGGTTCTCCAATCCTGAAGCTTGCATGCCAGATATGGTTTTCTAACCCTGAAGTTTGTATGCCAGATATGGTTTTCTAACCCTGAAGTTTGCATGCCAGCTATGGTTTTCTAACCCTGAAGTTTGCATGCCAGATATGATTTTCTAACCCTGAAGTTTGCATGCCAGATATGATTTTCTAACCCTGAAGTTTGCATGCCAGCTATGGTTTTCTAACCCTGAAGTTTGCATGCCAGATATGATTTTCTAACCCTGAAGTTTGCATGCCAGCTATGATTTTCTAACCCTGAAGTTTGCATGCCAGCTATGGTTTTCTAACCCTGAAGTTTGCATGCCAGATATGGTTCTACAACTTTGAAGTCTGCATGCCAGTTATGGTTTTCTAACCCTGAAGTTTGCATGCCAGCTACATTTTCTAACCCTGAAGTCTGCATGCCAGCTATGGTTTTCTAACCCTGAAGCTTGTATGCCAGCTATGGTTCCACAACTTTGGAGTTTGCATGCCAGCTATGGTTTTCTAACCCTGAAGTTTGCATGCCAGATATGGTTTTCTAACCCTGAAGCTTGCATGCCAGCTACGGTTCTACAACTTTGAAGCTTGCATGCCAACTGTGGTTCTCAAACCCTGAAGTTTGCATGCCAACTATGGTTCTCCAACCCTGAAATTTGAATGCCCGCTATGGTTCTCCAACCCTGAAGCTTGCATGCCAGCTATAGTTCTTTAACCCTGAAGTTTGTATGGCAGCTATGGTTCTTCAACCTTGAAGCTTGTATGCCAGCTATGGTTCTCTAAACCTGAAGCTTGTATGCCAGCTATGGTTCTCTAATCCTGAAGCTTGCATGCCAGCTATTGTTCTCTAAACCTGAAGCTTGTATGCCAGATATGGGTCGCTGACTGTCAAATTGAACAGCGTCTTCACTGCCACTGTAATCTTAGAAAAATCAATGGGTCATATTTTTGGTTCAATTCGCAAGTTCCCTTAGTTCTTTCTGCAGTGTACTGTGGCTCTTTTCCTAGATAAATAGTACAGATGAGATGGGATGGAGGCGGGGGGAGACGAAGTAGTAGTAAATGAGATGCATGAGACAGTCGCCAGCGACCCATAGTAGGCTATATGCCTCATGGTTAGCAACCCACAGCAGACCAAACCCATGATCTAGCCCTACACCGAAACTCTCTACCTCCTCCTTGAACCCCTGGTAACTACAGTCTAATCAGATGAACAGGAATGGACATGACAAAACAAACCTGATTCTAATAATAAACCACACTGAAGTCGGCTGTGCTGGGCTGATTGTCGCAGATTAACCGCAAACATTCTTATTTGTTGTATATCATTCATGTGAAATTATATCTTTTCTTCTCATAGCTTTATCCTGTATGTTTTTGTATGATTAAGGTGTAAACCGAAACGTTAAAACTGTGTGCTGGTTAACACAACCAGTGCCCTTCTGAGAAGAAGAACGAGGTATGACCGCCCTCGAGACAGCAAAGGGGAATGAAACCAATCCTAAAACCCGTAATGCATGACCATTAATCTTCATATTTCAAATTTTCTGTAAAAGTATTATAAAACTCTTCGTAGGTGTCATCTCGTGTATGATTTAATTAAACCTCTCTGTGTTAGATACAAATGCGTTGATATATGGGTATAATTTTTTTTCTACTACAGCCGGCCAACAAATAATAAATACTTGCTGTTCACATTCTTGGTGATGTACTGGCAAGCAATCCACTTATCTTATAGCTCTGACTGTCGGTGGCTTAAATGAGCCACCCAGAAGGGCCCAGGGGCGCTCAGATTTATCAGGCTGTGCTGCGACAGAACACTCAGCGTTGCGACATACAACCACACCACGCCAAATAAACTCTTCACACCTCCAGCTATTTTACAGGCTTCAGGAGAGCCCAGATTTAGCATCTAGAATATCTAGCTTTCACTGGTCGCATTACATCTCGATATCATAATACACAGTAAAATCAATATCGTCTGCGTTTGGATTCATTTAAGAATGTACCATGAATGATTTATGTCACATGACACATATGCTGTTTGTCATCTATGTAGCTTTGGACTCAGACTGCCTGTTTTGACGAACTTACATCATCGAACACTAGATAGCTGCGTTCAAAATGCTCATGTATATTTATGCCCGTAATATCTCTTGTCAACACCATAAGAAATAACATCTTATTGGCAGAAATGTAGATGAAGCCACTGACAACAATTATTGAGGAAAGACGCTGGCGATGGTTGAGACATGTGCTCAGAATGACTGACAACTCACTACCAAAAATAGCACTACGATGGACACCACAGGGGAACAGAAGTAAGGGTAGACCAAAAGAGACATGGAGAAGAACAACAGAAAGGATGTTGAGCAATAGAGGGCTCACCTGGGCAAGAGCAGAAAAAAAGGCAAAGGACAGGCATTTGTGGAAAACCCTTGCGGAAGCCCCATGTGCCCTGGGCACTTAAGGTTCAGAGAGAGAGAGAGAGAGAGAGAGATCTCTTGTCAATATCCCACCAGCTTTACCCTCTGAAAGGTCATTTATGAACACATCACTGTCGCTGGGACCAAATTATGACGACTGGTCGACTCTTGTTTCAGGAGGCAAGGAGAATGGGGAAGGTCAACAATGACCATTGTCTGCCCTACTAGATTAACACATAAAGATTCACCGGAAGGAGCATAGATGGCTGTCAGAAGACAACGAAATTATTACAACTGGTGAACTAGATAGTGAAGATCCTATCCCAGATCCCTGTGATGATCCTGGTAATAGACTACTGCGCTTTTTTTTCAGGCTGGTTACTGTGTTAGGCTTCGAAATTTCCAAACGGCTCTAATGCTGAATTATGTTCAGAAAACGATGCTTTGACTGAACATTTCTTTCCAATATACTCAGTAACATGCTGTCATGATTATCAAAAACTCTTTCACTACATGGAAATGGCACCATGGTCAATCTGGTTCATTTTAATGATGTATTTGAGTTTTCGCTGTAAATGATCAAATTCTGAGTACCTTAGTTCTTCCTTCTACTGCTTACCACACACACAAAAACCAAAACCGTTTTCAAGTATTCTGCTACCTTGAAGCTTGCATGCCAGATATGGGTCGCTGACTGTCAAATTGAACAGCGTCTTCACTGCCACTGTAATCTTAGAAAAATCAGTGGGTCATATTTTTGGTTCAATTCGCAAGTTCCCTTAGTTCTTTCTGCAGCGTACTGTGGCTCTTTTCCTAGATAAATAGTACAGATGGGATGGGATGGAGGCAGGGGGAGACGAAGTAGTAGTAAATGAGATGCATGAGACAGTCGCCAGCGACCCATAGTAGGCTATATGCCTCATGGTTAGCAACCCACAGCAGACCAAAACCATGATCTAGCCCTACACCGAAACTCTCTACCTCCTCCTTGAACCCCTGGTAACTATAGTCTAATCAGATGAACAGGAATGGACATGACAAAACAAACCTGATTCTAATAATAAACCACACTGAAGTCGGCTGTGCTGGGCTGATTGTTGCAGATTAACCGCAAACATTCTTATTTGTTGTATATCATTCATGTGAAATTATATCTTTTCTTCTCATAGCTTTATCCTGTATGTTTTTTGTATGATTAAGGTGTAAACCGAAACGTTAAAACTGTGTGCTGGTTAACACAACCAGTGCCCTTCTGAGAAGAAGAACGAGGTATGACCGCCCTCGAGACAGCAAAGGGGAATGAAATCAATCCTAAAACCCGTAATGCATGACCATTAATCTTCATATTTCAAATTTTCTGTAAAAGTATTATAAAACTCTTCGTAGGTGTCATCTCGTGTATGATTTAATTAAACCTCTCTGTGTTAGATACAACTGCGTTGATATATGGGTATAATTTTTTTTCTACTACAGCCGGCCAACAAATAATAAATACTTGCTGTTCACATTCTTGGTGATGTACTGGCAAGCAATCCACTTATCTTATAGCTCTGACTGTCGGTGGCTTAAATGAGCCACTCAGAAGGGCCCAGGGGCGCTCAGATTTATCAGGCTGTGCTGCGACAGAACACTCAGCGTTGCGACATACAACCACACCACGCCAAATAAACTCTTCACACCTCCAGCTATTTTACAGGCTTCAGGAGAGCCCAGATTTAGCATCTAGAATATCTAGCTTTCACTGGTCGCATTACATCTCGATATCATAATACACAGTAAAATCAATATCGTCTGCGTTTGGATTCATTTAAGAATGTACCATGAATGATTTATGTCACATGACACATATGCTGTTTGTCATCTATGTAGCTTTGGACTCAGACTGCCTGTTTTGACGAACTTACATCATCGAACACTAGATAGCTGCGTTCAAAATGCTCATGTATATTTATGCCCGTAATATCTCTTGTCAACACCATAAGAAATAACATCTTATTGGCAGAAATGTAGATGAAGCCACTGACAACAATTATTGAGGAAAGACGCTGGCGATGGTTGAGACATGTGCTCAGAATGACTGACAACTCACTACCAAAAATAGCACTACGATGGACACCACAGGGGAACAGAAGTAAGGGTAGACCAAAAGAGACATGGAGAAGAACAACAGAAAGGATGTTGAGCAATAGAGGGCTCACCTGGGCAAGAGCAGAAAAAAAGGCAAAGGACAGGCATTTGTGGAAAACCCTTGCGGAAGCCCCATGTGCCCTGGGCACTTAAGGTTCAGAGAGAGAGAGAGAGAGAAAGATCTCTTGTCAATATCCCACCAGCTTTACCCTCTGAAAGGTCATTTATGAACACATCACTGTCGCTGGGACCAAATTATGACGACTGGTCGACTCTTGTTTCAGGAGGCAAGGAGAATGGGGAAGGTCAACAATGACCATTGTCTGCCCTACTAGATTAACACATAAAGATTCACCGGAAGGAGCATAGATGGCTGTCAGAAGACAACGAAATTATTACAACTGGTGAACTAGATAGTGAAGATCCTATCCCAGATCCCTGTGATGATCCTGGTAATAGACTACTGCGCTTTTTTTTCAGGCTGGTTACTGTGTTAGGCTTCGAAATTTCCAAACGGCTCTAATGCTGAATTATGTTCAGAAAACGATGCTTTGACTGAACATTTCTTTCCAATATACTCAGTAACATGCTGTCATGATTATCAAAAACTCTTTCACTACATGGAAATGGCACCATGGTCAATCTGGTTCATTTTAATGATGTATTTGAGTTTTCGCTGTAAATGATCAAATTCTGAGTACCTTAGTTCTTCCTTCTACTGCTTACCACACACACAAAAACCAAAACCGTTTTCAAGTATTCTGCTACCTGTGAATATCAGATTTTACGTAACTGAGTTCTTCCTTCTATTCTATACAAACAACAACAAAATCATTTGTAAGTAATCTCTTGTTTTATTCCTGAATATCAGAAAATGGTCATGAGGTCTGTTCTTTTGCCTTTATAGGCAGGATAAGCTTTGTGAGTAAATGAGAGGCGATCATTGGTTTTATTGGATTTATCCATAATGAAGTCTGGTGGCGGACTTTCATGTTGCACTCAGAGAATCTGACGCCGAAAAGATCCACTTCTTCCACGGCAGTAAGACCCTGAATCTGCTTATATCTATTCTACTGCAATCTTTGAACTTTTTCTTCTGCACCAAAAGCATGCTTTCAAGAATCACGGTTATCTATTTTCGACTGCCGCTGTTAAATCTTAGATGTTTCAAAATTATTATAAAAGGTTACTGCTAACATATTTTAATGATTTAATGGATTCCTGTCTCGATCAATTTAATACTCAATCCGAACACGTCCAAGCTACTCTTCTGAATTTTACTGCATAATTACTAAACTAAGATATTTACATCTTACATCCTTCCTGTGCCGTCAAACGTCACACAGGGTTCTGTTTTCAGCGAGTTTTCCAACCTCGGCAAGGGGCCACTAATTTAGCCTCGCTCAACATTGTTCTCTTGAGAGTTTCACGCAGTGGACCTCTTTTTCTTCGGCCTGATGCGTCCCACTTGACAGCTTATATTGGGTCCTCTGACTGTTTCTTCTCATCACGTGGCCGATGTATGTCCATCTCCTTTTTCTGATCACCGATAAGACAGGTTGTTGTTCGCTCATCTGCTTTATCTCTACGTTGATCTCGAATTCATTCCACCGTAAGCAGAGTATTTCCCATAGGCATTTGTTTTCCAAAAGAGTCTAATTTGTTTTCCGTTTACACTGTTTATATTTCTTTTCTATCGCACTGAATTCGTATTGTTCTACTGACGACGAGTGTTAACGTGATTTAATTGGATTTAACAACTGTTCACTTTCAATATATATCGTTTCTGCTCATGCGAATGGCTAATGTGGAGTTATTTGATAAAGCCACTGCATACTTACTAATTTTTACTTCGCATGTGCAAAACTGTACACTATATCATTACCATCACATGCAGCAGAGCAAGATAAGTATCAGGTCTCTCCACCGTATTCCATTTTTATTACTGCTTCTAGCCAGCTAATTTCCGATCACTCCAGTACTACATTTGTCTTGCTACACGACCATCGGTGAATAATCCAATCTCGCTGTACAGCTCGGACACAAATTAAAGCTGACATTTACTAACATTTTCAAACTCGGCCGTCAAAGACGCTATGACAGTGCTCTCAACTTTCGGGATCCTAACTTGTTTCAGCGCCAATGATTCAGTGCAACATTGTGTCCTTCTACGTGTAAAGATTCCACCACTGGTTTAGAACTACGCGAATCTTTTGTCTTCTTTCACTCTACACCGGCTTAATAATTCATAGTTAATAAATTTTCTACGACCATTTACACTGGGCTTTCTATGATTAACTGAAAACAAAGGTTCGTTGGTTCACTGATGAGAATTTGTATCGAAGTTCTTCAAACACATTCTAAACGAAGAATGGGCTGGCGGCGCTTTCTATAATCCATGGAGTAATCTATCAAGCAGGCTCCACCAGCATGTGATAATACAGCGGTCTCTTCTACGTGGGACAGGCTGAAATATTTGCAAGAAGCCTATTTCCAAGAGCGCCCTCGGAAAACACTTCATTCCAGGTCAGCACAGCACGTTTTTCACTGATCCTGATAAGACAACATTGCCTCTCTACCGCAACTTTTCTCAAATCTTCGTTCTTATCTTGGAGTAACCATTAAGATCATTTTCAAATCTCAGGGAACCTTGTATCAAAATGATCATACCTTTAGTTCACTGATATAATCAATAAGCTGTTGATATAATAATCTAACATTAAGTTCAGTGTGTGTGTGTGTGTTTAAAGGTAAAAAGGTAATCCTGTCGTGTACAGAATATTAACATCGCATTTCCTTGAATAAACGCCGCCCCCCCCCCCCCCCACAAAACTGTCGTCATGATTCGGCGTTTATTAGAAGCTGGCATCTATTCAAGATAGGCGTTTGTTCGCACCTCATACTCCCCCGTCCCTTTTTCTGGCGTTTAAATAAGGCAGGCGATTACTTCAGACCTTGCTTGTAATTAAGAAAATACGATGAGAAACACTTTCAAACACATGAAACCTTCGCTCGCAGGTGTCAGCTATCCATGATCCATCAATGGCAGATGGTTATGAAACCCTTATCACCCTGTTTGCTGATATAATGTAATTCTTCTTGGCCTCATTAGATCTAGATGTCACTGTATCTATGATCAATAGAGTACGATCTAATGCAACTGAAACATATCTGTCCCGCTGTAATGAATTAATTCCAAGAAATATCTCATGTCACAGCTAACTTCATAACGAGGAAACCATGTTTTAAAAAAAGGGGGGCTTCTCTCGTCGCAGAAAACCATAAAACACCGCCGCTGAAGAAATAAAACCATTACACTTTACAAAGTATGGGATGTTTGGGGATGCAACAAACGAGGGGAAAACTATCCCAGTGTAATCAACTTTGCTCTTTTCGCAGGCCGGAGATCCAGAATAAGAACTATTGATTGGAAGAAAATCAATACTGTAAGAGATTACGATATTCTGCTGGCGCTACTTGTGAACCGATAACGAGGTGCTTTTTTTTGGTAGTCGACATGACTGCTGATATACAAAACGTACTACATGCCCTCTGAAACAAGTGCTCAATTCTAATGCCCTCTGCTAGGAGGGCTGATATCACGAGAATAACATCAATGCTTGGAATTTTTTCCCGCTTGAAAACTTTTGAACCAGAGGTTATCAACATCCGGGGTTCAACGCCCCCTTGTAATTGTTTTTTTTAACTTTAGGGCTTAATCCCCTTTGAACAAAAGTGCAGTTTAATACACATAGTTGGGGACTGACTTCATCATCATCATCATCAGGTGCTGTGCCGACTGGCGTTGGCTATTATGCTTCTCCAGAGTACCCTATCCTTCATGCAGGCCATCAGTTCAGTTGGTGATCTCCTCTCACACCATCCCGTCAGACTGTCCAGTATCATTTCTCTTGGTCTTCCTCTTGATCTTCTTCCTTCTATTTTTCCTGTTGTTATAATATTTTCAATGCCCCCTCTTCTCATTGCATGTCCTATGAAAGTACATTATCTCTCTCTTATCTTTCTGACAAGGTTTTTTGTCTCTCCAGCTCTTCTCATACATTCTTCATTAGTTATTTTTGCTGTCCAGGGGATTCGCAACATTCTTCTAATAAACCACATTTCTGCTGCTTCCAATGATTTTTGTGCAGACTTGCCTATTGTCCATGATTCACTTCCATATAACAAGATAGGTTCAATATAGCATTTTAGGACTCGTTTTCTAACATTCATTGATAAGGATGTGTTAGCTAATATGTTTCTCATTCTCTGAAATGCAGTCTTTGCTTGGCCTATTCTGTTCCTAATTTCTGTTTTGCATTTCCCATCTGAAGTTATTACTGCTCCAAGGTATTTGAACTTATGTGTTTGATTGACTTATGTGTTAAAATTCTCTTGTATTTAATGTACTGTCAGTATACCGTGTGTGCTCGTGTCCGTGGTCATATCGACAGATCTGACCCGTAGCATGTGCAGGAGCGTGAAGCGTTATAATTTCTAGGCCACTACAGCATCTGAGGTAGGGATGTTAGCACCTGTCCTCTCTGCCTTTGTTTTCCTAGGGATATCTGAGGTACCCATCTTTTAAGGTGGGTTGACCCCGATCCCAGCAGGTCAACAACAAAACAAAAAATTCCGCCCAACTGCGAAATGGAAACAGGAACCATCTGATCGCCAGGCGAGTGAGTTGTGATTAAACAAAAACGAAAATGAGGAAAAGTGCACACCAGTTTAGTGCGCCCTAAATCTCTTCCTCTCAACCACTATTTTGTCCTTGATATTTAAAGCAAAAACCGACTGCCGTAAATGGCCATCGCTCAGAAAAGTGAAACACATTAGCTGTGCAGATGCTCTGTAAGGCTGAACAGGAAAAGAATGTAACGCTGTATACAGTCATCAGTCACACGATGTGTTTTCATTATCTTGATACTATAATGCTTCATCAAAATAGCACTAAGACGGACACCACAGGGGAACAGAAGTAAGGGTAGACCAAAGGAGGCATGGAGAAGAACAGAAAGGTTGTTGAACAATAGAGGGCTCACCTGGGCAAGAGCGAAAAAAAAAAAGGCCAAAGGACAGGCGTTTGTGGAAAACCGTTGTGGAAGCCCTATGTGCCTTGGGCACTTAAGGTTCAGAGAGAGAGAGAGAGGGAGAGAGAGAGAGGGAGAAATATCTCATCGCCTCAAAGTAACCTAAAAAAAAAACGTTCACATCGAATATTTTATAACCCACTGATTCTAAAATTAAGGTGCCACCAACAGTAAAGGCGATAGCATCCAAGGCAGGAAACATTGTGGCACTAACATGACATATGTTTGAAACAACCACAGTGCAGCCAGGCAATGTCTTATGATGTGAAGATAGCGAGCTGTAGATCTGGTATACATTAACGCTTTAAATCAGCCAAGTTATAAAAATAAATGATGACCTGACACACCCATGTTAGGGAAAATGTTCCAGAAGCTGAAGAACATCTGCAACCACGAAAAGATACACCAAAACAAAAATTCCACAGGATGTTGTCGATGTGTTAAGAGATAATCAGATATTCACTTATAAATCATGATCATGTTTAAGGGACCGAGTCGGAGTTCACAGGGGATGAACAAAGAACAAAGCGCTCAGAAAATGACTAAATAGAGAATGTATAATCATCTGAACTCAACCCTTTTATCTTAGTAATCATGTGACAGACATATGACCTGTTCAGACCACCTTGCCGGGTGTTAACATTTTGTCCTCTATCTCCATGTGTCCACAACATTATTCAAATTACACATCATGTGACGTTTATTTCCCCAAAGCTCATGTGCTAGTTCTAAGGTGCCCAACTTCAACTAGGTTCTGCCGAATTATATAAAAGTGAGAAAAAGTAACATTTGTGAAGTAACAGTGAATCAACCGTTTTCCGGTCTTTTCAATTCTTTTTAAATATTTTGAAGAAATGAACTTTATTTAAGAGCATTTTTAAAACTAAATATTTTGACTACATCTTGTATTTCGCGGGATGCAAAAGATCTCGCTTTCCGCATGCTGTCCCGGGGCCGCTAGGTCCTGCTAAATCTGGAGCCCAGTGACGGGGACTCGAGGATTAAGTCCATCAATTACTTCAGGTTTTCGCTCTTGTTTTAACATGTATCTGTACCATAAATGTCATGTTTAACAACAACAAAATATTAACAATATCCTAATATCTAATAATGACTTCCGGCGTGACGTGCAAGATGGCGGTCGTTTTTAAAACGCTCTCGCCGGCATGCAGAAATCAGCGGAATTCCGCTTGATCTGTTACATATCATGTACCGGGAGTTGGGCATAAGGCTAACAACCTTATCCTGAGACCTATCTAGAGGCAACTCCAGATGGGAAAAAAAGATATCGTTATGGAAACTCGCAGAGAAACCAACCGAGCATCAGGGATGCCAACTCCGAAGAGCTCATTCGTCGGCCCCAAACATGTGACAAAGATCGGATTCTGGAATGTGAGAACGATGGCAGCACCAACAAAAACTACCCAGGTCATCAAAGAAATGGAGAGATACCATCTAGACATAGTTGGCATCAGCGAAATGCGATGGCCAGAAGCAGGTAAAAGATCGGCGGAAAACGGTAAGTTAATTATACATTCAGGCAGAAATGACAATAAACCACATTTCTGCTGCTTCCAATGATTTTTGTGCAGACTTGCCTATTGTCCATGATTCACTTCCATATAACAAGATAGGTTCAATATAGCATTTTAGGACTCGTTTTCTAACATTCATTGATAAGGATGTGTTAGCTAATATGTTTCTCATTCTCTGAAATGCAGTCTTTGCTTGGCCTATTCTGTTCCTAATTTCTGTTTTGCATTTCCCATCTGAAGTTATTACTGCTCCAAGGTATTTGAACTTATGTGTTTGATTGACTTATGTGTTAAAATTCTCTTGTATTTAATGTACTGTCAGTATACCGTGTGTGCTCGTGTCCGTGGTCATATCGACAGATCTGACCCGTAGCATGTGCAGGAGCGTGAAGCGTTATAATTTCTAGGCCACTACAGCATCTGAGGTAGGGATGTTAGCACCTGTCCTCTCTGCCTTTGTTTTCCTAGGGATATCTGAGGTACCCATCTTTTAAGGTGAGTTGACCCCGATCCCAGCAGGTCAACAACAAAACAAAAAATTCCGCCCAACTGCGAAATGGAAACAGGAACCATCTGATCGCCAGGCGAGTGAGTTGTGATTAAACAAAAACGAAAATGAGGAAAAGTGCACACCAGTTTAGTGTGCCCTAAATCTCTTCCTCTCAACCACTATTTTGTCCTTGATATTTAAAGCAAAAACCGACTGCCGTAAATGGCCATCGCTCAGAAAAGTGAAACACATTAGCTGTGCAGATGCTCTGTAAGGCTGAACAGGAAAAGAATGTAACGCTGTATACAGTCATCAGTCACACGATGTGTTTTCATTATCTTGATACTATAATGCTTCATCAAAATAGCACTAAGACGGACACCACAGGGGAACAGAAGCACGGGTAGACCAAAGAAGGCATGGAGAAGAACAGAAAGGTTGTTGAACAATAGAGGGCTCACCTGGGCAAGAGCGAAAAAAAAAAAAGGCCAAAGGACAGGCGTTTGTGGAAAACCGTTGTGGAAGCCCTATGTGCCTTGGGCACTTAAGGTTCAGAGAGAGAGAGGGAGGGAGAAATATCTCATCGCCTCAAAGTAACCTAAAAAAAAACCGTTCACATCGAATATTTTATAACCCACTGATTCTAAAATTAAGGTGCCACCAACAATAAAGGCGATAGCATCCAAGGCAGGAAACATTGTGGCACTAACATGACATATGTTTGAAACAACCACAGTGCAGCCAGGCAATGTCTTATGATGTGAAGATAGCGAGCTGTAGATCCGGTATACATTAACGCTTTAAATCAGCCAAGTTATAAAAATAAATGATGACCTGACATACCCATGTTGATCCGGTATACATTAACGCTTTAAATCAGCCAAGTTATAAAAATAAATGATGACCTGACATACCCATGTTAGGGAAAATGTTCCAGAAGCTGAAGAACATCTGCAACCACGAAAAGATACACCAAAACAAAAATTCCACAGGATGTTGTCGATGTGTTAAGAGATAATCAGATATTCACTTATAAATCATGATCATGTTTAAGGGACCGAGTCGGAGTTCACAGGGGATGAACAAAGAACAAAGCGCTCAGAAAATGACTAAATAGAGAATGTATAATCATCTGAACTCAACCCTTTTATCTTAGTAATCATGTGACAGACATATGACCTGTTCAGACCACCTTGCCAGGTGTTAAAATTTCGTCCTCTATCTCCATGTGTCCACAACATTATTCAAATTACACATCATGTGACGTTTATTTCCCCAAAGTTCATGTGCTAGTTCTAAGGTGCCCAACTTCAACTAGGTTCTGCCGAATTATATAAAAGTGAGAAAAAGTAACATTTGTGAAGTAACAGTGAATCAACCGTTTTCAGGTCTTTTCAATTCTTTTTAAATATTTTGAAGAAATGAACTTTATTTAAGAGCATTTTTAAAACTAAATATTTTGACTACATCTTGTATTTCGCGGGATGCAAAAGATCTCGCTTTCCGCATGCTGTCCCGGGGCCGCTAGGTCCTGTTAAATCTGGAGCCCAGTGACGGGGACTCGAGGATTAAGTCCATCAATTACTTCAGGTTTTCGCTCTTGTTTTAACATGTATCTGTACCATAAATGTCATGTTTAACAACAACAAAATATTAACAATATCCTAATATCTAATACAGGGACTTCAAAACTGAGGGTGGGGAACCTTTTTTTTTTTTTGTCCACATAATATTTGATGAGCACTAAAAACTTTAATTCAATGTAAAATCAAGAGAGGGAGAGAGAGAGAGAGAGAGAGAGAGAATTATCACTGGTTTAAACAGGCGTGAAACAAGGATGTATACTGTCTCCTTTACTTTTTGGGATTACAATAGACTTCATAATGACAAAATGCTGCACAGGTAACACAGGTATTGACTGGGTACATGGGACCCAACTAGAAGATCTTGATTTTGCTGATGACATAACTCTTATCAGTAATAATGTGAATTCCATGCAGAAAAAACAGATAGCCTATCTTCACTGGCTAGCAAAATAGGACTTGAAATTAACAAGGACAAAACAAAGATAATGAAAATTCCCATCAATCAAAATGGAAAATACACATAGAAGGGACAGATATTGAAGAAGTCAATCAATTTGCATACCTTGGCAGCTACATAGACCAGATGGTGACACTAGAAAGGAAGTTAGGATCAGAATTGCAAAAGCAGCATCAATCTTCAAGAATCTTGAGAACATATGGAATTCAAAAGTTATAAGCACAAAAACCAAGTTAAGACTATTCAATTCAAATGTAATATCCACCCTCATTTATGCATGCGAAAGCTGGAAAACAACTAAAGAAATAGAAAAGAAATTAGACTCTTTTGAAAACAAATGCCTAAGGAAAATACTCGGCATCAAGTGGAATGAATTCAAGAACAATGCAGAGATAAGACAGATGACTGAACAACAACCAGTCTCACGGGTGATCAGGAAAAGGAGATGGACATATGTTGGTCACTTGATGAGAAGAAATGATCAGAGAATCCCAAAACAAGCTATCAAGTGGAACACAACAGGCCGAAGAAAAAGGGGCAGACCGCGTGAAACTCTAAAGAGGACATTATTAAGAGAGGCCAAGTTAACAGGCATAACATCCTTTGATGAGGTTGAAAGACTCGCCGAAGACAGGAAAAATTGGCGAACTACTTTGCGAGCCCTATGTGACGTCTAACGGCACGGGAAGGATATAAGATATAAGATAAGAATATCTAATACAGCGACTTCAAAACTGAGGGTGGGGAACCTTTTTTTTTTTTGTCCACATAATATTTGATGAGCACTAAAAACTTTAATTCAATGTAAAATCAAGAGAGGGAGAGAGAGAGAGAGAGAGAGAGAGAGAGAATTATCACTGGTTTAATGGAGTGGTTCCCAACCTCAGGTCGCGACTCGAAGTAGGATGGCAGTGGATCTGAGAGAGAGTTGCCAAAGATATTACGATAAATGTTGCATTATTACGGGGTAACATTTATACCTAATAAGTAATGATTGGTAGCAAATTTGCGTCATGTTAATGGCACTGAAACTGTACTAATCAATTTTAGCCGAATTTCAGTATTTGTAAACATCTTTTTCATGGGCTGTAGGTCATCTAACATTGCTGGTTTAAGGTCGCGGGCGACGGTTTCGACCGCCATCAAAAGTGGTTGGGAACCACTGACTTAATAACTCTTAAACCCGAAAAAATCTTTGAACCCATGACCTAAATAGATTATTTTATTACTCGACAAATGTTTATTCACTACCTGATACATTTACTAACTGTGTAAGCTTTACACTTCTCCCTAGAGACTTCATATCAACAAATATCACCACATCATCCCCTGATTTTCATTACAAAAATATCCCATCCATCATCTTCCCTCATACTATGGTTCCATTTCTGATATCAACGACCAGTACATTTTCTATCGCACTGATTCTACCGCGGCTGTCTCGTGTCACCCAAGCACAGCTTCTATCGCTGCTGTCTGCTCTCATCCCAGCACAGCTTCTACAGCGGCTGTCTGCTGTCACCACAACATAGGTTCTATCGCTGCTGTCTGATGTCACCCAAGCACAGCTTCTATCGCTGCTGTCTGCTCTCATCCCAGCACAGCTTCTACAGCGGCTGTCTGCTGTCACCACAACATAGGTTCTATCGCTGCTGTCTGGTGTCACCCAAGCACAGCCTCTATCGCTGCTGTCTGCTCTCATCCCAGCACAGCTTCTACAGCGGCTGTCTGCTGTCACCACAACATAGGTTCTATCGCTGCTGTCTGATGTCACCCAAGCACAAGTTCTATCGCTGCTATCTGATGTCACCCAAGCACAGCTTCTATCGCTGTTGTCTGATGTCACCCCAACACATCTTCTACCTCTGTTGTCACCCAAGCACAGCTTCTCTCGCTGCTGTCTGCTCTCATCCCAGCACAGCTTCTACTGCGCCGTTGTCTGATGTCACCCAAACACAGCTTCTATCCCTGCTGTCTGCTCTCATCCCAGCATAGCTTCTACTGCGCGGTTGTCTGATGTCACCCAAGCACAGCTTCTATCGCTGCTGTCTGCTCTCATCCCATCACAGCTTCTATCGCTGCTGTCTGCTCTCATCTCAGCACAACTTCTATCGCTGCTGTCTGCTCTCTTCCTAGCACAGCTTCTACCGCGGCTGTCTGCTGTCATCCCAGCACATCTTTTACCGCGGCCGCCTGCTGTCATCCTGGTACATCTTCTACCGCGGCTGCCTGCTGTCACCCAATCACAGCTTCTACCGCGGCTGTCTGCTGTCATCCCAGCACATCTTTTACCGCGGCTGCCTGCTGTCATCCAGGTACATCTTCTACCGCGGCTGTCCGCTGTCACCCCAGCATATCTTCTACCGCGGCTGTTTGCTGTCACTCCAGAACATCTTCTACTGCGGCTGCCTGCTATCGCCCCAGCAACCTGTGAGCACTGTCTGGTGAAAACAAAACAGCCGATCTTGATCTTTGCAAACATAAACCCAGGCTGAGCTGTCTACCATAATAGCATCTGTGCCGGCCTGGAAGCTCCTTCTCTGATATTTAAATAAATCTCACTGGCTTAAAGCACGTGGTCGAAAATAACAGCATTGTGTATTCATTCTATCCCTGAACTTCTTCCAACAGACAATGAGCTCTCTATCTCTAATCTGCTTTCTCTCGCCCTTACACGCTTTTCCCCACTGACAGAAAGGAACTCTGGACTTTTTAAAGAAGGAAACTAATTCGTTTTAATGGATGAACTTTGGGGAGAAAACTCAGAGCACATACACAGCTTAATTTATCCGTAAATATGTTATTTTCTCAACTGTCTCCATTAATGGCCCTGATGACAACAACAAAAGACGCTGTTAAATATTGTACGCAGTGCTGTAAAGGAGGAAGCAGACAGTAACTAATCACCTGAAGAAAAAAAAAACAAACTGGAACGAGCAGAAAGAAAGTAAACAATTCTTTGAAAAAAAATTGGAGAGGATTTACTGACTGATCATCACTGCAATCAGGACATTCCCATATCTGCTCCGCCGCCCATCCTAGGAACCAATGCAACACCCAACCAATGCGACGTCCACTGATAACGGGGCCATCAGTTAAGATCACGCAGTCATGTGGCGCCGAATGATTTCATGTGTTTGGAGATCAGTAGTAGCACCGAAAGTCCACATGCAACATTCCCTGCCCAGATGAATGACGAGTCCTGAGGATTCTCGCTTGTCAAACACTCACCTGCTCTTCTCCTATTTGGAATGTCGCCCGTATCGCATGTTGCATGTAGGGTTTCTTCCACCTGCACTATCCAAGACATCCCATGTTTGATGCGGCTCCGTTTGCGTGCAGGGCTGAAATGAGGAGATGATTTGTCCTGTTGGCAATCGTGACCTCGTTCTGAACTATTTCCAGCTGCGATATCTGGGCATGAGGAAGTGCGAGAATGAGCCCGTAGTGTTTTGGACGAGAAAAGAAGCAAACATTCCTCTGAAAACAAAACTGGATGGAGCAGAAAGCAAACATTTCATATGAAAAAAAAAACTGTTTAGACCATAAAGTAAACCATCCAGTGAAAACAAAATTGGGTGAAGCAGAAAGTAAACATTCCTCTGAAAATAAAACTGGTGGAAAAGAAAGTAAACAATCCTCTGAAATGGGAGGAATTGGGAGAAACAAGCGACTCAATTTTGAAAACCCATTACTTTCAACTATTTATTGGTTTAAAACAAATACAGTGGCGTTTTTATTTTGTATTAAATGTCAGTAGTGCCATATTTCAACATTTTCTTTTGTCCAAACAACACAAAATTTAACAAAATTAGAAAACAAAAAGATGCACAGAAATGAACAAAGAAGTTTAATTATGCCTTCGAGAGAAGAAAACAGGTCACATACATGAACAAGAATCATTTAAGCATGCTCAGATACAAGTTCCGAACAACTCAGGCCAGCTCGTAGGGTGAGATGATCGATGTCAGTAGTGACCAAGTGCCACAAACATTCATACGCTCAGCTACAGACATTCAACATCCTCCATTTATCTTACAGGCCTGTAATGCCGTACAAGCACTCGGGGATTTGGGTTGTCTCCCCATACTTATCTCCACCTGACGACACTCCAGAAGGCGATATAACCAACATCACCCCCCGCTCGCCTTTCCCTCCCCATCTTCAGAAGTATAACAGGATAACAGTTTCTACATCCATGTGAACGTGACGCCTTCGACTGGACTTGAACTGCCTATCTCCGTATGAGACAGGAGCGCATAAGCGACTACACCACACTGGGGATCGATCTTCCTCCAGCTTTTCGCATAAAGTATCTAAAACGATTAAGAATAACGCCTGGGTGATGTAGTAGCTAATGCACTCGCTTGTCGATCAGTAGGTCTCTGGTTCGATTTCGCTTACACTAATTATTCCAGATACTTAGTTTTACAGACTCGTACACTAATTATTCCAGATACTTAGTTTTACAGACTCGTACACTAATTATTCCAGATACTTAGTTTTACAGACTCATACACTAATTATTCCAGATACTTAGTTTTACAGACTCGTACACTAATTATTCCTGATACTTAGTTTTATAGACTCGTACACTAATTATTCCAGATACTTAGTTTTACAGACTCGTACACTAATTATTCCAGATACTTAGTTTGATAGACTCATACACTAATTATTCCAGATACTTAGTTTGATAGACTCATACACTAATTATTCCAGATACTTAGTTTGATAGACTCATACACTAATTATTCCAGATACTTAGTTTGATAGACTCATACACTAATTATTCCAGATACTTAGTTTGATAGACTCATACACTAATTATTCCA
The DNA here is from genome assembly GCA_009760885.1 of Achatina immaculata. Lineage (NCBI taxonomy): Eukaryota > Metazoa > Mollusca > Gastropoda > Stylommatophora > Achatinidae > Lissachatina > Lissachatina immaculata. The sequence goes on along the minus strand of CM019691.1, from coordinate 109,549,705 downwards.
GATACTTAGTTTGATAGACTCATACACTAATTATTCCAGATACTTAGTTTGATAGACTCATACACTAATTATTCCAGATACTTAGTTTGATAGACTCATACACTAATTATTCCAGATACTTAGTTTTATAGACTCATACACTAATTATTCCAGATACTTAGTTTGATAGACTCATACACTAATTATTCCAGATACTTAGTTTGATAGACTCATACACTAATTATTCCAGATACTTAGTTTTATAGACTCGTACATTAATTATTCCTGATACTTAGTTTTATAGACTCATACACTAATTATTCCTGATACTTAATTTTATAGACTCGTACATTAATTATTCCTGATACTTAGTTTTATAGACTCATACATTAATTATTCCTGATGTATGAACAGAGTTCTCCCACCCTACATGACAGTCTCATGCCGTCATCACATTCTTCTGTCTTTCGGAAAACACACCAAAACGCAACCTTTTTTGAGACGAGAAGACACTGAAACAAGGAAATATATTTAGTTACCTTGGAACAATAACAGCTGATGGCAAGTGCACAAATGTAATAAAATAATGAATAGATAGCCACAAGCAGCTTCTTATGACATGAAGAAGATACTAACAAGTACAAAATCTCCTTTAAAGTGTGGAAAAGAATATTACAGTACTATTTAGAGCCAATATTGATATATGGTTGTGAGACTTGAACAGAGAACAAGAAGGCATCGAAGAAGCAACAGAGATTTGGTTTTGGAGGAAGATGGAACGAATGCCCTGACAGGAAGAAAAACAAACGAATAGGTCCTCAAGGAAGTTTCAGAACAACGAAAAAACCAGTTAAAATGATAAGAAAAAGTCCGAATTTCTCGGACATGTCATGACAAGACAGTGGTTGGAGATCCTAATACAGTAATGACTGGAACATTCAAGGGAGAACAGCAGAGATGAAGGGCAAGAGAAAATTATCTCAGAGGACTGACCAAATGGCATGAAAAAAAGAAAAAGTGACCAAATAGCATGAAAAAAGAAAAAGCGACCAAATGACATGAAAAAAGAAAAAGCGACTAAATGGCACGAAAAAAGAAAAAGCGACCAAATGGCATGAAAAAAGAAAAAGCGACTAAAAAGCATGAAAAAAGAAAAAGCGACCAAATGGCATGAAAAAAGAACAAGCCTCTAAATTAATCGGAGACACCAAGGACCGCGTAAAATGGAGAAGCATGATCACCAAAGCTATCCAGCGCGGCACATAATAATAACATTAATTCGAATGCGTCGCTGTTTGTTGATAACATTATATTGATTAAAGTTTAACATATATGCAGTGATTTTACATTCAACAGTTGCTGTTGACAGTTGTGACTATTAAGTTGTTTTAAATGGACATAGGTATTTGTGTATCGTTTAATATAAGTACATGCGAGCGTCTAGAAAATGGCTTTAAAGAAGGCATATATCAGCCATTGTGGCTTTTGCCAACCATCATCTTGCTGAGATCTTCTCTCATGGCTGATCTACCAGTGTTAGATTTGCATAACTGGCTGCAGTAATAGCAAAGCAATGTTTGTACTGTAAGATCTGGTTCCCCTTGCACTTGTGTCTTTTAACATAGAGTTTGGCCTTCATTTTCACATCATTTCCGCGTGCCTTCACTCAGATTTGTAGTGCATATGTCTGGATCTTTAACATCTTCTTCCCAGACCTCATGACTGATAGAAGAATCTTTTTATCTCAGTTTTGGTTTACCTTGTCATCCTTTTCTCCACAAGTTCGACATACAAAACTTGTTTGGGGAGTACGGCTACCATCCATTCTTTCTATGTAACAGTATGAGGGCACTGCTAAAATGTTTAGAGGGGAAAGATTAAAACATAACACTGAAGAGTGCGAGGTAAAGTATAAAAGATCAGGTGGCCATGGAAACAAACGAAAAAGAAAAGTAGAGGAATGAAAAAAAAACGATTGTCTTTTCTTCGGAATCCGGCTGAATTTTGGTTGTGCCAACTTGAAGGTGGAAAAGAAAGACGCCCTCGAGGTAGAGGTGCCTATTTTCAACTCTTTATTTCTGTGTGACTACTATATGCCCATTTTCAACTCTTTATTTCTGTGTGACTACTATATGCCCATTTTCAACTCTATTTCTGTGTGACTACTATATGCCCATTTTCAACTCTTTATTTCTGTGTGACTACTATATGCCCATTATCAACTCTTTATTTCTGTGAGACCACTATAAAGTAAATGTTTGACCAGTGTGAAGGAAATCTGTTGAAAGTTTTGTGTTAAAAGCTCTCACGTCGTCATCTTTGGTACTTCAGGGTCTGAGCTAGGAGAAGCAAAAGATCGTTTGTGTTTTCAGTATGTGGGGAGACTGGCTGGAACCCACATACTGTTACAGATACATACTCTAAGTACTGACGTCTTTTACTGAAGCGTGTTATCGTCGTGGATGGAAACTTAGCAGCTTGTATAATCTCAGAGTTGGTTACTTTATGCCCAGTCACTTCACGTTCATTATTCTGGGAAAACAGCGAAGATAAATCTGAGGTTTTCCCCCCTCACATCTTGACAGTGTTATCTGCGTTTCAGATCAGAGTGACAGAGTGCTAAGCACACAGTTGTGATAAATCAGATCGCTTTCATAACGAATTATTCGTCTTCGTATACATTAGATTAAGCTGTTTCTCGATGTTTCTCTTTCTGTCTTTCTCCTACATGTATATGTGCGCGCTTAGACATTTTTGTTAACACAGATGTTCCATGTATTATAATTAACATGGCAATAGTTGTATACAGGCAGCGGTGAACAGGATTTAGATTTTGCACCACTGTTAGTACTGTGTTTCGTCAGAATTCTGTACAGCCTGATTCAAAACTATTTAACATGCTGCCGTTGTGTTTTCTTGTGTTTGCTGATCTGATAGAGATTTTTTGGTTTCTTACGTTGAGACAGGGAGACATGTGGAATATATTTTATACACAATTTCACAGAAACACTGAGTACTGATGTGACATTTTCTTACATTCTTATGTGAACTTTTTTCATGTTGGAACAAAACATCCTGGATATATAAAGGGGGATAACTGTTTACAGTATTACCCCCCCCCCCCCACGTTTCGCTGTTTCCACCTACCGCTGTTTCCATGTACTTGTAGTTTGAAGATGTGAAATACATTTTAAAATAAACTTACTGTTAAACATCTACAGATTAGAAATTCATAAATGTATTACAGTACCGTACTGCTCTGTTGTAACTATTCTGTTTTGTTGTTAATATTTTTGTGTTGGTGTCTTAATGTCTATAATTTTTACACTGTATGGTAGACAGGATTGATATTTTTAAAAGGTGTACTATAAAGAATTGGGTATTATTCACGGTTTCTAGCATCCGTAGAAGGTCTTGGAACCTATCCGTCGCGGATAACGTGGGGGGTGGGGGAATACTGTTCTGAAAATCCCGTGGAAGGGAAGAAAGTGTAGGACCAGACAAAGCAAGGATGGATAGAAGAAGAAAAATTCCAAAAGACAGTTTGTCTGGGTTCATTCCGTCAAGATACAGTCGACTGAGCATCCATTTCGACCAACTCTGGTGGATACAACAAATGTCGGTGATATTTACGCATCAACAGAATCATTTAATTTTTTTTAAAAAAAAAAGAAAAGACTTTAACGTGACTCAAGAAAAACTTGAGAGCGATCTCTTGCATCTTTTATTGAACAGTAAGATTTTAGCTCAGAAGAAACCACTTGCACAGCTTTGCCCGTTTCATTAATACCTCACGAAGCATTTCTGCAAGCTTCTTACACAGGGCAATAGCGACGAAGCTTTCAGAAAGCCGACGCTTGCACGCACTTGGAGGACTGTGCCAAAACACTGGGTCTGACATTTGACGTCAAGTTATTATGGTATTGAAAGCTAGACTCGCTACATATGACGAGCAAAGATCAAGGGGTCCCAGTCTTGGGTTCCAGCCCACCGCAGAGTATTGAATAATGTAAGACGAGAAACAAAATCAGCCTCACGCGGCAGACTTGAACTGTTATTAGCTATCTTTAGACGGGATGATAGACTTTTTCTATACTTTTTTTCTGTCAAGCAATTACAAACTATCACGAAAATGTAAAAATGTGTTCGATCAAATTGGCATAACGGGAAACACAACATGGGATTCTGGGAACAGTACTTGCGGAGAACGAGGTTACTCTTGGCGGGAACATCCGTTTGTTAGAATGTAAGCATTTCCCTTTATGCATTTGGACAGTCCCTTTGTTTAAGATAAACTGGGTTTCTATACAGGCCACGCCAAGTACTTCTTAATATATGTTTGACAGTGTGTAGTGGCAACAAATGAGACGGTTCACTGACTTTTATATATGTTCCCTTTAATAATGACGCTATTGAGACGTCCTTTTTATAATAAAGTAGGCATCAAGAGTGAAGGGATGTTCATGTTTGACATGTTCATCTTGTCTAAACGCTGTGCAGAAATTCACAGAGTGCAGTTAGACTGGACCTAGAAGGTTCATTAAAGTTCAGTGTTGTTAAAATATGTTTATCTTTCGAGGAATTCGCCTTTTTCACTTTAGTCATAAATAATTACGCCGAATCATCAGTAGTTTTCGTGTGACGTGTCAGAGACGGCTAATTACGAATCGTCTTGTCTTTATGGTGTAATATATGCAGGAAACTCTACTTTAGAGAGCGGAACAACACCACTGTTTCAGATCATCAGAGGAAGTAATCCCCCCCCCTCAGACAAGTGTTTCGGCCCTATTAAACTCCTGACACTCTAAGGGGGGTGGACCTCTCTGGGTCATGAATCCCGGGGGTCTTGTGAGTTGTTGCTTTTTGTGTCCCGGGATTGAGTCGGCACTGCACTTTTGAAGTGCGTCTTTAGCGATTTAGCCACGGAGGACTGGTATTTGCCGCGACAAGCGAAACTATTTAAGTTCTCAATGCTTGTTTCGCATACTCCACAGCCAGCTGTTTCTGAAACGCTTTTCAGTGCCCTTGCTCTTGCTTGTCCCTTTATGCCCATTTGCTTACATAGGTCCTATGCTGATGTTGCCACGAATCCTCTCGCTCCCACTTCTACAGCTATCAATTTTGCCCTGACTCCTGCCCCTTGCTTCAGTTGCTTAACCTGGTCATTATATATATATATATATATATATATATATATATATATGTGTGTGCGTGCGTGCGTGTGTGTGTTTTATACAGTGTTGTCGTATTCCGAACTAGGAGAATGCCACAAAGGGCACAAAGTGTTTTTGATTTTTCTTCTTATTTATTTATTTATTGTGTTCTACTTGAATGCAATCTTTGAGAAAAAACTGACGCTGAAATATTGGATGTTGTATGTTTTTTTATTTATACGTTCTCATATTACTTTCATACATTCTGCCATTTTTTTTCTCTCACTTTCCTTACGCCCTCTGTCGTTTTGTAAAAGTGAACCATACACCCGTGTCTGGCTTTGTTATATAGGCAGGTTTCGCGTTATTCTTCCATGTCCCGTAGCATTTGCATGTCTTAGGTGTGTGAAGTGTTCGTGCCTTCACATAATAAGGCCACTACGGCCTATGTAGGAATGCCAGCACCTGTCCTCGTTGCCTTTGTTTTCCTAGGGAAGCCCTAGGGTGGGTTGGTTCGAAAAAAAAAACTAAATATAAAACTAAATATCAGGAATAATTAGCGAATGAGTCTATAAAACTATAACTATACACGAAGCATCTGCAGTAAAGATGTTCATACATTATTCATTCATTCCTTTGCATGTCCCTTGCGGAACTTTGCCTCCCAAACAGCACTCCTGTAGGCCTCTCGGTTGTGAGCAAGATGGCCTGCTGCTGCTGCATCCATTTCCAGATCGTCAACGATGTCTTGCAGCCATCTTCGTTTCGGTCTTCCTCTTTTTCTTTTTCCCATTATGTATCCTTCCAATATGGTCTTCTCTAAATTATCATGACGTTTAATGTGTCCAAAATATTTCAGTTTTCTATCTTTAATCCTCTTTACTAGCCAGCCTTCTTCAATATTAAGCTCTTGTAGTATAGATATATTTGTTCTTTTTTGTGTCCACGATATTTGGAGAACTCTTCTGTAGCATTTACATTCAAAGTCTACCCATTATGATTTTTAACAGAATTTTACTGGCATGACTAATCAGGGCAACAGTTCTGTAGTTGGTGCATAATTTCAGGTTACCCTTTTTTGGCAGTGGTATGAATACAGTTATTTTCCATTCTTTTGGCCAAATACCTGAATGCCATATCTTTTTACATAGTGCATGATAGATTGTTGCACACTCCTTTCCTCCTGCTTTAATAAAGTCAGCGGTTATCTCATCACATCCTGGTGATTTACCATTTTTCAGATTCTTTATTGCCCATAAAACTTCTTCCACTGTCGGCTCGGGTTCTTTCTCCTCCAATAATAATTCACACTGTTGATTTCTGTTTCCACAGTCGGTTGTTTCATACATCCTTTTGCAATATTCCTTCCATCTTTCTAGAATTTCCTCTGTCTCTGTCAGGGTATTCCCCATCTCATCACAAATTACATTTAGCTTAGGTGTGACATTTCTCGTCAATGTCTTCATTTCTTTAAACATTTCACTATCTCTTCCACACTTCTGATGTTCTTCTATTCTTTCACAACAATCTTGTATGTATTGTTTTTTGTCTTTTCTTATGTTTCTTCGTACTTCTTTTGTTAAAGTTTTATATTTATCTTTGTTGTTGTTTGTCACTCTCCATTGCGTCTTCATTTCTCTACATTGTTTTATCAGTTCTAGTGTACCTGCTGTGATCCATCTATTCTTTTGTGTTTTCTTTACTGGAACCATGTCTTTAGCTGTTGTTACTAAGATATCTTTGGCCTGCGTAGCCAATTCATCTGGTGTCATCTCTTCCTGTACAGCCATCAGGATTTCGAAACGGTTCTTCACTTCTATACCGTATTGTTCTGGTATATTTGTAAGGTCAAAGCGGAGTGGTCTTGATCCCATAACTATCTTTTTTATCTTTATCTTCATGTCTGCTATTAATAACTCATGGTCCGTGTCACAATAAGCACCTGGTAAAGTTTTTGCTGATGTTATGCTTGACCTCCACCTTCTCTGCACTAAAATGTAATCTATTTGATTCCTGGTTTTCCCATCAGGTGATGTCCATGTGTAAAGTCTTCTTGGATGTCGTTTAAAAAGTGTGTTAGCGATCATTAGCTCATTTTCCATGCAAAACGCCATTAGATTGTCACTTGCCTCATTTCTGTGTCCTATGCTAAATTTCCCTACAACATGTCCTTCATCTTCTGCTCTTTCTGTACCAATTTTTGCATTAAAATCACCCATTATAAATACAATATCATTTTTCCGTACCTGGTCTATTGTCGTTTGCAGTGTGTTATAAAAATGTTCTACTTCCTCTTTTTCTGCTGCTGATGTAGGTGCATATATCTGTATGACTGTTACATTTCTAGGAATGCCCTTAAGTCTGATTGATAGGATTCTATCAATTCATACATCAGCTCCTTATAAATAATGGTGAGCTTCTACTTGATGGACTTCAATCTTTCAGTTTTCCCAGACAAAATTCTGGATAATGGTTATCTATATTAGGTAGGTTATCTATATATTATATATAGTTTATCTATATACTACACCTATATACTAAAACTATATACTATAAAGGTTATCTATACTAAACTGCCATTGTCCAGACACGCGCGGTAGTTCACAGGACGTTCGCCCAGTTTGTAAGTAAAAAAAAAAAAAAAGGTAACCCTGTCATGCCTCTAAGGCACATAGGGATATGCTGTTAGTGCCCATATTTTCTTTGACCTGTCAACCATTCAGCATCACGCCCGACCGCCTTTCCTTCCCCAGTTCCAGAAGTCAGGTACCCATTTCTACAGTTGGGTGACATGGGCGCCTCCGCCCGGAATCCAACAGTTATGTAGTATGTAATATGTATTAATTCTAGTACTATGTACTTTCATATACTGTGCATCTGATACTGCTCTCAAACAATTTATGTACATTGTCTGTACTACTTGGTTAATCATGTTTACCATGAGTACTATATGATTCGAACAACCATTCATTCCATCATTCCACACCCCCCTCCATTCCATTCCCTCTTCTGGCAGCCCACCAACTAGAGGGGCCATCAGCATCAACTACTTCTAAAAACAGACATCAGATATATGTCTCGGAACATACGTGGACGACATAACAAAAGTAAAAACCTCATGTTAACATCTGTACTGTACTGATTACAACCACCAACATCAGGCTAAAAAAAAAAAAACAAACCAAAAAACGGCATTACGGCGCGGTGTTAGCAGGTCTCACTTAAATATACGTTTATCAGCAGGTCTCACTTAAATATACGTTTATCAGCAGGTCTCACTTAAATATACGTTTATCAGCAGGTCTCACTTAAATATACGTTTATCAGCAGGTCTCACTTAAATATACGTTTATCAGCAGGTCTCACTTAAATATACGTTTATCAGCAGGTCTCACTTAAATATACGTTTATCAAATATCTCGCAGCAAAACTCAGTCGCTCGAGCTGTGCCTGTGCCAGTGTGAGTGTACTAATTAGCGACAGCTGGCTATTTTTAGTTAGTGGTATTGCGACATCTTGTTCCTATTTTCGGTTCTATGTGGGTCCGGAATGCGCTGTAACCAGAGGAGAGCGGGGAAATGCCAAATCAAACACTTTTACCGAGGAGTTTCCCTCGCTGGACTGAATTATGGGAGATATACAAATAAATGACACAGAACTATATATCGTGGTTTAGGGCTACCTAGCGTGTTCTGGGATCATGCGTATAAGTAATAATCCTTTCACGATGTGTATTCTGTGATGATCTACGCGAGTTTCTTACAGGCATCTGGTCCGCGTTTAAATAAATCTGCGTTTTCCCTGGGCCAAGAAAGCAAGATTTAAGACAGTTCAAGCAGAGACAAGACAGCGCATAAATTAGGCTAGTCGCTGACAACAACGATACATACAAGTATGTACCTGGCGAACAAAACGATTCTTTTCTTACGTCGCTAATGATAGCCGAGTTCTACATGAAGAAGGAAGTACCGCTTTCACTCATTCTGTCATCGCATTCCTACCTCCCAGCTTCGTCCAATGTGGCCAAGTTGTGTACAAGAAAGTAAAACCAGTCCACTTTAAAAGATGAAAACGAGACGAAGATTTCGGTACTGCACGTGATGACTGGTGGTGATATTCGTAAATGTAGACAAGACGGAATGCAGGTCCAAAACAGGGACAGGGGAACAGTACACGGTATTACCAAAGATAGTCTTACTATGTTTGGGTAAAATGACCTGTAAATTGACAATAGTCTTGCTAGGTTTTGGTAAACTGATAGTTGTCTTATTAGGTTTGGGTGCGCTGCTGGCAAGATTCTTCAACTGCCGTGCGTGAGGTGAAACTCCTCCCGGCCAATGAAGAGAAAATGCGATTAAGGTTGCCGCGCGGCGCCGTCGTGGAGAATGTGATGGAAAGGATTAAGTGAAGTAGGAAGTAGTCTCGCGGTCAGGGCTACTCATATCACAGCACTTCTGCTTTAGAGGCCGGCCACGTCCTGTATACACCCATACTGGCTCAAATGCCTAATCCAGCTTAACCAGGGGTTAAACCAAGACTCTGCTGGCGAGATTCTTCGGCTGCTGTGCGTGGTGTGAAATTCCTCTCGACCAATAAAGAAAAATTCGATTAGGGTTGCCGCGCGGCGCCGCTGTGGAAAAGGTGATGGTAAGGGTTAAGTGAAGTTTAATCGGTATGGTCAGTGGACTCGCGGTGAGGGGTACTCATACCAAGACACCTCTGCTCTGGAGGCCGGCTACGTCCGATATACACCCATTCTGGTGAAATATGCCTAAACCGGCTTAAACCTGGGGTGAAACTTGATGGCTACGCATATCACAGTACCTTCGATCTAGAGGCCGATCACGTCCTATATATATGCACACTGGGATAATACGCCTAAACCGGCTTAACCCAGGGGTGAAACTTACTAGTGGGGAGGATTCGTCCTCCTTGACAAAAGCTCAGTCGTGGTCATCACAAGGAAGAGTAACGGCCACGACCACAAAATGCTAAGTCGGAGACAATGGACCAGTGCAGTCTAGTTAGACAAACACCTCTCACCCGACGGGGACATACTATATCCAAATCACGTTGAGGTTTTCAGGTGAGAAAGTCCAACTCTGGACTGGATGTGCAACCACCTCTTACCCGGTGGGGATATACTGATATCCAAAACACGTCGAGGTTTTCCGGCGAGAAACTCCAACTCCAGACTAAACTGGTGCAATGAAAACTACAGTGTCGCGCAATGTGACCCACCAAGCTTCACGATGCTCTAGAGCCTCTATCTTAAATGAGACTATCGCGAGAACCACAGGAGTAAATTCAGTAGGATCATGGGGCGATCTTGGTGGTAGAAGCGAACGAAGAAGAATAAGTCTGGGTAAATTAACAACAGTCTTGCTAGGTTTTGGTAAAATGATAGTTGTCTTATTAGGTTTAGGTAAACTGACAGCTGTCCTACCAGGTTTGAGTAAAGTAGCAGCTGTCTTACCAGGTTTGGGTGAAGTGACAGCTGTCTTACCTGGGTTTGGTAAAGTAACAGTTTTACCAGGTTTGGGTAAAGTAACAGTTGTCTTATCAGGTTTGGGTAAAGTAACAATTGTCCTACCAGGTTTGGGTAAAGTAACAGCTGTCGTATCAGGCTTAGGTAAACTGGCAATTGTCTTACCTGGTTTGGGTACAGTAACAGCTGTCTTACCTGGTTTGGGTACAGTAACAGCTGTCTTACCTGGTTTGGGTACAGTAACAGCTGTCTTACCTGGTTTGGGTACAGTAACAGCTGTCTTACCAGGTCTGAGAAAACTTATCGCCGTCTTAGTAAGTATTGGGAATCTACACGTGGCCCCACCGGGGACCTGGAAATGTACGCAGAAACGTCGTGGAGGAAATTTATGGACTTGATAAAAGCTGACAAGCTTTTAAAAAAAAGCTTGATAAAAGCTGAAAAACATAGGGAGAGGAAATGTTTTCGTTTTTACTAGCAAACAGGAGCCGGTGTGGCTTTCATTACATACAATTGTGTAATATGTTTACGAAAGCCACATGACAAGTAATGGTTATTCATCAGTCTGCGATTCACTGCACATATAAAACCTCATCAAGCGCACAAATGCAACCAGACAGCTTGGTTACAACAAAGAGCGGTACTGTTCTGCTTGTGCACGCTCAAAGTAAGGGTCTCAATCCATCCACTTGAGGCTGAAGATGCAGTACTTTAGCTGAGAGACAGTGGTTAGCGATTCACAGCCGACAGTCTGTGTTATGATTAGCTAATTAAAGCTGACCAACACACTGTTCTACCTCCAATGGGTCCTCCCCCCCCAAATATAGCAGTCTGAGTATATGAACAGAAATGGAAATTAAAAGGCAAATCCGAACCTATAAATGCGCCATGGCGAAGACTGCATGTCTGACAGAAAAGCGCAGACATCACAACCAAACTGCAAAACAGTGACACAACGTAACCGACCCCCCTTTGAAGACTAATACAAAGAAAGAAGATAATCCATTACAGTCTATGTATTATGAACTTCTTATGTTCTTATGTTACAGTAATCTGGTGAAGACAAAATACATTTTAATCTTCTTTCTATATGGTTACAACGAGGAACAGGTGGAGAACACAGTTTCCTTCAACTAACGAATGGTTCTAGATTTTTTAAGCTGATGTTAAACATTTTTCAGATATTAAACTTTGCAAGGGCATGTAGTCCAGGTATTATGTTGTGAAACTTTAAGACAGTTGGTCATTTTTATGATGGCATAAAAAATATATTTGAGGACGTTTGCCCCATATAAAACGGGACTAGATTCCGTCTAAAATATACAAACATAATACTAAAATGTTTTGCAACATGAGAAGGCGAAAAGAAAGAAAGAAAGAAAGAAAGAGAAAGAAAGAAAGAAAGAATTTAAAAGCAGGTAAGTTGGAATAAGTCTGGCAGAAGAAGTGCTCAAGACACCGCCTGCAATAAAAGCATACAGTCGATGACTATTGAGTTCAAGTGAATGGGTGGACCAAGGACTTCAAAATCTACCATCTTAAACCACAGCAGTAGCAGGTACAAGTAAATATCTCCCAAAACCGAATGAACAAATCTACGTCCCAGCTACAACATATACAGTTATCAAACTGCGGCTTTTAATTAAACATGCTGGAATGCATCCAGGTCAGGATTTGCGTTAAGCTAAAGAGCAACGACCATCTCCACGTTCTGACAAAGTCACTGTACTGGCAATGTTAACACGATGCAGACACCAAGAACGCGGTACACGCTGACAAGACAAATGTTTCCCCATCAATGTCGCTACAGCTGGACATTTAGCATCGCAGTAAAGTAATATATTACACTGGATGAGGCCAAACGGTTACAAGCGTCATTTCAGCTATACAGAGTAAAGAGCTACCGCATATCAGGGTCATCCCGATGTAACTCAGGAAACAAGACCGCACATGATGATGAATCAAGAATGCTCACGAAAGCAGACGATACCGCACGGTATCTGGTGAGGATGGCCGGTGTGAGCTGAAATAACTATGTAAACACCATGATGTATAACTGTATGTTTACTTGAGAAACAATCCAACGGAAAGTTTACCAAACCAGCGTCAATATACACAATAAGTGAAAGAGAGAAATGAAGGATTTGTCTGTTCATGCGTATGGGGCGAGGAGGGGGGGGGGTTAACTGGTATAAAGACGTCCCCAGTAAATGTGAATAAATCAAGAGATAAATACCAGGTCTATGATGACAGAATAAATCAAGAGATAACTATCAGGTCTATGATGACAGAATAAATCAAGAGATAACTACGAGGTCTATGATGACAGAATAAATCAAGAGATAAATACCAGGTCTATGATGACAGAATAAATCAAGAGATAACTATCAGGTCTATGATGACAGAATAAATCAAGAGATAACTACGAGGTCTATGATGACAGAATAAATCAAGAGATAACTACGAGGTCTATGATGACAGAATAAATCAAGAGATAACTATCAGGTCTATGATGACAGAATAAATCAAGAGATAACTACGAGGTCTATGATGACAGAATAAATCAAGAGATAACTATCAGGTCTATGATGACAGAATAAATCAAGAGATAACTACGAGGTCTATGATGACAGAATAAATCAAGAGATAACTATCAGGTCTATGATGACAGAATAAATCAAGAGATAACTACGAGGTCTATGATGACAGAATAAATCAAGAGATAAATACCAGGTCTATGATGACAGAATAAATCAAGAGATAACTACGAGGTCTATGATGACAGAATAAATCAAGAGATAAATACCAGGTCTATGATGACAGAATAAATCAAGAGATAACTATCAGGTCTATGATGACAGAATAAATCAAGAGATAACTATCAGGTCTATGATGACAGAATAAATCAAGAGATAAATACCAGGTCTATGATGACAGAATAAATCAAGAGATAACTATCAGGTCTATGATGACAGAATAAATCAAGAGATAACTATCAGGTCTATGATGACAGAATAAATCAAGAGATAACTATCAGGTCTATGATGACAGAATAAATCAAGAGATAACTATCAGGTCTATGATGACAGAATAAATCAAGAGATAACTATCAGGTCTATGATGACAGAATAAATCAAGAGATAACTAAGAGGTCTATGACGTCAGAATAAATAAAGAGATAACTACGAGGTCTACGATGACAGAATAAATCAAGAGATAACTGCGAGGTCTATGATGACAGAATAAATCAAGAGATAACTACGAGGTCTATGATTACAGAATAAATCAAGAGATAACTACGAGGTCTATGATTACAGAATAAATCAAGAGATAACTACGAGGTCTATGATTACAGAATAAATCAAGAGATAACTACGAGGTCTATGATTACAGAATAAATCAAGAGATAACTGCGAGGTCTACGATGACAGAATAAATCAAGAGATAACTACGAGGTCTATGATGACAGAATAAATCAAGAGATAACTATCAGGTCTATGATGACAGAATAAATCAAGAGATAACTACGAGGTCTATGATGACAGAATAAATCAAGAGATAACTACGAGGTCTATGATGACAGAATAAATCAAGAGATAACTACGAGGTCTATGATGGCAGAATAAATCAAGAGATAAATACCAGGTCTACGATGACAGAATAAATCAAGATGTATCTACAAGGTCAATGGCGACAGAATAAATGAGACGGCAGTAAAAGATAAATATCCTAAAGGGTCTCATCATCATGTGCCGTCTTCAGTACAAATGCTAGCGGTAATGAATCTCCAGCTTCGTTTCCTCGCCTTGATAATGCATACAGCCAGGCTGTATCCTTATTCACTCTCGGATGTTATCTTCCCATCTACATCTCTGTCTACCTTACAGTCTTTTTTTTCCTTCCACCTTTCCATCTAGTACTTCAATATATTGTTATATCTTTTGATAAGTATTTTTTTCTTGATCCTTATTTCTTTGAGAAGTTCACGCTGCGTTTGCATTTGTTCTAATACTTGTGAATTTGTTCTTTTCACTGCCTAAGATGTAAGACCAACCTTCCTGTAGATAAAAAAGATACAAAACAAACAATCCTAAAGGGTCTGTAATAATATAACTGAGACAGTCTTCAAAGATAAATTATCCTAAAAGACTACTGTGGAACGGTAACTGAGATAGTGTTAACAGATAAACGCCCATAAATGGGTCTACCATAACATGATAACCGAGACAGAGTTAAAAGATAAACGGTCATAAATGTCTCCACTATAACATGATAATTGAGACAGTGCTAAAAAGATGAACATGGCAAAGACAGGAAAGACAGACTTCATATGGCCACGTCCATGATGAGAAGATGAAAGTGGAGACAAACATGGAGATGACGATCTTGTAGGATCTCCATGCCCGGCGAGAGAGGGCCGGGAATCCAGGCTGTAATACTGGGGTTCGGAGCCCTGTTGCCCCCACCCCTATTTTTCTAACTATAGACGTATATGAGTTATTTTCAGTTTTAAATAGGGGGCTGGCTCTGACTGACCCCATGACCTGACCTGGCTCTCCACGGCTCTGAGGATCTTCTTGTGTGTTCTAAGAAAACGCCAAAAGCAGGTGACACGGTGACAGAAAGAACTTTGTTTAAAGCACACAGAGGAGTACAGAAATAGCTTTGCTCAGAGCACACAGAGGAGCACTGTACACGGCGAAGGCTTTCCTCAACATTCGTAAACAGGCATCAGTTTCCAAGTCACTTTACCCGACCCGCTGTTAAGAGAGACGTGTAGAGGTAAGAAAGTGTTTTACTATCTTTCTGGTCTTGCTGACGACGTATGCTCACAGACACGTGTTAGCAACCAACAGAATTTTTTTAAAAACAGGTCCCAGTGATGAGAATACATTGTGCCAGCCAATCAATACCCGCTGCTGACAACATGGTATGTGAGCCAGTCAATAAAGAAATCCAAGCCCGTAACCACACTTCGGTTTTCTATATCCGCGCTCGGTGGACGCCCAAAGAGCTGGTAGTATTAATAGTACAGAAGAGTGCATTTCGCTGATGCTATGTCGTGAGTTCGTTCACATTTAACAGCTTGCATATCATGGCTAGAATGGGAAATCCATAGCATTGTTGGATCAATTACGAACCTGACATTGTTGAAAACGAACGTTTTGTTGCGAGCATTAAACTACAGCTGTATACAGAAATAGAACGAATTCCCTTGTCAAGATGTCCTGCAGAACAGCTAGTCTGGGCGTGTGGTGAACGTCCAAGACAGAAGCAAAGTCTGGGCGTGTAGGGAACATCCAAGAGAGGAACAAAGTCTGGGAGTGTGGTGAACATTCAAAACATAAACCAAAGTCTGGGCGTGTGGTGAACATTCAAAACATAAACCAAAGTCTGGGCGTGTGGTGAACATTCAAAACATAAACCAAAGTCTGGGCGTGTGGTGAACATTCAAAACATAAACCAAAGTCTGGGCGTGTACTGAACATTCAAAACATAAACCAAAGTCTGGGCGTGAGGTGAACATCCAAAACAAACCAACGACATTCAAGACATTCGTAAATTGGAGTCTCGCGGGTTTTTGTTTTAAAAAAAATCAGGATTTTTTTAAAAATATATTTCAGCCAGTACCAAAGAAATAAAACCATCAAAGGCCTCTCTGAAGAAAACGTAAGATCCAAGAGATGGAAGTGGAAGATCGCTAAGTAAGAGACTAATAATTAACATCACAAAGCCGCGTTTATATTCCCAGACAGTCTGAGAAAATGATGAAATCCCAGAAAACTACGAAATAAACATTGCGGAAACGCAAGGGGGACAACAATAAAGAAAATGGGAAAGAACTTAGAAAACTGCCTGGAGGTCTGAGTTTCACATGACTGAAATGCTATGGAATTTGATTGTCATCTTCACATTATACCATGAATAATTCTGGCCCATATCACTATATAATCAGTCCTTCAGTTTCCGTGATACTTTAAAATGCAATCAGGTAACTGCTGAAGAGAGGAAACAATAACACAACTCCTGAGGTCAAAAGCAATTTCCGCCCCTTCCCCCGCCCCCCCCCCTTTTCCACCCCAAGAGCAAATTTTTCGACCCTGTAAACTTCTGACGCTCTAAGGGGGGAGGGGTCTCTGGGTCAAGACTCTCATAGGCTTGTGAATTGTTGATTTATAACCTTTTCACGACGTGAAGGACCTTCGTTGCTGTCTGTTCAACGGATTTGATATTCCTTCTTATCTTACCAAGTCTTGTCTCTCCGCGATTCACGTCTTGTCGCCTTTGCTTGAAGTCTTGTCTCTCCGCGATTCACGTCTTGTCGCCTTTGCTTGAAGTCTTGTCTCTCCGCGATTCACGTCTTGTCGCCTTTGCTTGAAGTCTTATCTCTCCGCGATTTACGTCTTGTCGCCTTTGTTTAAAGTCTTGTCTCTCCGCGATTCACGTCTTGTCGCCTTTGTTTAATTCACCTCTTGTCGCCTTTGCTTGAAGTCTTGTCTCTCCGCGATTCACATCTTGTCGCCTTTGCTTGAAGTCTTGTCTCTCCGCGATTCACATCTTGTCGCCTTTGCTTGAAGTCTTGTCTCTCCGCGATTCACATCTTGTCGCCTTTGCTTGAAGTCTTGTCTCTCCGCGATTCATATCTTGTCGTCTCTGCTTGTTCACAAGTCCTCTGAGCTCATTTACCAAAGCAAAATCAAGAAGGCTCTTAGAATTCCCCTATTCAAGTCGACACACACATTATTATTTTTTTCTACACCAGTTTAATGATATTCTCATCTGCTTTCTCCAGCTTTAGCTTTCTCATACATCTTTACACTCCACGGTGGACTATTACTGCTGTTAGAATCTCAGAAGTACGAGGAAACAACGAAAACAGACTTGACTGTCTCTAGCTTCAGTCTATGCAGATTTTATGTGGTTGTCCACAAAATCAGACTGACCATTGCTATCAAAGATTTTTACAACATCAATGCTTCTTGCTTCTTGGCTCTAGTTTGCAAACGTCCTGCAGCTTAGACTCTTAAGACACCATCAAATTCTGCATTGTTGATCTGTATCTACTACTTTCTCATACTCTGGCTTGTTCCTTCATCTATCCCTCAACATCCTGTATGCTCGATCTGAGTGAGTGAGTGAGAAAGAAACATCATTTCCATCACTGTCAGCCTTATTCTCATAATTTTTTTCTCCAGAACATTTGTTGCCTACTACAATAGTGACATTAAGTTGCCTTTATAATACCAATTCACTTCTTTTAATCTGTAACATTTATCACTGGAATCTATTTTAGAATGTCTTATTCAGCTTCTTCTATGCATCATGGTTCCTTTATAATCACATTACTTTTCAAATTCTTCACACAAAGCAAAAGAAAAAAAAAAGGTTTGCTGAAATCTTACCAGCTCAAGAGGTTCTTAAGGTGCTCTGTATGTAAGGGCTGACAAGTGGAATCATTTTTATGCTAACTATAAGTAGTAAACAGCTTATGATGCAGTTTCTGGAAATCTTGAATGTGGAAAGAAAGAACAACCAATATTTCAGCCACAAAAGCTTTCATCAGGGACACATGAAATAACAAAACAATATAATAAACATAAACCAATAAAATATTCACCTGTCAGAGTATTTAGATTCCAACTTTTAAGTGATAAGGCAAGTTTTATTTATCTCTCTTCTCTTCTATTCCAAAATTTTGTAAAACCAATCCATGATGTCTGTAATTTTTTTAGTTTCTTGAATTTGCTTTACAATGGTCATTTTACTGAGTTCAGAGTATCAATGTCTGATTGGATCTTCAATAGCAGCTCCCAGAATATGCACACTTTGAAAGTAATTAAGGCAGCATTGTAAGGAATAACACAGTGGTTTGCAGATACAACTGGCATTATTTGAAATAGCTGGTGACTGCAGAAGATTTTCACTCACAATTACATTTAACAGAATGACACAATATCTCAGGTGTGATTTACTCCACCTTTCAAAAGTAAGGATGCAAGAATTGTAACAAGGAAAATAGAAATTCATCAGAAAAAGTCAAAATTTTTTTCAGGAAAAAAAGAAAATATAGAAATTTTATCCAGATAAAAGAAATTCATTAGAAAAAGTATACATTTATCAGACCAATAGGAATTCATCAGAAAAGTTGAAATTTATTTGGAAAATATGAACTGATTACAAAAAAGTAGAAATTTATCAAGAAAATAGACAAAGTAGAAATTTATCACACAAAAAAACCCAGAAAATTTATCAATATTAAATGATGACAAGGTTTTCCACTATTCATCAAACTTAAACTGTTACAAAAGGTACAAATCTACAATAATACAGCAACACAAATAAGAATGTAAAAATATGACAGTGAAAATAAACTTCTCTCTAATCCATGCTCACGTCACTCAGTGGCCATCAGTTGGAATAAAATACTTCATAGCATTAACAGAATGAGAAACACTGCAAAGTCAGTTTACAGTCTCTTTTCAATTTTTTTTTTCTTTAGATTATCAGTGTAAATCTGGCTGTTCAATGAACAACACTGTTTGCTATTTTCTGTAAAAGATCTTACAATCTGGACTCATATCTGCTCCACAAGGGAGTTTGTACTTCTCAGCCTGTGTGCATGATTGCAATCTTCACTTTTGTGCAATGTGGCTATGGAGTCATCAGTGAGCCAAAATGCAGTTTGTTTCTTTCTGTTTTAAATAAATGATAGCCACCACGTGATTATGTGAGAGGTCTAATATATATACTTTGATCAGTTGATTAATTCTGCTTGTTTTTCCAGATACGGTATTTATCACAGCATTACAAATACTTTATTTATCAAAGCAGATTTATTCTTTTCAGGCATATTGCAATATTATCACTGTTTCAACCATCAAACTATGTCAGCACTACAAGATTATTACCATAGTTTCAATCACCAAACTATGTCAGTATTACAGGATTATTACCATTGTTTCAACCATCAAACTATGTCAGTACTACCAGATTATTACCATTGTTTCAATCACCAAACTATGTCAGTATTACAGGATTATTACCATTGTTTCAACCATCAAACTATGTCAGTACTACAGGATTATTACCATTGTTTCAACCATCAAACTATGTCAGTACTACAGGATTATTACCATTGTTTCAATCACCAAACTATGTCAGTATTACAGGATTATTACCATTGTTTCAACCATCAAACTATGTCAGTACTACCAGATTATTACCATTGTTTCAATCACCAAACTATGTCAGTATTACAGGATTATTACCATTGTTTCAACCATCAAACTATGTCAGTACTACAGGATTATTACCATTGTTTCAACCATCAAACTATGTCAGTACTACAGGATTATTACCATTGTTTCAATCACCAAACTATGTCAGTATTACAGGATTATTACCATTGTTTCAACCATCAAACTATGTCAGTATTACAGGACTATTATCATTGTTTCAACCATCAAACTATGTCAGTATTGCAGGATTATTACCATTGTTTCAATCACCAAACTATGTCAGTACTACAGGATTATTACCATTGTTTCAATCACCAAACTATGTCATTATTACAGAATTATTACCATTGTTTCAATCACCAAACTATGTCAGTACTACAGGATTATTACCATTGTTTCAATCACCAAACTATGTCATTATTACAGGACTGTTACCATTGTTTCAATCACCAAACTATGTCAGTACTATAGGATTATTACCATTGTTTCAATCACCAAACTATGTCATTATTACAGGACTATTACCACTGTTTCAATCATCAAACTATGTCAGTGTTAAAGGATTAGTATCACTGCTTCAACTATCAAACTATAATCTCTATTACAAAATTATTACAACTGTTGCTAGTATCAAACTATACCTGCATTACAGGATAATTACCACTGTTTCAACCATCATATTGTGCAAACTATGCCTATATTGTAGGACTATTATCACTGCTAGCACCATCATAAGGAAAACAGATGGATATGTGGTTCACTTTTTTTTCAAAAGACAGAAAGAGTGAAGAAAGTGGGGAGAAACAAGAATAGTAAAATGCAAGATTAGTATATAAAAATGAACATACAACAATCTGATATATACTGACCAAAAAAAGTATTTTTCATGGATCACACACAAAAACAAAACAACAACAAATAAAAACAAACAAACAAAAATGGATGAAAAATATGGACTCAGCTTTTTGGCCTCCTCCTAGTATGAAACTTTGAACCTTACACCCATCTATTTTCCTTACTAAAACCAGTTTTACCACAGTTATCTCATTTATGTCTCATAATACCATCAAACTATACAGACTATGCTTGGATTGCAGGGTTATTGGCACTGCTTCAACCATCATGAGATTGCACATTTTAAATTGTGAGAAACATAAAAACAGCATAAAATCTACAAAATAAAGTTTATTGGTTTTCAAAATACTCAGAAAATAGGATGATAGAAATTCACCAAGACAATTATTTTTCTATATAACAAAAGCACTCATATCTACTGGTACAGTTAGACTCATGATCATGATGATGCTGTTTACAAAGTATATAAAATTGTAATTTTAAATGTAAAAAAATTCAACTGTTCTAGACTTTATATAAATATGACAGCTAACATATATTCAACTGTTTTTGGACTCTACATAACTATGACAGCTTTGTAAAGAAAACTACAGCTTAAACTCTATAATGTCATTGAGTTTGTTTTTACTCTCTGGTGTAATTGAACTGCTTTCATCAGCTCATTTAACATTTAATGTGCTGCAGCTCTGACTCTCTTCTAAGTAAGAAAGGTAATCTGATCTGAAAGCAGAAATATTAAATCTGTGCAACATAAAAATGCATGGGAGAAATGTACACGGTTAAAAAAAAACAGTTATAATTTCTATGCACACCAGGCTTTTGAGAGACTAAGTGAAAAATGCTCATAAAGCAATGAGGGAGAGAGAGACAAACAGAAAATGCCCATAAGGCAATGAGAGAGAGAGAGACAAACAGAAAATGCCCATAAGGCAATGAGAGACACCAACAGAAAACACAATAGCACTAAGACACAAAGAGAAAGATGATCCAAAAAAAAATACTCATGAGCCTTTGAGAGAGACACCAATAGATAAATGCTCAAGAGGCACTGAGAGAGACACCAACAGAAAAATATCTGAAAAAAACTGCCAAACAAATCACACAGGAAAAGAAAGGCAATCAACCTGATATAAGATACAAAGGAATACAAAATGCAGTGTACATGACCACCAATCCCTTGTATCTATCTAATGATGAATGTTATTTGTACATTTCTTTCCTACCATTATAAATTCAATATGACAACATGCTCTTAGTCTGAAAAAATTACACACACCTTTCAAGAAAAAATAGCTAAACCTTAATTTTTGACACTGCATGTCTATTTAAAAAAAAAAAAAAAAAGCTATAAAAGTTTATACAAAAAAATATTACCAATTATGATTCTGAATAAGCTGATGACATCATACAAATAACACTGGTAGAAGAAATGAACAAGTCCAAGCATTTTACTGTAACAGGCATACATGATGCCCCCAAGACAACTGGGCAGCGAATACCCACGGATTTGTGCTATGTACTATTTTCAGCTTCACAATCCT
Organism: Achatina immaculata; assembly: GCA_009760885.1. Classification (NCBI taxonomy): domain Eukaryota; kingdom Metazoa; phylum Mollusca; class Gastropoda; order Stylommatophora; family Achatinidae; genus Lissachatina; species Lissachatina immaculata. Next base: position 109,527,450 of record CM019691.1, on the reverse strand, counting down.
ACAATCCTGATTACCTGAGCTAATTAACAGCCAATTAACAATCACAACTGTGCATTTCATAACTGAGTTAATTATGCTTTACAAGTAAACTTCTGCTGATTAAAACAATGCTAAAAATGCAATTACTGATTGTCCTACATTAAACTGCTTTATGATGAACCTCAGATTTTGTCAGTTCCTTATTGTTTTAAGTATCTCTCCATATTCTGTTCATAGACTGCTCTCTTTTTTTTTTTCATTCTATTTCGCCAAATTACAAATGCACATAGAGGAAACAGTACTTGAATTCAGCACATAGGTACAGTGTGACAGTTAATATTTGTCTAATTTTTTTTTTTAACATACCATTCAGAGTACTTCAGTACACAAATGTGCCATGAGTACCTCTGTTCATTTCCAATCTACTTAGCTCTACATCATTTCCAATTTACATTATCTCTGTATCATTTCCAATTTACATTATCTCTGTATCATTTCCAATTTACATTATCTCTGTATCATTTCCAATTTACATTATCTCTGTATCATTTCCAATTTACATTATCTCTGTATCATTTCCAATTTACATTATCTTTGTGTCATTTCCAATCCACTCAGTATTATTTCCATTCTACTTAGTTTTGTATCATTTCCAATTCACTTAGTTGTGCATCATTTCCAATCCATTTAGCTCTATATCATTTCCAATTCATTTAGCTCTGTATCATTTCCAATTCATTTAGCTCTGTATCATTTCCAATCCATTTAGCTCTGTATCATTTCCAATCCATTTAGTTCTGTATCATTTCCAATTCACTTTATCTCTGCATCATTCCAATCCATTTAGCTGTGCATCTAGTTCCCTGAAGGTGTACATCTCTGTTTTATCTGCATCTGTCTTGTAACAAAGCGAAGAGCCCATCCCCTTAATGTCAGTCATTATTTTTGGTTCCTGCAGTCCCTACCTGTTTCCCTTATCTCCTGATGTTTTATGGCCATTCCTGACAATCCGAATCAAGCATCTTTCATGCTGACAGTTAATACTGACAACCATGAGAATACTTCAGCGACAGTTACGCTAGTATAACTCACTGAGTAATCTTCTTCCTCTTCTTCTATCTCCCTGGAGACGTGAGCCTGATGTTCACTGCAGCCGACGCGATGTAGTTGAGACATAGTGTCGTGTCGGATTTGGAGCGGGATACGGCGGACATTTTCTTTTTCAGTCCCTGAGTGGAGCTAGAAAGCAAGGAATGTGCAGTACTTCTTTAGCAGGCTTCGCCACCATGGGGACTGGCGATTTCTGCACCATTAGTCAGGACAGGCTTGTTAGTGGGGGTGGGGGGGTATTAACACCGAGGTGGGACAGGGTCTTGGCTGGCTATGGTTCGTCAACCTTGACGCTAGCATGTCAACTATAGGACGCTGACTGCCATGTCAGACAGTGTCTTCGCCCCGAATGCGAGTAATATAAGTGTAACATTTCGCTGAGAATAATTTGAAAATTCATTCACTCATTTGCATGTCCCTTCGGGAACTTTGCCTCCCTGACAACACTCCTGTAGGCCTCTCGGTTGTGAGCAAGATGGCCCGCTGCTGATGCATCCATTTGCAGATCATCAACGATGTCTTGCAGCAATCTTCGCCTTGGTCTTCCTCTCTTTCTTTTTCCCATTATGTACCCTTCCTAGACGGTTTTCTCTAGATTATAATGACGTTTAATGTGCCTAAAATATTTAAGTTTTCTCTCTTTAATCTTCTTTACTGGCCAGCTTTCTTCAATATTAAGTTCTTGCAGTATAGATATATTTGTTCTTTTTTGTGTCCATGATATTTGAAGAATTCTGTAGCATTTACATTCAAAGGCATTTATGTGTTTCTCAGCTGTTTTGTTAAGTGTTCAAGTCTTACAGGCATATGTTGCGATGGGAAAGATGCATGCCCTTAGAAATCTCATTTTTGTAGCTCTGTCTGTTCCTCTGCACAGATTCTTTAGTTGTTTTACTTTCTGAAGAGCGATAGATGTTCTCCTTTTAATTTCCCACATTGTATCTCCATTATTAGTTAGTAGTGATCCAAGATATTGAAAACTCTCCACTTCTTCCAGTTTTTCCTCAGTGATACATATATCAGCTGCCTTGTTTGTTTTGTCAGTTGTCATTAATTTGCACTTCACTATTCTTACGGACTGACATAATTAGTTTTTCCATTTCTTTTTAAAAATATTTCCCTGAAAATCAAATGAATACAGACCGAGCCCTGGTTACGAACGAGTTCCATTTAGAAGTCTGTTCAAGAGTCAGATTTGCACGTAAGTCCGAATAATTAGGTACGGATCGTATCTAAAGTCAGTTGGTCAAATATGCGTTAATATATAGTGTCAGTATCCTTCTATAGAACAGTACCTTTCTGTGGAAAAAAAGAATTAAAGAAACCAAATGAACTACTAACGCATAGTGGGTTTTTTTTTCTTTTGGGAGCTGGGCCGCAAATGAGCAACCTCTGTTATTACGAACCATTGATGTAACTCGAATTTTGTTAATATAACAGGCTGGCGGAGGGGCGGAGGGAGAGGGGAGGGGGAGAGAGAGGAGGGGGGGGGAGAGAGAATATGACTCGTTTGTAACCGCGGGTTGTACGTAATTTCGTGACCTGGAGCTGCCTGTATAACATTTTAATGAAAATCTTGTGAATGTAATACTTTCCTGATAATAATGTGAATACTATATCTATAATATTACCCTAAGAATACTGTGAGACTTGTGGTTATATAAATGCAGTCCAAGTACAACTTTTGTCATTAATTACGAAAGTTCTTTTGGGCAACAGAAGGTCACTGCCAGTCTCGAACTGCTTGTAATTTGGCATGTATAATCCTGAGGAAAGCCTTGTCTTGTCTTGTCTTTCTGTAAGTGCGAGCTGGCGTTCTTTGCAGCCAAAGCTGTAGAGGTATTGGGCTACAGCATCGTATCTGCTTGGGAGAGGGTTATGGCTGCTATTTTTTCAGTCCCGGAGTACAGCTAAAAAGCGGGGGGGGGGGTGTGCAATGCTTCTTTAGCACTCCTTAGGGACTATGGTGATCCCTGCCCCGTTAGCCAGGCTATACCTGTTACTATGGGTACAAACGGAGATGTGGGACATGGTCTTGGTCAGCTATGGTTCGCTAGCCCTGACGCTAGCATATCAGCTATGGGTTGCTGACTGCCTAATTGGACAACGTCTTCACCAACATCTAAGGAAAGCAATGGCTGAATCGCTAGTGACTCGGTCGATCAGTGACCTCGTACTGAAGGCAGTGGGATCGGTCTCCGAATCTCACCCTCCAGTCAACCCAGCTATATGAATAAGTAACTACTCGACATGCTCTGTGGAGGACAAACTGCCTCCAATAACGAAGAATATCTGCCTATACAGTTAGGCAAGGTAGGCAACGCTGTACAGGCTTGTTCTTAATATGTGCACGGTGGATGAGTGTATGTTTAATGAATCATACTGTAAGTAGTGACAGCTCAACATTAACAAAATATCCAAACAAATGAACATTTCACCGTTGACTCTGGCCGCAATTCAGGAACGCCCTCCATGGTAGAGAGCAGGTCCAAGCACAATCCAACTACAGGATTTCACATAATGTATATTTGATTGACTGACATTCCTTTTGGGCTAACATTGGCTCATAGGGCGGAAATCATATCTTTCCATGTCTGACGACTCGCCGCCGCCCGCTGTAGGTCTTGGGGGACTTGAATCCCAAAGCTGTACTCTCTCTAGTGATGGTTCTACGTAGTCTCCCTTGGCCTGCATTGCTTTTTTTTTTCCCTTCGCTGACCATGTGAGGGCTTGGCGAGGGTGTCTGGATTTGGTCGAGACAGGCCCATCGACGTTTTTTGATGTATCTTGATACGTAGACTTGGTTCGATTTCCGTCTTATTGGCTCGTATATACTACGAGTATATACATACCAGTATATACATACTGTATATACTACGCGTTTAAATCACTTTCTCAACTCTTATGCAGGCAGATAAAGACCTCACATACTCCCATACATCCATCCTCTTGCTTTTGTATTCTCTTTTCTTCTGCCCTCCCCAAACCCTCCCCCCGCCCCCACAAAAAAGAAGCACTGCCAAAAACTCACTTCGTGATTAAGTTCAAATAACAAGTCAGTCACATGACCAAATGACAGACGTCCATATCGTCATTTGTTTAACTGTGTGTAGTAGTAATGCCTGAACAGTCACAGCACACCTAGTAACCCATACACTGCTATAACGCTGCACACACCTAGTAACCCATACACTGCTATAACGCTGCACACACCTAGTAACCCATACACTGCTATAACGCTGCACACACCTAGTAACCCATACACTGCTATAACGCTGCACACACCTAGTAACCCATACACTGCTATAACGTTGCACACACTTAGTAACCCACACACTGCTATAAAGCTGCACACACCTAGTAATCCACACACTGCTATAACGCTGCACACACCTAGTAACCCACACACTGCTATAACGCTGCACACACCTAGTAATCCACACACTACTATAACGCTGCACACACCTAGTAATCCACACACTGCTATAACGCTGCACACACCTAGTAATCCACACACTACTATAACGCTGCACACACCTAGTAACCCACACACTGCTATAACGCTGCACACACCTAGTAATCCACACACTGCTATAACGCTGCACACACCTAGTAATCCACACACTACTATAACGCTGCACACACCTAGTAACCCACACACTGCTATAACGCTGCACACACCTAGTAATCCACACACTGCTATAACGCTGCACACACCTAGTAACCCACACACTGCTATAACGCTGCACACACCTAGTAATCCACACACTACTATAACGCTGCACACACCTAGTAATCCACACACTACTATAACGCTGCACACACCTAGTAATCCACACACTGCTATAACGCTGCACACACCTAGTAATCCACACACTGCTATAACGCTGCACACACCTAGTAACCCATAAACTGCTTAACGTTGGACACGCGCCTGTCGATAATGGAACAACGAAATATGATATCTCATGAATATGAGATTTCTCTTCAGCCATAGTGGGTAAATAGTTTAATGAAAAGAAAAAACACTGTCTGAAGATAATTTATAACAAGCAACTGTTCGCAGATACACACACTGCCCTCTCATGAAAAGTAGTGTAGCGCAGCTCTGTTACCGTCATGCTCCATCCGTTATCTAAGCTGTCAAAAGTGGTTCCGCGTGCAATTTTAAATATGGACATTACTTCTGAAACCAGATAATATCTGCTATGTGCGACAAACTAGAGACCAACGGACACGCGGCCATTATTGCATGAAAGGAAAAAAAAACATATTCACGCAAAGTGAGCCCTGAGAAAACATGGGCTGTACCCAAGCTCATAACGAGTGAGCTTTGTACTGCGTGAAGCCAGACTTTTAACGAGACTAGTGTTTTCCTTTCATACGCTATCACGTTACAGTGTTTTCCTTTCAAACATTATCTGAATTAGAATCATTTTAATGTATTTTGTAAAACTATCAAGTAACTGGTCAATGTGTGTCCTATAAATGAAAACGCAGCCAAGTTATGTGATAGGGCAGAGTTGCGATACCATTCAAGTAAGCCTCCAGAAATCATGGCTGTCCGTGTCCGCATCATACTCTATTAAACTAAATGTCCGTATTCAGATTTCAGAAGCCGGCATCATAGCATTCAGGACACTCCCATACATGCTCCGCCGAATACTCCAACATCCTCCAAAGAGTGTCTACTAACGATTTCCGTCAAATGTTGGTTGTTTATTATACGTTTTCGCCCACTAAGTTCACATTTTCTGCCAGCTGATCATTCCAGTAAATAAACTGCAGCTAGAACAGCCAGGACCATCAGAAGAATGATGCTGTGCGTGGGAGTTTGGGTCAGCGTTAGTTGGAGAAGGCAGGTAATTTCATTATGACTCAATGCGTTTTTTTTTTTTTTTAACAAGCCGCCAGCATCTGATGATTTTTTTCCCCCCGCAGCCAAGGAAACTAGATGTTCCTTTCACACAGCTGTATCAAGGCTTTAGATCGTATAACTATCATTCAAAGCTTGTTTCACAGCTTTATGAACCGAAGCAGTCCAGTTTCGGAAAACAAATACAGGTCATATGACTGACTTTTGTGGTTGATAAAGTAACAAAATGAATTAGAGATAATGCCAGTTTTTGTAACTATATCTGCAGATGTCTCCAACAGATTAGATCTGAAGTTAGTACCGGTATTTGCTTGAATATATGGTTCCACGTTTGCTGTTAAAATGCGACTGATAGAATTTGATGGTTTAACATCAGACATCTGAGCCCAACATGTGACTAAAATAGTTTAAAAGTCTGGTTTAGAAAGTAAAAAAAAAAAAGTATCACACTGTGCTGATAACACAAATACAAACTGTCAGAGAGTGAGAAAGCAAAGCAGCATCAACATTTACACAAACTTACAAGACATGGGTAGAAAGCATTTAGGTTTCGGAAATTGTTCATAGTTATATAGACAGTCGAACCACCAACCTCGCTGTAAGAGATGTGAGCATCTGGTCTACTCAACTACAACTTCTCACGACCTACGTTCACAAATTAATTGCTTGCCTTTTTTTCCTGTTGTTCCAAAATGTAAATTCCTATAAATCGAGGATCGTCTTCGATTTTTACGCATTTTATTTGTCATTTTAAATTTTAAAAAAAAGATATGAACATGCTCTTACCAGTTCTTCGTGCAGCTCTGCAAGCGTTGGCCTTGCTCTGATACCTCCCCCGGTGGCTGAGAAAATATTCCTGTAGTGATCCACACATGGCAAAGCCTCTATTGTGTTCATAGCACAGTTTGTCTTACTGTATCCATCTAGTGATCCCCTGCTAGGAAGCGAATCACCACTCACTGAGAACGTAGCACATGGAGATTCCGGCCCGTTACTTACAGATCCTCGTAAATTTGAGTTGGCAACATTTGTGTCCACCTTTGGTCGATCAGGAGATCTTGCTACTTGATCATTCGATTTGTTTTGTTGAATTTTCCCTGTTCGATCTACCGCAGAATCTCCCATCACTATGTCAAAATCTCCTGCATCTTCGTCTTTAGTGTTGACTCTCGCAACTTGAAAGCGTGATCCGCTTTTCTTCATTTCTTCTATAGGAACCTCCATTTTCACTGAAACCTAACACGATTCTGTTGCTAGCGGGCTGTTAGTACACACAGAGACCAACGTCCCCTACCACGGTCGCGGTACAGACTGGTCTCGTGCGAGCGTGCCTCACTTATGTATGAGCGCCATTTTATTCCATCGATTTCGCGCATATGCCAGGACAAACGTGCATTTTAGACCATTTTTAGATTATTGTCTAAATCCTAGCAGTGTTTTAAGAAAAAAAAACAATGCAACGTTTCTTTCAAAGAAATATTTATATTTAGAACAGTACACATGCGCCAAGAAATAGAAATTCCTTTTTAATATTTTTTGGTGCTTCATGTTCATTTCTTATCACACATTATTACTGTGCAAATGTTTCAAACCCTTCGTAAAAGGTAGAATTACGTTTTTGAAAAAAATACACATAGGAAAGCTACATGCAACAAACTTCAGTTTCAAAACAAGAAGTAGTGCTACAAAATTATTAGGAAAAAAATTGTTCTTCACAACTTGAACTTATTGCTTAAATAAAAACATTACTGAATTGTTTGACACTAAAACAATTTCATCATTTACAGCACCCTCGCCCCTTTCACAAAATTTAGTAACTGACACGCACGCTCGTGCGCGCGCGCGCACACACACACACATAAACGGCCTGCTTCAATTTTGGCTCCTAAAAATGTTTTAAAGATACAATGAAGGTGTGTTATGCTTTTATAACAAAGCACAGTGAATTGACGAATGGTGTAATCTTCTAGTTGATTAACTGTATGCTGCTGGTTGTCTGTTGTGCTGACTACAATTACTGATGTACAGACAAAAGACAACGAAACACTGCTTCCAATGATATACTCTTTACAGGACACCCAGGACGATCACAAACTGGCACATTGGATATATCTATCAAGACATCATTACCTTGGCATTCACATCCGTTTAAGTGCGTGAACGTGATGATGATGGAGATGGCCGACGAAGAAAATATATGAAAACGATTTCTCCGAAATATGCGTACTCCAGCACAAATAATTCCGGGCTGCTGTCTACCCAAGTTACTAGGATAGTGCCATAAGAATTCACGCTGGCTAACAGCTATCACATACTTAACACGGCAACATTTCTCAACCAGACCGGACTATACTCAATAGTCAAAATCTCTCCCTGTGAGCTGAAACTTTTGTTTCAGACCCAGAACACAAAACTTACTTTCCACGTGCAACGAATGACTTGAAAATCACGAACTCTGACAGAGAAAACAGGCTTGAATTTAACTCTAACACAAAGGTTAGATAACATTGACCAAATACTGTCATAATTATCTGTATGAAACTGTGCCCCTTAAAAAAAAATCTGAAATGCCTTATCCGATGGTGGCCTTTTTGCAGTTGATTACGGTGACCTATAGTCAACCCTAAATACCCAACTATGAATAAACTCTCTGTGCGCTCGTGCACGCGTGAGTATGTATGTATGTATGTATGTATGTGTGTATGTATGTATGTATGTGTGTATGTGTGTATGTATGTATGTATGTACGTACGTACGTATGTATGTATGTATGTATGTATGTATGTATGTATGTATGTGTGTATGTATGTGTGTATATGTATGTGTGTATGTATGTGTGTATGTATGTATGTATGTATGTGCATATGTATGTGTGTATGTATGTGTATATGTGTGTATGTATGTGTGTATATGTATGTATGTATGTGTGTATGTATGTATGCATGTACGTACGCATGTATGTATGTATGTATGTGTGTATGTATGTGTGTATGTGTGTATATGTATGTCTGTATGTGTGTATGTATGTATGTGTGTATGTATGTATGTATGTATGTGTATATGTATGTGTGTATGTATGTGTATATGTGTGTATGTATGTGTGTATATGTATGTATGTATGTATATATGTATGTATGAATGTATGTATGTATGTATGTATGTATGTATGTATGTAGGTATGTATGTGTGTATGTATGTAGTACCCCTATTCATATACTGTAGAGTTATAATTGAGGAAGTGAATAATGTTCAGTGAGGTAATGTTTGAGGAAACAAACTACTCTGATCTTTATATACCCCGAGGGTGGGGGGGGAGAGGAAAAGGATACATAAGAAGATAAATCAATAACTAGCCCATCTCTGCTATTTCAAATATCTGGTTTACGAGCAGATTCCACTTCAGATTATGAAGACTATTTAATCTATCATGATCAACAGTAAAACTTGCTTTTTTTAATTAAAGAGACATACACGCACATATATAAATTTCTTTCATTGACGTGCAACAAAAATTCTGCATTGAAAGTTAGTAAGGTTTGACATGCGTGTGTGTGTTCTCATGTAAAGTTTTTTTTTTTTTTATTTTAATATTTTCATAAGTATAATTAATTCTCATAAATTAATTTAGAAAATACGACACCGAATAAGTTTTCTGTTCACATACACCAAAGCAAATATTATTTTCCACTGCGAATGCCATTCTGGCACATTTTTTCCCCCAGTTAGGTTGTTCATGGACACGAAAAAGAACAAATATATCCATTGTACAAGAACTTAATATTGAAGAAGGCTGGCTAGTAAAGAGGATCAAACAAAGAAAACTTAAATATTTTGTACACATTAAACGTCATGATAATCTAGAGAAGACCATCTTGGAAGGGTACATAATGGGAAAAAGAAAGAGAGGAAGACTAAGGCGAAGATAGCTGCATGACATCGTTGATGATTGCTTCTTCTTCTTCTTCATCTTCGTTCACTTCTACCACCAAAAACCGCACTGTGATCCTACTGAATTCACGCCTGTGGTCCTCGTTAGGTCCCATGGTCCCCTATGTGGTCCAAAATAGACCACACGAGATCCACGAAAGGACCACAAGGGGTTCAGAGTATCACAGTGCTTTAGCCTGTATTCTTGGTGGGTCTCGGAAGCGGGATTGCGTGACACCGTGGTTTTCATTGCACCAGTTTAGTCTAGAGTTGGACTTTCTCACCGGAAGACCTCAGCGTGATTAGGATACGCAGACATCCCCGCCGGGTGAGAGGTGGTTGCCTATCTAGACTTCCCTGGTCCAGTGTCTCCGACTTCAGCATTTTGCGGTCGTGGCCGCTACCTTTCCTAGTTGTGACCAGGATGGAGCTTTTGTCCAGGAGGATGAATCCTCGCCACTAGTGACTTCTACCCCTGGGTTGAGCCGGTTTAGGCATTTCCCAGTATGGGTGTGTTTGGGACGGGACCGACCTCTAGGGCAGAGGTACTGTGACATGCATAGCCTTCAAGATTCACCCCTGGTATGAGCCGGTTTAGGCAAAATTCACCAGTATGGGTGTTTATCAGGCGTTACCGACCTCTAGAGCGGAGGTGGCATGACATGTCTAGCCATCGAGTTCCACCCCTGGTGTGTGCCGGTTTAGGCATATTTCACCAGTGTAGGTGTATTTCGGACATGGCTGGCCTCTAGAGCAGAGGTGCCGTGGTATAGCTCTCGTAGCGATACTACTGGACATACCGGTTAAACTTCACTTTCCACCACCTTTTCCCATCGGCTCCGCACAGCAACCTTTATTTCTTTTCCGCATTTACTTCCTTAACCGGGAGGAGCTTCACTCCACGCGCGGCATTTGAGGAGTCTCGCCAGCAGTGTCTTAACCTCTGGGACAAGCCGGTTCATGCATTTCACCCGATGACTGCACTCAGGACGTGGCCGACCTCCAAACCAGAGGTGCCGTGATTTGACTGTTTGCTTCGCTTTATCCTTTCAACCACCTTTTCCGCAGTGATGCTGCGCGGCAACCTCATTTGCAAATTTCTTCATTGGCCGGGAAGAGCACCGCTCCACGCACGGCAGCTGAAGATCTCGCCAACAGCGGCAGATGAGCTACCAAACGTGACACTCATCTACCCTAAGTAACTGGTTTTCAGGCGCCAGATATTCGCCCTCGCCCCTTCTCCTGTCAGTTTAAACAGTTCTGCCACGGGAAGGCCAGGAGCTGGACTTGACTGCCAGAGGCTGTTTGTGGCGCGTTTGCAGTCCTTAGAACCGTTGATGATTGCAAATGGATGCATCACCAACAGGCCATCTTGCTCACAACCGAGAGGCCTACAGGAGTGCTGTTAGGGAGGCAAAGTTCCGCAAGGGACATGCAAATGAATGAATGAATGATAGGTTGCTCTGCGTGTTACATCCCATCTATGAATGTGGAGTGCGTTTTTGGTTGCTGTACGATCTGTGGTTTGTAGCGAAGGATTAAAACTGATGTAGAACATTTGTTATTACATTACGCAATGAAATGAATGTAATGCTTTCTTTCCTTTACGGCACATGATCGAGATCAAAGTCATACGACATAACGCTGTTGGTAAACCCTATCAATAACTTGTTTTATCTCCTACCTTACATATCTTTCAATGTTTAGATATGTTCACAGGACTTCGCAGTTTGTTGGAAATAAAGAGAAATTCCAGGGTTATCTCACCTGCAAGGGTGCACCTACCATTCTTTGCATGAAAAATGGGGAATGTTTATGTTCTCAATTTGAGCTGTATACGCACATTAGCGTTGTAAGTAGATGAGCCACAAGAAAGCACATGGACACTGAAGGGGCGTATCTTTGTGGCGATCTGCCTGTAAATGTGCTGACTGTTGTGTTGTATCTAGGCGATTGCTTGTCCTACTGGAAGTGTTAAGTCAAATAAGCTAGTAAGTCAAGGGGCTTTAATCATCTTACGATTACTGACTCAAGCGGACTGCCCACTATACCCCTATTTCCCCGTTCGCCACACTGTTGAAATCATCATCATCACTGGTCCTAATAGGTCCTAACATGCAGGTTAATTGAGGGGTGGGGAGAAGCGGGTGTTTCGTTTCGGAGTCTGGGTGATTTCCGATTTTTTTTTTTTCGGGGAATGGGTTAGGAAACTTCCGTTTTTTTTATAAAAAATACAATGCTTAATCAATGGAGTATGGGGTGGGGATGAGACCGAGGGGAGAAAGAAACAAATTCCTTTGGGGGGGGGGGGGTAGTGTGGGTTCATAATGAACCGTTTTAATGCGAGGATAGACACTAAAGGAGAGGAGAGGAGAGAGAGAGAGAGAGAGAGAGAGAGAAAAAGAGAGAGAGAGAAAACGAAACATGGGTCCTTGTAATATTTGTGCTAGCGAAACTGCCTCCAAAAACAGATAGGACGTACTGCCAGTGCAGGGTACACCAGATTATATTTACACACAAATGGAAATGCTTTAGAGGATATAGCATATGCTCACGGGAAAAAAAAAGCTCTTTAATTACTTCTCCGTGATATGAATTGGCTTGGCACAGGAGGTGTTATGTCAGCGCTGCTTCCTGTTACCAGAGTCATATTTACGCGGACCAGCACATTTTAGTCTTTCCATGATACACAACACAAGTCAAGAGATGGGCACTTGAGATAGATATCAAGAAGACCAAAGTAACAGTGCTTAGCAGGAAAGATCAGAAGACCAAAGTAACAGTGCTTAGCAGGAAAGATCAGAAGCCACAGATGGATATAACCGTAAAGAAAGAGAAACTGGAACAAGTGACAAACTACTGCTACCTATGAGATATATTACCTGAAGATGCGAGATGGAGATAAAGAAAAAGAATGACAAGACATACATTCAACACCATGAAGACAGCGCTGTTATCCAGAAGTCTACCCATAAAAACACCATTAAGATTTGTAAAATGGTATATCACCTCTGTTTTACTGTATGCAGCGGACCCCCCCCCCCCCAAACCAAATCAGAAATGTGGTTCTACAGAAAACTAGGTCATAGAACACGGAGAATGAAAAGAACAAATGCACAAGTTTTAGAAGAGCTCCAAGTGCAATGTGAACTTCTCAAATAAATAAAAATGAAGGAAACAAAATACTTTGACCATATCAAAAGACATAATACAATATACTGAAGACCATACTAGAAAGAAAGGTGGAAGGAAAAAGAGCAAGAGGAAGACAGATGTAGATGGGAAGATAACATACGAGACTGGACAGGACAATTTTTTTTTGGTTTTGTTAGGCAACACTCATCTGCTATATCGTGCCTCTAATTCGTTCAAGCGAGCAGACATTTGTGAAGCCTTCTATCACCATTTTGATTTTCCTGTTGTTTTGATTTGTCGTCGATTGTTGTTTTCTGTTTCTGAATTTGTTTGTAATTTCAAAAGCTGTATGCTCTCATTATTATTATTGTGGGTGTGTGGGTAGGTGGGCGGATGTAGGAGTTAATTGCCCTTTTCTTGCTTTGTAATTTCGGTGCCAGGATTCATGAGGAAGACTTAAAAACTATACCAACAAGATAATCAAAGAGTTTTTATGTGTTGAGCAGAAGTGTTGACAATATATAAGAAAACAGCAGCCGTTCTTATAGACTGTAACAATAAAACATTGATCATGGACCGTTATAACAAAGTATTGACCATAGATTGTTACAATAAAGCGTAGACTATAGACTTTTATAACAAAATATTGACCACCAATATTTTGCGTTTCATATCACGCTCTTTCTATTATTTATAGTAATCGCCAAGGATAGTTGTATGTAGCAAGCCATCCAGGGGACGGTCCTGGAGGGCACTTTAATATTTTATTCATTTAGATCGTTGATAGAAGTAGGAGGCAACTGAAAAGTCTTCTCATACTGTAGCCGACTGTCGATCAGACATGGACATTGTAATGTTACACAGTGAGAATCTTGGTGTACTGCCTGGTCAGACGAACATTGTTATATCCATATTTACCTGGCACGATACATCAGTAGAGATCACGATAACAATTTATACAGTTTTAGTGGCTTCTGTTCTCAGGATAAATGTGACAATAGCGTTTTTCTTAGTAGAAGCAACAACTGTTGTGTACAGAAGTTAAATACACAGACTTAGGCACTCTCAAAGAAAGGTTTTGTACTGGCGTTTTGCAAAAAGTTATTAATGTAATGACATGTTTTTGCGACGTCTCTAACGCTTAATAATATGCCAGAATAGGATGATAATAAATCATTGAGTTATGTACTTTGTTCTGAGGACCAACATGAGGGGGTCTCTGGGCTTTCCGTACTTCCGCAGTCCATTGTAAGCCGAAAAGCCACGCGATTTAGGGTGTAGCAGATTCTTTGTTTTTTTTTATGTTATATAATGTCGTGAGCCTGCCATACTTCTTTCTGTCTGGTGCTTGCAGTGGTAAACACAGACATCAACTCCAGGGACGAATTATCTTGAAAATATGAAATATAAATCGTACATTCGCGCAGGTGTTGAATGACTACCTTTTGGGGGAGATTCAAACTCTCATCAGAGAGAGAGAGAGAGAGAGAGAGAGAGAGAGAGAGAATAAATGGGTCCACCAGACGATCAATAAAAACACATAAATTCAATTAAAAAAGAAAAAAAAACCCCAAACACAAAATATCGTGCAGCTTACGCTGTGTTGTGTGTGAGAGCTCATTTTGGCAAAATATTCGTATACTTGTAGTACCATGCCATCGGTTCATCCATTTGGACAACAGAATTTGGTAATTACATTTTACGCGCGGAAAGATTTAGAGATTGATAAATTACACAGCGGGGACATATGTGCAAGGCCTTGTAAGTAATGATTATAGTTGTTGTTATTATTATTAATATTAATGAATATGATTATGAATATATTGTAGGCATAATAGTAACATCTAATAGCCACAGAAAAGTAAACAGGAAAATTAGAGCAAGGTAGAAAAACAAACTTCCATGACATTAGTATGACTGGACGCTGGCACAAGTAAACAAAATAGAAAAGACGAACAGAAAAGACAGACACAATGAAAAGCGAGGACACAATAAAACACCCGAAATGAAAGAGCAAGGTAATAACTTCGGTAAACGACAGTCGTATAGACTGAGTTGACGCGTATTAGCTTGCTAATCTTAGAACGCTATTGCACATGTTTTTAAATAAAGGAGTGACCGACTCGGCCAGCTCACCAATTAAACATTTAGAGGCGTGGTCTGTTGGACAATTGACTTACGACATATTAGTCACGGGGCAGTTGGAGAGAAGGATGATCAGAGAAGAGCAGCAGACAGAGAGGGACGATCCAGTGGGGGATCTTCTACCAAAGACGGTCAGTAAGCGAAGGCCGATTCAGACGGCAGAGGAAGACTGTCAGAAGAAATCAGAAGGCAGACAAGAGAAAAACAGAAGGACAGACAAGAGAGGAAAGAGGACCAGACGATATAAAATCAGAAGCAGTGTTAGACGGAAGATGCTTTTCAAGTGATTAAGAAGAATTAACACTTTTGAAACTTCGAGTAAAGTGATTTAGACGAGGAATTAGTTGACCACGTGTTGCAGATCTATTAGAAAGCAGGGTTTAGAATCGTCCTAGTATCACGTATAGATTATCTTGAAGTTGATAACATTGACGAAATATGATAGAGTTTGATACTGTGAACAAATGATTAAGTGATTCAATCCAAGTGATGTTGTCGACAATACATCTTAAGCTTGTTTGTCAGAATTAAATAATGCAGTGAACGTTTCATCGGACTTACTCTGGTCTAGTGAACGTGGTAAAGCTTTGTGAAACCTGTGATGTGTTAATCAAAGAGCATCTGTAAGCTTCAGTACAAATGGAACTATTCAGCAATATATAATTCACAATTGAAAATGTTATACATGTGTGTTGTAATAAGTAAGAACAATTTGCAAGTGACAAATCACGGTGTTTCCACCGCGAATTTGAAACAAAGCGTGTGAGCCAACAATGGAAACGTTCTTCATTTGCGCAGCCGAAACAAGTGCGTTCCCTGTTTACGTTCATCTTTGATAAGAGAGGATTTCTGATTGATTGATTACCTAAAGTGAACTCAATGCTGCCCTCTTGTTGGAACACTAGAGTGTGGAGGTCTGCACTGTAAACTGAGACTTGGCGATGAATGATGATGCTCTCTAATATAATGATGGTGAGAGCAGTCTAATGCGGTTTTCTTAACATGCCAGGGAACATATGTCGATGCCGTTCAGGCCGGCTACCTATGACGTCATGGTTCTCACCAAGGTCACCCACCTCGGAGCATGAACAAGAATAAATTATATGGATCTATTATCTTCCATAGCTATACCTGGCCACATTCTACAATCTTCCATAGTGGCCATATTTACAATCTTCAATGACAATACCTGGTCACATTTTACTATTTTCCACAGCTACACCTGGTCACATTCTACCATCTTCAATGACTGTACCTGGCCACATTCTACAATCTTTCATAGTTATACCTGGCAACATTCTAGTCTTTCACAGATATACCTGATCAGATTCTGCAACCTTCCATAGCTATACCTGGCCACATTCTACAGTCTTTCATAGCTATACCTGGCCACATTCTACAATCTTTGATAGCTATACCTGGCCACATTCTACAATCTTTCATAGCTATACCTGGCCACATTCTACAATCTTTCATAGCTATACCAGCCACAGTCTACAGTCTTTCATAGCTATACCTGATCAGATTCCGCAAACTTTCATAGCTATACTGGCCACATTCTATCTATACGCAGAAGAAACTACGGTAGAAAAGTGAGGAACCAATTCGACACTTTCCATCAAACTCTGACCTAATAGCAAATCTATCAGACGACTATGCTAGTATGTGAGACTATGCTAGTATGTGACGGCATAGTTGTTAGATCAGGCTGACAAAGATTCTGTTCTCACCTCTTCGCTGGTACACCCAGTAACAGGCTCAGACATGCCAATGGAGAAGCAATCGCTATAGTCCTCATGACAATTGAGTCTGTTGAAAAGCACTGCCTGTTTTCTTTCATTTTAGCTTCACTCCAGATTTTGTAAACTAGCCACTGCAACCAACTCCCCATCTGATATGATACTGGCGCTTCAATACCTTCACCGCATTGCCTGCAAAGAACATCCTGACCGCTGTTTCAGGGAGACAGAACATGATCATCCGCAATGAAACAAGACAACGTCTAATGCAGTCCTGTAATACTTCCAGGACCTGAACCATCAACCTTTGTCCTGAGAAACTAGAACACTAGCCACTTAAGGAACCAGCGGCTCAAAATAAAATTCCGGTAGCTGGTCGTCTATGTCCCACTCCCTAAACAAGCACATCCCTCTCCAGACTAATCAATGGTATGACTACAATTTTCTTTTAACAACTGTGTACATGAATGCACAAAACATTTGCATACAAAACAAAGAAAAAAAGTTAACAGTAAATGGAAACTGAACAAGATAATTCTTTTTATTTTCAACAAGCAGAAGGGATGTGCACTCACAGAAGTCAAATACAACATTCTTAACCATGCAGGACCCAGTACACTTACTCCAGTCCTTGCTTTGAAACAGACTAGTAACTTCAGCCTTTGCTCTGAAACAGACTAGTAAAACTCCAGCTTTTGCTCTGAAACAGACTAGTAAAACTTCAGCCTTTGCTCTGAAACAGACTAGTAACTCCAGCCTTTGCTCTGAAACAGACTAGTAACTCCAGCCTTTACTCTGAAACAGACTAGCAAAACTCCAGCCTTTGCTCTGAAACAGACTAGTAAAACTCCAGCCTTTGCTCTGAAACAGACTAGTAAAACTCCAGCCTTTACTCTGAAACAGACTAGTAAAACTCCAGCCTTTGCTCTGAAACAGACTAGTAACTCCAGCCTTTGCTCTGAAACAGATTAAATATCTCCTACACAACAACTATAAGCCACTGGATATAAAGAGGGTTTACTTATATTGTACCTGTATCAAAACATGAGCTGGAGCAGAGTGAGGGTACCCCCAGGAACTGTAACTAAATCCAGTGCAGACATCATCTTAACCAACTACCTGTAAATATTTGAACCAAACAACTGTAAGTACTGAAAGAAAACATTTATGAAATAAAGAGAAAAGGTATAAATCAAAGACCAGTTAAGACACAGTTCAATTCAAAGTGGGGAGAACAAAAAAAGGAACTAGCAAAAAGTATATTCATGACTGTGAACTGTGGACTGGTTGCAAAATAAACAAACATTTGAAAGTTTTGGTGAAAGAAAGTGCCCACCCATAGCCAATGATTGAGGAAAAAACAAAACAAAAATACATTTTGAAGAGATGAATTTAGTAATTTTGTTTGTTCCAAGTATTAAAATTGTGCAGCCTCTAGAAGCCAGCCATGCTAGGATACAGAGAAAATCTAAAAACATCAAGGATATAAAGCATCATGACATGTGTGATTCGCCACAAGATAAGCTTCAGATCGGCTCACCAAGATATTTTGATATTGCAAAAAAAAAAAAAAAAACCAATTTTGATAATGCAATAAAAATAATCCGAAGATATTTAGCAGGATGGGGGAAAAAAAAAATTAACCATGTGAACATCTGGTAAACAGTTATGCAATCATACACCATTCACTTATGTCTTGTCAACTTGACCAATCTGGCTGCATGTCACATGATCACTCTTGCTTAATCTCATTCACATGGTAGGTTAATCATTTTCAGTTATATTTTAACATATAAATGGTAATGTCTATTATAATATCAAATGGGAAAAACAACATTTTTTTCTAAATAAATATTTAAATTTCAACAGTGTTAATATTTTTAATACATCTCCCAAGGTTCCTTTCAATGCTTCACATACAGTCTTGGTTTGATTCATTGCATGGGCAAACTGAAGGATGTTCTTTTGCCCATCCAGGCATGAACTCAAAGAACCAATGTATTTGAGTGTCTAATGAGACCATGATAAAGTAAGAGAACACAATTTTGTAGGATTAGACCTTTTACTTTACCACACTAAAAGTGCTTTGTCTATGACTTTTTCGAGGTCACATTGTTTCCTATTTATAAAAAATTGTTTCTAATGAGACCATGCAGTGAAATGAAAGGATTGTCAATGATGTTTTCCAGAGGCCAAGCTTTTGTGAAAGCTCCACTTCATATGAGAACCCACATAAAAGTGTATACATTTTGGCTTATTTCGTCAAAATAAGAAACATATACTCCCATCAAACATCGAACGTTTATCAAATGTAAGAAAATAACCATAATTCTGATAACTAAAATTAAACCATATACCTGGAAACCCACTTGTCAAATGTTGTACTAATGCATCATAATATCAATGGCAGCAATTTTTCTGACAAATTATATCTTACTCTCACTGGAAGCATGTGTAATGTTTTTGACAGTGTGTCTTACATCTTTCTGGTAGACATGAATCACACAGAATTGATGCAAAAAAAAAAAAAAGTATTTTAAAATAACACATTTTCAGTTCTACTATTCATACATATCAGTGCCTGCATTTCTTTCTTTCTTTTCTTGATCACTCATCCATTACTTGCAATCATAGAAACTGTCAATGAAGAATGTGGTGGTACATATGGACACACATCATCCTAAGCTCTCCTACACCAAAACTGACTAGTCAAAATGCTGGTACATCACAGCAGAATGATCCCACTGCTGCTGAGTATGTCTACATTCAAATTTAGCAGTCTATAATATCAGCGGAGTTGATCACTGAATATCAAATATGACTCTCCTATGACTGTCAAATTGTGAATTTCATTACCATCTTAAAAAAAAAGTTACAAACACAAATCAAAATCAATATAACACTCAAAAGACTGTTGGCCACCTCAATGTTAATGTGCATGTAGCAACAGCAATTAACAGCTCCCCACTGTCAATGTGCATGTAGCAACAGCAGTTAACAGCTCCCCACTATCAATGTGCATGTAGCAACAGCAATTCACAGCTCCCCAAAGTCAATGTGCATTTAGCAACAACAATCAACAGCACTTCACTGTCAATGTGCATGTAGCAACAGCAATCAACAGCACCTCACTGCCAATGTGCATGTAGCAACAGCAATCAACAGCACCTCACTGCCAATGTGCATGTAGCAACAGCAATCATCAGCACCTCACTGCCAATGTGCATGTAGCAACAGCAATCAACAGCACCTCACTGCCAATGTGCATGTAGCAACAGCAATCAACAGCACCTCACTGCCAATGTGCATGTAGCAACAGCAATCAACAGCACCTCACTGCCAATGTGCATGTAGCAACAGCAATCAACAGCACCTCACTGCCAATGTGCATGTAGCAACAGCAATCAACAGCACCTCACTGCCAATGTGCATGTAGCAACAGCAATCAACAGCACCTCACTGCCAATGTGCATGTAGCAACAGCAATCAACAGCACCTCACTGCCAATGTGCATGTAGCAACAGCAATCAACAGCACCTCACTGCCAATGTGCATGTAGCAACAGCAATCAACAGCATCTCACTGCCAATGCGCATGTAGCAATGGTAACCAACAGCACCTCACTGTCAATGTGCATACAGTGACAGTAACCAACAGTAAGTCAGAGAATAATTCAAGCCATCAAATTTTAAAAATTATTTTTCACAAAATATGTAACTCTGAAAGAAAGGAAGGAAGGATGCCTGTTCCTTCAAAAACATTCAACCAGAGGAACTCAAAACAAGGTAACATATTCAATTAACTTTGCCAGCTGCAGGCAGCACTGCACATCATTAAACTGATGACTGATGACAGACGTAAACGAGAGACAGTGGTTTAAATAAATACATTTTGACTGGAACTAGAAACAGGGTAATTATTTGACACAGCAGCTCTGTTGCTTGCTTTGTGGAAAAATGTCACAATTTATCACAAAAAAAGAATGCACAGCATTATTTCCTTTGTCACAATCATTTGAATGGTACTTATAACAAAAATCACAGGTATTTTGTGGAAAAAAATACAAATAAGACAAGATAGAGTTCAAACCACAGAACAGTCACTGACAAACAAGAGTAAAACCTCTTTTTATCATGTAATCACAAAAGTAACCAGATGAACCAAAATTATTGTCACATATAACTAAGTTAATAGACATGCACCATTAGTAAGTGGATGAGTTATCATTTCTTCACTTATTGTGACACTGCTTGCCAAGAGACCCTCAGAAGTAATGGATCATTAAAATCTGCAGTCTTTGCTATAACTGATATAACATGTATGAGGACTGTTCAAAAAGTTCTAGGACTGAAATTTTTTCTGGGAAACTATAAATATGCATTGAAGGTATGAACTGTAGTAACCATTCCTGAGTGCACATGCAATATCTGAACTCATCATTAGTCATTCGCACTGCACAAAACTCCCAAGTGAACACATACCTGCAGGTTCCAGCATATTTCAACAAGGACAAGAAAATTCAACAGTGTATGTGCATTAACTTCTACATTCACCTCAGGAAAACGCACTGAAACTTATGAAATGCCACAATCAGCTTTTGGTGAATCCTGCCTAAGTTGAATGAAAATATTTAAGTGGTTTTCCCCACTTTAATAGTTGACACCAGTCATCTGAAGATGACCACCACCCCTAGTAGACCATTCACCTCACATACCAATGAGACTGTGGCATGTGTGTAAGAAATCATTCACACTAACCAACATCTAACAGCCAGGGTGGTAGCAGTAGATGTAGGAGTGGCAGCTGCTACTTGTCATAAAATTCTAAGTGAAGAATGTGTATCAAAAAAAGATGGAAAATATCACCGAAGAAGAAACAGCAGGTGAAATCCATGCTGATTGTGTTCTTTGACACTGACGGACTAATTTATCATGAATATGCCCCCAGAAGGAGTACAGAATTCTACACAGCAGTCCTACAACACCTTCGTGATGCTGTGCACAGACATCGTCCTGAGAAGAGGCGTACCAGCAACTGGATCCTTCACTATGACAACGCTCCTGCACACGTCTGTCAAAACAAACGAATTTTTGGTGAAACTCCACTTTCCATTGCTTCCACACCTTCCATACTCACCTGATCTTGATCCTTGTGACTTCTTCTTGTTCCAACTTTTGAAGAAAACACTGAAAGGTTGCAGATTCAATGAAGTTGAATAGATTCAAACAAACACAATGAGACAAATGATAGTAATCTCACAAAATGACTTTCAGAAGTGCTTCCATAAATGGCAGGACCACTGGAGTAAGTGTATACAATCACAAGGAGACTATTTTGATGTTGACTAGACCAAGAAGTCAGTAATTCTACTCATTTAGTAAAAAAAAAAAATTCAGTCCCAGAACTTTGTTAACAGCCCTCATAAGTACTGGTTCAATACACTAGTAATCCACAAAACAGTGTCTATTGTCAACTTGGTAGTTGAAATTCACTAGTATGATCCTAAGAGGACTGATCCTAAGACACGTGATATACCTGGACCAATGCTTCCCAAACCTCCCCAAGGTCAAACAGAAAAAAAAAAAAAATCTTGCTTTCTTGTGATGAAAACTGCTGTGTAACAATATGACATGTTAGTTAAATATTGTGGCCCATCAACAACATTAGTAACACTATCTGCAGAAGATATATTACAAATATGAAGTTCCCTGTCCAAACTATGGCAAACAAATGATTAAACTGATTAAAAGAGGTTTCACTGCATTAATCTTTCACCTGAGACAAATCATGAATGAGAAAAGCTATTGTTTCCCTTCCTAGTACCGAAACAGATCATCGGTACAAAGCAAGAGCACTGAAAGTCCAGAGCACAGATCAAACCTAATTTGCATGTCACATGTAGCTCAGCAAGCAGGTTTTTCTTAGTGGCTGTATCTTGTTCAAGATTTTTGCATATTTTTATCACTTTCAGTGAGTACAAAAGCGTATTCTCACCATAAAATACATAAATATATCATATAATCAACATATAGCAAATAAGATGGCTAACACTCATAAAAAAATAAATGTCTTTCATGTTCACATGAATTACCAATTTTGATCTCAAATCAACATTTTGTTTACAACACCATAGTATGTTCTTGTATATCAAAGATATGATGTCACACACAAAACTCTTTTAACATGGTATTTTAAGAAAAAAAAAAACAAAACAAAAAAAAAACAAACAAACATAATCACAATAAATGCAGCACAGTGTGAACATGTTAAGTATTTCAACAAAACCAACCAACAAACAACTGCAGGGCTTGGACAAATCCAGGCCTAGCATAGTGAAAATCCAACAGCAGGAATTTTTTCATTTGCAGTATGTAACTAAAACATGGTAATGAAAATTTAAACAACACACATTTTCAACAAATACTTCCACTTATGGTTCGTTCAACTTAATCTGAAAAAAATTTAAACACGTTTAACAAAATTATACCTTCACTAATGGTTTTTTTTAAGTGAGTTCAATGAAATTTAAATATGGCTTTAAAATAAAATTATACTTTCCCTAATGGTTCTTTGAACTGAGTTCAATGAACTTTAAATATGATTTTAACAAATTATACTTTCATTTAAGGTTCCTTAAAAGGAGTCCAAAGAATGCAACGTGAGAGAGCAAAAGCACAGTGACCCAAGCTCCTCCAATCCTAAATGGGCTGCTGGGGTGCCCCTGGTCTGGTTCGCCGAGGAGCTGGCTGAACGCGAGAGAATGTATTCATCAGGGAGCGCACACGACGTTGAGCAGACTGAGTAGCGTAGAAGTGCCCGATGATGGTTACTGGAACCTCATCCACATCTCCCTGCTCCTCCATGGGCAGCTGTACTATGGCGCCACTGACACGCTGCATTTCCTTGACCTGGTAACAGAAGTAATGCACACACTACAAACTGGCAAACACAATAAGTATACACTACCCAGCAGCAAGCAAGGATTGAAGATGAGATATTTTGCGTCATCATTTTATGTTGTAGTAAACATGCAGAAAAGATCCCAGAACACTATTTTATTTGCCAAAACACTAACAAAGGACTGAAAAGGAAACCAAAAAAAAGCCTTTAAAAACTACAGAACATATTTCAAATTAAGGCAGTTCTAATTTTTCTAAAAATATATACAAATCTACTTTAAAAAAAATTATCCCTGTAACAAATTTTTCACAGCATGTTTCATTATCGAGTCTCTTTTCCATTTAAAATGAATATTCCGAAAACTACTTACATTCTGACCACCCTTGCCAATAATTCGTCCAATACTCTGCTTTGGCACCATAATCTCAGTTCTAAGGTGAACCTCATCATGAGCGGCCAGACGTAGCTCATTCTTCACTTTTTCAAAAATGTAGAACTGAGCCTGAAGATAAACAAATAATTCACAAAGTTATGCATTTCAGTGCAGTGCACTCAATATACCACACAGGTGCTTGGTAATTCTTCTTTAATCTCACATTCATACATCCATCAATTTCATGTGCTGTTATGAAATTCAGCTTTTTTTTTCTTCATTCAAGTTTCTATTATCAGTAGCAATGATAAAAAACACATGCCTGAACCACTCTTTATTTTACAGTCAAATTTCCGCTGCTGGCGAGATTCTTCAGCTGCCATGCATGGAGCGGTGCTCCTCCCGGCCAATTAGGAAAAGGTGCAAATGGGGTTGCTGTGCGGCACCACTGTGGAAAAGGTGGTAGAAAGGATAAAGCGAAGCAAACAGTCAAATCACGGCACCTGTGGTCTAGAGGTCGGCCACGTCCTGAGTGCAGTCATATCGGGTGAAATGTATGAACCGGCTTATCGCAGAGGTTAAGACACTGCTGGTGAGACTCTTCGAATGCTGCACGTGGAGTGAAGCTCCTCCCGGTCAGGGAAGAAAATACGGAAAAGAAATAAAGGTTGCTGTGCAGTGCCAATGTGAAAAGGTAGTGGAAAGGATAAAGTGAAGTTTAATCGGTATGTCCAGTAGTATCGCTGCGAGAGCTACACATACCACGGCGCCTCTGCTCTAGAGGATGGCCATGTCCGAAATACACTTACACTGGTGAAATTTGCCTAAACCGGCACACACCAGGGTTGGAACTTGATGGCTAGACATGTCATGCCACCTCCGCTCTAGAGGTCGGTCACGCCTGATATACACCCATACTGGTGAATTATGCCTAAACCAGCTCACATCAGGGGTGAATCTTGAAGGCTACGCATGGCACAGTACCTCTGCTCTAGAGGTCGGTCATGTCCCAAACATGCCTATACTGGGATAATATGCCTAAACCGGCTCAACCCAGGGGTGGAAGTCACTAGTGGCGAGGATTCGTCCTCCTGGATAAAAGCTCCATCCTGGTCACAACTAGGAAGGGTAGCGGCCACGACCACAAAATGCTGAAGTCGGAGACACTGGACCAGGGAAGTCTAGATAGGCAACCACCTCTCACCCGGCGGGGATGTTTGTGTATCCTAATCACACCGAGGTTTTCCGGTGAGAAAGTCCAACTCTGGCCTGGGTGGGCTATCGCCTCTCAATCAGCGGGGATGCACTGATATCCTAAACACGTCGAGGTCTTCCGGTGAGAACGTCCAACTCTAGACTAAACTGGTCCAACGAAAACCACAGTGTCATGCAATCCGCTTCAGAGACCCACCAAGAATACAGGCTAAAGCCCTGCGATACTCTGAACCCCTTGTGGTCCTCTTGGGGATCTCGTGTGGTCATTTCGGGGACCACGGGACATAACGAGGACCACAGGTGTAAATTCAGTAGGATCACAGTGCGGTTTTGGTGGTAGAAGCGAATGAAGAAGAAGACAGTCAAATTTGAAAGTTCATTTACTTGCTGCAGAAAACAGCACTATCAGATTCATGTATCCTTTTATTGCTCTTCTTTAAATATTTCTCTACTAAATTTATCGACCACACGACGGTACAGATGGACCTCAACTTAAATAGCACCAACATACATAAATTCAGACTGATATAACAAACAAAATTTATGAAACGTGCAAACAATCTACAGAATTTTATAGAACTAGCTAGCTAGATGTAAAATACTGTGTAAGACATTTAATAAACTATGGTTCTGAGTTAAAAAAAAAAAAAATCGACTTACGCAGTGTTGAGGAACAATTCATTTATATATGAGGTGTCTAAAAAGTTTGGTGAATGGTCTGATATCTCAACGGAAATATGGGCTAGGTGCATGGCCATGCACACGGCTATTCAGAGACACAACAAGAAGTGTCACCTAGCATGGAATAAACAAGACTGACAGAGTAAACCCACTGCAGGTAGTCGAACGTGAGCGTGTGAGAGCTAAGGTCACAGTGCAATGGAGCAATGAGTAAACATCAAAACTGGGAAAAAACAGCGATGGGGATGCATGAAATGTTGGTGCAAGTGTACAGGATAGAAGCCGCGAGCAAAAAATGTGTTTACAACTGGTTCAAACGCTTTCACGATGAGAAGTAAACGACCGAGGATGAGCCATGTTCAGTTCGGCCATCGACAAGCAGAAACACAGACATGATCTGTGTTCAACAATTCTTGGGTCAGCGTGGTGTACCTATTCTTGATCATTCACCGTACTCCCCTGATCTGGTGCCTGTGGACTTCTTTCTGTTTCCCTCATGAAAAGCATCATGAAAGGCATATGTTCTGTAGACTTGGCAGCAATTCAAGAATGTGTAACCGCAGTTCTGCGATTGATTCCTAAAGAGGCCTTTGCTGACAGTTTCCAGAAGCTTTATGAATGTTGCCAGAAGTATGTTGTGAAGGACGGCAACTATTTTGAAGGCCAACAAAGGTAATTTGTTTGTATCTTCTGTTTTGTTTGTTTTCTGATACCATTTGCTGAACTTTTTAGACACACCACATAAGTCAGGGATTTTCTGAAAGATGGCACCTCCCACCTCCCCCTTATTTTGCAAATACCTATTAATGTGAGGAAATGCTGTAGTCATTCCTTTTGTGTTTTCATCAATCAAGACTAAATTTATAAACTTTTTATTCATTTTATAAAGTCCAATTATACCTGCTTATGATTTAATTAGCAACAGTGATGAAATAAAATGATGCCACCATCCACTGGAACATTCTTTCATGTCAGCAGATCCAGAATAAAATATCTGGTAAGGTAGGTAAATAGCAGCCATCCACTCTTATCTTTGCTTTCTGATTACAATACAAGTTATTAAAAATACATATTCCATACATCAAAGCTCTGAGAATTATTACAATGCATGATATTAATACATAATTCATTCAAGCATGTCATACTTTCCACTGAGCTTCGGAAGAGCCAGAAATCACAGCTTTGCGTTCATCACCTGAATAACTGAACGGGTTGTTCTCACCAGATCCATTCTTGTCATTGGCCCCCAAAATCTGTAAGCAGAAAAGAAAGAGAAACTATATTCCAGTCTCCTGTCCTCATGTTATGAAGATTTGGCTAGCTTCAACTGAAAGTCGGTTTACTTAAAATAAAAAAACATGCAATAACAGCGAAAAATATGAGAAACTGAAGTTTATAACATCATTTGTGAGCTTTGTTGATAATCTATAACTTCATCCTTACTTACTACACCCAAGATAAGACAAACCTTTCAGATATTAGGTTGAAATCTCTAGCGCTCTTCTAAATTTCATTTCTGTGGACAATGCTTCAACAAATATTCTGAAAGCATTAACATTTACAACATTCAGAAAAACTTTCACATAGACAAACTAATTTTAATATTTCAACTTCATATTTGAGAAGAATATAACTTGTTATGTTTCATTCAAAACACTTATCCCTCAATAGGTCACAGAATGCACCTTTTCAGTAGATGAGACACTAGAAGAAAACTCATGATACATCTTTAAATAAGACAAAATTTATAACACTGACAACAGCTTTGAACATCCTGTGATGCTGCACACATTTGGAATAGCAAAAGTATTTAAAAAAAAAAAAAAAAAAAGATATTTCACTCTGGTTAGAAATTACAGTATCAAATGATGAATGAAAGATCTTAGTAGACTTGGAAAAAAACTTACAAGATATTTACATATGAAAATCGTAATAGAACATTTTTAATTCCAACAATATAATATAGCACGCTATCAGTTTTCAGCTCCACAAATTATGGTCTGTCACTTCTAAAACAAATTATTGTTATGCTACATTACAGCTGCTGTTTAAACAAGGCTTGCCTTTGCATAATGATATGATAAAGCATTTCAACTATCAACTTAACCTCACCTGCCATATTTCTGGCAAGTATATTTTCCATACTTCCTCTCCTCCAAATTTATTTTATTATTTATCTCTCAATATTTCTCATATATACTTTATTTTCTATTTTTAATTATAACTTTACCTGCACTCAAGAAATTTACCTTAATGCGAGCTCCGGACAAACGCATGATGTTCTTGATGTTCTGTCCTTTGCTTCCAATTACTGCACCTACAGACTTCTCTGGAATATACAGTTGCACTACTTCTGGTTGTTGCTGGACCTGTGGTGGTCCACTGAAAGCCCCAGGATAATAAGCTGCACCCTGTAAAAATAACCAGAAAACAGCACTCCACTCAAGCATCAGTTACATTTTCCCACTAAACTGCATGGTAACCAAAACTATATCAGACTAGCAACTCATTTAAAAAGCTGATATTCACTGTTGAATGGTTTCTGACATCAATACATTAGATGCATTCTGAAATTTTCCAGATGTGGAAAAACTCATCACAGCTCCTACTGGCCACCATCAACCTTTAAATAGTTCCCCTGTGAACAGATGAATCGGTCCCACCGCTCTTCTACTGCTGGAACACTCCCTAGAAGTCCATTTTAACATGGTTGTCAAGTACTACCCATGATTTCATCTGGATGTTCTCAACGCTGTCAAAAATGACATTCTTTCAGCTTCAAGTCCGAGAACAGACAGAAGCTGCAGAGGGCAAAATCCAGCTAATAAGAGGGGGATGGGAAACGACAGTAAGGCTGTTTTGGGTAAAAAACTGCTGGGCGCTGACTGTAGCGAGTGGGAATACTGTCACGATGAAACATTTTTTTCCCTTGCCGCAGGCTGAGACATCTCCTCACACTTTCATGCAATTGCCACAAAACATCACAGCAGAAGTTGGAATTCACAGCTTGGCCAACAGGAACAAATTTGTGGTGTACAACTCCTTTGATGTCACAGTAAACAATCACTATGCTCTTGATGTTGCTTTTTGACAGTTTTGCCTTTTTGGGTCTTAAAAAATGACTGCTTCTTTGTCTCCAAGGCATAACCACAAACCCAGCTCTCATCAGTTATAGCCCTGGACAAGGTTTCATCTGCTGAGGTGAACTGTTGAAGCTGCATGCTGGGGACAAATTTCACTGCAATGCGCATGACTAGTTCTTCGATGAGAATATTCCGACATGCTCCCAAACCAATTCCCACAGCATCAAAGCCCTCAAATAGTCAGATGATGATTCTCATGGACAAGCTGCTGGTTCTCTAAAACATTATGAGGAGTTATGCAGGTCAAGGCCTTCTTGTGTGGCTGTCATCATGTTATGTTTGACTGGCTTTGAACTGTGCATTCCACATAAATTCCTGTGTCCAAGAGATTGCACACTAAACATTTATTGATTGAATCTTTGCTAGGGTTTCTGTTGCACAAAATGTGATGCAAATGTGCTACTTCTTTTTTACATAAATTTAGAAAATCACCAGATGATGAGTGCATGATATCAAACAAATGAACATCACTACTCCTTATGTATGCCAGCTCTGTGCCACTTGGCATGCTGATTCACAACATGACCTAATACTGCCACCTGGTGTTGTATCACACCATTCAAATAGGTTTAGGCTTTACAGTCTCAGTCAGAAAATTTCCACTTAAAGCTTGCATATCACAGTGTAAAATATATTCTTCTGTTAGCTGTGAAGGCCATAGAAATCCATGTATAAAAAAAAAATGCTTACCGTTATCAGTTAAAAATAATCAATGAATCCAGTTGAAAGAAATATCTAGTTACACAAGCACAAAACTAAGACAGACTTCTGAGGGAGCAAATTATTAAGGCCAGTGATTTGGAAATGACCAAGACTCTATACCAGTTAGTGCTCCTGCTAAATGAGGGGTAGAACTCCTGGTTGACTACTGTGACAGTTTTGTCAAAAAGTTCAGTTTTTTTATTGAAGGCCCACTTCAAATCTTCAAACTAACCACTGTACCCTACTCCAATTAAAATATGATATTATGTTCCAGCATATTCACATTCCTGGCTGCAAGAACATCCTACCTGCTGTTCTAGGGAGATAACTAACAGATTTTTAAACAGTACTGTAGTGTGTTGCTAATGGAATGCTACAAACAGAAAATAGAAAGGAGAATCAAAAACTAACTGACCTTTTCGTTCACCCTAATTCTGAAACAAGCAAACCATCAGCACAAAATAAAGTGCTTATATATAAACCTATTACTAAACACAGCAGTACTGTTCTGTCAATGTCAAGCTTGTACAATAATTAGATAAAAGGAACAATGACACAAAGTGCTTGTAGTTAAAAAAAAAAAAAATTGCACTAAAAAAAGGTGAAATATTCCTGGAGCTTAGAGCAATAATGGAAATGTCAGACAAACTAAGTACTTGGGGCACACAGTAATGATAATCCAATAAGCTGGTAACATAAACATAACTGAGGAAGGAGGAATGGACAGAGAACATTCTAGCTTGTGGTGCTGAGACTAAAGAAAAAGAAAACTGTCAGGTCTTACTTCTGACATTAAACCAGAGATCAATAATATAATCCTGGCATGCGTATGGTGTAAGTAGGAGAGAAAAGATCTGTGTATGTGAAAAGTTGTACAGCTTCTTCCATGTTTGCCAACTCAAGAATAACTAGTCCAGATAGTACTAGCATATGTCTTACAGTTCTTCTGTTCTTATAGGTTGAAAGATAGGAGCATCCAATTCTCATTTTCTTTATCATACCATGTATGGCATTGGTGGTCTCATACTCTGATACGGTCCTAGACCAGACATCAGTGGAAGACTTGCCATTCCAGAAAACATCATGTGCTGCTGAGCACCAAACTGAAAACAGGCATTACAATTATTGTTATACTCTCCTGCAGCATTCCATCACTTAGATTTCATGATGAGTGTAATTCCCTAATATTAACAGAGGTAAAGGTAATCCTCTCATGCCTTAGAGGCACACAGGGATATGGTGTTAGTGCCCACATTTTCCTTGATCTGTCAGCACACTAGAGGATGATATGGTCAGTATCATGCCTGGCCGCCTTTCCTTCCCTAACTACAGTAGAAGTCGGGTACCCATCTGGGTGACTGGGCCAGATTCAAACCCCTGACCTTTGCCATGAGAGACCAGTGCACTAACCACTTCGTCACTCAGACACCCCTAATATTAATAACTGTGCTATTTCTGTGTTCAAACTTCATTATATAACAAAATCACGGAATTGCTCTTCAAACATTCCACAGATTTTTTAAAAATATGCAATGCAGGCCTTAAAATTTACTTAAGGCAGGCCAAAATGCTTCTGTTTGGCTGACATGTCAAGGCAGGGCACAGACAACCACACTAGATATACATCAATACAGAACATTGACAAAGAGATGATCACACTAAAACTGAAGTTATTTATTATCAACAATGTTCATAACTAGATAATATGACTAACTGTTTTTGATTCAGACCATCCAGTGTAACCTCCCCTGTGGTATGCAGGATCTGGGCATGTGTCTGAGAAACAAAGAATAGGACCACTGTACCCTACTAAGTATGGTCATAAAAGAGGATCTAAGGAGGGTTCAGCATTGGGCTAGCAACCTATTTGGCAAAAAAACATAGGAATGCTACAGAAACATCAACAAGAGACTATATTTGAGACAGGGAAAGCAGCACAAGTAGTTAAAGAGATGCAAAGGCACAGATTAAACATACTAGGATTGAAGTGAGGTCATGTGGACTGGATTAGGGAAAACACAGGAGAAATCATCTGCTACTCAGGTAGAACAGATGATCAGCATTATCTGCTAGAATGGGAACCTGTTAATTAATTCACGAATATGAGCCAGATTCTATTCAAAATTCACTAAGAGCACCATCTCGCAGTGCTATGCATCCAATGAACAAGCAGAAGAAAACAAAAAGTGGAATTCTACAAATGCCTTCAAGATCAGATAAACACCAACACACGATATTCTCCTGGTAATGGGAGATTTCAATGCAAAGGTAGGAATGAACAACCAAATATATGAACAATGTATGGAGAAACATGGCATAGGATCAAGGAATAATGGAGAATGAATGAATGGTAGACCTATGCAGAAAAAATATATTAATTATAGGAGATACCGTCTTTCAACACAAAAGAACTCACAAAAGTACTTGGAATTCACCAGCAACCAAATCGATCATATAACAATAAGAATAAATTCCGGGATGAAGGCGGGGGCTTTGCTGATAAGCTTCTCTAACATGATCCAGATTCTTCACTTGATCCTGGACATCCACAGACAACCTTCATCCTGGAATTTCACATAGCACTTCTTGATACTGCTGAAAACAGGTGCTGCCTTCTGGAATTCCATTTGAAATTGTCACTGTACAGTCAAATTGGATGAGGTTCTTGCATATCCCAAAATGCAAAATGACTGCTCACATTTACTGAACACCATATTTGGTACTGCTGCTTCCTAGAGCTGGCTTTATTTTTAAAAAAAAAAAAAAACGTAAAGAGTTTTTCTCTCTTGGTGTAAAAATTATCATGATCCGTTATGCAGTTTCTTTGTTGCACAGACTTATAAATAACCTTTATATGCGAACAACCAGAGCTGCATGAAACATGACAGACAACAAACTGCAAGGTTCCAAATCAAAAAGGGAGTAAGACAAGGATGCATGCTCTCCCCATTTATTTTTCTAACTGTTATGGATTAGATAATGAAGACTGCCACCAAAGACAGACCCAGAGGATTAACCCGGGGGCTCACAAATCATCAAAAGAATTGTGACTTCACAGATTGTCTACTCTCATATACCCAAAGAAACGCATAGAAGAAAAACTAAGATTTATGAAATAGCCATATCAGTAGGTCAGCCAAATCAGTATGTCTGAATATATATCCAGACAATACCAAGATCATGAGAATCAATGGAAAAATAAGGAAGGAATCTCAGTTGGGACAGTATCATGGAAGTATCATTTAAGCAGATAGCAATGTTGAGAAGGAAATGTCTGCAAGAATTGGAGAGGCATCTCAGGAACTTTAACAAATTAGCAAACATATGGAAATCTCCTATTCTTCATATGAGCCTTAATCTCAAAATCTATAAATCCAGTGTTCACTCCATCTTATTACATGCAGCCAAAACATGGAGAAACAATCAGAGAAGTGAGCGTATAATGAGAGGATTTGAAGGAAGATGCCTTGGAACAATTTTAAGAATAAACTGGGAAGAACATGTGACAAGTGAGGAAATAACCAGACAAACAGGCACTGAGAACATTACTAAAGAAGGCAAAAGATGAAGATGGAAATGTCTGAGCCATATACTACAAATTATAAAGAACAAGACACTCCTATACTGCCTTGACTTGGACACCTTGAGGGAAAAGAAAGAGGGGCTGGCCATTGGGGACATGGACACACACAATACAGGAAGAACTAAAGAAAGCAGGAAAGACATGGTCTGAGGTATCATGACTTGGTCAGGACTGGAATGGCTGGAGAACTTTTGTTGATGCCTTGGGAGTACAGAGGACTGATGATGATGAACCAGTGCAAATTCTGCACACATTTGAGTTGCATGCAATAACTAACCATCACAAATTTATAGACTTAATTACCGGTGGGTCTCAAGTTTTGCTCTTAAGAACCTAAATGCTACTTCTTAATCTGATGTTTATAAATTCCACAAACAACTATAAGCAATATAAGTGCATAAACACAAGTGTCAGTCTTCAATAGATCTTCACTCAGTTATCCTAGAGGAAAGATAAAATATGCACTGACTTGAAATGCTCCAGCATCTTGTTCAAAACACTGTCTCATTTTCTCGCTGATCTTCTCTTCGGCCTCTGAGCAGCTGTCAGTTGAGCCAGTAATTGAGATAACTCTGTCAATGTAACTGTTGGTTGAGTCCATAAGCCCACCAGGAAAAGGATCAAAGCTGGCAAACAAAGATAAGGAAATGATCACCTTACACAGGTCATTAGAAAGTTCTTGTTTAGTTTAACCCTTTCACTGCTACGGCCATATTTAGACACTGCCATATCACTGCTAAGGATGTATCAATATATTCCAAGACATTTGCATTACTAGCACTAACATTTTAACATGTTTTGTATTCTACTAATTGCTGATGTAACTACTATAGTCATTCAACAATCATAATGGCTATTTTTTGCAACTGAGATTTATCAACGAGCAGGTGCCAATGTCACTTTTGCCTCATGAGACAGGAATGGCTATCAAACTCTACATGAGTTTATTGCATTCCGGCATTCATCTTATATTAGGGGATACGATGGTATTTTGCGGTCATGATGCATTTAGGAAGACCAAGTCAAAGATGGCTGCAAGACATCATTGATGATCTGCAAATGGATGGATTAGCAGCAGGGCATCTTGCTTATAATTGAGAGGCCTGCAGGAGAGCTGTTAGGAAGCAAAGTTCTGCAAGGGACATGCAAATGATCAGAGCATTTAGTACATTATAAAATATTTCATATATCTGCCTGAAAATGAATTTGCATAGAAACTCTTAGAATTTTTTACAAAGGGTGATAATGCAGACATAATTGAAGTGTATAGCTGATGGTAAACAAGATAATCGGAGTGCTTATGTCTAGTCATGAATGTTGACTGAATGGCAAGAATTAAAAAGCTGAAAATAAATGAATAATGGTTGAAAGATTCTTTGCTTCAATCACCTGTTTGTGGAATTATGTCTTATTTATATATATAAATACACTGCTTTTGAGAGTGTTGCATTTCTCTAGCAAAGGCTGTGATGCAAGTGGCAATTGACATTTCTGAGTCATTTCCCATCAACAACTGTATCATCAACAGTGAAGGAAAAGGACTCATCAAGAAAGTACGTTGTGCATGCAAAACATAAAAGATTATAGGAGACAAGCAATGTTCCCTCTAAGGTGTGCGACTGCGAACAGAAAAAAATCATACCGCGCACAAAATTTTTTGCAGCCAAGCAAAATGAAAATGCTACTTTTATTTTCCAATTTTCAGATAATCTAACTTCCATGCTATAAGTGCGATGAAAAAAAAATACAATAATGTTACATGTTTTTCCTTTACTGTTTCTTACTTGTTGAGATATGACTTTGGGATTGGATGTTTCAACTTGTCTTTTATTGCATAGGTACTGGAGAAGAATCATGACAAGGCAAGTGGGCACACAGAGAATAGAGGGTTCACTGAGCTGCTCAAGTATGCAAATTGATCTTGGTAACTAACACAAGATGTCATGACCACCAACATTAGAGACATCCTGTTTTTTTTTTTTTTCAATAGCAGTAGATTTACTATCGCTGCAGTATACCTATACTACAAGAGCTTGATATTGAAGGCTGGCTGGCTAGTAAAGAGGATTAAAGAGAGAAAACTTTAACCTTGTGGACACATTAAACGTCATGATCATTTAGAGAAGACCGTATTGGAAGGGTACATAATGGGAAAAAGAAAGGGAGGAAGACCAAAACGAAGATGGCTGCAAGACATCGTTGACGATCTGAAAATGGATGCAGCAGTGACAGGCCATCTTTCTCAACCGAGAGGCCTACAGGAATGCTGTTTGGGAAGCAAAGTTCCGCAAGGGACGTGCAAATGAATGAATGTAGATAGTAAATACACTATGTGATTATGTTTCAATGAACTCATAGTAAGACGAATATGATAGGATAAACAACTATGTAAATATGTAAATAACTTAATTAATGTCACTGAATAAATAAACAAAGAAATCATCATTGCAATGAACTAAATACCAGTAACTGAAAAATACAGCAGTACATACACACAAATACTGTAACGGCCTGTACATTTAAGAATAGGATAAACTTGCTGTACTTTTCAGTTACTGGTATTTAGTTAACTGCAATGATGATTTCTTTATACATATATATATACACATACACATTATCTTCACACATGTTTTTTTGCACATAAGCTAAAAATTTTGCACAGAGACCACAATCCCTTAGAGGGAACATTGGAGACAAGATATATGTTCAAAGATTGTGTGGCTGCACTGTGTGTTATGGAATGTTTTGGAAGATTTCACACACAAAAGCAATACTGAAGAAAAAAAAAGTTTTTTTAAAAAATTTTATGTAAAAATAATTCGCTAAAAAAGTTTTCGTCAAGAAGATAAACAGAAATACATGACATGAACATGAAAAAATAACCGCAAAGAGTCTTAGATTTTCAGAAGACATATTAAGTGCTGGGGGAAGTCCACAACAGGAATTAAGTAGTATAGCGGGTCACAGCATGCGAGGTGAACGTTAACAGCAAAAAAAAAAACTATTTTAAAATATTAACTTCTGTTCTATAGCCGATTAAAAGCAATCTGTAAAATGATTACGGATGGTAATTTATTCAATCTCTGCATTTAATGAAATTTATTTATCTCTCTCTCTCTCTCTGAACCTTAAGTGCCCAGGGCACATGGGGCTTCCGCAAGGGTTTTCCACAAATGCCTGTCCTTCGCCTTTTCTCCTGCTCTTGCCCAGGTGAGCCCTCTATTGCTCAACATCCTTTCTGTTGTTCTTCTCCATGTCTCTTTTGGTCTACCCTTTCTTCTGGTCCCCTGTGGTGTCCATCTTAGTGCTATTTTGGTAGTGAGTTGTCAGTCATTCAGAGCACATGTCCCAACCATCGCCAGCGTCTTTCCTCAATAATTGTTGTCAGTGGTTTCATCTGCATTTCTGCTAATAAGAAATTTATTTATCACGTACCATTTAATAAAACTGACTCCATGTTTTACAACAGAAGGTACTCGGACTGAAAATGAAAGACCAAGCTACTGGTAATCATATTTAGAGATTTTTCTCTACAGATTTTTAAAAAATGTTTAGAATTTGACTAAATTTCTTTTATCCAAACCCCCCCCCCCCAAACCCCTTTAAATGATTTCTGAAAACCAAACACATAGAATGCCTAACTTCAGAATCATGGCTGATTTACTTAACTAGGTCAGAAATTAAATAAGCTAAAACTAATAAACTATTCAATAAAAAAATTTATAGACTTTTTAATCTCCAACACAACAGATGTCATAAATACTTTACAATGATCCCTTTACTGCAGGAAAGGTTCCAAGTTTAATTACAGGAATATGATGGTGATAAAATTAGTTGTATATTGAGATAATGTCATCAGACCATAGTTGGTCAAGATCCTATCCTACAACCAACTGATGCTCCCAGTAAACAAGCTGTCACAACACTACAGCCCAGCCAATGGATGTTACTCCAGGATCAGAGAAGTCACAGTGGCTCAATCCCCATGTGATATTATTTACATGATGTTTTGCCTTGTGTTCTGCAACATCTTCACCACAGCATTGGATGCTAAGAACTTCAAGAGCACAGTTACATAGAAACACAAGCAACTACTGAGTAGATGCACTACTGGCATTACTTCAGTCTTACATTCTTTGCACTCACCTTGATACGACTATATTTGTATTAGTCTTCTCCATGAACACCTTGATCACATTCCCCTGTTTACCAATTATACGACCGCAAATACTATTTGGACATAAAATTCGGAATGGTACGTCACTGTGGATACCAAATTAAAAGAAAGTTTATGATATACAATTTATGATTTTATGACATCAGCAGTCCAACATCTTATCAAAGAAGTGCAGAAATCAAAAACAAATTTATTTGTCCAAATCAGTAGGACACATTATCCTTCCACATAAGAAAATGAAACACTTGAACTACTAGTTATATATAAAACACTAGAATACAAATTTTCCATAAAAGCAATGTGAAGTAAACACGGGTGTGCTAAAGTGATGGCGGGGCTATCAACAATGATGAACCATGGCTGACCAAGACTTTATTTTTGTGCTGCTCCAAATAGTGATTAATTACGTCAAGAAACTTGTTACTCTGGTCCTCTACAGGTTTTTAAACACGCCAGTTGGTGATCTCCTCTTACATCATCGCATCAGACTGTCCAGTATCATTTCTCTTGGTCTTCCGCTTGATCTTCTACCCTCTGTTTTTCCTGTTGTTACAATATTTTTCAATGCCCCTTCTTCTCATATACTATATTGGTAAAAAAAAAAAAGAAACGCAACAAATATGATCTTGCGATTTAAACTGAAGTTTGCTGATCAGACAAGGAAAATTGGCTGAAAGGTTCATTTGGACATCAATTTCACATGCTGACCTGAATTGTACTCAGTAGATGATTCATGAGCACAGAATAGTGACACTAGTCAAAACAGCATTTTTGACGATAACTCATGACAGGTTCACGAGAGTCCAGTGAAACTTACTGAACACAAAACTCACTGACCATGTTATTGAATGCCTATAAAAGATTGACACTCCTCGAATCAATTCATTTGAAAATTCAATGCGCAAATATGGCTCACCTCACTACAGATCATTGACTCATCATCACTGGACATTTACAGATTGGACAGTCACAAAGTACAGTGGCCAGACAATTTAATGTGGTTAGAAGCACCATTCGTCACCTTTGGAGAAGAGTTAAAGAAACTGGCTCAGTTGCAGACCGGCCGTGCAGTGGAAGACCCACAGTCACAACCCCTGCGAAGGCCGCTTCATACGGCTGCGTAACTTCGGGAATCAATTTGCATCTGCGTCCTCAACAGTCCAGTCAATTACAGCAGCTCGTCGAATTTCAGATCGAACAGTCAGGAACCGGCCACACGACGCTGGTCTTTGGCTAGAAGACCCTACAGAGGTCCTGTTCTTAGGACGGGCATCGCCAGAACTGACTTCATTTAGTGAAGCAGCATCGCCAATGGACTGTTCTGAATGATTGGAGAAGGATTTGGTTTAGTGATGAATCATTCTTTCTGCTCCAGTGACATGATAGACAGAGAAGAGTTTACAGCAGAGTCCAGAACTGTGTGGATGAGGGTCCTCCACATAGTGGTAGAGGTGTACTGGTATGGGGGACGATCAACTTCATGGGAAGAAGTAACCTGGTGCAAACTGAAGGACGCCTGAATGCCCAATGATACCGTCGCTGAAATTCTTTGTCCTCACGTCCTTCCACTTCTGGCTGCACTAGCAGGATAACGCTTGGCACAACTCACCACCCAGTTCCTCACTGACAACAATGTCCAGACCATTCTGTGACCATCCATGTAATCAGACATGCACCGAATAGAACATTTATGGGATAAACTCAACAGACAAGTCCGCCTGTGAGACCTGGTGCCAACCAATCTCTGACAGTTGTCTCTTGCACTGTGGGAAGAGTGGGCAGCCATCCCACAACAACAAATCAATGTCAAGGAGATATCATTCTCTGAGACAGGCCAGAGGAGGCCATACACCTTACTGAAACGGAGAGCTCAGTCGCAAAGAATAAAAGTCCAAACCAAATTTAATGAGCATAATTTCATTGTTAAAGTCTTACAGTTTCTTCATGCCAAGATTGAAACATTAATTCTGTAAAATAAAATGTTGATGCAACTTTGAAATTTAACCATTATGACTACAGTAGTGTTGGGTTTCTTTTTTTTTTTTAAACAGTATATGTAATATCTAGCCTCATTCATGCTTGTGAAAGCTGGAAAACAACTAAAGAAATAGACAAGAAATTAGACTCTTTCACACTGCTGGCGAGATTCTTCGGATGCCGCGCATGGAGTGAAACTCCTCCTGGCCAATGAGGAAAATGCAGAAAAGCAACTAGGGTTGCTGTGCAGCGCCAATGTGAAAAGGTGATAGAAAGGATAAAGTGAAGCTTAATCGGTATGTCCAGTAGCCTCGTGGTGAGAGCTACTCATACCACGGCACCTCTGCTCTAGAGGCCAGCCATGCCTGATATACACCCATACTGGTGAAATATGCCTAAATAGGCTTAAACCAGGGGTGAAACTTGATGGCTACTCATATCACGGTACCTCCGCTCTAGAGGTTGGTCACGTCCTAAACACGCCCATACTGGGATAATACGCATAAACTGGCTCAACCCAGGGGTGAAACTTAACAGTGGTGAGGATTCGCCATCCTGGTCGCAACTAGGAAAGGTAGCGGCCACGACAACAAAATGCTGAAGTCGGAGACACTGGACCAATGCAGTCTAGATAGGTAACCTCTCACCCGGTGGGGATGTATGCGTATCTGAATCATGCTGTGGTTTTCCGGTGAGAAAGTCCTACGCTGGACTAGATGGGCAACCACCTCTCACCCAGCAGGGATATACTGATATCCAAAACATGTCAAGGTTTCCTGGTGAGAAAGTACAACTCTAGGCTGGATGGGCAACCATACCTCTCACCCGATGGGGATATGCTGATATCTAAACCATGCCGAGGTTTTCCGGTGAGAAAGTCCAACTCTAGATAAAACTGGTGCAACACAAACCACGGTGTCACGCAATCCCGCTTCTGCAACCCACCAAGAATTCAGGCCCAAGCCCTGCGATACTCTGAACCTCTTGTGATCCTCTCGGAGATCTCTTATGGGCCTCTCGGGGACCATGGGATACATCAAAGACCACAGGAGTAAATTCAGCAGGATCACGGGGTGATCTTGGTGGTAGAAGCAAACGAAGAAGAAGAAAAGACTCTTTCAAAAACAAATGCTTAAAGAAAATACTCTGTATAAAGTGGAACGAATTCAAGAACAACACGGAGATAAGACAGATGAGCAAACAATAACCTGTCTCATTGGTGATCAGAAAAAAAAGATGGACATATGTCAGTCATGTGATCAGCAGAAACAGTCTGAGGATCCCCAAACAAGCTATCAAATGGAACACAACAGGCCAAAGAAAAATAGGTCGACCACGTTAAACTCTAAAGAGGACATTGTTAAGAGAGGCCAGTTCAGTAGGCATAACATCCCTTGATGAGACTGAAAACTCGCCAAAGACAGGATATCTTGGTGAACTACCTTGTGAGCCCTATGTGACGTTTAGCAGCACAAAAAGGATGTAAGAAGAAGATATACTACTGCTTTAAAATGAATAACAGATCTATCCCTATCATACAATTCTGCTCAAATAATAAGCTTCACAATTAACCTTCCTCACTGAAATTGCGAATTTCAATATCAACAGTTTTCTCACCCTCTGTTCAGTGAATCTGCCTCATGTCTTACAACTGTCATAATCTCCTTGCAAGCTTTGGAGCAGCTTTCTGGAGATCCTTTGATTGTCACAAGCTGAAACAAATTTCATTATGATAAAAGTACACAAAGAATACATGAACTAACACTAATGTGGGCACTGAAATTATTCACCTTCAAATAATTTACAAACGTCAAATGATTTTATTTACAAAATAAATTTTCTTGGAAATAATGAAAGAAGTGTTGGCTGTAGGACACTCATATACGAGGGGCGTTCGGAAAGTAATGCACTACATCGTTTTTTTTTCCAGCTAATAATGAATATAGAAGCATGAAATTTTGCACACTTTAAAT
Organism: Achatina immaculata; assembly: GCA_009760885.1. Lineage (NCBI taxonomy): Eukaryota > Metazoa > Mollusca > Gastropoda > Stylommatophora > Achatinidae > Lissachatina > Lissachatina immaculata. Next base: position 109,485,815 of record CM019691.1, on the reverse strand, counting down.
ATAGCATGTACCGATTGCGTGAACCAAATTGCACCACAACCGGCCACAGAATATGGCTGCCCTAACCGTTGAAATGGAGCGTGTTAGCAACTTGCGGTATAAGCAGCGAATTGTGATAGAATTCCTCGTTGCAGAGAAGGAAACTGTTGTGAGCATTCACAAGTGTCTATGTGATGTGTGTGGAAGTTTTGGAGTCGACAGGAGTACAGTCAGGTCACTGGGTTCAGAGAATCAAAGAATCAGTAAGTGGAGATAAGGAGTTGCATGATCGACCACGCTGTGGACGTCCTGCCACAGCCACCAAGGCAGAAATGTTGAAATGCACTGAGGGCATTATTCTTACTGATAGGAGAGACAATCAATTCGCAAGCTTACATTAAGACATTGAAAAAACTCAATCAATGTTTCTGCAGAGTTTGGCTGCACAAAAATCCAGCAGACCTGTTTCTACTTCACGACAATGCGCGCCCTCACACAAGTCTGGCAACACGGGAAGCAATCACCAAACTGGGTTGGACTGTACCCATCTACCCTATAGTCCCGATCTGACATCCTCTGATTTTCATCTGTTTGGTCCACTTAAAGATGCACTTCGAGGGATAAGATTTGAAGATGACGAAGGAGTGACTCATGCAGCGAAGAAATGGCTATATAATCAAGAGAAAATCTGGTATGGGCTAGGAATACATACACTTGTTTTGCTCTGGCGTAAAGCCGTACAAGTTGATTATGTTGAATAATACCGATGTTTACATGACATATCCATGTATATTGTGTATAAATTTCATGCTTTTTTAATAAACAGCTCCTGAGAAAAACGATATGGTGCATTACTTTCTGAACGCCCCTCACACATGTCCATGCAGGAGTGGTAATTATCTGATGAAGATAACATGACAGAAAGTTTAAAAAAAAAAAAAAATCAGTTAAATTTAAAAAACAAAAAAAAAAAAAAAAGGTTTAACCTTAAAAAAGAAATTAATCACAGAATAGAAAAAAAATAAAGAGACTTACTGTATCAGGAACATGACTCTCTCTCCTGTGAATGTCCACTCTGGGAACAAGAATATCAACAATTCTGATAATGTAGCACCTTTAAACTATGACAACAAATAAAACGTAAAGGAAATATATTCTGTATAGAGTTTCAGATCAGACACAGCTCTAGCTCAGAAAGAACTAGGTTTTTACAGGGAAATTTGCCAATATAAATGTAGGCAAACTAAAATAAATCATCCACTGTATTCTATTAAGTCATCAAGTAAATGTGTTTGTTACTTAGATCAATTCTCATCCAGTTCCCCACTGCAAATCCCACATCAGAGAAGAGAAATATATGCCATGCTATCTACTGCACTAGATCACATCTGCAAACCATTTACATGATGTAATCTAACCACTGAAGTCTTCTCAATACTTCAGGACACTTAGAACCAAATCACACTATGTACAGATAAATGAATATGTTATAATCATCTGTGATGCACATGGATTTTCAAAAACACTGTTAACAGCAAAAAGCTCACCTGGCACGACTCTCCGATGTAATCTTTCTTATAGTCTGGCCTTGCTTCCCAATGACAGCCCCAATATAGTCACTGGCCACAACAATCCTGACAGAAATAAATAACACAACGGCACTTCATTTAACAGTGTGACATAAATATCAGCTGCTGTTCTGGCCAAGACACCAGTAACCAGTAATGCTTATGGCCAATATGTAATTCGGCCACAATGTTACATATACTGCCACACAGTATTACTGATTCCTGTAGTTCTTACTTAATACTTTTATGAACAAGACAACAGGCAGGCTTTTAAAATATAAACAATATTAACATGACAAGAAAAATTCTATGAGATGAAAGACAAACTTTTAACTATAAGTACACATCTTATAAGAAAAAATCTATAAGGCAAACTTTTAAACATCCAACAAATACAAATCTAATTCATCATCAATCGTCGAGAATAATAAACTTTCTAAGCCAATTAGCAGGTCAAGATGCTCTCATTCTGCACACTATAAAATGCACAAATTTCACCCTAGATTTTAATAAAAAAGTCACAGCATCACAAACTAATATTTTTGTTAGTGCTAATGCTTTCGTTAGTGACCCTTGATACTAACATAAAGACTCATGCTATAGTTAAATATAAATACAAATATGGAAACGGCTCTGCAGGCTGTTTTTTTTCAGCAATGGAACCAACAATGAATTACTGCTTCCCTTTAGCTTTCTAGGACCTGATCAAAGTGTAAATTTATAATTTTCCCAGTTTTCATTTCATCATTACTGTGTGTTCTTTACTGCTTCTTTGCCTTTAAATATTTGTTTGATAACTGCCTTGTCCTCCTAAAAGGCCTGGTATAAGATACACATAAAATAAAAAAACACCCTAGTTTTGACTGTCATGCATAGAATTTTGTAACTTTATATATCTGTTATATAAAAGTAAGCCTATTAAAGCTTTCTATTTACTGGCTTATTTAGTTTTTTTTGTGTGTGTTTGTTCCTGGGGTTTATATCCATGATTGTACATTTTGAAAGATCCTTTACTTGTTTCATGCTGTTAGAGCGAGTTTTTAATGTTTCTAGTTATTCTTTTTTTCTTTTCTGTTTTGATGAATTATACAATTTCATGATCTATCATTTCAAAATGTATAAACTAGGAAAAAAGTTAAGTAATAAAGCTGTTCCTACCTTTTTCCTAGTTTCTACATTTTGGTATTGCAGCTTTACTGCAGTGCTTCATGTATACTTATACACTAATTATTGATCATTTCATTCTACATGTACTGCTGATTCACACCAGTTTTAGAAATTACCTTAATGGAAGGTCTTGATGTGTAAGACCTGAGTTGCTATTTGAGTTGCTCCTGTTTGACCTTCTTTGGTTTCTGTAGAAGTCTACCTGAAATTCCATACATTAAAAAGCAAACAAAAAAATCAAATTAAGAATCGTGAAGGAATTGCTTTGTACAGGTACAAACTTATAATTTTATACATTATGAAGAAAAAAGAAGAAAGAAAACAGTTTGTATGAAAATTATAAACAACAAGAACTTTGAATCTTAATATGCATATAAATGTGGATCTCACGAGCATTTATGAACGGTTTATCTCATTCTCTCTCAGGAGCCATCAACGAGTTCAATTTTAATATGCAGATTAGTCAGGTCTACCTGGACCTCTTTAAATGAATATCAACGAGTTATGTCCTGGTCTTTCAGTTCTCCACTCACTGTATCGACATCTATTCACTAGCTCTCCTCAGAGACTATATCAAACTAGCTCATAGTTTCATTACATCAGTATGACTATCTGCTTCTACATCTCTCTGTCTATTTGACAGGGTGCATTTCTGTCTATTTCTATCTGCACAATTTTCTTGATTTCAATTTACTTATCTGAGTATCTGTCTGAGTGTTCATGTTTCGTAGTATCTTTGTCCCTGAGTACCTTGGTGTCAGAGTTTTAGTTCTGCTCCTGAGTCATGGTGGTACCTCTCTGCACATTCTCCTCTGGATCTTCTCCTCCTTTTCTCTTTCTTTACCCCCTGATCTTCTCATCCTCTGTGGTCCCTTTTTTATCTTGAAGTCCAGCTTGATGGACTGGCCAATTGGTATTTCTACTCCACCCCAAAGATATCCACTGGTTTCTACAGGTGTCCCAATTGGCTTTCGTGTCGTAACTGGTCAAGTTAGTATTGTTAAATGTCCAGCCTTTTGCCTGTGGCACTTTCTACCTGCACTTGTTTACTGATTGCTGGTCCATCATTAGTTGTGTCCAGTTCGCAGACAATCTGTTGCCACCAAGACTTTTGGCTTTTCTTGGATCCGTCTAGCATCACTGTCCCGTTTATCGCCACTGGCAAGTTTTGGGGTCTGTTGGCCATTAACTGTCTGTCCACCTATTCTTAGATTTCATGCGCCAAATGGTGTCATCATCTGTTATTACTGGAGTATTTTACTTCCGAGTGTCTTTCTTTAACATTTCCCTTATCTTGGTGTCATTGTGTCTGCCTTTTCCACTCGTCAGTTTCTTCTGTTTACCTTTGTCAGCATCCAGTTGTAATTGTCTATTACTAGCGTCATGGGAACTGGTTTTCTACCTTGCTCTCAAATTTCTTATCTAACTTTTCTGTTCTTATATTGATGTTAACTCTCTCACTCTCTGAACCTTAAGTACCCAGGGCACATGGGGCTTCCGCAAGGGTTTTCCACAAATGCCTGTCCTTCGCCTTCTTTTCTGCTCTTGCCCAGGTGAGCCCTCTATTGCTCAACATCCTTTCTGTTGTTCTTCTCTATGTCACTTTTGGTCTACCCTTACTTCTGCTCCCCTGTGGTGTCCATCTTAGTGCTATTTTTGGTAGTGAGTTGTCAGTCATTCGGAGCACATGTCCCAACCATCGCCAGCGTCTTTCTTCAATAATTGTTGTCAGTGGTTTCATCTGCATTTCTGCTAATAAGATGTTATTTCTTATGGTGTTTGGCCAAAATATTTTTCTAATTCTTCTTAAACATTTAGTCTGGAAAGAATTCAACTTGTTTTCTATGGTTTTGGTGATTTTCCAGCATTCACTTCCATAGAGTAGTACACTTAGAACATTACTCTTCAAATATCCTGATTTTCATATTTATGCTTAGTTTTTTTTTATTTCCATATAGTCTGCAGCACTGCAAAAGCCTGGTTTGCTCTAGTAAGTCTGCTGTTGATGTCCTCTGTGCTGTCTCCATTTTCTACTACTCTGCTGCCAAGGTATACAAATTCACTGACCTCCTCCACTAACTTGTTATCTACTCTGAGTACATTTCTGTTGTTCACATTTTGCTTAATTAACTTTGTCTTTCCTACGTTGATCTTTAGTCCTATGTTGTTTGCATTCTGAGTTAGCTTGTTTATTTTATCTTGCATATCTTTGTGACTGCTTGATAATAGGCAAATGTCGTCCGCAAAGTCAAGGTCCTCCAGCACTGTGTCAAGGGTCCATTGTAATCCTCTGCGTTTGTCTGATGTTGCCTCCTTCATTAACCAGTCTAGTGCCAAGATAAATAATGTTGGTGATAGTACACATCCCTGTTTCACTCCTGTTTGTACCCTAAAGCTGCTGGAGGTATGTTCTCCACAGATAACTTTGCACTGAAAACCCTCGTATAGGGCTTTGATTACATTAACTATTTTATGGGGGAGGCCATGCCATCTTAGGATTTTCCACAGTGCATCTCTGTTGACATTGTCAAAGGCTTTCTCAAAATCTATGAATAATGCATATGTTGTGCTATGCCACTCATTTGCCTGTTCTAATATTTGTCCAAGTACAAATATGTGGTCTATGCATGATCTTCCTTTCCTAAATCCTGCCTGCTCTTTCCGAAGTTTTTCCTCAAGTGTTGGTACAATTCTGTTGATGATTATTCTGCAAAATACTTTACTGGTGAGTGGTAGTAGGGTAATGCCTCTCCAGTTCCCGCAATCTCTGAGGTCACCCTTCTTTGGTAGTTTTACTATAAGCCCAGTTTTCCACTCCTCTGGGGCTTTTTCTAGATCCCAAATTTGTTGTAATATCCGGCAAAGTTGTTTTGGTGTTTCTGTTTCTTCTGCTTTCAACATCTCAGCAGTCAATTCATCTTCACCTGGTGCCCTGTCTGATTTTAGCTTCTTTATCGCCTCCTTTACTTCATTTATTGTTATTGGTCCTGTATTGATGTTTAGTTCAGTTTTTGCTTCAGGTATGTCTATTGTTTGTGCTGTTTGTGTTCTGTTTAGTAGGGTGTTAAAGTGTTCCCTCCATCTTTCAATTTTTTCTCTTTCTCCACTGACCAGTTGTCCATTTTGTGTTCTTACTGCCCTTTCACATCTTGTGTTGAAGTTACCTGTCATCTGCTTTGTGATTTTATATATGGTTTTCATGTCATTTGTAAATGCTGCTTTCTCTGCTGTTTCTGCTAAGTTGTCATAATATTGACGTTTATCTTGACGGCATGATTCCTTCACTTCTTTGTCTTTTTGTGCATAATTACTTAAAACTCGTTCTTTAAGTCGTTGTGATTTGGTGTTCAGTAATTTTTTCTTGATTTCTTTTCTTTGCTCTATCTTTTCCCATGTGGTCTCGCTTATCCATTCCTCTTTTTTCCTTTTCCGATATCCCAGCACCTCTTCTGCTGTTTCCTGTAGTGTTTTATTGAACTCTAATATGGACATTTCTGCTTCGTCCTGTAGGACACTGAAGCGGTTCTTAAGTACTATTGAGAATTCATTTCTTGTTTGCTGGTCTATCAGTTTTCTTGTATCAAAATGTATCTTTCTGTGTTCTCCGATTTTGGCTTTCCTTAATTTTAGTTTTATTTTAGCTACCAGAAGGTTGTGATCACTTCCTACATCTGCTCCTTTCCTTGCTCGCACATCTTGTAGTGACCGTTTCCACTTGTTGTTTATTAGTATGTGATCGATTTGGTTTTCTGTGGTTTTATCTGGTGACCTCCAAGTCACATTATGGATGTTTTTGTGTTGGAAAATTGTCCCTCCGATGGTCATCATGTTTTCTTCACAGAAACTGCACAGTCTTTCTCCATTTTCATTTATTTCTCCGATTCCTTCTCTTCCCATGATTCTTCTTCTATCTTCATTTCCTTCACCTACTTTTGCATTGAAGTCGCCCAAGATGAGTAGCATATCGTGCTTGGGTATTGTTTCTACTGTGGCTTGAAGGCTGTTGTAAAAATCTTCTTTTAATTCCTCTTCAGCTGCTTCTGTTGGTGCATAACAAACTATAATAGACAGCTTCGTGAATCTTGAGTTGAACCGTGCATATAATAATCTCTCATTTATTGGGGTCCATTTCAGCAATGCTCTTGATGCTTCTTTTGTTATAATCAATGCTACTCCTCCTTCATGGAGATCTTCTTTACCTGACCATATTATTGTATCTTCTGTGTGCTGTGTTGTTAATTTCCTTCTGCCTTGTCCTGTCCATCTTGCTTCTTGTATTCCTAGTATGTCCAGTTTGTATCTGTGCATTTCCTTGATGGTTTGTGCTAGCTTTCCAGTCTCGTTAAGTGTTCTTACATTCCAGCTGCCTATTTGCATCTTGTGTTTAGGTTCCAGGAGGTCTGCAGTCAGGCTGGGGACTTCCAGTGGCTGGCTTTCATCCACAACCTTCATGGGCTCAGTTTCCTGATACGCATTTCTCCTTCCACCTGCATTTATTTTGTCCCTTGCTTCCGTTTCTGTAGCAGTCTGATAGTTTTTTTTACCAGATAGGGTTGCTGGCCCTATGCCGAACCCTCCTTAGTCGCCTTTTACGTTCATGCGTGGTAGGGTACAGTGGTCCTATTCTTTGCAGATCCCGGGTACCACACGGGCATTGATGTTAACTATTATAATTAAAATATATTCATAATCATATTCATAATTCTAGTTACAAGGTACTATGCTATATAAGTAATGTATAATAAACTCAACAAAAAAGGTATGTATAAGGAGCAGTCAAATGAAAATGAGCTGATGATGCCGCTAAATCTCATAATATGTGGGGGAGGGAGACATTGCCTTTGTGGAAGATAGCGTCAGATAGTTCATCAGGACCAGAAGTGGAGTTTGTATCAGTTATTTGTTGCTGAGCTCAAGGTCACATTAACAGAAGTCACACATAAGGAAATACACTGCATCTCACCTACCAACATGTTTGCAAAGGAATAATGGTGAGGGTTTATTCATTTTCTGATAGCCAAAGGAATTTCCCCGGACAAACAACAGAAGATGAACTTGCTGTTCATGTTGGCATTTGTCATGGTAGCATTCACACCATCCTACAAGAGGTCTTTGGATACAGGAAGGTGTGTGCCCATTGGGTTCCATGGAACCTGACAGCTGAGCAAGAAGGCCCAGCATCTGCATATTTCAGGAACATCTAAAGAGGTTCAAAGAAGAATGCTACTCGCTTCTGCTGCATGTTGTTGGTAGGGATGAATCCATTTGTCGCTATCACAACCCTGAATCTTATCAAGAGAGCATGTAATGGAAGCACACAATTTCACCTCCACCAAAGTCTAGGAATCAACCCAGTGCCAACAAGGTTATGCTCACCTTTTTCTTCAAATACCTTGGATAACTTCTCATCAAGTTCTTGCCATGTGGTGCTACAATAAATACAGAACACTACCAGATCACCATAACAAACATTAGAGCCAAGATAGGCAAAACTGACTAGTGGTGTCATCATTCTGCATGATAAAAGACCTTTCGTGGCCAATACTATGAAGCAGAAAATAGCTGAATATGGTTGGGAAGTTCTGCAGCAAACACCCTACACTCTGGACTTCTCACCTTGCGATTTCCCCATATCTTTGGCCCATCGAAGAAACATCTGAGAGGCAAGAAATTTGACTGTGATGATGTAGTGTGCAAGGTGATACAGTCTTGGTCACAACAGCAGCCTAAAGACTTAGGATGCCGGTATCCTTTGGCTGGTGAAACAGTGACAGTGATGTGTAGACAACGGAGTAGACTAGTGTCAAGTAAGTCTAATACTTTGTCGTAGTTAGGTCCTGGCTCATTTTAATTTGACTGCTTCTTATATAATAAAATTCAGCTATCATTTCTGACCAAATGTATGCACATACATACATACCACCCCAAATTGCTATTTGATAAAAACAAAAATACATAAGATTTGTAAGAGTCTAAACTTCACACAAACATGTTAGATACATTTCAATTTTTATAAATAAGAAAAGCATAAAGAAAATTAAAATATTTTGTTGTCTTATCAACATAGCCAATTAATGTCTATATTTAGAAAAAAAAAAAAAAAAAAAAACTGATTACATACTGTAAAGGTACATAAAAAGCAGTATTAAGATCTGCACATTTTAGTGTATAAATTCAAAATAAATTTTTCTTATGTCTATACTTTCTACATTTACCACACATTATATATTTTTTTTTAAAAAAGTCACTGCAAGAATTGTCATGTGAAATCTTTCACAAGAAAACTGTACCTTAAGCTGAGTTCCATCCTCAAGACGATAATCATTCAGTTGCTCAATGCATCTAAAAATGGACACGGGGAGAAAGAGATTTTTAAAAAAATATAATAAACTTAAGTGAATGCACATAATTCAATTAAACACCTGATAAATTTAAGATGGTCATATGTAAATAATTTTTTTATATTATACTGAATGCCAGAAATAAATTTCTCACTGACCATTACTATTACAACTTGAAGTCTAGGAAAAAAAATGTGAATAGAAATCACACAAAAAGAGGCTAGAAATGCAACTGCTGATCTCCCACAGCAAAACGGTTTAGAAGCAGGAAAGAACAAATGCCAACTAATGAGCAACTGCATCAGCAATTGTAAATAAGCAAAATAATTGCTGTCTGCAATGATTTACACAATTCAAAATATACACAATATACCACTTATGCATGTTTAAACAAATATCAAACAAGTCCGATGAATTAATTGTCATAGGTATTATTTTCTGGTCAGATGATATGTAACTGCTACAGGAATCAAGAGAAAACTGAACCTTCCCTTGGAAAGTGTGTCCAAACTCAGCATGATCTTAGCATGAATGCATTAAAGACATACAAATTTCATTTAAGAAACATATACAACTTCACTTATACATAAGAAACTCATTAAACTTGAAACCTTATTTTACACATCGTTTTCTCTTATAATGCTTGGTAAAGAATAACAAAAATGCATTATATGAACACAATTTACATTTAAAGAAGAATGAAATAAAGCATGAAAACTTACTGCTCTGCTTCGGCTGGAGTGTTGAAAGTAACATAAACAATGCCTTCTGGTCCAACTGAAATAATTACAACTTTTCATCACTGGATAGGTTCCAGCTGTATTTATTAACAATAATGAAACTTTTTCCTATCCTGCCCTCTCTCTCTCTTCTCTGCACACATTTTTATGTTTCCCTCTGTCTACTCTAAAAATTTTATCTAACCTGAGGGAGAAACTGGTTAAACAAAATGACTTTCAAAGTGTGCACTGCAAACTCTTTAGTGGCCTTCATTTGTCAGAACCAATGTAGTTTTGTTTCATAATAAATCTTTCTCAGCTTCAAATTTGGCAATTTTCTGCTATATATTCATGTAGCTTTTACTTACAAATCTGTTTTCCCTAATACTCAAAAAAATTTTATCATTTCAGAGTGATGCTTTTGTGCAACAGGATCAGAAAGCTACACCAATTAAATTCTGCATTAGTTAGCCTACAAATAATAGGACATTTAACCAACTCAAGTCACGCAAAAAAAAAAAAAAACCACTTCAACTAGTTCTTGAATTGCTTATATATCCATATACTTTGTAAAAAGTGCGTCTCAAAATACTGCTAATATGAGCACACCATGTTAATTTAGGTGTAAGTATTCACTCTGAGATTGTCACCAAGGACACTTATCCTCACCCTGTTCAAATTTTTTGGGGTTCCTTGATGTAACATTAACAAGCTCTTCAATTTCTTCCTTTGAGCAATGAGGTGGCAGATTTCGGATTTGGATTTTGTTTGTTTTTCGACTGAGAGAAATGACAAAACAATAAAAGCAAATTAAAAATAATGACAACAGACCTGTTTAGTATCAAATCTCTCTTAGCTATTCTTACATGTTCATCTTCTGAATAAACAATAAACCTAAAACATCCTGGAGAATGGACTGAAAATAGTACGGCCTTACTTCTTACTTACTTTATTCTTCCTCTTGAACTACGAGGTGTCAAGGGGAGATGTAGTAGGCATTTGGGCCATATGAGTGGCCTCAGTGATGTTCATGCTTAAATTTTTAGCAAGAGAAAATCCATTGTTGGCTTGCTAGGCCTGTCACATTTTAACCAGAGCTCCTCTAGCAGCCATTTTCTTGATGATCCAGGTTGGCATTCATGCCTACTGGAGCGGCCTTGTGGTATAAACTCACATCATACATCACCCAACCCAGCAATACCCTAGAACTTCCAAGAACAAATACTAAATCTGTGACATGAAATTTCTAATTACATGGTGCATTACTGTAACAGTTTACAATCAATTCAAACATATCTATGTGATCCATCAAACTGTAATCTACAGATCTGAGACCCCCACTATGCCAATATTACAAGAAATAGGACAATTTTTTTTTTCATCCTGGTTTTGTAAGAATTTAGATTTAAAATTTAGATTTAATGTGCTAAACAACAGCAATGTATCTGAAAATTGAAATAGAATAACAAACAAACCTTCTTCTTCCATTTGATGGTTCAGCCTGCATCACTGATCCTTCCAGTGTGTATCCTGAAATAAATAAACAAAGGAATAGTTTCAGCAACTTCATAACCAGGAACTCTCTCTCTTTCTCTCTCTGAACCTTAAGTGCCCAGGGCACACGGGGCTTCCCATAAGGGTTTTCCACAAATGCCTGTCCTTTGCCCTTTTTTCTGCTCTTGCCCAGGTGAGCCTTCTATTGCTCAACATTCTCTCTGTTGTTCTTCTCCAATTCTCCATGTTGCTTTTGTTCTACCTTTACTTCTTTTCCCTTGTGGTGTCCATCTCAGTGCTATTTTTGGTAGTGAGTCGTCAGTCATTCGGAACACATGTCAGGAACTAGCTCCAAACAACGCTTTGCACTATGTACTGCAGCATGTGGTTATCCATACTTCTGCTATCCAAAGCTTGAATGTCTGTAAATCACATAAATCTTTTACCAGAATATTTTACACAAGTCATGTAAGATTAAATGATAGCTTCTGCTTCAGTCTGCACTCCACTGTAGACAAGCAAACGTATATTTTAATCAACATGACTATATCACAGTATTTCACATCGACTGTCATAATTACAAATAGTTCAGTAACTGCCACTCCATCTTTCAGAGACATATGTTCCAACTTAATCAATGGCAGCAAGGAGGAGGGTGGTTTCTGGTGGCAGAAGATGACATGGTACACATCCAGAAACATACTGTGTTGCAGGCTATGGTCTGCATATTATCCTCACTATTTGTACTAGGAGGGCGCTGGCCTTGCACTCGAACACCAGTTTCTCATTTTGGAAAACATGGATTCAAATCACAGTAAGGTCTGGGGTTTGTTTTTTTCCTGTCTGGAACAAATTTAAAAACTCGTCCTGCATACTTCCATGGGAACTGCTCTTAGGTCAATGGTGTAATTCCTCAAAAGTGACTCAAGCCCCACAGACATAAGGAAACTGGTAAAATACACTGAAAATAACAATTATTTTATGTGTAACAGTACACCAAGGATTCCCAAGTACTTGTGCTGAAATTTTACTGGTCTTCTCACCTTTTGTTAGCAGAACTTCTCTCAAACATAACAAGTTCTATTCCAGAAACACAGTGAGATATAATTACCACACTACACTGGCAAGGTAATTCAGATACATAATTCATGATCATGGAAGACTTCTAGATGGCAAATTCCTGCCTTTCCTCTACCTGAATATTTTACAAAAGTCATGTATGGTTAAATGATAGCTACTGTTTGAGTCTACAGTCTATGGCTGACAAGCAATGCATACATACATATATATAAAATAAATAATTATGCAAAAAGTAAATTATATTATTTTTATGTGAAAAGTAAAGAATATCATTGTTGACAGTACATATAGATCCCCACCATTAAGTCTTTACTTCTTATAAATCAAAGCTAATCACCACATTAACTCAAGGACTGTGAGAAATAGTCATTTACAAGTTCAGTTTATTATTGAGTAATAACTGTTCAATGTGGAATGGCACAAGTAAAATTTGTATATTTGTAGAATGTTGTGCCTCCCCCCATAAAAATGAACAGCCTTTTTCAGCAACAAACACATTTCCACTGAATTAATGTACTGAAATTTTAACTGTACCGCCTTGGACATACATCTGCTGCACAAATGTAGCTACTAAATAGGACTTTCATATGGTATTCAAAATGAACAAGTTGCAATGTGACCAGCAGCTGCTCTAGATAGTTAGGGCACAAGGTCATGATCAGTTTGCCGTCTCCTAACGGCCTTTTCTGCTGTAAAACTTTCAGCATGTTTTAAAGTAAATACGCATAATATGCAACACACAACATTTGAGAATGCGACAGCTAATAATTTAAAATACAAAAAAACTACCGTTCAACTTCTTGACAACTTCGTCCACAGACACTTTGTCTTTCACTGTCACGAACGCAAAGTTTCTTTTCATGGATATGTTGTTATAGATTATTCCTTGCTGCTCCAGCAACTTGCGCAGTGTCCCTTCATTGACATCTCCTGCTAGGTTACCAAGAAACACTTTTTCCATCATCATATGCACTTGCTGGAAGGGTAGCTTGTCCTTCTCGCTAATTTGCTACACCGATCCTAAGTGTCTATTTCTGCTCTGGAACAGACCAAACGAGTACTATTTCCAACAGTAATCTCTAACGGAAGTAACCGGCAGATTTGGCGGATGAATACATACGTCAACGTATAACGGCTTTTGTGATTGTGTTATACTTCATTGGGAGGGGAGGTTTTCTTGTTTTCTTCTTCAAAGAGTTTAAAATGGAGAAATTAAGGCCTTAATAACAATTTTTATGGCTGAGACTAATTGTCGCTTATAAAAATGTCAACGTGTTTAATACTTTTTATGATTATCGTCGTGTTATTTTTTCCTTAGCCTTACGCACGTGTTTTTAAAGTGAAAGATGGTTTGTGAACACCGGATTGCGGTACACGGTGAATTCTCACTTTTTTTGTTTTTTAAGCGCACTTTATGTTTTTTTTTTTAGCCATTTTAATTCAAGAATATAAAAAGTACTATGTCTTACTGTTAATGTTAAGTATGAGAGGAGATCACCAACTGAGCTGATGGCCTGCATGAAGGATCGCGTACTCTGGAGAAGCATAATAGCCAACGCCAGTCGGCACGGCACATGATGATGATGTTAATGTTTTACTGTTAATGTTTTACTGTTAATGTCTTACTGTTAATGTTTTACTATTAATGTTTTACTGTTAATGTTTTACTTTTAATGTTTTACTGTTAATGTCTTACTGTTAATGTCATAACATCACGATGTGATCTCGAGTACCTTGAAGACGACGTTGTGAAGATCCTGAAGACACATCACGAGTAGGAGGAGAGAGAATAAATTACAATAGCTTTATTTAATTCCTACAAAAGATCGAGCAAGAAAGCTTTCAGACTGGCTCGGCCACCATGAGACAACCGTAGATCTGACCCTGTGGGACTGCTAAAGCGCCTTAACCCTGTTTCTAAGAGTACATAAATATTTTGGACATTAAACGCCATGACAGTCTAGGGAAGACCATCTTGGAAGGGTACATAATGGGAAAAAGAAAGAGAAGAAGACCAAGGCGAAGATGGCTGTAAAGAAATCGTTGAGGATCTGCAAATGGATGCATCAGCAGCAGGCCATCTTGCTCACAACCGAGAGGCCTACAAGAGTGCTGTTAGGGAGGCAAAGTTCCGCAAGGGGCATGCAAAATGAATGAATGAATGAACCTAGAATCTTTGCTAACTCTGATTCGGTGATCCTTGTAAATTGTCCCTCCGTAACTAGCTTCCTAGAGCCAAGTATAAGTGAACACAGGCGTATCTCAGAGATTTACAGGCTCGGTTCCAGTCTACGCAGTAAAGGGAGTCACATCTCCATTGTGTGTTTATGTGTGTGGTCAAATGTTGACTACCGTCTGGAGTGCTTGGCTTTCGCTCTGTCTTGGTGTTCGACGTGCTGTCTCATTAAGTTTAATTATGTCTAGTTTTTTATATATATAAAGTGAACGGCATTCAATCCTTCATTTCACTTGCTCACTTAGGTGCCTTTGTACGGTTATTAATAGCCACAATTTCAATATAACAACAATGAACAAGATACTGCAGAAATTGCCAAAATGTGACAGAAAGACCCCAAGCGTACTGATCGACCTGCTTGATGCCATGTCACCGCCAGAAACCATCAGCAGAAGAAGGCACATTCTGGAAACTATGAACATGAATAATTTGCAACCCCCCCCCCCAAAAAAAAAAAACAACAAACAAAACAAAAAAAAAACAAAAAAAAAAAACAAAACAAAACAAAACCCAAACCAAACGAACAAAAAGCAGTATCTTCGAAATGCAACAAGGAAGAGCAATACAGCGAGGTATACCTGAGTATCAGTATAGCTCTATCCATCTTAGTGAAGTAAAGATATCGCTATCCTGACATAGAGGCACGTAGAGAATATCGTATCAGTGCCCATATTTTCTTTGACCTATCGACACTCTTGAGGATGACGTGGTCAGTTTCACGCTTGGCTGTCTTTTCTTTCCCAGCTCCTGACAGAGCCAGGTATCTACAGCTGCTTAGACTGGGAGCCTCCATCCAGCTAAATTCAAAAGACCGAACTTTGTCATGAGAAACCAGTGAGATGACCACTTCATTACTCCGGTGCTTTGCCTTGTGCTGAGTTAGGAACACGTGCAGGCAGATTAGTTTGAAAAACGACAACATTGCCCACGGATCTCTAGATGTTAGCTTTCATAAGCCAGTAATATCCCACTGAGGTTAGGGCGCAGCGAAAGTTTAAGTGTGCTTCTGGTGACGTTGATTATACTTGTACTTTTCTTCCAGTTTATTTTTCAGCATCTGTAGAACGTCCTGCGATAAAGTCTTACCCATGTCTCTATGACAACTAACACACACACTGCCACCTTTGAAAGGAAACTCCATGTCACTACTTCATATTAAGATATTTCGCTCGCCCGACTGTCAACACTAAAATCTGATTAACGAAGGGGAATGAAGCTTTTATGACAAGTGTGGGTTGGCTCGAATGAACGTATGAAACTACGTTGCTTAAACCTGGACAGATTGAGGAGCGTTACGTTCTGAAGACAATTTTTAAAAAAAAAATGCATCTCATTAAATTTGAGAAGGTCATTTTCTTTAACGTCACCACATTACAGTATGTGATAAAGCAAATGGCAACGGTGCACAGACGTGGTTGAAAACCGATGCACAACAAGAAATGGCTGATAGCGACACGACTGAAATGGTGAACAGCGCTGAGGGTGAAGATAATGAAGAGAGTGAAGCTGCGAAACACGTGAACAAACCTGAAAAAAAAAAGCCACAGTGAAAGAGTTATAAACAGCTCTGGTGACATTAGCCTTACACAGTCAGCAATCACATTCATATAGAGTGTAAAAAACGAGTGAGTGATTCGGCGATATTATTTTGCAATATTTAAAATGAGAATATTTAAACCGCTTGCTCATTAATAAAACATGAACTACTTTTTCTCGCGTATGCCCCAGTCTGACCATAAAATGTTGCTATTTTTCAGCTTTTCTGTCGCACTCAACAATGGGAAATTGAGTGCATTTCTTCTATAACTCGGACATATATTTATGACTGGTACATTGCCTTACTTACAAACGACGTATGTATTTAGTGTGGTCAGTTTATTTGATCAGGCACTTACTTTCTGTAAGTCCATATAATTTGTAGCATTAAAAATTAGTGTACTGAAGAAAAAAAGCAGTTAACATAAATAAACTTATTTGATATCAACAGCAAACTGATCAAATGAATAAAGGAATTCGTATACGCAGTAAACATGCTATATATCATTAAAACGCACGCAACAGAAATTCTCATTGATGACATAATAAAAAAAAGAACTAAAGTGAAAATTATTAGGTTAAAATGCTATGGTTGTTCGATTCCCATTCACCACGGTGGCGGTCAAACCGTGGCTGGCAAAAAAAAAAAAAAAACTCCCGAGGTTCACTCAGCCTCAAGAAAAAATGGCTACCAGGGTTAACGCTCCGAGAAGAAATAGGAATGACGCCGCTAGCTACGGAGTTCCTGCTGTTGGCGACACTGGTCGGCAGTTTCTGGTCAACCCTTGACTAAGCAGCAAGAGCACTTATGGTTTGACAGAGTGCAATGATGGTTTGACAGAGTGCAATGACACTGTTTCACAGCTCATACCTATTTTGTTAAAACCTTTCCTTCAAATAAAAGGAGGGAACCCGAGAAACTAAACAGGAGGGTAAGTCAGAAAGTAACCGCAATATTTTTTTAAATTAACATAAAATGTACAAATATGCAAATATGATTGAAAAGTCCTTATCAGTTAAAAATAGTTGTCCACTACGTTCAGTCCAGGTCTGCCACCACTTCATTAACGGTTAGATTCCTCCAGAAAAAAGAATCTTCTGATTGATTGATTGATAAGATCTGGGGACCTATGTGCTGTCTGTTTTATTTGTTCGTCTGTACTGAACTTCTTCACACTTGACGCCCCCTTGCGAGGTCCAAACACATGATAATCATACGGTGCGAGGTCAGCTGAATATGAGTTTATGGAAGATACCCAGAACACAGGTTTGTAATTCGATGAGCTGTTGCGCGTGCTGCGCGCGTTATCACACTGTACCAACACCCCCAGAACTGTGCAAACCGTGTCGTTTTACCCGATTGCAGGTTTCAAGTGATTCTCTAGCACAGTGGTTCCCAATTAACAAAAGTCCACGGACTTCCTGCTGTTTCAAAATCCAAGCAACGGACCCTCATACTTTGGAAAATTTCATATCTATATGGTAGCTATTTGCTTTAAATGCAGACTTTTTTTTTCCGAAAATGTGGGTAACCTTTAATGAGTAAACGCTGTATTACACCATAAAAACACAGTACATACCTGGCGAATTTTCAAAATGACAATAATATATTTAAGAAAAAAAAACAACAATAAACATTCATACTTGTTCTGACAAATGAACAGAGTATGAAATGTGTGACGGCTAACCAGCTTAAATATGTTTAAAAAATATTTATTTATTCCAAAGAATCGCTTCCACATTTGGTGCAATATTTCTTATCTTTAATTTCAAATTTGGGTCAACATCAGCCCGATTCCTGTGCTTGTTCTTCATGTAACAACATGTCCAAAAACGTGTGTTCACAAAGGTATGTGCAATAAAAGGGAACGAGGTACTTCAAAGCTTTCCCATCAACATTCTTACAATCAGATAAAAACCCTTCACCCAGAATTGGTCCAGTCAGGATTATTTGAAAATTATTTTCAATGAACCATGAAAAGGTTGTCAACAGCTTCATTTCGAATTCGTCAAAACATCGATTGTTAAAGATTTCACAGCGAAAATAATTTTAAAAAAAAAGACCTTGAGTTTTTGTCATGGACCCCCACGTCAATTTCTAGGACCACCAATTGGGAACCATTGCTCTAGCAGATTACATCATGTTACGCTGTGACGTTATTATTGTCCTCTGAGTATCTGATGTTTCAGGAATGGGCCTTTACAATTCCAGTAGAGCGTGAGCATCAGTGAAATTGTACGGAACCTTTGTTGGTTCCGGCGAGAAATTATGTCGCCCCACCCTCTGCTGGGTCGTTTTGTCTCTAGCTGGAAGTAATGTACCCAACCTTCGTCTCCAGTAACTGTAAATATTACAACGTCATCTCATTTATCTTCACCACGTAAGCGTTTCGCAACATTCTTACCACGTTCTTTTAGTTCGGGAGTGAGTTGTTCTGGTACATACTTGGAGAAGATTTTTCGGTACTACAGAACGTCATCAATGATGTGGTGCGCGGAATCATGACTAATCTTTAAATCTCAAGCCACTTCATCGATAGTTACCAGCCGGTTTTCCCGTATCATTTTTTTCTATTTCCATTGTTAATGTCAGGCGTATTCGCAGTGTGAGGTATTATTATTATTATTATTATTATTATTATGTGAAACTAATTGAAACTGCAAACCGTCCGCGCTATTTTCCACTACACCAAATGATTTATGTATATAGTAGTTCATAATCAATGTTAGAACATGAAAACTGAATCACCAAAAGGGCGCTAAAAGAGACGTGTATAAGCAGAAAATACTGTACCTACCAGCGTGCTTGTTCTAATTTTAAATAGCATGTGCATACGCCAGTGACAAAGAAATTTATACAGTTAGATTACTGTTATTTCTATTTATTTATTTACGTATATTATTATTATTATTATTATCATCGCTGCTGTTGTTTTTTATACTTTCGCTCAAATTTTTACGGAAATCACATTTTAAAAACTTCAGCAATAATGCAGTAAATATAATACTAAGTACATATGTGGGACATATAAAGACGTCTCAGCCACACTGAGTTAACGATAGCTCCCCAAACATTTACAAACTAATCTGGATTTGTAAGTCATCTTAAGCTGCCGTACCTTTCATTATTTCTTCCACACTCCGAAATTATAAAAAAAAGAGTAACATTCAGTCTAGCAGTAAAGCTAAATTATGAAACAGTCATGTTTTAACAGCGCGTTTCTAAATGGACGTTCCACGTGAAACTTTTAAGATTCCTCCCCCCCCCCCCAATCCTGTCATTGATGAACATATATAGTGAAGATTAACAGTGTGATTTGTCAAGATGTACGTAGATTAGGTAACATGAGCAGGGAAACTTTGAAGATTTTTCGTTTATCTTGTGTAAGGCTTGTAGAATTCACTAGGAAAAGCGTTTTTTTAAAAAAATTCTTTTGTACCTATGGTCATGAAAGTTTACAATTGCTACTTTACTTTATTTGAAACTTTCCTTTCATTTCTTTCGTTTCCTTTCCTTTCAGTTACCTTTCTTTAAATGGGTTTACTTCAGTATCTCATCTCTCTCATAGAGCTTTGCTGTAGTTTTGTTTCCAGAGACACAGAACACTAAATAACATGTTCTCACATTTGTCATTTCGTCTGCATATCCTCATGAGTTTTTAAAGTTGCTCACCGAGTTTCTTCTGATGTGTGACATATATTTCCACGAGTTTCCTACACTTCACACTTCTGTATGGGTACATACAGGTACACATATATAGATTGTATTACGTATATGTAAACCCCCCCTCCCCCCTTGCACATCTACACAATTTACTGACGCTGAACAAGAGATATCGCTGATTCTTACACTACAAAAATCCATTCACGACACATAAACATTTTTTTATTATTATTATTCATGTCTGCCATGTTCTTTCTGGAAATGATAAGATGTCCCTTTTTTAGCGTTTGTGTCAGTTTAAAAATTTCGTCTAACTCTTAGCTCTTAAAAGAACCACTTGACTGTTATTATTATTATTATTGTTTACACGGCTCATGGTAGCATAAAGTTTTAACCTTCACTTGTGTAACAACTGATAATTAACCAGTGAAAGGAATGGAAGTTTATAAGCACAGCGTGACATTATATCATCGTAGATGCTATATTATTTATATACAAGTGTATGTTTTTCAGCACGAAATACAACGAACATAATTCTATTAACTTTGAAAAACAGACAAGAAATGGACATAATGAGAACCCTGGTCATATACTCCCTCTTGATGATGATTGTCCAAACAAAGGGCAAGACGCCTGGCTTCAAAGACTGCGTAAAGCTGACGCAGTGTTCTTGTCAGTCATCCACGCTTGGGCTGGTGGATCTTTCGGCCCTGGCCAGCGACGACGGCTCCCCTCGGTGAGTGTGCTTGTGAGTGAGTGAGTGAGTGTGCTTGTGAGTGAGTGAGTGTGTGTGTGTGTGTTTGTTTGTTTTGGTTAGATGAATTCTTTTCAGACTAATCTGACGTCAAGAAACGGACAATGGTTTATGTGATGGTTCCTGACTGTGCGGTCGGTATATACCGCAACCGTAGAGCAAGACTGGGCTAATGCCAAGGCTAATCTTTACTAAAGTCATCCGTATTGTTTCACAACAGTAACGTTGATACTACAGTCTCCCATTCTCCCCACACCCTACCCCGCCACCCAATAAGGGGCAGAACGTAAGACGGGCATGCGCACCCAATTCTTCACCCTCTTAAATTAAAGATGATTCATTCACTCGCTTCCCCTTGGCTGTTCTTAGAGAATGGGAGTGACAGAAGCAGCATAAACTTCTCGGACTGGAGACATTGGATAGATCCACCTGCAGTCAACCTCTACTCCAGACATGGGGAGCTTTTTAGTTCGGATGGCCAAACATACATACATACATACATACATACATACATAGAAAAAATACATGCACACACACACACATACATATATATCGCCCTACTCCTACTATTGTAACTTGTAACTCCACATTGTAAAATCTTCACTCTTCCAGCAACTTACATAGTTTTTTAAACGGTCTACATTGGCTACTGGCCACAAAAATGTTGCCGCGGGCCAAGAGTTGCTCATCTGGGTAAAACAGGAGTCACAGACAGGATTTATCACCCCATTCATCAGTTCATGACCTTTGTTGATGAGCAATCGGGCAACTATCTCCGCGTGCGTCTGGCCTCTTTACTGGCGTTGTTTCAGGTGAAAACAAAACAAAACAAAATTGCCGAAAACGTTTCCCTAGACTCCATGATGATCTCGCCCACACATTAATATTAATTAAGGAATTCCCATAATTATTTTTAGAAGCTTAACGTCATTTCATTCACATATATAGCACCACAGAACTGCACCGAACGTTATTCAGATTTATCGCTGTGTAGGGGATCAAAACGCGGTTAGCCTGTATAACACGTACGGGACTAATGATTTTAGCTTGAAAAGCCTGGCCAGTGACGTCTTGCAGGGCAGCAAGGAAGTTCTCTCCACCTCTCGCCTATATGTAGTGCTTCAGATATGTGTTCCATGCTCATCTCGTTTTGCAACATATTCAACTTCGTTTGTAAATTTCTCAGCTCTTTGCTCTGTTGTTCTTGATCGACCATCTCTCTCTCTCCGCCCCCCCCCCCTTTTTCTCGCTCTCTCTCTCTCTCTCTCTTTCTCTCTGATAATCATACAACCAATGACTCACAGCCATCAAGTACTAAAATGACATAGTTCGAAAAGTAACTTGTTAGATGTTATTAGACATTATTTTAATGTTTGTTAAAAAAAACATGTGTTAGAAGATCTGTGCCGAAAATCCATTTTTGTTTCTGTATATATCTCTCTGTGTGTGGGCATGTATGCGTGTTTGTGAGTGCTATTTTATTAGGTTAATTACTTCTTCTCTTTTACTTTGAATGTAATAGTTTAATCTTACACTCTTTTGATATTTTTTTTCCTAATGTAATTTGTATATTTGTATTAAATCGAGTGTGTGGGAAGAATGAAAGATGGAGTGATGAAGGGTAGAATGAAAGATGGGCCTGCCTGCTCAGTTCTTTACCCTTTAAAATTAAAGATCATTCATTCATTCATTCATTCATTCATTCTTTCATTCTCTCTCTCTCACTTTGTACTGAATAGTAACTAAGGTATTGTTTTTGCCAGGTTCCGCAGTATTAAGAATGGAGTGGATGAATATGCCTGGAATCCATGCAGACCATTCACTCTCGGCACGTGTACAAATGTGGCGGTACGTCTAACATGAAAAGCTATTTGTCATAATGTGAACTTTTCTCTGATATCTGCCTGTATCAAATCACCCTATTTATAGTTTGACGGATTTAGAGGTGGCAGAGTATGCTGAAAGTCTGGCACTGCAGCTCTCAGGTACAACACTGGCCCATCCTCCTGTGTACTCCGAGACGAAAAAAAGGATAACAACCTGTTGTTATCATCATTTATCAGAAACAACGTAAGTAAAGGGAAAAAAAATCTAACTTCGCAGAATTTGATGCAAGAACAAGAACTCCCGCAGACTGTTTGTTGATCTAAGAATCTCTAGGTTATGGCCCCTAACAAGTTTTGTTAATCGACTAAAGTCTTTCTTCTGATGTACTCGATTGTGTCATTTTTTGATTACCAAAGTTTGCTCATTCTTTGCTTGCACGTGACACATCTCTAGAGTCCCCTGATTTATTACTGACTTAAACTCTCATTCTGTTTAAATCAATCTCTCACACCATACTCTGTCAGTTAAACAACTCACGCAGCGACATATTTTCTCTCACACACATTTTATATCTTTTATACTCCACATGTCTTTGCCTAGGCACTCATTCATACATTCATCTTTTCCTAACTTTATTTAGCTTGACACTCATTTTTTAAACTGACAACTAAGACACAGGTTTGCGAAAAGTTATGAACCAATTTTATTGTAAGACATACAATGTCTACAACTCAAAATCACCAAAACTTCACAGGTAATTTGCCACAGCCACATATTGTGTTGGCCACGCTGGCTGTAGTATAATTACTTCGAACCTCTGAAGGTTTGCCAGAAGGCCATCCTGGCTGGTGTAGAATTACTTCAAACCTCTAAAGGTTTGCCAGAAGGCCACCCTGGCTGTAGTACAATTACTTCAAACCTATAAAGGTTTGCCAGAAGGGCATCGTGGGTATATTATAATTACTTCAAACCTCTAAAGGTTTACCAGAAGGCCACCTTGGCTGTAGTATAATTGCTTCAAACCTATAAAGGTTTGCCAGAAGTTCAGCCTGACTGTAGTACAATTACTTCAAAGATCCAAAGGTTTGCCGGAAGGTCACCCTGGCTGTAGTATAATTACTTCAAACATCTAAAAGTTTGCCATAAGGTCACCCTGGCTGTAGTATAATTGCTTCAAACCTATAAAGGTTTGCCAGAAGTTCAGCCTGACTGTAGTACAATTACTTCAAACATCCAAAGGTTTGCCGGAAGGTCACCCTGGCTGTAGTATAATTACTTCAAACATCTAAAAGTTTGCCAGAAGGTCACCCTGGCTGTAGTATAATTACTTCAAACATCTGAAGGTTTGCCAGAAGGTCACCCTAACAACCACCACATACTACAGTTTGGGAACACAGGACACCGCCATGTTCGACGTTAGCGGGGACAGCTTAGTGCTTTCCTACACCACAGAGACCTTACCAGCGAGAGAGAGGAATTCATCGACAACTATTTTAAGGTTTGGATCATCACCATCATCATCATCATTGTCATCTTCTTCTTCGTCGTCTTCGTTTTCTTCTTCATCTTCTTCGTCCTCTTCTTCCTCTTGTCATAATGTCCTCATCATCCTTGATCTTCTTTGTACACTCCTTCCTCTTCTTCCCTTTGTTGTTCTGCTTTTTTTAAAATACATTTTTCTTTACTTTTTGTTTGACAAAGAATTGCATTGTAATAATTTTCTTCCCCTATCTATCTATCTATCTATCTATCTATCTATCTATCTATCTATCTATCTATCTATCTATCTATCTATCTATCTATCTATCTATCTATCTATCTATCTATCTATCTATCTATCTATCTATCTATCTATCTATCTATCTATCTATCTATCTATCTAACTACATATATACACACATATATATAAATATACATATATATATATATATGTAATATCGTATATACATATATTTAAGTATTACAGAATGTGAACCAGCGAACAGTCGTATAATAAGAGCACGATACAAAATAAGACACGGAAGAATGACAATTATACATTGCTATGCACCCAGGAACTGAAATAAAATGATGTTGAAATAAGAGACGATTTCTATCACCAACTACAACAACTCATGACCAACTACAACAACTCATGACCAAAGTCCCTAAACACGACATCCTAATCGTCATGGGAGAATTCAACGCCAAGGCAGGAAAAGATGATATCGACGTCGAAAAAGTAATGGGGAAAGAAGGAACTGATACGGTAAATCAGAATGGAGGAATATTAATTGAACTATGTCTAACAGAGGGTATGGTCATAGGAGGAACAATATTTCCACACAAAGAGATACATAAAACAACATGGATATCCCCAGATGATAGAACTAGAAACCAGATAGACAACTTTTGTATCAGAGAGCAATTCAGAACATTTCTGATAGATGTAAGAGCATACAGAGGAGCAGATGTCAGCAGTGACCACATTCTCTCTCTCTCTTTTACTAGTTCTCTATTTCCCTCTTCCCCTCCTCTCTCACTCTCTTACTAGTTCTCTATTTCCCTCTTCCCCTCCTCTCTCTCTCTTACTAGTTCTCTATTTCCCTCTTTCCCTCCTCTCTCTCTCTCTCTTAATTGTTCTCTATTTCCCTCTTCCCCTCCTCTCTCTCTCTCTTACTAGTTCTCTATTTCCCTCTTCCCCTCCTCTCTCTCTCTCTCTCGCTCACTAGTTCTCTATTTCCCTCTTCCCCTCCTCTCTCTCTCTCTCTCTCTCTTACTCGTTCTCTATTTCCCTCTTCCCCTCCTCATTGCGTCTCTTCTGCCTCGTTTTATAAACTATTAAAAAGTTCACTATTTTCTTATTTTGCTTATAACTTCGCATTATTATTATGCAAGTGTAAGCTTATAGTCACTGCTACTGTAAAGTAGTACGGCATTATTTCTCATGTCGTCTTTGGCACAATTAGAGATATAACAAAAGTTAGCTTCTAATAATTTTTTAGAATATACTCGTATCCTGTCTGCTTAAAGTAGGACTGCACATATCAAACTTGAGTGCGATTTGGCGCTAAATCCGGGGACATTTCAAGTTCTTGGCGAGGACCCAGAATCTCACGGAAATTATGTAAGTTTTATTTCACATTTCCATACTATATTTTTTTCAAGGAACTCAGTTGATTCTTGGTATCTCTTTAAGTCTTAATTTGAGCACTTAAGCAGCTTAAAAGTCCCTGGTGAAGATCTTCAGGCATATCGTTTTGGGTGGAAAGACTGGACTCGATTTCTTTTATTTCAGAAACGGTCTGTTCAACGTATTCTCCGTAGGTTCCATTAAGAAGGGAACACGTTGATCCATTCTGCATAGGCATACATTCAACAGTCTTTGTTAATGAGCAGTATGTGATGTTATGTTTAGTTCTAAGCCAGGTCTGATTCAACAACAACAACAACAACAACAACAACAACAACAACATCTTCTTCTTCTTCTTTATTTCTTCTTCTTCTTCTTCTTTATTTCTTCTTCTTCTTTACTTCTTCTTCTTCTTCTTTATTTCTTCTTCTTCTTTACTTCTTCTTCTTCTTCTTCTTCTTCTCTCCCTGGAAATACGAGCTGGACGTTCTTTGCAGTGAAGGTGTTGAAACACGGCATCGTGACGATTTAGGAGCGGGTTACGGCGACCTGTATGATATCTTTGTCAGTTACATTCGCTCTTACATATTCGGTTATTCTTGGCACTGGCACAGGTAGCTTCATGGACAATATTTTATGTTACTGATTGCAAATGTTGAACCAAACCTTCAATGTTTATAATATAGTCTTGATGAACATTGTTTCAAATAACCATTATCATTTATTATTATTATTATTCTTTTTTTTTTGCCAGCTTCTTTTACTCATAATTTACTCTCGCCCAGTTAATTTCACAGCCGGCAGATGTTCAGGTGTTCATGTAGAAAACGTTTTATATCATTTAATTACCGTTTCTTGTGAATTAAAAAAAAATTCCTTTGCCTTTTGTTCATTTGCTTACAGCAAGGAAGGAGCTGTAACTGGAACATAGCTTCTGACGATAGTTTCTTATATCTTATATCCTTCCCGTGCCGTTAAACGTCACATAGGGCTCGCAAAGTAGTTCGCCAATTTTTGACGATAGTTTGCTTTTGGAATAAAACGTTATCATGCTCGTTTAGGACCGATTAACAAATATTTTTATTTTAAAAGTTCTTTTCTGGTGAATTTTCCCCATTGGCTGATATTTTTCCTTTTACTGAAAATTTAAAGGTTATGAAAAAGAAAAGTTTAACCTTGTCTGCATCACTCTAATCCAACGATTCAAAACTTTGCTCAAGTCACCGTGACATGCTGAATAAAATCCTCCGTTTCTTAAGAAGAGATTTTAACATTTAAAAACCAGTAAAGCTGCCTTTTCATCTCAGGTCATCCCTCAAACTTCCGAGCCATACCCGAGAACCTCCGGTGGCAAAACGTACTCGGCTTGGCACTTTGTTCTAATCAAATGAGAGATATACAGTTAATGCTGATACGCTGTGTCAGTGATATAGTTTATAGCACGATTCAATGGCCTAAAACAGTGGTTCTTAATCCTTTTTTGCCCTGAACTTCTTCTCCAGCTTGAGAACAGCTGTGGACCTCGCATTAAAAATAAATCAATGAAAAGAGTCATTTGGATGTTAAGATTAAAAAAACAAATTATAAAGTCCCAAAAAATCCCTTTACTAGTCTGTGGACCTCCCCCCTCCTCCCCTAGACCCCAGGTTAAGAACCACTGGCCTTTCATTTTTATGCCAAGTGACAACTGAGGATAGGGTGTTTTATGTTTATATATATATATTTTTTTTTTGGGTCTTTCTATGCAAGCATTTCAGACTGACCAGCGTTCATGCGTGCCCGGAAAATATGACAAAAGGTCACCCGAAGATTTCTTTTGGAAGCTACATTCTTTTGACGTAAGTGTGGGAACTCTAAACCTACCGTTACAAATACAACTGCTGCTGCAGTAGCTGCTACGACTACATGTACTTCTAGAACTATCATGCGAAGTTTTACTATTAACTGCGGCCTTGCAACAACAGTTACTGCATTGATGCTACATCGGCCGCCACTCTTACGATTTCTATAGGCATGTGATTCTGGCAAAAAAGCATTACACTCCAGTTGCGTCTCTCTGCTATCCCTTTCTTCTTTCCTCTTGGACTCTCCAGCATATACTTCAATGGGCTATTTTTGTTCTTATATGTTGCTAATCTTTTCCTTAAAGACTGCATCAGTATATTGTGGCGTCAACGAGTAAAGATCATACATTCTGAATGAATAAAATACTGATTTGTGAACTGATTCGACAGGGTTTCTCAGTCTTTATTCTGCTTGTGGTCCCTTCTTTTGTGCATTAACATTTTCTCAGTGACTCCTTCTCAATTCTCTGAACTATAGACGCCACTATTTCTACGAATTCGAGGTTAATGAGAAAATCTGATCTAAATCTTCAAATCATTGATGAATTAATAACCATTCAGATTATGTGAAGTTTTTTTTTTTTTTGCGGGTAATCAGTCAAACTTTCACAGGTGTGCTGCTTTCTTGATCCTATACATTGGCTTTGGTGTCGCGATGAATGTGATTGTCTTCGAAAGATCTGGTCTTGACGCTTTCCCCAACAAGATGACATGGGCATATCTGTTTGGTTTAACCAAGGTAAATATGTGATTGCAATACTAAATAATATCAATAGCAGAGATAATGAATGCAGCAAGATATTAGAAGAAAATCAATGAAGATACGGAGATTGAAGGAAGGAGTACAGCTTGTATCATTCCAGTTACACAGAAGGTTGTAATGTTTGTTACATGGCGTGAAGTTGGTGATAAAAATGATAATAACGCTGATAGCGATGACGATGGTAATGGTGGTTTTGATTCACATCGCAGAGCGAACATTTAAAAAAAAAACAACTAAAAACACCCAGACTTCACAGCAGGTACTCGCAGGATCGTTGGGAAGACAGTGATCTGTCTCGAAGATTAACAACATCCTTCGTCCAGTAGTAGGGAACGATCTTGGATGTAGTTACACTGTGTATCTGGATTAACGTTGGCTTTTTTTTTTTTTCAAAGTGTTCCTATTATCTTCACCACTGAAACTTGTCAACAGGATATACTATTTTATGTGTTCATTTTGTTCATTTATATATGAATCTCTTTTATGGATATCATTTATTGTATTCTTGTTACATACTCAGAGAAAAAAACGTAAGTGTGCAGTGGTGTCAAGCGCACCAACCACGTTGTCATGAGTGAAATGAAATCAAATTTGGCACGAAGTTTTGTCTGAGTGTTGTCCACTTCCCCGGGCTGCACGAAGATAACCACAGCTCCAGTGAAATCACGTGCAGTGATCCATGATTGGTTACTGACCACGGATAAAATGAGGGTAAGTGTGTAATTCTGTTCTCAGAGATCTCTTCACGTAATCATTGAAGAAAGGAGTAGTGGAGTTTCAATATAAACATCTTTTTTCATCATGCCAAGATTGAACAACATCAGCTAGAAATAGCTGTTGGGATGTTAATTGCTAGATCAACAGTAGCAGCAGTATCTCAACATTTTAATGTTCACAGAAACACAATATCACGCCTTCAAAGTGGTTTAACCAAAGTGGTTGCGTTGCTGACCGCCAATAGAAGCGGTAGACCACGAGTTACCACTCTTGCACAAGACCGCTACATTCACCTCATGCACCTTCGTAACAGGTTTCCCAGGCAACATGGACTGCCAGCAGCATTCCAGGTTTAAGACGTGTGTTTGGCAGGACAGTGCGGAACAGACTCAGAGAGGTAAATCTCTTACCTCATAGGCCTGCAGTTAGACCAGTGCTGACAGTTCGCCACAGACACACCACGTGGCATGGCCCTATCATCAATGGTGACGGATCCTATTCACTGATGAGTCCAGATTCTGTCTGTAAGGCCATTATGGGCGTTCTTTAAAGTACAGGGGAAGAGGAGAACGCTTTGCGAATAACTATGTGCTAGAGGTGGAGAGGTGGAGAGGAGGCAGTGTAATGAATTGGGGAGGAATTTCCTATGCTGACCGAACAAACCTAGTCTTCCTCAATGGCAACTTTACAGGTTTACGATATAGTTACGGAATCATTACACGCCACGCAATGCCTTTTCTGGATGCTAATGGACAAGGCGTGATACTGCAGTAGGATAACGCTCGTCCACATGTCGCACGTGTGGTCATGGACCACTTTCAACAGCATCGGATTACTGTCTTGCCATGGCCAGCAGTTTCACCGGACCTGTCACCTATCGAGCACATTTGGGATGAACTGGATGGCAGGATGCGAAGACGACACAATCGTCCTGGAAACCGCCAAGAATTAGCCCACGCGTTGCAAAAAGAATGGAATGATATGCCTCAACAATTGATACAACGTGTCATTGGTTCGATGCGAAGGCGGTATCAAGCAGTGATAACTGCCTGAGGAGGACACACACGATACTGAAACCCTGATTTTTTTTCCTTGGGGTGGTGAGCCACATTAGGTGTTTTTTTTTTTTTTCAAACATAATGTGTGCCAAATTTTGTTTCAATCACCACCTGAGCACGTTCATTGTGCATTTTAATGCACTGCACACTTACTTTTTCCGTGAGTATATATGTGTGTGTGTGTGTGTGAAAGTAAGTTACACACAAAGAGATAAACATAAAGGATCATATATTCATATATATGATCATCTGATCTTCTACGTTTACTTCATTATATGTAATTTTCTCATCTGCATTAGTAAGGCAATAACACTCATGCATATTCAAATATTAAATATTGTTAACATAGAGACTTACTAACATATAGGAAAATATAGCGCCAGTGCACACATGATTGTGTTTACAGATATTTATTTTATCCTGTGTTATTTTCTACAAGGATGGCTGTGTGTTTGTGCTGCGACGCCGACAAGCGAGCGAGTATGTGGAGTTTACGTGACCTGTACTGGCTGACATTGAACGGTGACCTCGTCTCTTTAAGCATCATCATGTGCTGTATGGATTATGTTGCTCTATTGTGCGCTGTCCGTGGTATCTGTTATCAGTTCTGTTGCATTCTTGTCGGCTCTAGGTCACATGAAGTACATATAATAAAAAATACAATGTTTTTATCCGCGTTATCTTTTTTTCCCAATTCTTTGTTTTTGCATATCTGAGTATTTATAGATAGAAGAAATGAGAAATCTGTGAAAGAGTGAGTAAGACAGAGAGAGAGAGAGAGACAAGAAGAAGAAGAAGAAGGAAGAAGGAGGAGGAGGAAAAAGAAGGGAAAAAAGCTGAACTAATTGTGTTTAAAATGTATTAAAAATGTAAGTTTGTATACCTGGATAGATTATAAAAAAATAATGAAAGTAGACTTACAAAGAAGAATTAAAGTAGATCACAAACAATAATGAAAGTTAGCATTTCGTGTTGCAATTTACCGTCTTCCGTGTTAGGATGTATCTCTTAGTTCTGCCCACAGCTTCTGATCATGGCGAGAATCCTCGGGGATATAAGTTGTCAGACACTGACTTTTCCCCTCTCTCCGTTTGCTCCAGGAAACTAGCGTTCGGCAGTTTTTTAGCTGAATCTACGAAGAGCTCTTGGCAACCTGCTTCACCACACTTGGAATCACGTGTATACCTCTCCGCATGAAGTAGCGGAGCAGCGCCCAGAATCCACAACACATTAAATAGAATTTCTTAACAAAATATGTATTCTTATACTTCCATAAGAATGTTCAGGCAATGAGTGTGCGCACAGCGTAAGACCTGGACATATGTCATGAATTTGGGTCGAAAGCTTTGGGACTGCTGCAAAAAATATAAGTGGAGAAAACTGTGAACTCGGCTTCGATGTTGAACATCAGCGGTGTAATGAGATTTGAAAGAAGAAAGGCAGACTGTGCACCAGCCTGCCTGCTAGCTTCTTACCTCTTTGAAAATAAAGCTCGTTTGTTGTTTGCGACAGTGGTCCATGGGGTCAGCGGGTGGATTTTGGGGGTCCATAGACCAACACATGGATTAAACTAGATTTTAAAAATCACAGCATCATCATGGTTGTATTTAGTGCATTATTTTTTAATGAAGTGGGAACATCTGTTCTAAGATAGGAAATGGGGTCCACCGTCAGAAAAAGTTTAAGACAATTGGTCTAGAGGACTCTATATTTAGTATGATTTATAATTTGAGTGTAGAAAAAAAGATCTATTTATATCACCGTCTATTAAAACTCTTCCTTTTCACTTTCATGTCGTAGTTTTTTTTTTCTTCACTTGTTTATACTTACATTTTTTTATTTACTCAGTGGACTTACTATAGCTGTCTTTAACAATCACTTTCTGTGATCTTGTAGGCAATAGATAAGCTCATAGTTACCTAGTTGGTTGGCAACCCTAAGAGTAGGAATAATAGGTCAGTTACCGATCAGTTTTCAGAGGTGCGCAGCTCTGAGAAAATGTCGGCTTAATGGCCCAGTATATAAAGATAACATAATATAATTTTAAGAGGTCGGGATTCGTACGCTGAGCAGATCGGAGGAGGTCACGTTGTCGTTCGAGAGCATTATGAGAGTGTGTTTTCGTTTGTGGATAAACATGTAATTGTTATGTTAATATTGTGGTTTATATTTCTGTCATGTGGACGCTTGCAAGGCTGTGATATCGACTCCTCCAATCTACGTCCCGACCCACTTAGGTATGATTAGGATAACCAAAGGGTACATGAAGAATTATAATTCTAGTGTAACATATTTGTCTGTGTAAGATTTAGAGGTTTTTGGTAATGGGCAATGATGGCTCATGCGTGCACATAAATACGTATTGCTGAAATTTATGAATATGCATGTTGCAACAATTATTGTCAGTTAGTTCCTTATAATACATCAGACACTTAATCATTTAATGATAAAAGATCAGAGATTTTTGTATGATTATGTACAAGGGGTTAAAACTGATTCTTTTGGAGTTTCACTGTCGATCAAGATAATCCAGGAATCTGAATATTTAAGGAAATCATTTTAAGGATTATGTTGTTAACGATATAGCTGGCGAATAACATATAAGCTGATGATTCATTTGTTGATTTTGCTAACCATGTAAACAGATAATATACGTCAATATAAATTGTATGACTATTTTAAGAAGCATTATTGATTGTGTTTGTTTTCTTCCATTGGTCTAGTGATGAATGTGTTAATACATGTGTAACCTCCAACCTTTCATTTACCTACAAAGATAAAATACCAAAAAATAAAAATACAATATAACATCATATATAAATTACAGACAATTATTAGCGCCACCAAAAATATTATCATTTCCTACAGTCTAGGGACACTTCCCGGAGAAATACAGTCTGAAAACTAATACTCCCCTAGTGGGGGAATTATGGAGTGGTCGCACACAGCTGCCATCTTGGTTTAGTTACCCGATGTTATACGAGGCATCTCTACATTCCATTATGAGTTTTCTTCTGAATTAATTTTTTCCCCATACATTTTATGTCTTTATCAATACTAAATCATAGTCTGTCTTAGCCAGTTGGATATACATCATACTTCCTTCTGTTCTGTAACGGATCGCAATGAGAACTAATCCACCAGCTTCTATAACTTCGTAATTCATTTTACATAGTGGAGTATTGAACTTGGCAAACGAATATTGTGGCAACAGTCCACAATTACCTAGTCCTTTTTCTTCCTCAGTCTTTAGACCAATTAAGGCTCATTGCTGCAGATAAAGTTCGCCTCCATTCCTCTCTATTTCTAATCTTCTCTCTTAAGTTGGTGACACCAATTTCTTTTATATCCTATTCTGTGTTGTCTCTCCATCTCTATTTTGGTCTTGTTTCCTTCATCTTTTGTGCATACATAATTTTTGTTTGTCTGTTCTATTTCACTCGTTCTGTCTGGCCCAACTAGCGTAGTCTGTTCAATTTCAAGACGTCTGTAATTTACAATTACCTACTGGAAATCTTAACATTCATTCTAATCGAATGTGTGTTTAGTTTTCATATTTCAAGAACAATCTGTGTATACTGTACCAGCGATAACATATCTGGACAATGGGACAGGAGTATAGATACGGGTATGTTACCTGATAGCCCATTTCCTAGTTACAAAATGAAAAGTTTAATGCTGAAACAGGATCCAAGTGGTACTAAATAATTTGAAAAACGTCATCTGTAGATAATATGTAACTTGGAGGTGGAGACAATAAAACTAAAAAATAGTGTGAAATATTGGGTTACGGTAACCATATCATTTGAAAAAAAATATTTGCGTCATAAAAAGTTCTGTGGACTACACCTGCAATTACCAAAAGACACCAAAGGCTATAAATGACAGCCTCCTTCCAGAAGAGTACTTAATGCAGAACCCACTGCTCAAACTGTCCGGAATAGACTGCATGAAGCTGGACTGGTGGCACGACGACCTCACCGAGGTCCTGTCTTAACGAGACGCCATCGCCAAAATCGACTGGTTTGAGCCAAACGGCATTGGCCCTGGACAACTAACAATCAATGAAGACGTGTCTGGTGTAGTGATGAATCTTCCTTTTTTTTTTTTTGGACCCCCATGATATGCGGAGAAGGGTCTATCATAGGCCAAATGAAAGTTTTGCCCAAAATTGCGTTGATGAAGCTCCGTCGCAAGGTAGTGGAGGTGTAATGGTATGAGGAATGATCAATTTCAACGGAAGGAGTCCATTGGTGCAGACTGAAGGAGGCTTAAATGCGCAGCGATACGTCAATGAAATTCTTCGATCCCATGTCCTTCCATTTTTGGCAGCGCAAAGGTCTATGTTTCAACAGGACAACGATAGACCTCATTCTGCACGGTTCACCACAGAGTTCCTGACTGCCAACAACATTCCCACCTTTCCCTGGCCATCCTTGTCTCCAGACATGAATCCGATCGAGCACCTACGGGATGAACTGCAAAGACGTGTTTGTCGCCGAAACGTTTCTCCAGCCAATCGTCATAATCTGTGGCAGGCACTCTAGGAATAATCGGCAGCCATCCCATAGGCACACATCATACCGCATCTGAGCCCAGGAGATGCCAGTCGCCGATCGACGCAAGCAGAGGACACACACCATACTAAGTTGAGACTAACAAATTCTCGTCACACAGATGCAGGAAAATGTCAAGTGAGTGTTTAAACCCTTAGGTATTATTGTGTGAAATCTGAAAATGTTACTCATTTAATTTAAAAAGCTATAGAATATCAAAGTTATGGCTAAAATTGGGTCATCAGTGGTTATGTGTTTCTTTTTTTTTTTTTTTGAACAGTAATTTTGTTGTAATGATCGTCCCTGTGTCGTGGAAGTTCAGGTCAGCGCTAATTACCTGTCTGTGGTTGCTGTACCCGCCTCCGCGCTTGTCCTCTGACACGCTCCACAGTCAGATACACGTCTCGTAAATTTTGCGATAGACGCGCCATAATTATCTGCTTGAAAATTAACTGAATTTGTTTGTGTAACCTCATCCTTTTATAGGATTCCATTTGCGTGGGAAGTGAGTTGTGCTCACCATAAAAATAATCACGACTTTTGCATAAACGCAAGGTGAGCTATGGTAAAAAAAAAAAAAAGCGTGATTAGCAAGGGCAGCTACTGCGTTCTGACTATACACGATAACAGCAAAATTTACGCTAAATCATGGACCTGATATTTATTTGGGTGAAAAATTTTGGTTTCGTTTGAGATACCCGGTAAAAAATTTTTTCTTATAAAATATAACGGATGAAGCTTATATAAGATATGGGTTTCTTTCTTTTTTTTTTTTTTGGACAGTATACAAGAATATCCATGTTTCGATATACTGTTCAAGAAAAAAATAATAAACGCTACACTACTGTAGTCGTAATGGACACCAAATTTCAAACTTGTATCAAAACTTTATTTTACGAAATTAATGCTTCAATCCTGGCATGAAGAAACTTTAAGACTTTAACAATGAAATGATGTTCATTAAATTTTGTTTGGACTTTTATTCTTTGCAACTGACGCCTCCGTTTCAGTAATATGTATGACCTCCTCTGGCCTGTATCTGAAAACGACATCTCCTTGACATAGATCCGATTAGCTGTTGGATCTGCTGCTGTGGCATGGATGCCAATGGACGTGAGGACGAAGAATTTCAGCGACGTATCTTTGGGCATTCAGGTGTCCTTCACTTTGCACCAGGTCACTTCTTCACATGAAGTTGATCGTCCCCCACACCAGTACACCTCCACCACCATTTGGAGGAGCTTCATCCACGCAGTTCTGGGTGTAGGGCTCATGGACTCTCCGTCTATCCTGTCGCTAGAGTAGAAAGAATGATTCATCACTAAACCAAACCCGTCTCCAATCATTCGCAAAGGTCCATTGACGAAACTGGTTCTCCCACTGCAGTCGGTTTAGGCGATGCCGGTCCGTAAGAACAGAATCTCTGTAGGGTCTTCTAGCCCAAAGACCAGCGTCGTGCAGCCGGTTCCTGACAGTTTGATCTGAAATTCGACGAGCTGCTGTCATTGACTGGACTGTTGTGGACGCAGATGCAAATCGATTCCTGAAGTGACACAGCCGTATGAAGCGGCCTTCGGCAGGAGTTGTGACTAAGGATCTTCCACTGCGCGGCCGGTCTGCAACTGAGCCAGTATCTTGAAATCGTCTCCAAAGGCGACTAACGGTGCTTCTAACCACATTAAATTGTCTGGCCACTATACTTTGTGACTGTCCAATCTGTAAACGTCCAATGATGATGAGTCGTTGTTCTGTAGTGAGATGAGCCATACTTGCTCATTGAATTTTCAAATGACTTGATTCGAGGAGCGTAAATCTTTTATAGGCATTAAATAACATGATCATTGAGTTTTGTGTTCAGTAAGTTTCACGGGACTCTCGTGAACCTGTCGTGAGTTATTGTCAAAAATGCTGTTTTGACTAGTGTCGCTTTTCTGTACTCATGAATCATCTACTGAAAACAATTCAGGTCAGTATGTGAAGTTGATGTCCAAGTGAACGTTCCAGGCAATTTTCCCTTGTCGGAGCAGCAAACTTCAGTTTAATTCGCAACATCATATTTGTTGCGTTTCTTTTTTGAACAGCAAACTTCAGTTTAAATTGCAACATCGTATATGTTGCGTTTCTTTTTTGAACAGTATATATCTCTCAACAACAAGCTGTCACGGTCACAACGCTCTCATCCAAACCTACTTCCACGCTGTAGCCTGCTCGTAATCTGTTCTCTCTTCCGCCAAGATCTGAACTCATGTTTAGACTCTGATCTTACCATCATGCACCTAGTTGCGCGACAATAAACCTCGCCCATATGCTAATGACGCTGGCGATGGTTGGGACATGTGGTCCGAATGACTGACAACTCACTACCAAAAATAGCACTAAGATGGACACCACAGGGGAGCAGAAGTAAGGGTAGACCAAAAGAGACATGGAGAAGAACAACAGAAAGGATGTTGAGCAATAGAGGGCTCACCTGGGCAAGAGCAGAAAAAAAGGCGAAGGACAGGCGTTTGTGGAAAACCCTTGCGGAAGCCCCCATGTGCCCTGGGCACTTAAGGTTCAGAGAGAGAGAGAGAGAGAGAGAGAGAGAGAGAGAGATATGCTAATGTATGTTGATGTAAACCTACGTAAACTACGACAGAGAAATAGCCCAATAACAATACCATACAAGTATGGTTAGACAAAGCTAGTTTAACAAAAAATGAAAAGTAGAACGAAAAAGGCACAGAATAAGCAACAAAAGAGAAGAACAGTGAAATGATATATCAGTAAAATACTTTGAGCACTGGCCACTGATAACCTATGGCTAACACTAAACATTAACTCTGTATTCCAGTCTTCAGTGATTTATGGCTCTGCCATAAAACTAACAGTTGTGGACATATCGGAAGATGTTCCTAAACGTGCTAGATGCTATCGAAACTTGACTGATTGTGCTTTTTTCTATATTGGAAATGAAGATAATAAGATATAACATATCCTGATAAAAAAGTATACACAAAAGAAGCATTCGTTTTCCTTCATATAACAACACTGTCTACAACTGGGGAGTGTTACTTATCTATCTATATATAAAAATGAACGTATATGTGTTTGTTCCAGCATCACGCTGGAACGCCTGGAGAAATTTCAACCAAACTTTGCACACATACCACTTACAACCTGGACAATGCACAGTGGTGGTTAGATCGTCCCGAGGGAGGGGGGCCTGGGGATTTGAGGTGGGATCGAAACCGACAGATGAAAATCGACCAATAGAAACGACGCGAAGTAACTCCGTTATATTTATGCCTGCTTTGGATTGTCGGTCGTGACAAATGAAGGTCAGACCACACAAATCGATGACGTTATATCTGCTGAAATGCATAACCGAGAAACATTACACACAGAGCAGATTTCTGATTCACGAAAGATACATTACTGTTGTACACCAGAGCGTCCATTTAGAAAATGGTCTGAGTATTTATTTCATAACAAAGAGCGCATTATAGAATCTTCTAGAAGGTTGTGGATATGAATGCGGTCTTTGACTCATGATGTTCGAGAAACTTCCATCACCCACCCAAATCTTAGATGGTCGTATATAAGGTAAGTAAATTTGGAGGTAAGTAAATTCGGCAAGTCTTCCAGTTTATGGAAGTTTCATGGATTGTGACAGTGTCATTTCGCTAGATTCATTCATTAATATTTTTTTTATCTCTATGATGAGTTTTATATTTCTACACTGATGTAAGCATTTAATGATGTAAAATTTTAATTTTGTCGACTCAACACTATAGATAGACTTCATTCATTTTCCTGTCTCACAGAAGATAGCGTTCGTGTGTCATGGAAGTTGGTTGTTTTAGAGTTTAGATTTAGAGTTAAACAACTACTGGCATAATTATCTCTTATTTGCCCTGTTCATCTTCAACACAGCAGGCAAATAAAAGTAATAGTTTAAACGATTCAGTAGTATAAATATATACAGTTCAGTAAATGTAGCGCTCCAGTCATCCAGGTGTAGAAGCTGGTACCTGACTTCTTCTGGATTTGGGAAAGGAAATTCGGCGAGGAAAGCACCGGGCTAGTATTTTATAAATGTAAAAAAGCGCAATAAAATTTCTGTCGAAAATCAAGGTTTAATCTGATTGGCTAGTTTTGTTCGTCTTTGCATAGTGAGATCGTACTGTTATATTACTCAGAATTTTCACTTGGTGCTAATGCTTTATAACATCTTGTAAGAGTGCAAACAAATTCTCTTCTCTTATTGCCATCTGCAGACAGTGTATGTATGGTGTTCTAGCTGTTGTGCGTGCTGTCTATCTCGACTTCTACAGTTCCTCGCTAGGTTGTCTTTATCAGCCTCTTTCTCTCTTCTTCAGGTCCCCACTGCAAGCCTATGAAGGTAAAACACTTTTTAATGTATT
Organism: Achatina immaculata; assembly: GCA_009760885.1. Classification (NCBI taxonomy): domain Eukaryota; kingdom Metazoa; phylum Mollusca; class Gastropoda; order Stylommatophora; family Achatinidae; genus Lissachatina; species Lissachatina immaculata. The sequence continues at coordinate 109,446,994 of CM019691.1, read as the reverse complement.
GGTAATTTACACTTGCCACCTAAATGTTGGAACTCTTAGATATTTTGTTAAAGAATATTATATCAAGCATTTTTTCGTCTGTAAAATCAGAATTGTATTTTTTATTTAATTAACTGTGGCCCAATAAAGATACTTTTTCATTATATGAAGCACCTAGGAGCCTTTTAACTATTAACTGAACCACTTCAGTAAATAAAATGAACATCCCTGCTCCACTATCAGTTTATGTGCACTTCATTTACCTTGGCAGTCGTGGCCAGCTGCTCTTATCAAGAGGATTGGAAAGGTATAACGTGGCGTGTTAATGATTTTATAGCATATACAACAGTATACAGTGTACATATCAAGTAATCTGATTGTAGTAAAAAAGGAAATTAAGTAAGAATGGCCACTTACAAAGTTTATTTGATAAGTTATCTACTTTGCGTAGCTGAAATGCCATGAGGATGATTATGATGATGATGATTATGAAGACGGCGACTTCAGAGACTCAAAGGAGAAATAGAATTATAATACTATCAAGGTTTAGTTGAAAGGTTCCAAGAACCAGATAGAAGAGTCAGCGAAACTGAACCCAGAATAAAGTTTTCAAACGAGAGATTCCATCGAATGACATTGTTGATCAAAGTTTCTGGTCCAGAATTGTTGAAGGCCTCCTACTCATTTATCATTTGTATAACTGCTGACCGATTGGGAGACGATACAATCTTGATTTTCGCCTTAACATTTCGACATTTCGGCACTTTACATTTAGTTCAGCTGCTCACGCCGCGCACTATGTGCCAGTAAATTTGTTAGAATAAAGCATAGTTATGGTAAGGGGGAGATAAGCTAGTTACAGAAAAAAGTGAGTTGGCTAGGAGTAGCCTTCTCCTGTTAGTCCCTGGGATAATCTGTTTGAGAACTTGGGTGTCAAAGGTCAGGGCTTGCACTGCCAAAATTGACAACTGCAAAAGTTGCACGGAAAAGAGCGGAGACTGAACAGATTGGAAGAAGCAGACGGCAGAAGCAGAAGTGAAAGAATAAGAGTCAGTTTAGGTTAGGGCAGAGGTTCTCAGATCCTTTTGCTGCACAACCCACATTTAAAAGTAAAGCATTTTTGCAGCTCACTAATAAAGTGCTCTATATTTGCAAGATATAAATCTAATTTTATAAAGTTTTATGTAATATTTTCTCTACATGTTGGACTGCGTATTTATTGATACACAAAAGTTCTTTTCATTTACCTTAAAGATGGCGCTGTTTCCGGTTGGATAGCATGCCTGTTCTGGCTGGAATTTGTGACAAACACACTCGAAGATCATCCTACACGTTCATTCTTGAACGATATTTGGTTTTCATGGCAGTCAATGCAGAAAATGAATTTGTTGCATATATAAGTTGTTGAAAAAGATATAACTTTCATCGATAGGGATGACAAAATGGAATAATCCAGCGAAACAATGCACCAAAAGGAAGAGATATCCACAGCGGGGCCGTTACACTTGATTTGTAATATGCGACCGCTAGATAGTTCTGCTAATTCTCCTTATGCACGACCAGTTAATTCAGAGAATGCACACCGAAAAGGATTATGAATCCAATCGTACGCTTTAATGTCTTCGGGCGTGAAGTATTTGTCAAAATATCCAGCAAGCGATGTCAGATGCCCTTTTATTACACCAGTGAACCCTTCTAGAACCTCGCCATTAACTTCATTGCTCTCTATAAATTCAGAGAAAAAGAGAAATATGTCTTGTGATTTGTTCTCGAGTCGCGTGCGCCAAAGTCGTAGTTTCTTCTTAAAGGCTGCAACTTTGTCATATGTCTTGAGTATACTGGCATCTTTACTCTGTAGTGATATGTTCAAACTGTTCAAAATGCTAAAAATGTCAGCAAGGTATGCCAGCATGGCAAGTCACTCAATATCAGCGACCTTATCGAGATTGCGTTCTGCCAAAAACTGCAACAATTCTAAACGAAGCTCAAACACCCTCACAAGAACTTTTCCTCTGGAAAGCCAACGCACAGCCGAGTGCAATAAGAGATGCTTGTGTTCTGCATCTGACTCAGTACAAAGTTGAGCAAATAATCGACTGTTCACTGTTCTAGTTTTTATGAAGTTTACAATCCGAACACAGTCTTCGAGTACAGATTCCACAGTTTCATTCAACTTCTTTGAAGCGGGTGCCTCACGATGGATCATGCAATGGGTACCAGACAATCTCAGGTGACGCTTGTTTTATGCGAGTTACAACACCACTGTTGCGACCACTCATTGTTGCAGCACCGTCGGTGCAAACATCGATGCAATTCGTCAACTACAGACTAAAAGTTGTGAAAAAATCATTTAAAACACAAAATATTTGATCGGACGTCGTTATCGCTGGCAGTGACTTGCAAAAATAAAAAAAAAGAAAAGAAAGTCCTCCTGCATACTATTTTGCCAACAACAGCGAACATAAACAAGCAGTTGTGACTCGCCGGCGATGACAGTTGACTCATCTAACTGAATAGCGAAATTAGTAGACTATAATCGTTCAGTTAGCTGCGCGACTAGCATGATAAGATCTTCCTCAATCGTGTGGGGTTTCTTTGATTTTGCGATTCTCTGGGCAGTCACATACGATGCTTTAAGAGCTTTTTCTTTGAGAGTGGCTCTTGTTTTTAACACTGTCTTCTGTTTAATATATTCCTCGGCTTTACGTTCGAAAACTTCTTTGGTTTTATTCTGTAGATCTGGATGTCTTGTAGTTAGATGATGACGCAATTTCGTCGACGTCATTGCCTCATTAAAGATGATTTGCAAACATATAATACTGTAGCAGATTTTGGTCATTTGTTGATGGAATCGAAACCGTACTTAATATACTCCACATCATATTTTCCAGCGTATTTAGTTTTCTTACAAGTATCAACATTAACCTCGTCTCGATCACAGTAATTTTCGCTGCCACTACTATCAATTTGTGCGAAGTCGAAGGCTTACGTTTCACAACTTGATCTATTTTAGCGTCTAAAGTTTTAAAGTTTAAACAATAAAAAAGGCTACCCGAAAGGTCTCCACGATCACTACGTGGGTTACTGGATCCTTTGATTAATCTAATACGAATTACACACAGCACAAATACCGAATAGCAGCTCTCAAGCCAACGAATATGATTTTAAAACTAAAACAACTGCTTAGAATCATATTTCACTTCTTCTCTCTCGCAGAATCTACGCCGACTGTTCTCTAAAACTACATTGTAAAACTGCACGTTTCAGCAAATGGTCAGAAAGACGCCGCTATCGCACTTCAAAAGTGACGCCGTCTTTTTATGTACGTCAAATTTCTGTTTGATGCTGGAAGAAACGCTGTCTGGACCACCCTTTCTCCAATAGTCGCTCTGTGGACATACTAATAAAGCGATTTACAATTCTGCGGCGTGCATTCGTGCAGTTTGCCCCTATGCATTGCGTGAAAAATGCGGATTTTTGTTGTTGTTGCTGATTGAGACTTCAGCGCGGCCCACAATACTCGTCACGGCCCACCTTTGGGCCGCGTTTCATGGGTTGAGAACCACTGGGTTAGCAAGGGCAAGAAGGGAGTTGCTGTTAGAGAAAATGTGAGTTATAAAAGAGCTAGAGTTTTGAGAAAAAGGGATCATTGTTGTTGGGATTGTTAAGATGATGGATTGTCCATTTGTGAGGACCATGTTAGAATAAGGATTTTTCTGGTTTTGGAATAATGAGTTTGATTTTTCATGACTATGTTTGATAGTACTGTGCTCCAGTGAATTTGTCTCATGTAGAGATTAATGTCAGCTGTCCTTATTAAGACAGAAGCAGATTTGTTGTTGGCAATTTGTAGGCTGATTGGCCAGGTAAGTGTTTAGCAGTTGAAAGATATGCTTTGCTGATGTGTGAGAATTCGGTTGTTGGGTTTATTCTGACATCAGTAAGTATGACATTTTGTTGCTACTGATTAATCTGTGGTCCTTCTCTAGGCATTCGGGTTTTTTTGTACAATCCCTCCCCACATGGCAAGCATAGTTCTTGCCGGGGAGTGGTGCCAATTTTATGTATTTTGTTGAGCCTGCCATCCTCACAAGTCATCTTCCATTTTCCCATTAATAAAACTGTTGTCTTGGTGTTGAAATTACTCTCTTGGTTAATTACTCAACACTGTTGCTACGTTGGTCCCGTTGAACGCTTGCTTGTTAAGTCCTGCTGTGCTGTTGTCGTCAAGGTTGGAGATGCGTGTCTGGGTGTCTTATGTGCCTTTAGTATATCGATGAAACAACTAGTAAGGGATTCTACAGACAACATATTTATTATCTTGATCATAAGCAGTGGTTCAAAAATTCTTACAATCATTCCACTAGACGTAAAATGATTGAATAGCAGCACACATTCATCACCAGTTACATGTAGTACTATTTCTTCTCATGATTCTGTATCAGAAGAGAGAAACCTTCAAATGGTACCCGTAGTTTTTCTTAACTACACTGGACTTCTCGGAAGTACGTACGAGGTGAGTCACCTGAAAGTTACAATTACAGTAGAATATGTGGAAAAGGCATTCTGCACTAGATGTTACCCACTATCAAGATAGAAGACGTCAAAAAAAAAAAAAGATTCGCGGCTGAAGTAACCAGTGACCCGGACATAGAAATGTGGAGAGTGCAAATTGCATACAGCAAATGTAAGTTCGTGTGCAGCTCAAATCGCGCACCGTGTCAGCTTCCGGCCAATCAAAGGAGAGCAGCAGAAAGAAAATCTGGGTAAATCTCACAGGGGGATGGGGGAGGGGAACTCCTGGTTTCAGTTTCGACAGAAATGACCACTGAGGAAGCAGTGCCCAAAGAGAAAAGCAACGCTCTACAGGACAGAATGACAGCTACCAAGAGTGAATCTGCAAAAGCAAGGACGGCACCCGTGTAGAAGGAAGATGTGAGGGAGTCACCGACAGTGGCAGCAGCAATCAGCTCTTCCGGTAAACAATGGTTCACTGGCGGCAGTTTTATCCTCGCTGGGAAGAGAATGGAGCGAAACATTTCGAGTTCAGAGCCTCCAGCGCCTCGTACACCACAACCACGACCGCCGGACGAAAACCGTCACTAAAATAAGTGCAGCACCATAACTTCAAGGGAGATTCGCTGCTGGCCAAAAACGTAACCAAACAGACCAACAACACAGATAGAGACATCTTCTAGTGTCCTTTTGTTCAGTCAATCACTGGCCCTCGTTAAGGCATCTAAGAATAAGGCAATTATAAAACTACCAGGACCACTGACCAAACGCATGTCAAGTAGGAAGTCAGGTCTGGCTGTCTTTCATCTTCAAATCAGTTCAGGTCGGGTCTTTAAAGTGATTCGAGTCAACATCTCAGTCTTAAACGGTCTGTCTGTGAGATTGATAAATAATGTCTGCTAGGTAAATATTCAGTAAAGTGCTGTTACTATATGACTTTTTATTACACAGACCAAAAACACAAATGACACGTCACCGTCTATTGAATAACATAACGTGCTGGTGAACAGTAACAGTAATAAATGGGTGTCACATGAAATAACAATCTGTATACAAGCATGTATAGATTTTTCCATAGTCACTAAAATTACTAAAAAAAAAAAAATACCAGAACTTTATATGTGATGCCATTATTTACAAAATAAAATACCGCTGCTGTATTTGCAAGCTTAATAACGTGTGACCTAGCCTTCCATCCAGCATTTACATAAAATGTGAATAACACGGTATCACTGTGTACATTGTTCATGTGGAAAGGGATTGTTAATCCACTATTCTTCGAGTGCGCGATCAAAATCTCATTGTTATTTTTATCTTGTCTTAACACGTCTGACCAGCTCAGATGTCTCTACTTGTAGCTCATAATCAGTGTTATCTGCAAACAATGCCTTTTCCTTTTTCTGCAATAGGCAACACACAATTTTCTAGTCCAGAGTCTTTCGACAGATACCGCGCACTCTGCATCCCATCTCCGGAGACAGCATCTAAAAGACGTAAATAACATGTTTCTGTAACAATGGAGTTAGTAAGAAAATGTTAATGCTAAAAAAGCAACACAAGTTAAAAAAAATTATGAAGCATTTTGCTCTGTGGTGTGTTTTGGTCGTAGCTCAGTCATAGTTAGCGTATAGGCGTAACAGGAGAATGAATTCTATTTCTATGAAGAATGACCGAGCGTTCTAACCCATTTTAACGTACGTTTACTTTTCTAGATACTATAGTAAAAGACTGATATAAATGTTTTTTTTTTTAAAAGATTGCATTTCATTTTTTAGGTGTAAAATCAGTTATGCTGGATAAGACATACACAAGTGAAAAATATGAGACCAAAGTGCGATGAGCAATGACTTATCTCGTACGTTTTTATAGTTCATATCACTGATCTGTGCAGTCCGATTTTTTATAAAAGTCGAGTGATCTCTTTCAGTCTGTCAGTAACTTTACCGTAACAAGCATTGTACTACATGTAGAAGAAGGCGTTAGCGTGTACGTTTAGGAATACTTAAATACGTATTCTAGTGATAACAAAACACAGTTATTGTTCTTAACTTTGCTGAAAGCAGCAACACAGTCTGTGCCCAAACAGGAGAAGAGAAATACTTCGGAGAAGGCTGTGTTTCTAGTATTTTCTCCCAGATTTAATACAAGAAACGAATAAAATATTCTGGAATCCAATATTTCAAAGAAATGGATTGGCGAATAATTATGGTGGTTTTGGCATTGCTCATAGCCACTAAACTCACTCATAGTCAGAACATTAATTACTGCACCTACAACGCGGCAAACTGTTCTTGTGAAACTAACTTGGGATATATCAGCCTGAAACCTTTGGCATCGGACAGCCCGTAAGTGTGTATAAAGTTTAGGAAAGTGAATAATAATTATAATATGTCTTAACATCCAGTCTTTAATTTCCCATAATAAATTAATGTACAGATCATTAATGACTTTCACCCAGCATGCCCCTTGTACAATGTGTCGTCTGTATCAGTCTTGAAAATCACCGGTCTTTATCAGTACTCTTCTGTTGCTTTACTTTGTTTTAGCAGAAGCGTGAATTTACATTTGAAAAACTCTTAACTATTGGAATAAATAAGAAAAAAAACCCCAAAATGTTCTTCTTCCTGGTTCGCCTTGGAGAAAGTTTGATTTCATTATGTCACAGTTTACAGCCCGGCCATGATATTTGCACCTTTCGATTCATCATACCTGACTTCGGCATTATCGATCCCTAGTTCATTCTGTCAGACCACAGTCTGTTACCACGGAGCGTCACGTGGAGGTGCACTAAGGTCTTGGTCAGTTTTGGTGCATTAGCCCTAACGCAGACAGCCAGATATGGGTGACTGACCACTGTCTTGTTCAGCTTAAATACTGCGTCTTCAACAGAAACTGAGATTTATGCTGGATGGAAGATGAAAATGCCTGGCACAAGGGAAGCCGAAGCTAAAGGGGGAAAAGCTCACACAGAAAACTATAGCAAAATTGTGATTCAGAGATTATTATCTTAGACGTTAAACTATAATTCATTCACATACAATACGCTCTCGTGCTAATATTCAACCACTCCCATGCTAACATTCAACTACTCACATTCAGTGACGGATTAACTACCGTAACTTAACGTAGTAAAGGAGTCCACTCAAACTTGTATCGTCCATCTCCTGACATATGGTCTGATTCTCCTCTAGCTGTTATCTGTGCTTTTACTATATGACTTTTTATTACACAGACCAAACACACATGACACGTCACTGTCTATTGAATAACATAACGTGCTGGTGAACAGCAACAGTAATAAATAGGTGCCACATGAAATAACAGTCTGTATACAAGTATGTATAGATTTTTCCATTGTCACTGGGCCCCCTGCCATTTCGAGCCCCACGACGTTGGCCTCTTCAGCCTAATGGGTAATCCGTCACTGCTCCAATGCTAAGATTCAATCCATTTCCACAATAAGATTAAGGTTACTAAGATTCAAATCCCTCTCGTGACAAGATGTAATCCACTGCCATGCTGAGATTTAAACCATTTTCACACACAGTTTGCTCCCATGATAAGATTTGATGCATGTCTTATTTGTGGTGTACGCATGTCTGTTCATGATTTCTTTCATGTGATTTCGTCTTTTGTCTGGAGCAGCATCTGAAGTTGTCCTTGATTTTCTTGTCTATTTATTTTGCACTAATTCATGACTTTTAGCTGAGTTTTCTAGTATCAAATATTTTTTACTTCGTTCTGTCTGTCTACGTATAGCTTTGATAAAAACAGGTAAGGGAGAGAGAGAGAGAAGAGAGAGAGAGAGAGAGTCGGGCAGAGCTAGAGCAGGAGACAAGATACGCAAGAGGTAGGTAACGTTTCAAAACGAATTATTAAAAATACATTTGTCAAACAGTTAGACAAAGACAGTACCAAGAGAGGTGTTTAATTTTTCATCTGTTTTTCTTGTTTTAATCTGTTGTGTTGTTTTTTTATGTGGTCTTTGAAAAAGAGCTTTTGTCGGAAATATTGGATTGTTGTGTATGCTCTTCATTTTTATGTTCATCTTTCTGTCTCTCTGTTTCCTATCCACTTTCCTCACTTTCTCTGTCTTTGTGTAAAACTGAATTATACACTTTTGTCTATCTTTATTATTAGAACCAGTTTTACTGCAGACGTCATTCCTCTTATTCCAGTCAGGTTGCCAAGGACGCCACCTCTGGTGCGACATACTACTGGAATCCTTGCATTGACTTTACATTAGGAACAGTTACAGCAGGGGTAAGGTCTAATGACAAAATTATCGTATGAGACGCTTCGATAATGCTACATTTATTTCTTCCTGGCCTTTTTGGTTCAGTTTGTAAGCTACTGTATAACAACCATAAAACAGAACAATAACATTAAAAATAATAGAACTATAATGAATTGACTTTTAACCGCTGGCACTATACAAGTGTATATACATAGAACCAGATATGTAAGATAACAGGAGATATTACAGCTCTGTGACATCTCATTAAAAAAATGGTCCTCATTTTGTTGTTGTAAATGACATTAAGCAAATTACGCAATGGTTCTTTTAACCAAAAACTGAAAGCGTGTGATTTCGTACTTTATGTCAGAATAATGCCAGTGGTAACAATATGTCCATAGTATCTTTTCTATGAAATATATCAGCGATATTAAAACAGGACCTACAGCCAGTATCAACTTTAATTTCTATCTTAAAAGAAAAAAGAAAAAAAACGATGAAAAAGGTAAATGTATATTTAATGTGTAAGTCATTAATGTGTAAGTATACTGTGTACATAAACTAATGTATAAGTATACTGTATATATAAATTAATAAACCAGTACTTCTGTAATCAAGTTAGTTTTATTCATCTTACCTTTTTGTTAACTCAAGATATACTTCTTATATTTCAATTGTAACGTCTACTCTCTCGCTCTTGCCAACGTATGCCAGCTGGAATTAAAACAAAAATTATTACTACATTTTAAAGTAGGAATGTCTAGACAAATATTATTAATATATTTAAAAGTAAGAATGTCTGGACAAAAATTATTACTCCATGTTAAAGTAGGGATGTCTAGGCAAAAATTAGTACTATATTTTAAATTAGGAATATCTAGACAAAAATTATTACTACATTTTAAAGTAAGAATGTCTAGACAGAAATTATTACTACATTTTAAAGTAAGAATGTCTAGACAGAAATTATTACTACATTTTAAAGTAAGAATGTCTAGACAGAAATTATTACTACATTTTAAAGTAAGAATGTCTAGACAGAAATGATAAAAACCGCAGAAACAAATGTTACTTTAACGAGTCACAGTAATCTTTCAAATAGTTTTCGCCAGTGTTTGAAACTAGTAATTGTACACACCATCTTTATCATGATGATGACGACCATGACAACGACGGTGACGTTTATACTTAAGTTATATTTTATCTTATGATGTTTTTTTTTCATTAATTTATAAATTGTTAATGGTAATTAAAATGAATGATCGGACATGTTAAAAACTTACTTAACATAAACGGTTTTAAAATACGTTAATTTGAATATTGGGTTGGACGGCAAGGTTTGATACTGCAGGGGGAGGCAAAATTCCCACGGCCGACCCTGACTGTAAGTGACCTGACTCAGTGTATTGTAAACTATTACTGCATTCCAGTTTGTTACTACTGACGGTTATGTCTGTTGTGTTTTTCGTTTCGTTAGTTTTCATGATCGTAGTTTTATTAGCTTTCTCTCGCTACTGATTAGCTACACAAATAAGAGTATACCCAGGAGATGCTCGTGACCGGACACTTCAATGTCTTCTGTGGTTAGCAAGAAAGATCTGAGCTAGAGGTAGGACACATTTGTCAGTTCCAGGAATCATAGCTAACCTAAAGTCTATCCCACCTCTTGACAGTGATACTAGTCTATACCCAGGCTAATGGGACAGACCTCTTCGTGGTAGAGTCTCTTATATCCACTCCTGGAGCTTAAATAAGCCACTGTAAACCATTTCCCATATAAACCAGTGTAAACCATTTCCCATATAAACCAATGTAAACCACTTCTCATATAAACCAATGTAAACCACTTCTCATATAAACCAATGTAAACCACTTCTGATATAAACCAATGTAAAAACTTCTCATATAAACCAATGTAAACCACTTCTTATATAAACCAATGTGGACCATACCTGCAAGACACTGTAAACCATTTACTAACTGACGTGGTGGCTGCATGTCCTGAGAGTCACAGATTCTGACGTAGAGATTACAAATTTGCTGTTCTGTGAAAGAGAGACTTCTGTGACAGCGCTAGAAAATGTAGACACGAAAATACAAGTAGTGTGTTAAAAAAAGGGGGAGAGATGTGTTCAGAGAATGACAACAACAAAACAATGTGAGATGGCGAAAGAGAGAGGGAGACAGGGAAAGGAGAGACAGACGGGGAAGAGTCGGGGGGGGGGGAGAGGGAGAAAGGGGGGAGAGATTGGAAAAAAACCACGAGAGAGTTAAGAGAGATATGGGGGAAGAGGGGGAAGTGAGAGGAAGAAAGAGAGAGAGAGAGAGGGGAGCAAAGAGAGAGAGAGTGAGATAGAGTATGCGAGAAGAGAAAGAAAGAGAGAGGGAAGAGAGAAAAATAGAAAAGAGAAGAGAGAGAAAGAGGGAGGAGAGAGAGAACTGAAGAGAGAGGGAGGGGAAGAGAGGGAGAAAAGAAAGAGAAAGAGTGAGTTGTATCTATGATAATTTTACGAGAGATCACATACATTATTTTTTGTAACAACATAATATTTCTTGGAAGGGTACATAACGGGAAAAAGAAAGAGAGGAAGTCCAAGGCGAAGATGGCCGCAGGACATAGTTGATGATCATCAAATGGATGCATCAGCAGCAGGGCATCTTGCTCGCAACCGAGTGGCCTACAGGAGAGCTGTTAGGGAGGCAAAGTTCCGCAAGGGACATGCAAATGACTGACTGACTGAACAACATAATAAAATTACACATGAAACGAAGAACAATCAGGATGTACGTTTTCTTAATACCAGAATAAACAAAAAAAATGAATATTGCGGAGCATGACTACCTAAAGTTGTAATATAAAAAGAACAGAATAAATGGACAACAGAAAAATGAAATACAATATCTAAAGCAAATAACTATTAAGACAAATGTGAATAAAAAAAAATAATGTAACAGATTGGTTATGTAAATGCCCAAACACAGGATAACAGCAACTAGCCTGTACAGCAGTCAAACACACTGCAACAAGTCATAACCCCAGATTCAATACTTTATGTTGTCTTATTTACAAAACATATAACAACTGACCATTATAGATCTGACACATCACTCATAACAAATCAAGAACATAACTGTCGATGCAACGATAGAACAGCACTAATATAATAGAGAAATACATGGAAGTTCAGAAAACGCCTGTTTTATAGATTACGCTGGCCAACAAACATTGTGGTGCCTCAAATGTTAAACCTGTTTCTGGGTATATTTGACCTGCTGATTCCAGAAATGGCAAACATTATCAGCTCTAGTTTTTTAGATAAACAACATAAGCCATACACCACTCTTCACTCTGCTCGTCCAAACAAATCAGGATATTTTAATGTGTATTTTAATATCCTTTAAGCATGAAGGAAACATGTCCAAAAATTGAAATAAAAATGTACTACATGAAAATCTACTTATTTCATACCAAAAGCACGAGTTTATGATACACATTTCCACTCTTTTTACACATAGGAAGCTCCTTTTGTAAGACTTCCGAGAGTGGGATCTGCCAGGACAATCCTGCATAAGATTCCAACAATAGTCTGCCATCGTTGTGCATCCCATCTTCCCTGGTATCTGGCTTTCATTGTTTTTATGTCTTGGTGAAATTTTTCACCTTTTTCTTCGCTGAAGTCTCCAAGATTCTCTGGAAAGCGATCTAAGTGACTGTGCAGATAATAGATTTTAACACTGATGTTACAGCCGTCTATTGAAATAAAAGAACACATCCTCTATAATGGATTTTAACACGTATTACTGCGAGGCCTGTTGAAATGAAAGATCATATCCTCTACTAGTTGTGTGTAGTTGTCTGCCTTCGTGTTCCCAAGAAAGCTTTTCACAGCAATAAAAAATGAAGACCAGTCACATGATTCGATTTCATTCATTGATGCCATGAAATGTGGGTCATTTAAGTTGTCTGATCTCTGGACCATCGAAATTTCTGCCTTCAGTATGTCTATGGTAAGTCCAGGTAACTACTTATGCACTATGTATTCAATGCAGGAACCGTTCAAATCCGTTACACATTGCTTCATCAGACAGATTTATATGTAATGGTGGCAGTATGATTCTATCTCGTGCTACCAAAGGTTCATTGATTACATTTTGTCCTCTCTCTCTCTCTCTCTCTCTGAACCTTAAGTGCCCAGGGCACATGGGGCTTCCGCAAGGGTTTTCCACAAATGCCTGTCCTTTGCCTTTTTTTTCTGCTCTTGAACAGGTGAGCCCTCTATTGCTCAGTATCCTCTCTGTTGTTCTTCTCCATGTCTCTTTTGGTCTACCCTTACTTCTGTTCCCCTGTGGTGTCCATCTTAGTGCTGTTTTTGGTAGTGAGTTATCAGTCATTCGGAGCACATGTCCCAACCATCGCCAGCGTCTTTCCTCAATAATTGCTGTCAGTGGCTTCATCTGCATCTCTGCCAACAAGATGTTATTTCTTATGGTGTTTGGCCAAAATATTTTTCTAATTCTTCGTAAACATTTAGTCTGGAAAGAATTCAACTTGTTTTCTATGGTTTTGGTGATTTTCCAGCATTCACTTCCATAGAGTAGTACACTTAGAACATTACTCTTAAATATCCTGATTTTTGTACTGATACTTAGTTTTTTAGATTTCCATGTAGTCTGCAGCACTGCAAAAGCTTGTTTTGCTCTAGTAAGTCTACTGTTGATGTCCTCTGTGCTGTCTCCATTTTCTACTACTTTACTACCAAGGTATACAAATTCATTGACTTCCTCCACTAACTTGCTATCTACTCTGAGTACATTTCTATTGTTCACATTTTGCTTCATTAATTTTGTCTTTCCTACGTTGATCTTTAGTCCTATGTTGTTTGCATTCTGAGTTAGCTTGTTTATTTTATCTTGCATTTCATTGTGGCTAGGCAAATGTCGTCCACAAAGTCAAGGTCCTCCAGCACTGTGTCAAGGGTCCATTGTAATCCTCTGCGTTTGTCTGATGTTGCCTCCTTCATTAACCAGTCTACTGCCAAGATAAATAATGTTGGTGATAGTACACATCCCTGCTTCACTCCTGTTTGTACCCTAAAGCTGCTGGAGGTATGTTCTCTACAGATCACTTTGCACTGAAAACCCTCGTATAGGGCTTTGATTACATTCAATATCTTATGGCGGAGGCCATGCCATCTTAGGATTTTTCACAGTGCATCTCTGTTGACACTGTCAAAGGCTTTCTCAAAATCTATAAACAATGCATATGTTGTGCTATGCCACTCATTTGCCTGTTCTAATATTTGTCTAAGTACAAATATGTGGTCTATGCATGATCTTCCTTTCCTAAATCCTGCCTGCTCTTTCTGAAGCTTTCCCTCAAGTGCTGGTACAATTCTGTTGATGATTATTCTGCAAAATACTTTACTGGTGAGTGGTAGTAGGGTAATGCCTCTCCAGTTCCCGCAATCTCTGAGGTCACCCTTCTTTGGTAGTTTTACTATAAGGCCAGTTTTCCCACTCCTCTGGAGCTTTTTATAGATCCCAAATTTGTTGTAGTATCCGGCAAAGTTGTTTTGATGTTTCTGTTTCTTCTGCTTTCAACATCTCAGTAGTCACTTCATCTTCACCTGGTGCCCTGTCTAATTTTAGCTTCTTTATTGCCTCCTTTACTTCACTTATTGCTATTGGTCCTGTATTGATGTTTAGTTCCGTTTTTGCTTCAGGTATGTCTATTGTTTGTACTGGTTGTGTTCTGTTTAGTAAGGTGTTAAAGTGTTCCTCCATCTTTCAATTTTTCTCTTTCTCCATTGACCAGTTGTCCCTTTAGTATCCTTACTGCACTCTCACATCTTGTGTTGAAGTTACCTGTCATCTGCTTTGTGATTTTGTATATGGTTTTCATGTCATTTGCATATGCTGCTTTCTCTGCTGCTTCTGCTAAGTTGTCATAGTACTGACGTTTATCTTGACAGCATGATTCCTTCACTTCTTTGTCTTTTTGTGCATAATTACTTAAAACTTGTCTTTTTAGCCTTTGTGATTTGGTGTTCAGTAATTTTTTCTTGATTTCTTTTCTTTGCTCTATCTTTTCCCATGTGGTCTCTGCTTATCCATTCCTCTCTTCTCCGTTTACGATATCCCAGCACCTCTTTTGCTGTTTCCTGTAGCGTTTTATTGAACTCTAGTATGAGCATTTCTGCTTCGTCTTGTAGGACACTGAAGCGGTTCTTAAGTACAGTTGAGAATTCATTCCTTGTTTGCTGGCCTTTCAGTTTTCCTGTATCAAAATGTATCTTTCTGTGTTGTCCGATTTTGGCTTTCCTTAATTTTAGTTTTACTTTTGATACCAGAAGGATGTGATCACTTCCTACATCTGCTCCCTTCCTTGCTAGCACATCTTGTAATGACCGTTTCCACTTGTTATTTATTAGTATATGATCGATTTGGTTATCTGGGGACCTCCAAGTTACTTTATGGATGTTTTTATGTTGGAAAATTGTCCCTCCGATGGTCATCATGTTTTCTTCATTTTCATTTATTTCTCCGATTCCTTCTTTTCCCATGATTCTTCTTCTATCTTCATTTCCGTCACCTACTTTTGCATTGAAGTCACCCAAGATGAGTAGCATATCATGCTTGGGTATTGTTTCTACTGTGGCTTGGAGGCCGTTGTATAAATCTTCTTTTAATTCCTCTTCAGCTGCTTCTGTTGGTGCATAACAAACTATAATAGACAGCTTCGTGAATCTTGAGTTGAAGCGTGCATATAATAATCTCTCATTTATAGGGTTCCATTTCAGCAGTTCTCTTGATGCTTCTTTTGTTATAATCAATGCTGCTCCTCCTTCATGACGATCTTCTTTACCTGACCATATTATTGTATCTTCTGTGTGCTGTGTTGTTAATTTCCTTCTGAATTGTCCTGTCCATCTTGATTCTTGTATTCCTAGTATGTCTAATTTGTATCTTTGCATTTCCTTGATGGTTTGTGCTAGTTTTCCAGTCTGGTTAAGTGTTCTTACATTCCAGCTGCCTATTTGCATCTTGTGTTTAGGTTCCAGGAGGTCTGCAGTAGGGTTGGGGACTTCCAGTGGCTGGCTTTCTTCCACAATCTTCATGGGCTCAGTTTCCTGATAAGCATTTCTCCTTCCACCTGCATTTGTTTTTTCCCTTGCTTCTGTTTCTGTAGCAGTCTGATACTTTTTTACCAGATAGGGTTGCTGGCCCTATGCTGAACCCTCCTTAGTCGCCTTTTACGATCATGCGTGGTAGGGTACAGTGGTCCTATTCTTTGCAGATCCCGGGTACCACACGGGGGATTTTGTCCTCTAGCCACCATATATTCCCTCGGAGGCCAATCTTTTCTTGCGCATTGTTCTTGTTTGGCGCTACTGTTCCAAAGACTTAAAAGCAAGGATACTTTGTGTAGCCACTTTGTTGATCAAGAAGAAAATTAACCATCTTCAAATCTATACGAATCATCCATTGATGTTCTTGGTAATTTATCATCTCCAGGATTAAAGAAACGGGCTTGTACTCTTCTTTCATTCTGGTGGAATAATCGATTGGAATAGAACCATGTTTGTTGCTGTTATTTAAATGGACACATTTCAAACTACGTTTTGAACTGTCGATGAAAAGACGCCACTCACTTGGATTATATTCTGAAAGACCAGTTTTCTTCACAGGGTTTCTGATGTCATTGCAGAATGCTAAGTTATTGTTTTCGATAAGGAATGACAGTAAATCCTTTTATCTCCTTCGATAAAATGTAATTTTCGTTCCAGGCTGACTACATTCTTATCCTTTAGTCTGAAGGCAAACAATTCAGAAGACTCCTTGGAAAGATTTAAGTCCCTGATCAGATCGCTCAATTCATTCTAATTAAAACGATCATTATGTGAAGTTGTTTGGAATTCACTGTCACTGCCCGCGTTTTTTTTTAATTGTGTGCTATCAGACACACAAGACTCATCCTCTGAGAGCTGTGAAAAGGAGATGTGGAACGGGCACAAGATCTGTGCGTGGAGCAGATCTCCTGGTTAAAGGTAGATCAGGGTAATACCACTTACTACGATTATTTCGATTGATGGTTTTGATATTAACAATATAAAAATAACAGCCATCGAACTGGTTCTTCAGTTCCCTCCACACCATTCATTCATTTGCATGTCCCTTGTGGAACTTAGCATCCCAAACAGCACTCCTGTAGGCCTCTCGGTTGTGAGCAAGATGGCCTGCTGCTGATGCATTATTTGCAGATCATCAGCGATGTCTTTTAGCCATCTTCGCCTTGGTCTTCCTTTCTTTCTTTTTACCATTATGTACCCTTCCAAGACGGTCTTCTCTAGATTATCATGACGTTTAATGTGTCCAAAATATGTAAGTTTTCTCTCTTTAATCCTCTTTACTAGCCAGCCTTCAATATTACGTTCTTGTAGTATGGATATATTTGTTGTTTTTTGTTTCCATATTTGAAGAACTCTTCTGTAGCATTTACATTCAAAAGCATTTATGCGTTTCTCAGCTGTTTTGTTAAATGTCCAGGTCTCACAGGTATATGTTGCGAAGAGAAAGATGCATGCACTTAAAAATCTTATTTGTGTAGTTCTGTCTGTTCCTCTTCACAGATTCTTTAGTTGTTTTATTTTCTGAAGAGCGACAGATGTCCTCCTTTTAATTTCCTCATTGTATCTCCATTATTAGTTAGTAATGATCCAATACATTAAAAATTCTCCACTACTTCCAATTTTTCCTCATTGATACACATTTATAGCTGCCTTGTTAGTTTTGTCAGTTGTCATCAATTTAGTTTTCTTCGCATTAAGATAGAGGTTTTGCTCTTCGCTGTTCTTACTGACTGACATAATTAGTTTTTCCATTCCTTTTTGTGTTGTGGACAGTAATACTGTATCATCAGCATATCTAACCTCTGGTATTTCATAACCTCCAATTGTTATGGCATCATAATATTCCTTGGCTATATCACCACTGGTACCCCAAATGTCAAGCAGCTTCTCTTTCCATTTGTCCACCGGATCCCATGGCTTGTCTTGATCTCTTAGCTTGACACCGAAACAACCTACATACACTCTTTTTAGAAACTCAGAAATAGGTTTCCTACTTGCTTTTAGTGTGTACCCCACACACAGATAGCAAATTACTTCTGGATGATTCAAGCATTCTTGAAGTAGCTATAACCTTAAATGAAATACAAAAATAAAATGATATGAGCGGTAATATACACACACCTCCTATACGATCATAAATATTATACAGCGCAACTGTTTTAGACAGATCAGGTTGAGAAACCTTTGAAGTACAAATTTATGTAGTAACGAAAACCATGATTTACCATCTTAATTTTGAGCACATAATTATGTAATAAAACAGAAAAAGCTATTTTGTCATTTGAGCTATACATTTTTATGCCAGTTTGCATTATAGGACAGGAAGTAGATGAATAGTTGTGAAACGAAGGTCATTATACATCCAAAAATTGTTGGTAAATTAAATTTGCATTCAAATTAGACTGCTTGCTATGACATCCCAATTCCGCAGAAGAGATTTGTTAAAGAGGGGACTACAATTTTTAGACATTCAATCATATCTAAAAACTAGAGCTGATGCGATCTATCCAAACCATTTTCTGAACCAGCACCCGAAATAACCCAAGAAACAAGCCTAAAAACCAAGGCACCAAGAAAAAAAATTTGTAATCAACAAAACAGTTAGTCATAAATACAATGCAAAGGGTATTTGAATAACTTAAAAAAAACAATTACTGTGCAGCAATAAACATTGCGTGTTTCTGTGAGTGAGTGAGAGAGTGAGTGAGTGAGTGAGTGAGTGAGCGAGCGAGCGAGTGAGTGAGTGAGTGAGTGGGTGAGTGAACAAGTATGTGTATGAGTGAGTGAGTAAGTTAGTGAAAAAAAACGATTGAGTGAGTGAGTTAATTAGTATATATGATCAAAGAAGCAGTAAGTAAACGCAATAAACAAAGAAAACAGAAGTTAAATTTAAATAGATAAAAAGTAAATTCATCACTGAGAATTGTGATAAAATTACTAACAGAAGGTACTATCCATTCGTTCATTCTGTGCCGTTCTGAACAGCGTTGATGATCATGCTTCTCCTCTTGTGTTATCCCCACTGTGTCCAATCATTGCAAAGACTGCTCCTGTCTCATGGCATTTTGTCAGTCCACTTAGATTTTTCCTCACCGCCTCCAGCATCTAGTTTCAGGAAAGCTAACTTGGCTACTGTTGCAGAGTTTTGTATTTTTTTTTTTTTGGTACCAATGATCACTAAAACTATAATAAACTGTAAAAGATAAGATTAGATTTTAGAACTATTATCTCATATAAGTTTTTTTGTTTTTTTCCCACTGTTTTGTCATTGGTTCTTTGCCAGGTGATAGAAGAGACAGCTTCAGGTGTTTACACAGATATTGGCCGTCACTCAAACGAATACGCTTATGTCAGCAGCGGATATGTTTTGTTTAACTTGCAGTCTTACGACTGGACGAGGTGAGAAAATTTATGGAATTCATAAGTTTGTTCACGTATATGTGTATATGTGTAATCAGATCATGACCCACACAGATAAAATGAATTACTCTTTGCTGACTCCCTGTGAGACTTACTCAAGACATTTTTCAGCTACAGAAACATGAATTCTCTAAACATTGCTAAGCTCAACACATTAAAAAATTAGAAAAAAAAACGCAATAAAAATAATATCGGTACACAAGATGTCAAAAGAAACTTACCACCTCAGGAACGAGATGCACGAGAAAAGCAACAAGCAAAATAAAATGAGACGTGTGAGAAACAACAGCTTCTCACCAATCATAGTAATAGGAACTTGCACAACAGTACTTTGAAAAACAGGACCAGTTTATATGTCTGATAAATGACTTCTATTTATCTACCAGCCCAGCAGACACCTATAAATGCTAACAACCACTCACTATCTTAACAGTACCTTAAGGACATCATTTGTTTTAGATCGATTATCAGTGCTCACGTTACCTGGGGCACACAACAGAGATAAGACTACAGAAGTAGGAGGAGATTTACAGAAATTTCATCGACTGACTCGATGACACAGTTTGTATAAGCTGTGCACTCTCTCACAGGAAAAGGCGGTGGTGGTCCATTGGTTCCTTTCGTACCGTGGTGTACCGGGCAGCTAAGAAGCTGACAGACTTGCCAAATCTGGTAGCAAGCAGACCTCAGCAACACCAACATCTGCTAGCAAACAACCTCAGCAACACCAACATCTGCTAGGAAACAACCTCAGCAACACCAACATCTGCTAGGAAACAACCTCAGCAACACCAACATCTGGTAACAAGCAACCTCAGCAACACCAACATCTGGTAGCAAGCAACCTCAGCAACACCAACATCTGGTAGCAAGCATACCTCAGCAACACCAACATCTCGTCTCATCCATCACAATCAAAACAATAATCAAACATCAGTGCAGCAAACTATTGACTAACCAAGACAGCCCGCCATCTAACGACCAGGTGTCACAACTACTGCGCCACGAACAACCACCATCTTCGGACTGCTCACAGGACACTTGCCTTCTGGAAGCACGTTGTATCTCTTCGGCCTGTCACCTACCCCCAACTGTATAATGAGAGAGGTCTTCCGACTCCAAAGAACATCCTGCACTTTTATCTCCTCTCCCAAGAAGTCTGACAACAGTTCTGGCCACAGGGCCACACTGTAAGATAAACTCTGGGGCGACCTCCAAAGACTTTACCCAGAAAATAAATAATGATGTCTAAGCCTGGGACAGTAGAACATAGAAAAAAAAATTCTAACGAAGCACAGAAAAGCAGTCTGAAATATAATATTTTTACTGTTTTCAATTAATCACATAAACCATTTTGTTTCAGTCATCACATAAACCACATTGCTTCAATCATCACATAAACCACCTGTCTTCAGTTATCACAATAACCACAGTGTTTCAATCATTATTCAGAAAACATCGTTTCAGAAGCAAATTCGAATTGAATTAGAAAGTGGTAATCATCGCTCTTGGTCAATTAAATTGAAGTTGATTACAGAAAATAGCAGTAACTTATTTTTATAGTTACCTAAGCCAGATATTCCATGGGTAAGATTCAGCCAGGAGTCTAAGATCATTGGTTGGTTTCCAGGCCATTGTACATTGACATATCAAACTAAAAAAAACACTTCAACAGCGGAACTCTCTAGTGCTGTCTTGACTAGAGGAGGTTTGATGTGAGCAAAAAAGGTGCCACTAGAAGTCTGAAATATACTTTAGTCTATAAAAAAGTCTTTTAAAAGTCCGTAAAAAACTAACAAAGATGGAAGTCATAACGAACAAATATTTATTCTTCAAATTCTGTCTAGCTTGACCACCATCAAATGCGTATGTTCACCAGGAAAAACTTTTCAGTTTGATTCCAGAATTAGCTCGCTGTATGTGAGTACATCATTAATGTATCACCTATGTTGTATGTGAATATTTAATTTATAATATTTATACAAGTGTCTATAACTTGCACTTATAACAATTTCAGAGACACACCAATTCTTGTTACCAGGACAAAGTCTGTTATAGTTTACTGAAATATTTGTGTGATCTCTTCTTTTTGTGCCCCTCCCAGAAAACATAGACACATACACATAGACATAACGCAACAACACAAAAGCTTGTGATATACTGAGATTAACGGAAAGAACTACCTCTGCTTGTTTATACGTTGTCGGTAGGCCGCCGTTGTTTAACTCACTATTTGTTTTATAACAATAACACAACAGTTATTTAGATTTATAGGACTGTGCGGTATGGGAGGGGGGTGCTTCAAAAGAATAAAATTTTACACAGTACTCAAGGCATGCTCTGTGCAAAACATACATTTTGGACTTTCATGAAGACACATTTCATGCAAAATATCGTCATATATGATACTCCCGCAGTTTCGCAATGAAAAATGGTTCACGCAGAATATACGGTTATGCAGGATTTCACTAGAGTTCTCTACTCACAAGTCCTTTGTTTTCTTGCCACCTTGGTCATCCTTAACATATCTTACTCACCTATAGTCTTGTTTCTTCCACCTTCGTTATCCATTATATGTCTTACTCGCCCATAGTCTTGTTTCTGCCACCCTCGCTATCCATTATATGTCTTACTCGCCTACAGTCTTGTTTCTGCCACCTTCTCCATCCTTAACATATCTTACTCACCCATAGTCTTATTTCTGCCACCTTCGCCATCCTTAACATATCCTACTAGCCCAGAGTCTTGTTTCTGCCACCTTCGCCATGCTTAACATGTCTTACTAGCCTAGAGTCTTATTTTTGCCACCTTCGCCATACTTAACATATCTTACTCGCCAACATGTCTTATTGACTAGTTCTGTTTCTTGCCACTTTTCCAGTTGCCCACATAAGTTCCTTGGGAAAAGTCTACAGCATAGGGAAAAAAACAAGTTCGCCTGAACCTTTTAGTCTAGTATAACGTGCTCCTGGATTCCGACGATTTCTGAATATCAGCAACTGAAATCACAAACTGAATTCTATTCCAGCAACTGCCCTAGAACTACTTTCTTTTGTGGTATCTTAAGAAAAATATGTGTTCTTATATATTTTTTTAGTTATGTTACGCACAGCACCACAAATATTGTTAACAAATTCCATTTTAATAGCCAGTTTTTATCGTTCGTAAAAAGAAATTACACCTAATTACAACCACATGTCTACCAGCATCTTCCACAATGGAACGTTTCCTATTAATGCAAACAAACAAAAAACCCCAGAGAAAGCCGATGTTAATCAGTACTTGTCATCTGGAGGGGTCTCCATCAGTAATCATAAATATATACGGATCTTTTTATTTTTTACTGTCAATAAACTCTTTTTAATAAATAATAGTCGTTAGTTGCGTTTTATACATTTCCTTTGAGTTTCCATAAATCTTAATCTTCGTATTATTAAGACAATACAATTGAGTACTAGAATTCTTAATATCATTCCACATTCACGTGATGGGCTACATTGAACGATCCTTTGGCGTGGACGGACTTTCAGTTCATCTGGTTATTACAAAACAGGCAGGGAAACACACTTCACATAGCTTGTCCCGGGCGCCGGCAACGTTTAGTAAGGCAACTGCAAGTAGTTGACACGTCAGTTCCGTTTTGGAATTCTCCCTTAACTTTTCTTTGTAACTCGAAGAATGGTATTCACCAGAAGACGCAAAAAAAAAAAAACAACGTAAAATACCTATTGGTGCGAAGAGAGTAGCGATTATGAACGTATTTATTCTTTATTACCCATACTGTTGTACTGATGCACAAAGTCCATACTACTATATGGCTTCAGCAAGATTAAGAAGCAGACGGTGTTGTACGGTCAGGACTAGTGCTAGGCTATGTTTTATGCCATAAAAATTTGGCAACCTGGAAATCCTCAAGACAAAAAAAAAAAAAAATCACACAATGTGAAACTGTCAGAGGTTTAGAATGTTAAACTTGCAGTTGCTGAACACAACAGTATTTTGTATTGAAAATAAAATAATTTATCGTACATATTTTCTATGTGAGTTACAAACCAGTTTCTACGTAACCGTGCTTCTCAATGGTATATACTATATTCCTCTGATATTAGCACATGAATGACTTAAAGGAGCTATAGTAAGGTCCCGAAGACGATACTACTGTTGAATAGTTATGTGAAGCTGAAACTATTGTATGGCTACAGTAAGATCATGAATTTTATATTGTTGTATAGTTACAAACAGATCATGAAAGCGAAACCAAAACCACTGTGTGATTACAGTAAGATACTGAAGTACACTGACGACTTATCTACTTTCAGGATTACTTATCTACTTTCAAGATTACTTATCTACTTTCAGGATTACTTATCTATTTTCAGGATTTCTCTTTCATTTCCGATTTCTGTTGCCCTGGCTACGTTCCTCCTCCCAATAGCAGCAGCTCTAGCATCAGTCCAGGGAGTGTCCTACTTATCGTGTAAGTAAAGCATCAGTCCAGGGAGTGTCCTACTTATCATGTAAGTAAAGCATCAGTCCATGGAGTGTCCTACTTATCGTGTAAGTAAAGCATCAGTCCAGGGAGTGTCCTACTTATCATGTAAGTAAAGCATCAGTCCAGGGAGTGTCCTACTTATCATGTAAGTACTGTATACCATCAGTCCAGGGAGTATCTATTTATTATGTAAGTATTTCATTAGTTATGGTGTATCCCACTTACCATGTAAGCATAGTATAAGTCAAGGAAGCATCATGTAAGTCTTCTTTGTCTGGTCTCATGAAACTGTTCGTTCGTGGTTATGCTGCATTACAAGTATCAAGTTGGTGGATTAGGGTGTCTCTCACAGGTCCCGAAGTGAATTCAAGAAACTGGTTTATGGGTTAACTCTATTATTATAGGGACAGCATCGAGCCCTGCTCTATACGTCGGGGGGGGGGGGATATGTGTACTATCTTTTTACAGAAGCACATATCTGTAACATAACTGTGAGAATAGTTTACCGGACGTTAATATTAAGATCTGTCCTCGTGAAAAGAAGCTTTGGTTTTAAGTTAAGCCCATTGTTTTGAAACTGTACGTATATAATTCTTATTAGAGCCTAAAATATTTTACTGCGATCATTTTATATCACTATTAACTGTTATTTTTTGGATACTGCTACATAAAAGAAGAAAACTACGACAATATTCATTTTCGTTGGCTAACAGGGGGTCATGATAAATATTATATGTACTAATCAAATATGTAAAATAGTACAGTCACTGCCCGGAAGGAAAGCAATGGTAAACTACCTTCTGGAAACATACCAAGAAACCCAAGCAGCAATCATGGAACGAAGATGGCTGCAAGACATCGTTGATGATCTGGAAATGGATGCAGCAGCAGCAGGCCATCTTGCTCACAACCGAGAGGCCTACAGGAGTGCTGTTTGGGGGGCAAAGTTCCGCAAGGGACATGCAACGGAATGAATGAACTAATCAAATGTAAGAAACGTTACAGTTGAAGTATTCAGAACACTTTTTTAAGTTTAGGAGTAATTTTGCGAATGAATGAAGTCAAAGAAATAACAAATACTAACAAGCTTGTTAAAACTTTCTCAATTAATGACTCTAAATTAGTTTGTGCAAAATCTGACCATGAAGTGTATAGAGTACTGTAACGTCGTTTTCTCACGAGTAATTTATGGAGTTGTCTCTCCTGATTAGGTATATACTAACCCACACTTGACCTCAGAATCATGGCTTCATCATTTGCTCTATTGTCCCTTTATGTATTTCTATCAACCATTCTTTTCATACTTCATGCGGCCTCTTAGCCTGTGTATGATATTTATATGAGATGTGTCTATTCCTCACCTCATCTTCATCCTTATTTTCATTATTTAGATACCTCTGCCGTGAGAAAGTTAAAAGCAGAAACACGGTTTTTTTCTTCTCAGGTTTTTCGTAATACTTATCCTGTACTTGGTTAGCGGAACTATTTATATGGTGGGAGTCAAGAAGGCGGAAGGGCGGGAAAGAGTGCCAAATATTAACTTCTGGACAGCAGTACCTGGCCTGGTTAAGGTATGAATTTACAGGCACTGTCTGGTTACAGTACGAGTCTTGGTCTGATTAATGTATGAATCTACATAGTAAGTCTAATATTAGTATAGTGCTTGATCTGGTTTAGGTATGAATATGCAGACATTGTCTAGTAATAGTACAGTGCCTGGTCTGACCTAGATATGAATTTGCAAACATTGAGTTCCATTGAAAACGTAGCGATATCCCCTTCACCCAGTGACAGATGTGTGTGCCGTGTGGCTCAGCCTGTTGTCAGATATTATATACATTTGCAAAGTGTCTTTTCCCCAATACTAGTTTGCTGGGTACCAATTTCTACAGCTGAACTGACTGGAATATTGCCGTAAGAGTCCGAAGTTCGAGTGACGATTGTTCTCTTGTCATTTTTCTTTATCTAACATGCTTCGTCTAATATTTTGTAATGGCTGACCATACAACACTGCGCTCTGCTACTTTACAGCTCTGTAGTGACCTGTGCACACAGATAACTTAGAGAATTTTCTTTGAACAATAAATATACATAGTAGTAATGGAAATACACAATTTCAATAAGCTTATTTCAGAAGAAGAATTGTACATATTGTCTGTATACAAGATGTGTTTAAAAAAGAGCGAACTTTTGCTACAAGGCATAAGTGCTCATATGACAGTATTTTCAGCACTGTCCCCTTCAAAGTATTCCCATCCACAGGCAATACATCGTTCCCACTGTTTCTTCTACTGTTGGAATGCTTCCTGGAACGGGTATTCTCTTATGGCACGCAGTTCTCTTATCATATTTTCGTGAACCTCCTTTATGGTTTTGAGAAGACATCCTTTCAAAGTGCTTTTAAGTTTGGGAAACCAAAAAAAAAGTCTGCTGGGACTACATCCGGAGAATAGAGTGGATGGGCACAACGTATGTCTGATGTTGTGTCAGATAAATGCGGATGAGAAGCGACGCGTGAGCAAGATATTGTTATGGCGTAACTTCCAAGTCTGGTTTTTCCACAATTTGGGCCTATTCCTGCATACAGCATCTCTAAAAGCGCTAAAATTTCCCGGAACAACTGCCTGTCTACCACCATCGGACCACGTGGTACAAATTCATAGTGGACAATGATCTCGCAATAAAAAACACAAAAAATAAGATCTTGATCTTTGACCGACCGTCTGTGCTTTTCTTTTGTTTGGTAGAGGATATGCTGTCCAAATCAACTGCGAACATCTTGGGTCTAACATTTTAGCCACAAACCCATGTCTCATCTCCTGTTACGGGTTTCTTAACAAAATTTCCATGATCATTTGCACTGACAAGCAGTTCCTGAGTGATTTAAAACATTGATGGCAAGATCCTATGCTGATGATCAATTCTTCAGCAACTTCTCGGACAGTTAAACGACTATTTCCATGAAACATAGCACGATCTCTCTCGATATGGTCGTTGTCTATTGATGTGGTAGGTTGTCCAGGCCTGGGATCTTCACCTACTGACGTTCTTCCCTTCATAAAACGCTTAATTCTTTCATTTCTCAATTAATTTTCATGCTCAGGCAGAATAAATTTTGATAAGAGATTTTGGTAGAAAGAAAGTAGAAGGAAGTTACCATGTAGTTTAAAAATATGGGGTGGATTAGAAATATGTCATTTTCCCCATTTATTTAGATTTTATGTAAATATCGATCTGAGTATTGATTCATATAGGTGTCAAGATCCACCAGAATTACCAGTGTTCTTTTAGTGCGAAAGAGTCAGACTTGCTTGCTTAAACATTTGCCATGTCTGTGTAAAATGTGTATGCAGCAAAGTTTCACAACCACACTCACACACACACACGCACACGCACATGCACACACAGGTACATGCTCCTTCTTTGTTACTAATCAAACGAAAAGCTTATGCAAGTTTTGGCTTCGGCAGATGTAGCTCGACGACTAATGCTCACAGCGAACGGGGAAAAATGGTAACTTGTTTGTCAAGAATTGCCGCTAGGTGCGCTCAGTCGCCACATCCCACCCTCTGTGTCGCTTGTGCGCTATATAATATTCGCTCTTTTTTTTTAAAAACACGTCTTGTAAACTGTTGTCTTGTATTCAACATGTATTTTTTATATTGAGAAAAAAAGTCAGTAATCCTGGTTGATAGTATCTTTCTTTGAAGGATGCTACATAATTTTATATTTTGAACATATTTCTGTAATGATTGACAGTGCATGGGGATTATAGTTACACTGAGGTGTTTGCAGTTTTTTTTTCCTTTTTACATTGAGCTGTTTGCAAAGTTTATTTCCTTGATTTCAGGATGGCTTTATTTTTACCGTGACCAGAGGGCGACAACAGGGATACACCAAAATATAAAAAGAGATCAACATCCAGGATACCTCAAGATATAAAAATAGATCAACATCCAGCATACCTCAAGATATAAAAAGAGATCAACATCCAAGATACCTCAAGATATAACAAAATACTACCATGAATTATACACCAAGCTGTAACATGAGATTAGAAGCTCCTGTAAATTGTAAATTGGACTGAACCGAACATAGATATTTGTAACAGTAGGTCATGGAGAGAATCATCATCATCATCATCATCATGTGCCGTGCAGACTGGAGTTGGCTATTATGCTTCTCCAGAGTACACGATCCTTCATGCAGGTCATCAGCTCACTTGGTGATCTCCTCTCACACCATCCCGTCAGACTGTCCAGTATCATTTCTCTTGGTCTTCCTCTTGATCTTCTTCCCTCTATTTTTCCTGTTATAATATTTTCGATGCCCCCTTTTCTCACTGCATGTCCTATGAAAGTACATTGTCTCTTTCTTATTTTTTTCACAAGATTTTTTTTTTTTGTCTCTCCAGCTCTTCTCATACATTCTTCATTAGTTACTTTTGCTGTCCAGGGGATTCGCAACATTCTTCTAATAAACCACATTTCTGCTGCTTCCAATGATTTTTGTGCAGACTTGCCTATTGTCCATGATTCACTTCCATATAACAAGATAGGTTCAATATAGCATTTTAGGACTCGTTTTCTAACATTCATTGATAAGGATGTGTTGCATAATATGTTTCTCATTCTCTGAAATGCAGTCTTTGCTTGGCCTATTCTGTTCCTAATTTCTGTTCTGCATTTCCCATCTGAAGTTATTACTGCTCCAAGGTATTTGAATTTCTGCACCTGCTTTAGAATGTTCCGTTTAATTGTATACTGCATTTTGGTGGATTCTGTTTCTTAGATATGACCATAGTCTCTGTCTTTTTTGATGTTCAAAATAAGGCTTTTCTGTTCACTTCCTTTAGCGACTTTATCCATGAGATTTTGCAAGTCTTGATGGTTCTCAACTATCAGTACTGTATCGTCTGCAAATCGAAGGTTGTTAATATTGCAACCTCCAATTTTTATGCCTGATTCTGTGATGATCGTTCTTAGAATATTCTCGCTGTACAGA
This sequence comes from Achatina immaculata, assembly GCA_009760885.1. Taxonomy (NCBI): domain Eukaryota; kingdom Metazoa; phylum Mollusca; class Gastropoda; order Stylommatophora; family Achatinidae; genus Lissachatina; species Lissachatina immaculata. Next base: position 109,418,217 of record CM019691.1, on the reverse strand, counting down.
GAAAAAAAGGTCTGGAGATAGTACACATCCTTGTCGCACCCCTTGTTGGAGAGAATGACCACCTTAATAACACAGTCTCTTCTGAATCTTAAAGAGAACCGTGCTTCAAGAATTGCCTGCCCTCTAGATCTAAGCTATATGTTTCGTATACTTCCATCTAAATTCATTAATTCTTTCATCCTCTATTAACCGCATCCCATTGACTCAAGTCATTATTTCCTCTGTTTATAGCACATTCACGATTTGATCTTCTACTTTTCTCTGATATAGCACATCCATGATTTAGACCTCTACTTTTCTCTATTAATAGCAGATCTATGATTTAGGTCTCTACCTTTCTCTGTTAATAGCACATCCATGATGTAGACCCCTACTTTGCTCCGTTAATAGCATGTCTCTGACCTAAACCTTAAACTCTTGTACTATCTTATTACTCCGGTTATACAGTTATATACAGAATATACAGTTACATAAATCATTTCATCACGAGGTGAAAGGACAAATTTTGGCTAGTTGGTCACCGATTTTAGCGTGTACAGAGTCTGTTGGCATCATGGCCTAGTGGGACTTTTCGGGTGTAACAGTTCATCAATATAATAAAAGTAATAATAGTAACAGCTCTGGCAGCTATTTTTGTATATAAACAGTAGCAGTAATGAGAATATTAAGTATAATAGAATATTGTTTTCTTTATTCGCCATTTATGGAACATTCATAAAAAGCGATAATATGCCTACTTATGAAACGTCTATGGAATAATGTAATGTACCTGTACAGACTAGACGGCTAAAACACTGTACACATACAGTACTGTATTTCAGCTAATGCATCTGGTAAGGTTGAGTAGGCTAATACAGTACTGTATACATAATACTGTATAATAATACGTTGTAAATGTGTACTACTGTATACATAGGCTAATAAAGTTTGGAAATCTATGCTTACCGTAACTGGAGCTTGTAGGGTTAACTTAGTGTTTGGTGATTATGAAGACTGTTGTTGGTACAGTTCTGTGCTGTACATCTTCCTCAGCTTTCCGAGCCAGTAAGACTCCTTCCTGCAAATAAAGGTCGCCTCTATTCCTTCCTACTCCTAATCTTCTCTCTCCAGTTGGTGACACCACTTTCCTGTATATCCTCTTCTATGTTATCACTAAATTTCTGTCTTGGTCTGCCTCTCTGCCTTGTTGTGCCTGGATATTTATATGCTTCTGTCTTCCTGATGGCCACATCTCCAATAATTACATAATCTAGATCCTTCTGTCCCTGATTTCCTGATTATCTTCATACACTCTGTCTTATCGTGTATTATGGTCAGGCTCACTTTTAGTGCCGCATCTCTCAGAAGTATAGTATTGGTGACTTCTTGTTTAGTCTCTCTCGCTAAGTCGATATCGTCAGCATATCCTAGTATTTTCTTCTGTTAACCTCATTCCATAAGCTTTTGTCACATGTGTTAGTCTCCATACATTACCGTTAAATGTTCATGCAGACTTCCTTTTCCTGTGACGTGTTCACGTGATTCTTCTTTTGTAATCTTTGCACTGGCATCTCCTAGTACAAGGTGTCCGGGTGAATGTCTATCAATAACAGAACTAAATATTTCAACAACCAATAACGATAAAATGGTCCGGTTTCGTTTCTCTGAAGCAGAAACCCATCAAGTTTTAAGAGCAGCAACAGAAATTCACTTTATCGACCTTAACAGGTCTCGAAGTGTGCTACTTTGGGTGCTCAACAAATGTCAAGGCGGCACTCAACAAATGTCAAGGCGGCACTCAACAAATGTCAAGGCGGCACTCAGCCTCAGTCCATATGTTATGTAACATCTGCTTGACACTGATTCATAAGCAGCAATTATTCTTTGTTAGGGATCGTCCAAGTCCTGCACAGGAGTTTGGTACACAAGACTCTTGATGTACCCCCATAGAAAAAAAAGTCGGTGGTGTAGACGTGCAGTAACGCTTTATATTGTGCATGTAATAAATAACTAGTAGTAGTGATACGAAAAAAAGATAACGCTGACACTTTATTTGATTACTGAAACTTGATATTTAAAAAACCCTTTAAGTCATAAAGTATTCCCAGTAGCTTTCAAACCAAAAATGTATAAACTGTTTCGATATTTATAGCTAAGTTGTAAATGTTCACCAAAACAGAAAATCTCAACACTTGCACACGATACATGGAATGTATGCTTGCTTGGACATATGAGCGTATGTAACTGTTCGGTAGAAATCCCATACATAAGTTGTATTTGTCATCCTCTTGAAATGAAGCTGTAAAATTGTGCTCAGTAAAGCCAGTTTTGTGGAGTAATTTTTAAAAAATGTTTCATATTTTGAAAGATTGTGACATCTACATTTTATTTTATTTCTTTGTTTCTTTACTGTTCCACCCCCCCCCCCCCACATACTTTAGTTTGTGGACAGTAGGAAGCTTTGTGGTTATATTGTAATACATTTTTTGTTTGGAAATGTTGAAAGATTGACCGCTGCACCCCGGACAAGTCCGTAAAAGCTCCAAGTTTTTCTTTGAATGAGGGACTCAGCAGGATATACGACTTCCGGAGCACCGGCCAGAACCATGAGGAATGAAAGAATGAATGAATGAATGAATAATCTTTATTTTTAAAGGGTAAAGAATTGGGCACGCAGTCTCGTCTTACACTCTGCCCTTCAAGAGCCAAGAGGCATTATATCCGGGACGGAGCACATCAAATTCATTTCGAGAACCCGTGTAGATATCGATTCAGCTTTTCCTGCTCATAGCATGTTTCGCAAGATAGAGAGGGGTTTGCTACGTTACGAATGGGTTCAGCTCTTACGACAAACCAGGTGTCACCAGGTTTACGTGGATATATTGCCCAGGACATGCGGGAGTGAGTGGTAATGATGTAACCGATCATGTTGCCCTTAACGCTATTGCAGCAGATATGATTCATATGGATAGGATTGATGTACTGAAATCGAGGCCGAGGAACTGGTACAGGAGGAGGAAATGGCATGTTTTGATAATATATATCTATGAAGATGAAAGACAGAGGTGTGAGGTTTAGGCGTGAGCCTTAACCATACAGACACATACAGGACGAAGAATTAGAGAGAGGAGATAAAGTTCAGATTCACATGAATCCTATGTTAAAAAGATCAATAGAGCACTTAGCTTGAAAGAATATGTAGATTTTCCGACGCTCGTTCTGAAATTGTTCAGATGAAAATTCATCACGAGGAAGGGGGAAGGAAGAGTCGGGTGAGTGGCTGGTAGAATTTCGAGGGAACCACAACCAACAGCTGACTTTCACAGTTAGTGTTCATACTCTTCGGTGGTTACAGAAACAAGAGAGGAGAGTATGTGTGGTGTGCCCCAGACGCGATCATACTAATTCCTAGTTTCAAGACTCTTACTTAGTGCAGCATTGACAATGCTCTTGAATTATTTTGTTTATTTGTTTCCAAGTATTGTAATATTAATGATGTAAGTATTATTTCATCTCCATACAGAAATGATAAACTTTTCGCATCTTTTCATAATAAATTATAAAGTTTGCTATATTCGAATTGTGATAATTCTGTTTCACGCCAATATTTTGATGAAAATTGAGCTTTTTGTCCTAATTGTTGATATTTAAATGATAAATTTTGTTGCCACATGATGTGGTTATTTGTTTATTTTGTTTGAGATATGGTTGTGCTTTTATAACCACTGTTAAATGTATTCCTTGTTTAAAAGTTGCTGTTCTTTACATATTTTCTTCTTTATGGTATTTTAGAATATTTGTTTAAAATTTATATTTTAATTCAGTGATTCAATGGTTAATATTTATTTGCCTTGGGTTTGTGTTTATATTATTGGTGATGTATCACACATACATAACATACACACAAATGCACTAAAAAGTCTTCATTTTTAACACATAAAACATGTGATTACTTCGCCTTGGGCCACGCTGTGGGAACATAGCCCTCAGTGATGTAGTCTAATGGGAACTCTGTTTCTTAGGCTGACTTCAGTGAATCAGAAACTACAGTTAAACTTATCTTACAGTACTGTAGGTCGTATGAAGAGCTGGGCAAACAGCCATGGCCATCGACACTCACAAAGGGAAGAGATATTTCTGTAGATATCTTATCTTTGAAAACAACAGCAAAAACTAACATTGGAAAAAAAATCAAAGGAAAAGACTTGAAATCAAGAAACCAGAACAGGCATTGTAGGACGCTTACTGTCATTACTGTAACTATAGTATCAGAATAGATCAGTACTTCAGAGAGTATAAAGTAACAAGAACTAATCAACAGAAGCCACACAAAAGTCAAATAACAGGACTACCCATTTTCTCCGTACGCTGTAACTCCACTTAATATAATCAGTGATATCGCGTATGTTATCACCTGCAGAAGTTATCATACTGCATACATAAGAAAAACGGGCTAATGACTGGATTAGGAGGTGGTATCTGCGAACATTTTTAACATATTACACACTGCATAGATCAGGTCACAATCATTTCAGGAACATGAGATATAAAGTTGTGTCTGATTTTCAAGTTACCCATCCACACAAGTCAGTGAGTGTATGCCACAAGTTGTTTTCAACATTAGTCCTCCCACCTAGAGTGACTTGTCCCAAGTCCCATATATTGTGGGACTGGAGAATGAATGATATTCTTCATCCACCAGCAGCCGTGTATGTAGCATAATCCAGACTGGCTCATTGTGTACAGATATATGTTGTCTTTCTTTCAACACAGCGCGTACCTACTCGCTCATCTTTACCTAACCTTTTATATTCCGACATTCATAATCTGAACATAACATTGCCTCCCTAGTAAGATTTCATCTACCCATTCCTTCATTCTATTATACAAAAGGTGTATTTTTGAAAAAAAAAACGGACTGGTTTAATACTGGCCAACCGGCACAGACGACGCACTGCGGTTACTGATTGAATGCCAGGTCATCGGAACTAACTGCCATTTGCACCGTTCCGTTTTGAGCGTTAATTGTCGGGCTACATCCGCGAAATGAGTACCGTGAACAAGCTGTTCATCGCATTATGAAGAATGAATGAATGAATGATCTTTATTTTTTAAGGGTAAAGAATTGGACACGCAGGCCCGTCTTACATTCTGCCCTTCATCACTCCATCTTTCATTCTTCCCACAGACTCCATTACATTAGGAAAAGAACAGAACCTTCAAGAATATGCGTGTGTGTGTTTGTGTGTGTGTGTGAAATTTTGCTGCGAACTTGTTAAAAGTTTTACAGAGACATGACAGATACTTAATCAAAAAAAAAAACAAAACACAACGGATAGGACACATGAGGTGACTGCAGTTCAATAAGTGGTTCAAGGGTTTTAAAGAGCGAAAAACGTCGGCAGGTGAACATCCCAAACCTGGCCGGCCTTCCACATTAACAGACGACGACCATTTCGAGAGAGTTCCTGCTGTGATTCACGGAGATCGTGGTTTAACTGCCCGAGAAGTTGCTGACAAAGTGTGATCCGCATAAATGTGCATAAAATATTTCCATCAAATTTTGACTGAAAAACTTCAGATGCAAAATTCGTTTCGTGTTTGCTGACTGACGATCAGTAAGAGAATCAGTGTTGAAATCAGTCAGAAACTGCTTGTCATTGCAAATATTCATTGAAACTTTTTTTTTTTTGTCCTGGTGGTTCGAACTCCTTATGGACACTTTTAGAGTAAAAAAAAAACAATGAGCATCGATTCCATCTTCGATTTGCACATTTAATGGGCGCCCTGCGTGTTGTTCATCCCCAACGGTCCCTCTTCCTTCGTTGAACGTCTTGTGCCACCAAAACACTTGCGCTTTCGATAAAGCATCATTCCCATAGGCTTTCTGTATCATAGGAAGCGTCTCGGTGGCGGATTTTTCAAGTTATTATTATATATATTACACAAAGCTTTATCGCTGCTTGATACTCCTCTACATTTTGACCGTTACGCGACGCTTAAACAGCTGTCCACTTCGCAAGCGATTCGCACTCTGTAAAAGCTCAGAGCCAAATTACGAGATATCGACCTTTTACCTAACATCCCCCATTAACCTTCAGACCCGGATAATCCACCCCATCCCCCGCCCCTGGCCCTGGTGATTGGCTTAATAAAATGTCTCATTACTTGCCGGACGCATATATATATATATATATATATATATATATATATTGTGTATACATCAAAAGACGTCGATGGGCCTATCTAGGCCACGTTCTCAGAATGGACGAATCCAGACTCCCTCACCAAGCCCTCACATGGTCAGCGAAGGGCAAAACAAAGCAAGGCAGACCAAGGGAGACTACGTAGAACCATCACTAGAGAGTACAACTTTGGGATTCAAGTCCATCCAAGACCTACAGCAGACGGCGGCAAGTCGTCAGACATGGAAAGATATGATTTCCGCCCTATCAGCCAATGTTAGCCTAGAAGAAATATCAATCAATGGAAATATATATATATATATATATATATATATATATATATATACGTATATATATATATATATCGCAGAATTTAATACAAGAACAAGAAGTCCCTCTGACTACTTGTTTACCCGAGAATCTCTAGATTATGGTCCCTAACAAATTTTATGAATCGGTCAAAGTCTTTCTTCTGATGTACTTGATTATGTCATTTTCCGATTACATAAGCTTACTCATTCTTGCTTGCATGTGACACGTCTTTAGAGTCCCCTGACTTGCATTCTCACTCTAGTTAAAACAGTCTCTCACACCACACTTTGCCAGTTAACCCAGTAACTTCTCTCATTTTGACTTAGTTATTCATTGATGCATTTATCTTCTCCAAACTTGATTCAAGTTAACCCTCTTTTATTTTAAGGTTTGGACTTTCATCATTATTATCTGATACTTCTTCTCCTTCTCCTACTACTGCTGCTACTACTACTACTACTACTACTACTACTACTACTACTACTACTACTATTACTGCTACTACTATTACTGCTACTACTACTACTACTACTACTACTACTACTACTATACTACTACTACTACTACTACTACCTCTTCTTCTTCTTCTTATTCTGTTTGTCCTAATGTCCTCATCTCTCTTTTTATTCTTCTTTTTCTTCATAGATACCTATGCAAAGTGCCAAGAATAACTGAATCTCCTAAAGGGTATTGGTGCGAATATGACTGATAAACATAAGACAGGCCGCCGTAACTAGCCCCTTGTCTGTCGCAATACTGTGTTTCAACAGCTTCACTTTACTGGCTGCAAAGGACATCAAGTTCGTAGTTCCAAGGAAGAAGAAGAAGACGAAGAACAGCAGGAGTAGGAGGGGGAAGAAGAAGAAGAAGGAGGAGGAGGAAGCTGAACCAATTATTAAGAAAGTAGATTACAAAAAGCATTAAAGAAAGTAGATTACCAACAATAATAAAATTAGCATTTCATACTGAAGTTACCGTCCTCCGAGTTTATCTACAACGACGTGGCTCTCATGTTCCGTCACAGCATCTGATCATGGTCGCTTCATGAAGTTTTACTTATCTTATCTTATATCTTATATCCTTCCCGTGCCGTTAGACGTCACATAGGGCTCGCAAAGTAGTTCGCCAATTGTGCTAGTTTTACTAGCTACATTAAAATCATTAATTTTAGTCGCTTCACAAAGTTTCAACAACAATCTCAAAATCAAAGAAATACAGTATGAAAATTTTGACGCTCATATAATCTGAGGATAAGTATGATGATAACTGCAGGAAAATTAGTTCTGGTAGGATATAGTTATACACGTGCTCCTTCTTGTTGTTCTAGCATTGTTACTCTTCACGCGGTGGCCTCTATGATGACAGGGGTGGGACATCGGTTCAACAGTAGTAGTACATTTTCTATTCCACTTAAGCAGGTACTTCTGGTTGACCTGAACTTCCACAACACAGAGACAATCTTTACATCAAAATGCAAGAAGACCTATGTTTATTTATATCTCAGCAATATTCTGGCGATAAACACAACATCCTCATCCAAACCTACACTCTAGCCTGCTCGTAATCTGTTCTCTTTACAGCACACACTCCAGCCAAGACCTGAATTCCAGTTTAGACTCTCACACTAACCGTGACCGTGACAATCAACCCCGCCCCTATGTTAATATGTGCTGATATAAAGTTGGGTCAGCTACGACAGAGGAATAACCCAGTATACACTGCCTTACGAGTATAGAAGGTTATGGTGTAGTTTAAACAAGAAATGGAAAGTAGAATGAAAAGGGGACATAAAAAGCAACAGAAGATAAGAACAGTGAAGTATTTGAGCAGCTCTTACAGGCCACGGACAACCTGCAGCACAACAACCCTGTATTTCATTCTGCAGTAATCTTCTGGTCCTGTCATAAAATGAAAGTTGTGGACATACCGGAAGGCTTTTCGAAATCTGCTGGATGGCATCAAAACTTACTGACTGATTGTGGTTGTGTGTGTGTGTGTTTTTGATATGGTGAAAATAAAATTAAAGATACAACATATCCCAATAAAAAAGTATATCCAAAATGGCATTAGTTTTCCTTCACATAACAACACTGTCTAAAATTATGGAGGGTTATATATTTTATACATTTAAAAAAGCACAATAACATTTATGTTTGGGATTCAAGGTTTAATCTGACTGGTTGATATTGTTCATCCGTGCATAGTGAGATCGCACTGTTATATCACTTTAACTCAGAACTTTCACTTGGTGCTAACGAACGTAGAAATCACCATTCAGGTTCCTTTATAATATCTTGTAAGAGTGCAAACAAATTCTCTTCTCTTATTGCCATCTGCGGGCAGTGTATGCATGGTATCCCGGCTGTTGTGCGTGTTGTTCATCTCGACTTCTACAGTTCCTCACTAGGTTGTCTTTATCAACCTCTTTCTCTCTTCTTCGGGTCCTCATTGCAAGACTGTGAAGGTAAAACAATTTGTAATGTACTGATAATTTACACTTGCCACCTAAGTGTTGGAAGTCTTAGATATTTTGTTAAAGAATGTTATACCAAATATTTTCTTGTTTCTAAAATCAGAAATGTATTTTCATTTAATTAACTGTGGCCCAAGAAAAATTTATTATTTTTTTTTATCATATAAAGCACTCAATCGTCTTTTTATTGTAAACTGAAGCGCTTCAGTAAATGAAATGAACATCTCTGCCGCATGTACAGTTTATGTGTATTTGAATTACTTTGACAGTCGTGATCAATGCATGACCAGCCGCTCTTATTAGGTTGTTTGGAAAAGTCGTAGGGTGACGTGTTGTCAAGCACTTTGTTCCATGATTTATACAGTAGTAAAGCGTACAACAATATATCCGTACAAAAAGAAATTAATATTGAAGAAGGATGGCTAGTAAAGAAGACTAAACAGAGAAAACTTAAATATTTTGGACATATTAAACGTCATATTAATTTACAGAATTCAGTCTTAGAAGGGTACATAATGGGAAAAAGAAAGAGAGGAAGACCAAGGCGAAGATGGCTGCAAGACATCGTTGATGATCTGCAGATGGATGCATGATCTGCAGGACATCTTGCATACAACCGAGAGGCCTATAGGAGAGCTGTTAGGGAGGCAAAGTTCCGCAAGCAACATGCAAATGACTGACGGACTGACTGACTGAATACGTACACGTTATTATCAAATAATCTGGTTGTAGGTGAAAACCAGATTAAGTAAAAACGGCCACTTACAAAGTTATCTCAGTTGTGGAGCTGAAATGCCCTGAGGATGATAATGATGATAGTTAATAAGATAAAGGCCATTTCAGAGACTTGGAAAAGAAAAAGGAGGAAAAGAATTTGTAATAATGTCACCAAAAATTTCATCGAAAGGTGTCCAGAATCAGATGAAAGACTCAAGGAGTATCAACCCAGATAAATATCCCCGGAACGAGAGATTTCATCGGTAAATGACATTTAAAAAAACAAACCACAGTTTATGATCCAGACGAGTTGAAGATCTCCTACTTGTTTATCACTAGTATAATTGTTGGTCCAGTGGAGTCAGGAAAATGGGAATTTTCGCTTTTTAACGCTCCTTTATTCGGTCACAAAGTACTGTAAATTTAATACAGTTACTCGCTGACAAATAATATGATAAAACTACCATGTCCATTGACTAAAACATGTTGAATAGGAAGTCATTTCTGAATATTCTTCATCTTCAAGTCAGCTCAAGTCGGGCCTTTAACCATATCTCAGTCTTAAAGGCTATAGATTAAATTCATACAATCTGTGTGACCATTGAGCAATCTCTGCTAATTTTCTACAATCACAAAAAATATGCTGGAATGTTATATGTGACGTTATTATTTACAGAATCAAATACCACTGACATCGATGTAAGCTTAATAACGTGTGACCTAGCCTTTCATCCAGTATTTATGCGACAGTTTGGGGGACTGTCGCAAGTTAATTTAAGTAATAGGAGATTGAAAAGTAAATTGTCCAGTAGCTTAAGTACCGAGAAGGCCAGATTGATATACGCCATTGGAAGTGACGTCACTTTCGTTAGTTCTACGCATGAGTGATCATATGATTTCCTACCCGAGAAAATTCATTTCAGTCGCGGGCTGTCGAAGTGATGACATCTCATCTGGACTCAGATAAGCCCCAGCCTTTTCCCAGGCTTTACGCCTGATAGAACCCAGTTTTCACTAGCACGACATATCCTGCCGTCCTGGGTGTATAGCTTCAAGAGGAAAATTATGTTTTGTTATGAGGCGAAAAAAAAGAAGATAAACCTAGGAGAAAGAGACCACTGTGTTAAGGAGATAACTCATGTTCCTAAAGGAGTTAACCATGTTTATGAGGAGAATATAAAACAGATTCTTTAGGAATTATTAGGATGAGGAGACTATAAGACAGATTCTTTATGAATTATTCGGAGCTGTCATGTGGGAATGATACAGAAATAGTCTTATGTGTTTCATCAAGACTTCTGGCTAAATCGGGCGCAGGCCTGTGTAAAATCGCAATAAACCTTGTTGTTTCCATGGCAATGATTTTTTAATTTTATTCTACATTTTTGTATTATTTATTATTTTTGTGTTGGTGGAGTGCGTGGAGAACGAATTTGCTTGGTGTTATGACGCCGGTAGGAACGTAAATGTTACATGCCTGAGTTCCCCTGGTTAGGGTTAGGCAAAGGAAGTGACAACAGGTCAAAATCCTCAGCTTCTAGGAGAAGTCTTATGTCGCCAGTCTTGGTCCTGCTATCCGCCCTGTCAATAAAGCCCCACAGTCAGCTGTCACTCACTGGAATCACGACAATGACAATCACGTGCTCCACAGCAGCACACATCTCTGTAATATCATCACATCATCATCATCATCATCATCTCTCCATTCCCGCGCATCCAGTCACGCCATCACATTTATATAAAATGTGAACATGGCACATTGTTCATGTCCACCCACTGTAAGTCTAGTATTGAGTCCAGTATTCATCGAGAGCGCGAACAAAATCTTATTGTCATTTTCATCTTGTCTTGACTTCTCTGGCCAGTTTAGATGTCTCAACTTTCTGCTCATAATCAATGTTATCTGCAAGCTATGCCTTTTTGTTTCCTACAGTGGGCCCCACACAGTTTTCTAGTCCAGAGTTTTTCAATAGGTTTTTTTTTACACTCCCCATCCCATCTCCAGAGACAACAGCTAAAAGACGTAAATGACATGTGTCTGTAACAATGGGGTTATGAAGAAAATTTTAATGCTAAAAAAGGCGCCACGAGTATAAAAAATGTTGAGAAACCTTGGTCTTTGCTGTGTTTTAATATCTTAGCTCGTAGCCACAGTAACCGTATACGAGTAACAGGAGAGCGACTTCCATTGCTGTGAAGAATGATTGAGTGTTCTAACCCCTTTCAATGTATTTTTTAGTTTCTGGATTCTCGAGCATGTTGCCTACAGTAAAAGTTTGAGATATGTGCTTTTTTATCTTAAAGTTGTGTTACATTTTATTTCTGTAGATACATAATCAGTTACTCTGGGTATGATATAAATACATTGAAAATATGAGGCCAAAGTGCGGTGAACAACAACTTATCAATTTTTATAGTGCATATCGCTGATCGGTGCAATCAAATTTGTTATAAAAGTCTAGTAATGAATGATCTTTTAGTCTTTCGGTCATTTTACCGTAACAAGCACTGTAATGCATATAGAACAAAAGCGTGTACGTTTAGGAACACTTAAATACGTACGCTAGTGATAATAAAACATTATTATTGTTTTTACTTTACTGAAAATAGCAACACAATCTGTGCCTCAAACAGGAGACTGGAAATACTTCGGAAAAGACTGTGTTTCTAGTATTTTCTCGCAGATTTAATACAAGAAACGAATAAAATATTCTGGAATCCAATATTTCAGAGAAATGAATTGGCGAATAATTATGGTTTCTTTGGCATTGCTCATAGCCACTAAACTCACTCACAGTCAGAACATTAATTACTGCACCTACAACGCGGCAAACTGTTCTTGTGAAACTAACTTGGGATATATCAGCCTGAAACCTTTGGCATCGGACAGCCCGTAAGTGTGTATAAAGTTTAGGAAAGTGAATGATCATTATAAGATATCTTAACATCCTATCTTTAATTTCTCATTATAAAATTAATGAGTTTCACTCACCTTGCCTCGTTTACAATGTGCCATCTATATCAGTCATGAAAAAAAAATTATCGGACTTTATCAATACTCTTCCATTGTTTTCCTTTTGTAGCACAAGCACGAATTTACATTTGAAAAACTTGTAACTACTGGACGAAATAAGAAAAACAACACATATATTCTTCTTCCTCGTTCTCCTTGGAGAAAGTGTGACTGTATTGTGTCACAGTTTACAACCAGGCTGTGATATCTGCGCCTTTCGATTAATCACACTTGAACTTGGACATGGCGTATTTTAATAACCTTCTCAATCTCTAATTAATTTTGTCTGTTTTCAGGTCTTGATCAGCTTTGATGCGTTAGCCCTAATGCAGGGAGTCAGATATGGGTCAATGACCACTGTCTCGTTCGGCCTCCCACTGAAACTGAGATTTATGCTGGATGGAAAATGATAAGGCCTAGTGCGAGGGGCACTGAGACTAAACAAAAAAAAGCTCACACATAGCAAAAGTGTGATTCAGAGATTTATTTTCTTAGACGTTAAGCTGTGATCCATTTACACTCGCTGTCCGGGCCCTAGGCTTAACTTATTAAGAGCCTTCCCCTCCAATTTATGTCGTTCATCATCTGAGATATGGCTTGATTCTTCTCTGGCTGTGATCTGTAATGTTACTATATGACATTTTATTATACAGATCAAACAGAACTGATGTGTAATTGTCTTTTGGATAACATAACGTACTGGTGAACAGTAATAGCTATAAATGACTGTCACATGAAATAATAATCTTATTTGTAAATATTTTTCTCTTATCACTGGGCCCAATACCCTGTCGGGCCCCGAAGCTTAAGCTTTTTGAGGCTAATGGATAAACCGCTACTACTCACATGCCAAGATTCAATCCACTCTCATGCTAAGATTCAATCCACTCTCATGCTAAGATTCAATCCACTCTCATGCTAAGATTCACTCCACATACATAAGTAGATTCAATTTATAGATAGGATTTAATGTGTATCTTAATTAATAGTGCACACGCCTCTTTGTGATTTATTTTACGTGAGAAATCACATCGTTTGTCTGTAGCAGAATCTTAAGTTGTCCATGATTTTATTGTCAATTTACTTTGCATATATCATGTATTCATGACTTTTATGTGCATTTTCTAGTATATTTTTTTCTTTCTGAACCATCTACTTACTTAACGTACAGCTGATAAAAACAGGAGACATACATACATACATACCTACATACATACATACATACATACATACATACATACATACATACATACATACAGACAGACAGATAGATAGATAGATAGATAGATAGATAGATAGATAGATAGATAGATAGATAGATATAGATAGATAGATAGATAGATAGATAGATAGATAGATAGATAGATATAGATAGATAGATAGATAGATAGATAGATAGATAGATAGATAGATAGATAGCAGCAGAGGCAGAGCTAGAGATGGAGATAAGATTTGCATGAGATAACATGTCAGAACGAATCTTTAAAATAAATTAGTGAAACATTTAGACAAAGAGCGTACAAAAAGAGCTACGTGTTTAACTGTTCATCTATTTTTCTTGTTTTCATCTGTTGTGTTATTATTGTATGTTGTCCTCGAAAAAGGCATTTGCAGAAATATTGGATTATTGTATATATATTTTTTTATTTTTGTCGTACTCATCTTACTGTAACAGCATATCATTTATTTTTAGTAGATTAGATTTTCGTAGGGTTAGTCAAAGGGATGTAACTCTACTTATGGTAAAGATAGGTATAGTAGGGCCCTTTTCAGTATCGTTACATGTTTACGTCACATTCTAAAATTAGAATGTTCACCTTGGAAATGTTTGTAAAACATAATAGTCTGCCTGTTTGTTTAAACAGCAGGTAAAAACTAATGTCCTAATGGAGTGTTGCATGGGATATTTAAGTAGGGAAGAATTTAGTCATAGTATTAGGAAGATTCCCGAGGAAAAAAGTTTAGGGAACAAAAGTTCAGGGCTTGAGTCAGTTTTGTGAAGACGCACGAAGTACACATTTACCTGGCACGGAAGATTACCATGAAATAAATAAATAAAAAGGTGGTCTTTCTACCCAGGTTAAGTAGATTTTAATCTACAAACCCTCACCACACACGTGGTAAAGTTGTATAGCGAGCCCATGCGGGCACTAAAAAAAAAAAAACGGAGTACACACAAAAAGAAAAAAAAATCTCGTGTTATAGTGAAGGTCATAACAAATATCTTTTGCTTGAATGTGAATTTCACGGAGAAATAGTTCTGGAAGGATAGCAGAGAAAATGTCTGTTAAAAAAAAGAACTCAGAGCTGAGTTGAAGGGTTATTATGAAGAAAGTTAGAGATGTAGAAGTTATGTTCGAGTTTTTTCTAGAAGTCGCTGTTAAGTAGAAGTTTTCCAGTCATGCCTTAGATTCATTGCTAGTTTTTGTTAGCACGAATGTAGTCAGTTTAATAATATTATTATTGACAAGACTGAAAGTGTTACAATGGTTCTCACCTTTTTGAGGATGTGTTGTATTGTGGATGATTTTTGGAGTTTCGTAGAATTGTACGTAGTGTCTTCATTTGCAACTACTCTGATGTTGGTTATTATTTCCTTCCCCATGGCATTGCTCTCATGCCCTGGAAGTACAGTGTACTTTTTGCGATCATCCTGCCATGTTGGCAGCTCTCTGTTTTGCCTCATCCACATAGTTCATCCAACATTCTATTCATTCAATACATGTTGACTTTGTATTTTAACTTGAACTCTTGCTTCCTTCATGAGTTCAAATATGAGTCTAGTCTTGTGTGTGTGGAAAGTGTTGTGACACTCTGTGGTTATTGTAAAGATGGTGAACCTGGTTTTGTTGATGAGTCACGTAGTGTATAATAATGTGACAATCTGCCGCTTGGTTTAACAAGTACCAAGCTTACGGCAACAACAACATGTAATAAGTCAGCACAGTAGTTTTCAAATATTTAATAGCAACAGACCACTCTATACAAGTGCCATCTTTTCACACTCGTATTCTCCTAGTAGCTGCGCGCTGGAGGGAGCCAGAAATACTATTTGCAGCTGATGCTAAATATTCCACCATCTAATTGAAGAGAAACAAATACTAGTTTATTACTTTCTGTCTCTCTCCTTCCTATCCACTTCCTCATTCTTTCTATCTTTGTGTCAAAACTGAACCGTAACCTCTATCTTTATTTCTATAACCAGTTTTACCGCACTCATCATTCCTCTTATTTCAGTCAGGTTGCCAAGGACGCCACTTCTGGTGCGACGTACTACTGGAATCCTTGCATTGACTTTACATTAGGAACAGTTACAGCAGGGGTAAGGTCTAATGACAAAATTATCCCATAGGCGTGTCTGTAATGCTACGTTTATCTCGTCCCGGTCTTTTTGGTTCAGTTTGTAAGCCAACGAACCTTAAGCAGAAAAATAAAACTAATAAATAATTTTAAAAATATAAAACCTTTTGACTCTTGACGCAGTATATCCAAACATTACACTTCTGTAATATTTCATTTTAAAAAATGTGGTCCTCTTCTTGTTGTTACAGTCAATGTTAATTATTCACACATGTTTTGTGTCACTGAGACGAGAAATGGTCAGATGAATTTTAATTGCGCATGTTTGTTGGTGCTTCGGCACTTGTCCATCTTTTGACATAGTCTTAGAACGTATGATTTTAATCTCTTCTGAGCAGTCACTTTTCTTGCTTGTAAGTAGGGCCTGCTCTACCGATAGTGTGCAACACGTGCATTTTGCGCAAAAATGGGAAAAAAATGAGACGAACTTGAAAAAAAAAATTAAAATATGAAGATATATTATTTTAAAAAACACATTTTCATTTTTAACTGACCTCGAGTGCTCGTGGTTCGGACCAACGTTACGGGAAAAGGATTCAACGTGAACTGATTAGTTACAGAGCGTGCTCGAGATGTTTTATCTCGTGTTGTTCTCATTCTCGCAGCTAAGGTGTCATTGATTTCGCAATGTCATATAGAGAAAGTGTTTATTATTATTATTATTATTATTATTTAAACAGTTCAGAAATTGTATGTGTTTTTCTCAGCGTCAACACTTCGTTGGGGGATTCTTATAAAAACATATTTCAGTTCTCAGCACTAAGGTCACTACTACCCGCTTGGAATCTAGAATCGAAGCCATTCGTCCTGTAAAATATTCTACTGACGAATTTGTGATGTTTTAATAGAAACTGCCGACGATAAGTCAGTGGACAAAATGGCGTGACATGAAGTACTTCAACGTAAAGTCTGAGATTTACATTTTTGTGTTGTCTTGTTATATAGTACTATGTTTTAAACGAAATTAATGTTGCTAGTAAACTTATTTACGCTCAACAAAGGCCTAAACTCGATTGGAAGGACTTGCTATGATTCCAGTTGAGAGCGAAATCAGTCAAAACTTAAGACTACATTGATATCTTTCACATTTTGTGATTATGAAAGAAAAGATATATTCTCTATCAGCGCTATTCATTTACTTGAAACAACGGAAGTGCAATAACGCGAAGACATGTGTGTTTAAAACTAAATCATGTATGAACTGTTGTTTGCGGTTTACATGCCCTGCGTTCTGCACTTAATTAGCGCTGAGATGATTTAAGTAATATACCTAAGTTAATTTCTTTTAACGAATTCTCATTTCGTAATTGATCTATAGTTTATCCTATGATTTTGTTCATTCATTCATAAATTGCTGTTAATGTTATTTAAAGTTAATGGCCGGGTATGTTAAAGCGACCTTTAACGTATTCTGTTTTAAAATAGTAAAATTTGAGAAAAAAAAGGTGAGACCCACCAAGAATACAGGCTAAAGCCCTGCGATACTCTGAACCTCTTGTGGTCCTCTCGGGGATCTCGTGTGGTCCTTTCGGGGACCACGCAGGAGACCATGGGACCTAACGAGGACCACAGGCGTAAATTCAGTAGGATCACAGTGCGGTCTTGGTGGTAGAAGCGAACGAAGAAGAAGAAGAGAAAAAAAAGGTGGGGGGGGGGCAATGTATGCTACTACAAGGGAAGGCAAAATTCCTTCGGCAGACCTTGACTGTTAAGTGATCCAGTGAATTCTAAAATATTACTGCGTTCCAGTTTGTCATTGTGACGATTATGTCTGTTGTGATTTTCGTTTCGTTAGTTTTCAAGATCTTAGTTTTTTTTTTTTTTTAGATTTCTCGTTTGCTTGTGCTTCGGCATGTGTCCATCTTTTGACGTAGTCTTATAACGTGTGACTTTAATCTCTTCTGAGCAGTCACTTTTCCTACACAAATATAGTATACACAGGAAGTGCTTGTGATTGGACACTTCGCTGTCTTCTATGGTTAGCAAGAAAGATCTCAGCTGGAGGCACGGCATGTTTGTCAGTTCCAGGAATCAGAGCTGGTAATCCTGGTCTAATGCCAGAATAATGGGATAAACCTCGTCGTGGTGGAGCCTGACAAAAAGACAACCTCTCTTGTGTCCACTTCTGGAGTTAAAAACAAGCCACTGTAAACCACTTCTCATATAAACCAATGTAAACCACTTCTCATATAAACCAGTGTAAACTACTTCTCATGTAAACCAGTGTAAACCACTTCTCATACAAACCAGCGTAAACCACTTCTCATATAAACCAATGTAAACCACTTCTCATATAAACCGCTGTAAACTACTTCTCATATTAACTCATGTGGACTATACCTGCAAGACACTGTAAACCATTTACTAACTGACGTGGTGGCTGCATGTCCTGAGAGTCACAGCTTCTGACGCAGAGATTACAAATTTGCTGTTCTGTGAAAGAGAGCCTTCTGTGACAGCGCTACAAAATGTAGACACGAAAATACAAGTAGTGTGTTAGGAAGATTATTTTTAAAATATGGGGTGGGGTCGTGGGGAAGGTGAGAGTCCAGAAATAGAAAAAGGGGAGGGAGAGTGGGAAGAGGTAGAGAGAGACAGAGAAGGAAGACTGAGAGGTAGAAGAGTTGGGGGAAGAGAGAAAGGGGTGGGGAAATCTCAGAGAGAAGACAGAAAAAGAGAAAGGAAGAGAGGAGGGGAGGAGAGGAGAGATTTATTGAGGAAAGGGAGAAAAAGAGAGAGAGGGAAGAGAGAGAAAGATAGAGAGGGGAAAGAGTAAGAGAAGCGAGAAGGTAAGCGAGAGAGAGAGAGGGAAGGAAAGACAGAGAGAGAGAGAGAAAAGGAAAGACAAGGATAGATAGATAGATAGATAGATAGATAGATAGATAGATAGATAGATAGATAGATAGATAGATAGATAGATAGATAGATAGATAGATAGATAGATAGATAGATAATTGCATCTAGCATTAATTTTACGAGAGATCACATAAAATATTTTTGTAACAACATAATAAGATTACACATTAAACGAAGAATAATTCGGATAAATATATATTAATGACAGGAATAAACAACAAAAATAAATATTGTGGAGCATGACTACCAAAAAGATGTAATATAAAAAGAACAGAATAAATCTAGAAAAGAAAAATGAAATATCCAAACAGCTATAATGTTACTACGAGGGGCGTTCAGAAAGTAGCGCACCAAATCATTTTTTTCAGCAGCTATTTATTTTTAAAAAGCGTGAAATTTATACACAATATACATGGATATGTCATGTAAACATCGATATTATTCAACATAATCCCCATAAACTTGTACGGCTTTACACCAGAGCGAAACAAGTGTATGTATTCCTAGCCCTACCAGATTTTCTCTTGATTATGTAGCCATTTATTCGCTGCATGAATCACTCCTTCGTCATCTTCAAATCTTACCCCTAGGAGTGCATCTTTAAATGGACCAAACAGATGAAATCAGAGAGTGCTAATTCGGGACTACAGGGTGGATGGGGTAGTACAATCCAACCCAATTTGATTGTTGCTTCCCGTGTTGCCAGACTTGTGTGAGGGCGCGCATTGTCGTGAAGGAGAAGCAGGTCTGCTGGATTCTTGTGCGGCCGAACTCTGCGAAAAAGTTGATTGAGTTTTTTTTCAATGTCTCAATGTAAGCTTGCGAATTGATTGTCTCTCCTCTTGGCATAACATCCACAAGAATCACACCTTCAATGTCCCAAAAGACAGTGATCGTGACTTTCCAGCTGAATGAGTTGTCTTGAATTTCTTTCTTCCTGGTGATTGCGGATGATGTCACTCCATTGATTATCTTTTTTGTCTCAAGTTCAAAATGATGTGCCCAGGTTTCGTCACCTGTTACGATTTTAGCCAAAAACTTCTCTCCATCAGCATTGAAACGCACCAACAATTCAGAAGAAATTGCTTTCCTTTACAATCGATGGTCATTTGTGAGACTTCGAGGAAGCCATCTTGCGCAAACCTTAGAAAATCTGAGAGCTTTTATAACTGCATTTGTACTACCATTGCTGACTGACAGCTTTAAGGCCAATTGGTGAGTAGTGATACACCTATCAGTAAGAATAACGCCCTCAGCGCATTTCAATATTTCTGCATATTTTGGTGGCTGTGGCAGGACGTCCACAGCGCGGCCGATCATGCAACTCCTTATCTCCACTTATTGATTCTTTTATTCTCTGAACCAGCGACTGACTGTAATCCTGTCGACTGCAAAACTCCATACACATCACATAGACGCTTGTGAATGTTCACAATAGTTTCCTTCTCTGCAACGAGAAATTCTGTCACAATTCGCTGCTTATACCGCAAGTTGCTAATACGCTCCATTTCAACGGTTAAGACAGCCATATTCTTTGGCCAGTTGCGGTGCATTTAGTTCACACAATCGGCACGCGCCATATTTAAGGTGTGCAAAATTTCATGCTATCTTCATTATTAGCTGAAAAAAAAACGATGTAGTGTATTACTTTCTGAACACCCCTCTTAATATAATGGTTAAAGCGAAGAACAAAAAGAACAAGCGGGAATTAAAAAAAATAATTTAAGTAACACTCAATGAAATAATTGCTAGAAGCGTTAGTCATAATTAAAAGAGAAACGATATTTGAATAACTTTTAAAAATAATTACGGGAACCACTGTAAAGGAATACATATTGCGTATTTGTTTCAGTGAGTGAGTGAATGACTGAGCGAGTGAGTGAATCAATGAATGAGTGGGTGAGTTAACTGGTATATATGAGAAAAAACAGTAAGTAAAAGCAATAAACAAAGAAAATAGAAGTGAAACCTAAAAAGAGATTAAAAAGTAAAATCGTCACTGAGAATTGTAATAAATTCACTAACAGAAGGCACTATCCATTCATTCATTCATTCTGTACTGTACTGAACAGCGTTGACGATCATGATTCTCTTCTTGTGCAGGCCCTGTTGTGGCACATCATTTCAGCTAGCCTCTCCTTTCTCATGCCACCTGGTCAGTCCACTTTTAAAAAAAATTGCCTCCCACATCATCTACGTTTCAGGAAAGGTAACTTGGCTATTGTTTAAGACTTTTGTATTTTTTTTTTGTACCAATGAAAATTAAAACTAACATAAAAAGACTCGATTTTAGAACTATTATCTCATAGAAGTCTCTTTCCTTATTTCTTTTTTTTTCCGTTGTTTCTTTTCCAGGTGATTGAAGAGACAGCCTCAGGTGTTTACAATGATATTGGCGTTCATGCAACTGAAAGCGTTTATGCCTCGAGCGGATACGTTCTTTTTAACTTGGCGTCTAGCGGCTATACAAGGTGAGAAAGTGCAAGTATGGACGAAATTCATATGCCTGTGAACGCATATGTGTGTATGTGTAATCAAATCAAGACCCACACAGATTAAATGAATTTTTTGCCGACTTCCTGTGATACTTACTCAAGACAATTTTTCGTCTACAGAAACATGAATTCTCTAAATATTGTCAGGCTCAACAAATGAAAATATAACACAAACAAAATAGAAATAATGTCAGTACACAAGATACCAGGTTCGCTGAACATTCAGATTAGCAGCACAATTTTAACAAAATATCTTGACGGTGAATTTAATTCAGAAGGAAAACTAGAGAGAGAGAGAGAGAGAGAGAGAGAGAGAGAAAGAGAGAGAGAGAGAAAGAGAGAGAGAGAGAGAGAGAGAGAAGATACAAAAGTAAATACAGTGACTTAACAAATTACCCAAATCCTAAAACATTCAAATATGCAGATAAAAATGAAGAGTCATCCGACTGCGACAGCAGCTATACTAGCACTCTGTTACAATAGCTAAATGGCAGAATAGTCGTTAGGGTAAGGGTCATAACTAAGTAAAGTGTGAATACCTGCAGTGTCTGTTTACAGCTCACATGAGTTTAGGAAAAAAAAGAGTCTCGCCATAAATGATTTAGAAGTTTTCAGTTTTCAGTAAATTATGTTCACTAGAGAAATTTAGTGCTCCACGAGATTCTGTATTGAAAATAGAGCAAGGTTAAAGTGAGTAGTGTAATTCATGCGATTGTTTTTAGCGTGTGAGAAAGTGAGAATCACGGGATAGTTGGGGGCTGTAGCAGAGATTATAAAACTGATTTTTTGAGAGTATGCTATACAATCGAACCCATTTAATATCACATCGCTTTATGTCACCACCTGGATAGTGTTACATAAATTTGTATCCCCGGCCAACTCCCATAAGTAATTAATGGACTTTACTCCCATTAATATCACCTCGCTTATTACCACAAATCGGTTAATGTCACGGTATTTTTAATCTGGAGGAGCTAAAGACCCCGCTTTGTATCACAGACTCGGCGAGTACACGCTACAAACATCTCACAAAGCGTTATCAGCTTCGCGATCCATCAAAGAAGGGCCCAGTCTTTTGATCACCGAGTAATTGCCGCATCAACCTTTTGAACACATGGGCATCGAAACTCACGTGGTGTGAATGAAAGGCTTGCCGCGGCCGCCATTTCGTGATTAAAATGTGGCTTTTTTCGATCATTGGCTTCTTTATCAAAACGTGGGCGGTGTTAAATTGGCAACTTGAGGTGATAGTCAGGCTCGAATAGTGTACTGTGAATCGTATAGACGGGAACTTCTCTCTGGTTCTGGTTGTCATAGATAATGGCTACTAAACGCAAACTTGTTGATCTGGATTTGAACAGTAAAGTAGATATTCTAAACCAAGTTGATGAAAAAGTTACAAGAAAGGACATAGCGGATAAATGTGAAATTGACGTTTCAACTGTAGCGAAACTTGTTAAAAACCGAGACAAAATTGAACGAGACTTTCATTCGTCTTTAGTTAGGTCAAACTGTAAGCGAAGGCGTGCGAGTTCCTACAAGGATATTGAGAGTGGTCTACTGAAATGGTTCAAACAGACACGATCTGTACAGTTGCCTGTGTGCGGTCCTATGCCGGCAGACATCGCAGAACGTTTTGCGAAAGAAATGGATATGCATGACTGAAATTGATGGAACTGGTTTTTGAGCCCTTTAAGAAACGCCACAACATAACATTAAAGGTCGCTTCAGGAAAAGCGGCCCAAGTTAACACCGATGTCGTTAATGATTGGATTTTTTGCTTGCCAAAATTTCTGGATGCGTGCAGTCCAGATGACATTGTTAACATGGATGAAACAGGCGTCTTTTATAAACTGCTACCGAACAGGACTTTGTGCTTTCATGATGAGAAGTGACACGGTGGCAAACGTTCTAAAGATCGCTTAACAGCTGCCGTGTGCTGTAACATGTCTGGCACTGAGGAGACTCCGCTCCTTATTATCGGAAAGTCACGAAATCCTCTGTACTTCAAGAACGTAAAGAGCCTGGCCTTCACTTACAAGGCCAACCAACGTGCTTGGATGTTTGAGGACGGGGTCATTTTTTTTCAACAAAAAAATGAACCGAATGAACAGAAAAGTTTTGTTATTTGTTGACAACTCTCCGGCACACACTGACGTCACCAATCTGATGGCTACAAAGTTTGTTTTCCTGCCACCTAACACAGAGTGCTGCAGCCTTGCCACCGAGATATCATTTACGCCTTCAAGCAACAGTAAAGAAAGCGAATTGTGCGTCATGTGCTGTATGCTGTGGAGCAAAAGCGTGTCGCTGAGACCGACATCAGGATAGCAACTAATTTTATGTATGCGGCATAGAATAGCGCCAGTCAGTCAACAATTATGAACTGCTTTCGTAAACCGCAGTTTACTTTCTTGCCCGAGCCAGTGATCAATACAAATTCCGGCGATATTTGTGACGTTCTCCTGAACTTGATCATAGATGAAGAGTGGGCAGCAATTTCTGATGGAAGTGCCACATTTGATCAGTTCGTTTCAGCTGATGACGGCTTGCTAAAAACGGAAATGTATTCAGTCGAAGAGATCATCGCTAGTTGCAGTAAAAGCAAGGTAGACAGCAACACCGAGGACAGTGCTGGTGACGTCAGTGAGTCCACGAATCAGACGCCAAACAAAACTATTCCTTACTCTCAGTCTGTAAGCGCGTTCGAGACCGTGCTCTCATTCATTTACAGTATGCCTGACGTGACACAGGACGTTTTTACTGCCCTATCGTGTTTAAATGACTTTCAAAAAAATTAATAGACCAGTTATGACCACAACGCCAAAATCATGCATTTTTTAGTACCATTGCTGACAAGTCAGATGCTGCTTAATTATAGTGTTTTCTATATTGTAAGATTAAGACTTACTGTATTTTATGATAGCTTTGACTGTTTGTTATGTGTTTAATATAGCAAATGTGGGAAGGACAGACATACACATGCACACACACTGGCCCAGTTAAATCCTTTTTAATGGACTCCTGTTTATGTCAACTCCGCTTACTGCCATTTCATTTTTTACGGTCCTGACGATGTGACTTTAAACGGGTTCAGCTGCATAGCCAGAGCATGAGTTAGAGCAAGTATGAGTTAGGTCAGAGTCAAGTTAGTAGTCGTGTGATACTCAACGTTTTGAGTTACTCCAGTTTTCTTCTTGGGAGTTGTTTTGAGATGTAGTCAGGTCAAGGAAATAGTTGGAGTTATTCATTTTTGACCTTGTTATTATGCAGTTTTTTGGGGGTTTTGTCCCTTGTAGGACAGACTTGCAAGTTTGTTAGAATTCCAGTTAGAATGATAATTTGGTTACAAGAATGATGTTCACCACTGAAGTTATTGTGATGTTGTATTTTTAGAAGTGACGTTGTATTCATTGTGAATTTAAATTGTAAGTATGTGAGTTGATAATTTTCCTAATGGCAAACATGGCTCTGCTCTCACATGGCGAACTAATTCTCGCGGGAAGTTTTTTTGTTTGTTTATTATCGTATTCTATAATTCCTGCCTTGTGGTAGTGACGTTTATTCATCCTCATAATTTTACCCTTCATTCTATCTATTCGTGTTGTCTGATGTAAAACTACATTACTCACTTTGTTGGAACCCTCACTCACTGTTGACAAGTCTGTTTATGTCGGAAGACTGCCACGTTTAGTCAAGTTGTTGTATTTTAATATTCTTCTGGGAAGTGGAGTGCCTGGGAGTTCTTGTTGAATTTTCTTAGTGTTTAGCAAAGGAAATTGGGGGACCGGCCAGCATAGTGATTAGAACACTCGTCTAGCAACCAAATGGTCGAGGGTTCGAATCCCTAGCTGAGCGGGATTTTTTTTCTGACCAATACGGCCCTGGGGTTCATCCAGACTCGGAAAATGGGTACCGGAGAAATCTGTGAAGGTAAAGCGGCCAGGAGTGATACTGACCACATCACACTTTCATGTGCCGAAGGTCATGGAAAATAAGGGGGCTAATACCGTATTCCCTAAATATGCCTTAATGGCATGGAAACGGGAATTTTACCATAACCTTTTTAGATCATACATTCTGATCTATTAGCACCAACAAGAAGTAATTTCTATAATGAAACTTGTACTCCACAAGAATACTAATTAATAGTGTCAGTAATAAGTACACTAGTTCACTGCCGAGCTAGGCACAGCGGCATTATACTTCTTTAGCTAAATATTGGATATTATTCAAATATAAAGAAAATTTACCACATCAGGAATGAGATGCGGGAGTAAGGCAACAAAGAAAACAAAATGGACTTCAGCAATAGTACTTGGAAAAACAGGACTAGTTTATGCGTCTGATGAATGACTCCTAGTTATTTACCAGCACAAACATACATCTAAAAGTGCCAGGAACACTTAACAGTACCTTAAAGCACATCATTTTTGTTTTAGATCGGTTATCAGTGCTCATGTTACCTGGGGCACATAACAGTGCACAATAGAGATAAGACTACAGAAGAAGGAGGAGACTTAAAGAAATTTCATCGACTGACTCGACGACACAGTTTGTATAAGCTGTGCACTCTCTCACAGGAAACGGTGGTGGTCCATTGGTTCTTCTCGTACCGTGGTGTACCGGGGAACTAAGAAGCTGACAGACTTGCCAAATCTGCTAGCAAGCAACCTCAGCAACACCAACATCTGCTACCAAGCAACCTCAGCAACACCAACATCTGCTAGCAAACAATCTCAGCAACACCAACATCTGCTAGCAAACAACCTCAGCAACACTAACATCTGCTAGCAAACAACCTCAGCAACACCAACATCTGATAGCAAACAACCTCAGCAACACCAACATCTGATAGCAAACAACCTCAGCAACACCAACATCTCGTCTCATCCATCACAATCAAGACATTAATCAAACACCAGTGCAGCAAACTATTGACTGACCAAGACAGCCCGCCATCTAACGACCAGGTGTCACAACTACTGCGCCACGTACAGACCACCATCTTCGGACTGCTCACAGGACACTTGCCTTCTGGGACCACGTCTGTATCTCCTCGGCCTGTCACGTACCCCAAACTGTATAATGAGAGAGGTCTTCGGACTTCAAAGAACATCCTGCAGTTTTATCTCCTCTCCCAAGAAGTCTGACAACAGTTCTGGCCACAGGGCCACACTGTAAGATAAACTCTAGGGGGGGGGGGTGACTACCTCCAAAAGACTTTACCCAGACAATAAATATTGATGTCTAAGCCTGGGACAGTAGAACATATAAAAAAATTCCAACGAAGCACATAAAAACAGTCTGAAATAGAATAGTTTTACTGTTTTCAATTCATCACGTGAATCATTTTGTTTCAGTCATCACATAAGCCACATTGCTTCAATCACCACCTGTCTTCAGTTATCACAATAACCACAGTGTTTCAATCATTATTCACAAAACATTGTTTCAAAATCAAATTCGAATTTAATTAGAAAGTGGCAATCATCGCTCTTGGTCAATTAAATTGAAGTTGATTACAGAAAATAGCAGTAACTTATTTTTTAGTTACCTAAGCCACATATTCCACGGGTAAGACTCAACCAGGAGTCTAAGATTTGTGGTTGGTTTCCAGGCCCTTGTATATTGACATATCAAAGTGAAAAAAACACTTCAACAGCGGAACTCTCTAGTGCTGTCCTGTCTACAGGAGATTTGATGTGAACAATAAAAGTGGCACTCTGAAATATACTTTAGCTTATAAAAAAAAGTCTTTTAAAAGTCCTTCAAAAAACTAACAAAGATGGAAGTCATAATGAACAAATATTTATTCTTCAAATTCTGTCTAGCTTGACCACCATCAAATGCGTATGTTCACCAGGAAAAACTTTTCAGCTTGATTCCAGAATTAGCGTTATTTATGTGAGTACATCATTAATATATCACCTATGTTGTATGTGAATATTTAATTTATAATATTTATACAAGTTTCTATAACTTGCACTTATAGCATTTTCAGAGACACACCAATTCTTATTACCAGGACAAAGTCTGTTATAGTTTACTGAAATATTTGTGTGATATCTTCTTTTTTTGCCCCTCTCAATTCTCTCCCCTCCCAGAAAACATACACACATACACATAGACATAACACAACAACACAAAAACTTGTGTTGTACTGAGATTAACGGAAAGAACTACCTCCGCGTGTTTATACATTTGTCGGTAGGCCGCCATTGTTTAACTCACTATTTGTTTTATAACAATAACACGACAGTTATTTGGATTTATAGGACTGTGGGGTATTTGGGGGGGGGGGGGGGCTTCAAAAGAATAAAAATTTTACGTAGTACTCAAGGCATGCTCTGTGCAAAACATACATTTTGGACTTTCATGGAGACACATTTCATGCAAAATATCATCATATATGATACTCCCATAGTTCCGCAAAGAAAAATGGTTCACGCAGAATATATGTTTATGCAGGATTTCACTAGAGTTCTCTACTCACAAGTCCTTTGTTTTCTTGCCACCTTCGCCATCCTTAACATGTCTTACTCGCCCAGAGTCTTCTTTCTGCCACCTTCGCCATCCTTAACATGTCCTACTCGCCCAGTGTCTTGTTTCTGCCATCTTCGTCATCCTTTACATGTCCTACTCGCCTAGAGTCTTGTTTTGCCACTTTAGCCGTCCTTAACATGTCCTACTCGCCTAGAGTCTTGTTTCTGCCACCTTCGCCATCCTTAACATGTCTTACTCGCCTAGAGTCTTGTTTCTGCCACCTTCGCCACCCTTAACATGTCCTACTCGCCCAGAGTTTTGTTTCTGCCACCTTCTCCATCATTAACATGTCCTACTCGCCTAGAGTTTTGTTTCTGCCACCCTCGCTATCCATTATATGTCTTACTCGCCTATAGTCTTGTTTCTGCCACCCTCGCTTTCCATTATATATCTTACTCGCCTAGAGTCTTGTTTCTACCACCCTCGCTATCCATTATATATCTTACTCGCCTATAGTCCAGTTTCTGCCACCCTCGCTGTCCATTATATATTCTTACTCGCCTAGAGTCTTGTTTCTGCCACCCTCGCTATCCATTATATATGTCTTACTCGCCTAGAGTCTAGTTTTGCCACCTTCGCTATATGTCTTACTCGCCCAGAGTCTTGTTACAGCCACTCTTGCCATCCTTAACATGTCTTACTAGGTCAGAGTTTTTTTTCTGCCACCTTTTCTATCATTAACATGTCCTACTCGCACAGAGTCTTGTTTCTGCCACCTTCGCAATCCTTTACATGTCTTACTCGCCAACATGTCTTACTCGCCAACATGTCTTATTGACTAGTTTTGTTTCTTGCCGCTTTTCCAGTTGCCCACATAAGTTCCTTGGGAAAAGTCTACAGCATAGGGAAAAAAAAACAAGTTCGCCTGAACCTTTTAGTCTGGTCTAACGTGCTCCTGGGTTCCGACGATTTCTGAATATCAGCAACTGAAATCACAAACTGAATTCTGTTCCAGCAACTGCCCTAGAACTACTTTCTTTTGTGGTGTCTTAAGAAAAATATGTATTCTCATATTTTCTTATGTTATGTTATGCACAGCACCACAAATATTGTTAACAAATTCCATTTTAATAGCCAGTTTTTATCGTTCGTAAAAATAAATTACACCTAATTACAACCACATGTCTGCCAGCATCTACCGCAATGGAACGTTTCCTATTAATGCAAACAAACAAAAAACCCCAGAGAAAGCCCATGTTAATCAGTACTTGTCATCTGGAGGGGTCTCCATCAGTAATCATAAATATATACTCTTTTTAATAAATAATAAACGTTAGTTGCGTTTTATACATTTCCTTTGAGTTTCCATAAATCTTAAACTTCGTATTATTAAGACAATACAAGTGAGTACTAGAATTCTTAATATCATTCCACATTCACGTGATGGGCTACATTGAACGATCCTTTGGCGTGGACGGACTTTCAGTTCATCTGGTTATTACAAAACAGGCAGGGAAACACACTTCACATAGCTTGTCCCGGGCGCCGGCAACATTTAGTAAGGCAACTGCAAGTAGTTGACACGTCAGTTCCGTTTTGGAATTCTCTCTTAACTTTTCTTTGTAACTTGAAGCATGGTATTCACCAGAAAACGAAAAAAAAACCGTAAATTAATTACTGATGCGAAGAGAGTAGCTGTTATAAAAGTATTTGTTCTGTATTACCCATACTGTCTTACTGATACTTTAAGGTCATAAAGTCCATACTACTATATGGCTTCAGCAAGATTATGAAGCGGACGGTGTCGTACGGTCAGGACTAGTGCTAGGCTGTGTAACGTAGGCCCCCTTCCTCCATAAAAATTTGACAACCTCGAAATGCTCAAGACAAAAAAAAAAAAAATCACACAATTTGAAACTGTCAGATGTTTAGAATGTTAAACTTGCAGTTGCTGAACATAGCAGTATTTTGTATTGAACATAAAATAATTTATCTTACATATTTTCTATATGAGTTAAAAATCAGTTTGTACATAACCGTGCTTTTAAATGGTATACAATGACACGAAGTAGCAACAGAATGACTTAATGGAGCTACAGTAAAACCACGAAGACTACTGCTGAATAGTTACGTGAAGCTGAAACTACTGTATGGCTACAATAAGATCGTGTGTTTTATATCGTTGTGTAGCTACAGACAGATTATGAAAGCGAAACCAGAACCACTGAGTGATTGCAAAAAGACTTTGATGCACACTGACCACACATTTATTTTCAGGATTTCTCTTTCATTTCCGATTTCTGTTGCCCCGGCTACGTTCCTCCTCCCAATAGCAGCAGCTCTAGCATCAGTCCAGGGAGTGTCCTACTTATCGTGTAAGTAAAGCATCAGTCCATGGAGTGTCCTACTTATCATGTAAGTAAAGCATCAGTTCAGGGAGTGTCCTACTTATCATGTAAGTAAAGCATCAGTCCAGGGAGTGTCCTACTTATCATATAAGTAAAGCATCAGTTCATGGAGTGTCCTACTTATCATGTAAGTAAAGCATCAGTTCAGGGAGTGTCCTACTTATCGTGTAAGTATATCGTCCAGGGAGTATCTATTTATCATGTAAGTGTTTCATCAGTTACGGAGTATCCTACTTATCATGTAAGCATAGTATACGTCAAGAAAGTATCATACTTATCATGTAAGCATAAAATCAGCTCAAGGAGTATCTTACTTATCATTAATCATAGCATCAGTCCAGGAAGTATCTTACTTATCATGTAAGTATTCCTTTTTTTCTGGTCTCTTTGAACTGTGAACTGTATGTTCGTGGTTATGCTGCAGTATATGTGTCAAGTTAGTGGATTAGGGTGATCCTTAGAGCTCTGAAATGAATTCAAGAAACGGCTTTATGCGTCAACAACGTCACTTTAGGGACAGTTTCGAGCCCTGCAGTGTAAGTAGGACGGAATATGTGTAATATATTTTTTATAGAAGCACATATCTGCAGCATAACTGTGAGAATAGTTTACCAGACGTTAATATTAAGATCTGTTCCTTGTGAAAAGAAGCTTTGGTTTTAAGTTAACCCTACAGCTTTGAAACTGTACATATATACTTCTTATTAGAGCATAAATATTTTAGTGGTATCACTTTATCTCACTATTAACTGTTATTTTTGGGTTACTCTATGTAAAAGAAGACAACTACGACAATATTCTTTTTTTTTTTGCTAAAAAGGGATCATAGTAAATATTACACGTACTAATCAAATGTAAGAAACGTTACAGTTCAAGTATTCAGAAGACTCTTTTAAGTTTAGGAGTAGTTTTGCGAATGAATGAAATCAAACAAATAACAAATACTAACAAGCTTGTTAAAACTTTCTCAATTAATGATTTTATGAGTAAATGAATTTGTGCAATATCTGACCATGAAGTGTATAGAGTATTGTGGCGTCGTTTTCTCACGAGTAATTTATGGAGTTATCTCTCCTAATCGATAACCCACACTTGACCTCAGAATCATGGCTTCATCATTTGCTCTATTGTCTATTTTAAGGTTGATTTCTATCAAACGTTCTCTTCATACTTCATGCGGCCTCTTAGCCTGTGTATGATGATGTGTCTGTATGAGATGTGTCTATTCCTCACCTCATCTTCATCCTTATTTTCATTATTTAGATACCTCTGCCGTGAGAAAATTAAAAGCAGAAACACGGTTTTTTTCTTCTCAGGTTTTTCGTGATACTTATCCTGTACTTGGTTAGCGGAACTATTTATATGGTGGGAGTCAAGAAGGCGGAAGGGCGGGAAAGAGTGCCAAATATCAACTTTTGGACTGCAGTACCTGGCCTGGTTAAGGTATGAATTTACAAACATTGTCTGGTTATAGTACGAGTCTTGGTCTAATTAATGTATGAATCTACATAGTAAGTCTAATATTATTATAGTGCTTGGTCTGGTTTAGGTATGAAGATGCAAACATTGTCTAGTAATAGTACAGTGCTTGTCTGACTTAAGTATGAATTTGCAAACACTGAGTTTCATTGAAAATGAACCGATATCCCCTTCACTCAGTGACAGATGTGTGTGCCGTGTGGCTCGGCCTGTAGTAAGATATTATATATTTGCAAGATGTCTATTCCCCAATACTAGTTTGCTGGGTACCAATTTCTATAGCTGAACTGACTGGAATATTGCCATAAGAGTCCGAGGTTCGAATGACGATTGTTCTCTTTTAATTTTTCTTTATCTAACATGCTTCGTCTAGTATTTTTCCCAAGGTTGACCATACAGCACTGTGCTCTGTCACTTCACAGCTCTGTAGTAACCTGTGCACACAGAGAACTTAGAACATTCTAAAGAACATTTTCTTTGAACAATAAATATACACAGTAGCTATGGGAATATACAATTTCAATAAGCTCATTTCAGGAGAAGAATTGTACATACTGTATATATACAAGATATGTCTAAAAAAGAGCTAACTTTTGCTACAAAAAACATATATGCTCATATGAGAATATTTTATAGCAATACATCGTTCCCAATGTTTCTTCCATTGTTGGAATGCTTCATAGAACGCTTATTCTCTTTTGGCGCGCAGTTCCCTTATCGCATTTTCCTGAATCTCCTCTATGGTTTTGAAAAGACATCCTTTCAAAGTACTTTTAAGTTTGGGAAACAAAAAAAAGTCTGGTGGAACTATATCCGGAGAATAGAGTGGATGGGCACAATGGATGTCTGATGTTGTGACAGATAAATGCGGATGAGGAGCGACGCGTGAGCCAGATATTGTTATGGCGTAACTTCCAAGTCTGGTTTTCAACAATTTGGGCCTATTCCTGCATACAGCATCTATAAAAGCGCTAAAATATCCCGAAACAGCTGCTTGTTTACCACCATCTGCTCACGTGTACAAATTCATAGTGGACAATGCCCCTGCAATAAAAAACGCAACCAATAACACCTTGATCTTTGACCGACCATCTGTGGTTTTCATTTGTTTGGTAGAGGATATGCTGTCCAAACCTACTGTGAAGATTGCATCTTGGGTCTAACATTTTAGCCACAAACCCATGCCTCATCTCCTGTTATGAGTTTCTTAACAAAATTTCCATGATCATTTGCACTGACAAGCAGTTCCTGAGTGATTTCAAACGTTGATGCCAAGATCCTATGCTGATGATCAATTCTTCAGCAACTTCTCGAACAATTAAACGACGATTTACAGGAATCACAGCACGAACTCTCTCGACATGGTCGTTGTCTATTGATGTGGAAGGTTGTCCAGGCCTGGGATCTTCACCTACTAACGTTCTTCCCTTCATAAAACGCTTAAATCTTTCATTTCTCAGTTAATTTTCATGCTCAGGTAGAATAAATTTTAATAAGAGATTTTGGTAGAGAGAAACTAGAAGGAAGTTACCATGTAGTTTAAAAATATCGGGTGTGTTAGAATATGTCATTTTTTGTCATTTATTTGGATTTTATGTAAATATCGATTTGAGCATTGGTTCACATAGGTGTCAAGATCCACCAGAATTACCAGTGTTCTTTTAGAGCGAAAGAGGCAAACTACTTACAGCACCGAGTTCGGCTCACAGGTCCTCTTTGAATGCTTGGTTAAACATTTCCCATGTCTGTGTAAAATGTGTACCAAGTATGCAGAAAAATTTCACACACACACACACAAACAGAGACACATATACACACGCACACGCACACAAAGGCACATGCTCCTTCTGTGTCACTAATCGAACGAAGAGCTTATGCAAGTTTTGGCTTCAGCGGATGTAGCTCGACGACTAATGCTCATAGCGAACAGGGGAAATGGTAACTTGTTTGTCAAGAATTGTCACTAGGTGGCTCAGTCGCCGCATCCCGCCCTCTGTGCCGCTTGCGCTGTATAATATTCGCTCTTTTTTTTAAACACGACTTGTAAACTGTTGTCTTGTATTCAACATGTGTTTTTTATATTGAGGAAAAAAGTCAGTAATCCTGGTTGATAGTATCTTTATTTGAAGAACGCTACATAATTTTATATTTTGAACATATTTCTGTAATGATTGACAGTGCATGGGGATTATAGTTACATTGAGCTATTTGCAAAGTTTATTTCCTTGATTTCAGGATGGCTTTATGTTTACCGTGACCAGAGGGCGACAGCAGGGATACACCAAAACATAAAAAATATCAACATCCAGGATACGCCAAAGTATAAAAAGATATCAACATCCAGGATACACCAAAGTATAAAAAGAGATCAACATCCAGGATACCTCAAGATATAAAAAGAGATCAACATCCAGGATACACCAAAGTATAAAAAGAGATCAACATACAGCATACACCAAAGTATAAAAAGAGATCAACATCCAGGATACCTCAAGATATAAAAAGAGATCAACATCCAGGATACACCAAAGTATAAAAAGAGATCAACATCCAGGATACCTCAAGATATAACAAAATACGAACATCAAGGACACACCAAGTTGTAACATGAGATTAGCAGCTCCTGTAAATTGTAGGATGAACTGAACCGAACATAGATATTTTTAACAGGAGGTCATGGAGAGAATGACCACCTTAATAACACAGGCTCTTCAGAATCTTAAAGAGAACCGTGCTTCAAGAATTGTTTCCTCTCTAGATCTAAGCTATATAATGCGTATAATTTGATCTAAATTCATTAATCCTTTCATCCTCTATTAATCGCATCCCCTTGACTCAAGTCATTATTTCTTCTGTTTATAGCACATTCACGATTTAGACCTCTAATTTTCTGTGTTAATAGCACATTCTTGATTTAGGCCTCTACTATGCTCCGTCTGGGAAAGGGCAGGACAAGAACCTGTGAACCTACAAGTCATGTCTAGGAAGTGGGGGTGGATTGGTCACACTCTGAGGAAACCCAATACCAGCATAGCAAGACAGGCACTGACATGGAATCCTCAAGGAAACAGAAAACGAGGAAGACCTAGACTTACTTGGAGAAGAGAAATTATGACAGTGCTTAGAGACAAGGGATGCACATGGAAAGAAGCAGAGAATAATTCCAAGAACATGGATGACTGGAGAGCCTTTATCCGTAGCCTATTTTCTCAAGGGAGTGAAAGGCGATGATGATGATGATAACGATCCTCTGTTAAAAGCACATCCATGATTAAGGCCCCTACTTTGCTCTGTTAATAGCATGTCTCTGACTTAGACCTTACATCATTGTACTATCTTATTACTCCGGTTTAAAAATGAGGATATACAGTAATGTGAAACATATAAGCACGAAGTGGTAGGACCAATTTTGGCTAGTTGGTCACCGATTTTGGCGTGCACAGAGTCTGATGGTATCATGGCTTCTTTGGATCTTTCAAGTGTAACAGTTCATCAGTATAATAACTGTAATAATAGTAACAGCTATGGCAGCAATTTTTATATATAAACAATAGCAGTATTGACAATAGTAATTATAACAGGACATTGTTTTCTTTATTCGACTTGTATGTGAACATTCATCATCATCATCATCATCAGGTGCCGTGCCGACTGGCATTGGCTATTATGCTTCTCCAGAGTACACGATCCTTCATGCAGGCCATCAGCTCTGTTGGTGATCTCCTCTCATACCATCCCGTCAGACTGTCCAGTATCATTTCTCTTGGTCTTCCTCTTGATCTTCTTCCTTCTATTTTTCCTGTTGTTATAATATTTTCAATGCTCCCTATTCTCATTGCATGTCCTATGAAAGTACATTGTCTCTCTCTTATCTTTTTGACAAGGTTTTTTGTCTCTCTAGCTCTTCTCATACATTCTTCATTAGTTATTTTTGCTGTCCAGGGGATTCGCAACATTCTTCTAATAAACCACATTTCTGCTGCTTCCAGTGGTTTTTGTGCTGACCTGCCTATTGTCCATGATTCATTTCTATATAACAAGATAGGTTCATTATAGTATTTTAGGACTCATTTTCTAACATTCGTTGATAAGGATGTGTTGCATAATATGTTCTCATTCTCTGAAATGTAGTCTTTGGTTGGCCTATTTTGTTCCTAATTTCTGTTCTGCATTTCCCATCTGAAGTTATTACTGCTTCAAGGTATTTGAATTTCTGCACCTGCTTTAAAATGGTTCCGTTTAATTTTATACTGCATTTTGGTGAATTCTGTTTCTTAGATTTAACCAT
Organism: Achatina immaculata; assembly: GCA_009760885.1. Classification (NCBI taxonomy): domain Eukaryota; kingdom Metazoa; phylum Mollusca; class Gastropoda; order Stylommatophora; family Achatinidae; genus Lissachatina; species Lissachatina immaculata. The sequence continues at coordinate 109,382,166 of CM019691.1, read as the reverse complement.
TTTGGTGAATTCTGTTTCTTAGATATAACCATAGTCTCTGTCTTTTTTATCTTCAAAGTAAGGCTTTTCTGTTCAATTTCTTTAGCGACTTTATCCAAGAGATTTTGCAGGTCTTGTTGGTTCTCAGCTATCAGTACTGTGTCGTCAGCATACCGAAGGTTGTTAATATTGTATCCTCCAATTTTTATGCCTGGTTCTGTGATGATCGTTCTTAGAATATTCTCGCTATACAGAGAAAAAAGGTCTGGAGATAGTACACATCCTTGTCGCACCCCTTGTTTTATCGGTTGATATTCTCCAGTTCTATTTTCAACACGAATTGCTGCTTCTTGCTGCCAGTATAGATGTTTTACAATCCTCAGGTCTTTGCCGTCTATATTGATGTCTTCAAGCATTTTAATAATTTCATTATGTTTCACCTTGTCAAATGCCTTGGTGTAATCAATGAAGCATAAGTAGAGATCTTTCTGTACTTCTAAAGCTCTTTCTGTTAGTGTTCGTAAAGCATAAATGGCATTGTGTGTTCCCTTTCCTTCAACAAATCCGAACTGTTCATCTGCCATTTCCATTTTTATCTTTTTCCTTGTTCCTTGAACATTCATAAAAAGGAATAATATGCCTACTTAGCAAACGTCTGTGAAATAATGTAGTGTACCTGTACAGACTAGACAGCTAAAATACTGTACATATACAGTACTGTATTTCAACTAATGCATCTGGTAAGGTTGAGTAGGTTAATACAGTACTATATACATAATATATATATATATATATATATATAGATGTGTGTATATGTGTGTTTATGTTCCGGCATAACTCGGAAACGCCTGGAGCAATTTCATCCAAACTTGGTACATATACGACTTACAGTCTTTATAAAAGTACTGTGAGGTACTCCTAGGGGTGGAGTGGGAAGGGGGTGACATATTACCTATTAAATTCAAGGATGAACAAAAAAAAAAAAGGTTTAAGAATGAAAATCGTGAAATATAGCGGTGCTGGTCTAAGAGCAGCATTTGTAGCCTCCCGTGGCAAGTCGAAATAATTTTGATGGTCTCTTTTTCTTTTAATTATATTTGTAAAAATAAATTTTCACTGTGTTTTTTTTCTTTATGTTTATATTAGCTTTTTATTATATTCTTCAGTAGATTTCATTGTTCAATGACAGTGTGTTCTTTTCTTATTTTTTCTAATTGACTTTTCACATTAGGGAGAGAGCGAGGGAGAGGGAGAGAGAGAGGGAGAGAGAGGGGGAGAGAAAGAGAGGGAGAAAGAGGGAATAATGAATAATCTTTATTTTTCAAAGGTAAAGAATTGGGCACGCAGGCCCGTCTTACATTCTGCCCTTCATCACTCCATCTTTCATTCTTCCCACACACTTGATTTAGTACAAAAATACAAATTAAATTAGTAAAAACATATCAAAAGAGTGTAAGATTTAACTACTACATTCAAGGTAAAAGAGAAGAAGTAATTAACCTAATAAAATAGCACTCACGCACACATACACACGCAGACATATACATAAATAAAAATACATTGTAAATACAGATCTTCTAACATATGTTTTTTTAAAACAAACATTAATATAATTTCTAACAATATCTTTACAAATTGCTTTTCTAACTATGTCACTGAAGTACTTGATGGTTTACGAGCCATGTGTTGAGAGAGATTGATTGATTGATTGATTGATTGATCTTTATTTCAAAAGGGTTAAGAATTGGGCACGCAGGCCCGTCTGACATTCTGCCCTTTATCATACATCTTTCACTCTATTCCAGACATTCTACAAATATGCTGTTCATATAACAAACATAGCTAACATTGAAGCTGAGAGACATAAAATAAAATATAACATTTACGTTTCGCTCTTAAACATTCACTCAGTACAGAAGTAACTACATACATTATAAATGACTATCTACTAAACAAAATTTTCGGGACTGTTCAGAAAACAATTAATTGTATTCGGTGTCTGTAAGAGCAGCTTAAGATAATTTTTAAGTTTTATAATTCATGGAGGCATGTAGTCGACATCAAATAGATAATGGGAAAGCTTGTAGTTGTAGGAAGGAGTATAATTTATATTTTTTATATAGGATGGGAGGGTATTCCAAAAATGAGCAGCAGAATAACTAAAGCTTTTCTTGTAAAGATCAAGTCTAGGTTTTGGAAGACATATGTTGGGAGAGAGAGATAGAGAGAGAGGGAGAGAGAAGTAGAGAGAGGGAGAGAGAAAGGGGGAGAAAGAGGTAGAGAGAAGGCAAGAGAGAGGGAGAGAGAGACAGAAAGGGAGAAACAGAGAGGGAGAGAGATAGGGACAGAGTGAGAGAGGGAGAGAGATAGATTTGAGATCGAAATTGTTTCTCGCATGGTCTACTTTATGTTGCTTGCTAAAGGGTGGGTTCACCCAAGAATTTATTTATTCTTGCTCCTGGAGGTAAAATTAAAAATATTTTTTTTATAATCAAGTTTTAAATTAAATTAATATTATAGTGAATTTGTAAAATTATACTTTTAAATACCGGTAAATAAAATTACTTCGATATTACATTATAGATAGAATTCACTCCTTTTAATCAGTTAGTCTCTCTCATATATATATATATATACATATATATGCATAAGGATGTATGTTTGTGTGTATGTATGTTCCAGCATAACTCTGAACCCCCGGAGAAATTTCAACTAAACTTGTTACATATGTGACTTACAGCCTGGAGAAAAGTACTGTGGGGTAAGACACCCACATCTCCCTTAGGCGTGGGGTGGGAAGTGGGTGATGTATTACCTACTAAATTCAAGGAGGAACAAAAGAATGGTTTAAGGGAGATAGTCGTGAAATAGCGATGCTGGTCCAAGAGCAGCATTTATAACCTCCCGTGACAAGTCGGAATAATTTTGATGGTCTTTTTTGTTTTAATTATATTTGTAAAATAAATTATAACTTTGTTTTTTCCTTATGTTTGTATTAGCTTTTTATTGTATTCTACAGTAGATTTCATACCTCACTGACAGTGTACCTTTTTCTTATTTTTTCAGATTATCTTTTCAAATTAGGCAGAGGAGAGAGAGAGGGGGAGGGAGACAGAGGGAGAGGGAGGGAAAGAGAATGTAAGAGAGAGAGGGAGGTGTAGAGAGATAGAAAGGGAGATAAAATGGAAGAGAGAGAGAGAGGAGGTGGAGAGAGAGAAGGGGAGAAAGAGGACAGAGAGAGACAGAGAGTGGAGGATGAAGAGAGAGAGGTAGAGATGAAGAATGAATGAATGAATTAATTAATAATCTTTATTTTTAAAGGGTAAAGAATTGGGCACGCAGGCCCGTCTTACATTCTGCCCTTCATCACTCCATCTTTCATTCTTCCCACACACTTGATTTAGTACAAAAATACAAATTAAATTAGGAAAAACATATCAAAAGAGTGTAAGATTTAACTACTACATTCAAAGTAAAAGAGAAGAAGTAATTAACCTAATAAGAGAGAGAGAGAGAGACAGAGAGGGACAGAGAGAGAGAGAGGGATAGAGAGAGAGGGAGAGATTTGAGATCGCCATGTTTCTCGCACGGTCAACTCTATGTTGCTTGCTAAAAGGTGGGCTCACTCAAGAAATTATTTAGTCTTGCTCCTGGGAGTGAAACTAAAAATGTTCTATATAATCAAGTTTGTTTGTTTGTTTGTTTCAAAGAATTGTAATATTAATGATGCAAGCATTATTTCGTCTCTATAAAAATCTTATTAACATTTCGCATCTTTTCATAATAAAGTTTGCTGTATTCGAACTGTGATAATTCTGTTTCAAGCCAATATTTTTATGAAAATTCAGTTTTTGGTCCTAATTGTTGATCTTTAAATGATAAATTTTGTTGCGAATGATGTGGTTATTTATTTATTTCGTTTCAGATATGGCTGTGCTTTTATAACCACCGTTAAATGTATTCCTTGTTTAAAAATTTCTGTTCTTTACATATTTTCTTCTTTATGTTATTTTAGAATGTTTGCTTAAAATTTGTATTTTAATTCATCAAAGTTAACATTTATTTGTCTTGGCTTTGTGTTTTATATTATTGGTGATTTATCACACATACATAACATACACACAAATCCACTAAAAGTCTTCGTTTTTAACACATAAAACATGCGATTACTTCGGCTTGGGCCACGCTGTGTAAACATAGCCCTCAGTGATGTAGTCTAATGGGAACTCTGTTTCTTAGGCTGACTTCAGTGGATTAGAAACTACAGTTAAACTTATATTACAGTACTGTAGGTCGTATGAAGAGCTGAGAAAACAGCCATGGCCATCGACACTCACAAAGGGAATAGATATTTTTGTAGATATCTTATCTTTGAAAACAACAGCGAAAACTAACATTGGGAAAAAATCAAAGGAAAAAGACTTGAAATCAAGAAACCAGAACAGGCATTGTAGGATACTTACTATCGTTACTATAACTATAGTATCAAATAGGTCAGTACTTCAGAGAGTATAAAGTAACAAGAACTAATTAACAGAAGCTAAAAAAAAAATCAAATAACAGGACGACCCATTTTCTCCGTACACTGTAACTCCACTTAATATAATCAGTGATATCGCCTATGTTATGACCTGCAGACGTTGTCATATTGCATACATAAGAAAAACAGGCTAAAGATTGGGAGCTGATATCTGCGAACATTTTTAACATATTGCACACTGGATAAATCAGGTCATAATCATTTCATGAACATGAGATATAAAATTGTCACTGACACAAGTCAGTGAGTCTATGCCACAAGTTGTTTTCAACATTATTCCTCCCACCTAGAATGATTTGTCCCAAGTCCCATATATTATGGGACTGGAGTGTGAATGATATTCTTCATCCACCAGCAGCCGTGTACCTATGTGTTTATCTTTACCTAATCTTGTATATTCCGACACTAATAATCTGAACATAAAATTGCCTCCCTACTAAGATCTCATCTACCCCTTCATTCTGTTATACAAAAGGTGTATTTAAAAAATATGGACTGTTTAATTATTGGCCAGCCAGCACAGACCACGCGGTGATGTTACTGAACGGCAGGTCTTGAGAAAAAACTGCCATTTACACCGTTCCGTTTTGATCATTAACTGTCGGGGTGCATCCGCTGAAGTGAGTACCGTGAACAAGATGTTCATCGAATTAGTAAAAATAAAACGACAATGAAGAAGCTTGAGGAAGTTTGATTAACTGATATTTATTTCCAAAGGGTTAAGAATTGGGCACGCAGGTGTAAACTCAGCTGATTGCTAAGTCCACAATTTGGGACAAATAAAGGAAGGAGCAGGACGAGAACCCATTTGAAACCCACAGATCCGTGGTCAATGTACTACTGTACTGGGGTGGCCATTTTTAAAACCAACTCTACAACCCAGGATACCCTCCAAGGATACTGTATGCCAGTCATGCGACAGGTTAAACATACATCACAACATTTCCACAACATGATATAGGCATTTTCAAATCATATATAAAAATACATAGACGTTTTATTTACTCAACAACATGGATCAGTCGTGATCACAGGACATACATTCACACAGACCATGCAACAAATATCATAAAAACAGATTGCAGGCATAACGTCAATCAATGCAATATTCAGTGGGTCATGTAACTAAAATAACCGAGGCTGTTGTTCTCAAACCCCTCATCCCAATACACAATCCATTACTCCTAAACGTGCACATACACTTTATTTCCATGCGGCTGCCCTGTCACTCTACCCTTTTATACATAAACTCACGGTGCTATCGTACTAATAATCTCACTTCTTCAGTACATGAAATCCAGGTATGCTATCGCACTATTACTCCTCAGTTCATTAAAGATCAAATATGTGCTCACGCACTATGTTCCCTTCCAGTTCATGAAGTTCAAATAATGTGCCAGTGCACTAACACCCCGTCTCGGTTCATTAGTTCAAATGTGCTCATGCACTAATACATATATCTACCGCTTCATGCAGTTCACATGAAGACTAAGCCTGATGGCATAACCCATTCTATTCAAGAGAATGTTAACCATCAGGAATCACTAATATGTATATATTCAGAGCGACATGGAGTTCACGTGAATTATCAGCATGATTCATCATGAACACAATACATATTCATATATGTATGTAACACAAATATATCATGGGCGACAGGGGCCGAGATCGATCTAGCCCCGCCATGCCTGTACTAATCTCCATCTTATCCTTATTGATCTTTTCCCCCCACGCTTTCCTCCTTATAGAGTACACATCATGCGTGGGTGTGTACTCAGCCCGCTCGCTCGCGTCATTCTGAGCCACTCGCGCTCGTCCACACAGGCCCGTCTGACATTCTGCCATTTATCATACAACTTTCACTTTGTTCCAGACATTCTACTAACATTCTGTTCATATAATCAATCATAACTAACATTGGAAAGTTGAGAGACATAAAATAAAATTAAAGTATAACATTCATATTTCACACTTTCTCATCCACTCAATACAGAAAGTAACTACACACACACACACATATATATATACATACATACATACATATATACATACATATATATATCTGAACCTTAAGTGCCCAGGGCACATGGGGCTTCTGCAACGGTTTTCCACAAATGCCTGTCCTTTGCCTTTTTTCTGCTCTTGTCCAGAAAGTAACTACTTACATATATAAACGACAACACAAAGTAATTACGTACATATATAAATGACAACAGAAAGTAACTACATACATATATACATGACTATTTACTAACCAGAAATTTGGTACTATTAATAATAAATATTTCGGTGTCTGCAAGAACAGTCTAGAATAATTTTTGTGTTTCGTGGAGGCATGTAATCGACATCAAATAGATATTGAAAGAGTTTGCAGTTGAAGGAGTATAGTTTATATTTTTTATATATATAGGATGGGAGGGTATTCCAAAGATGAGCAACAGAATAAGTAAAGTTTTCTTGTAAAGATCAAATATAGGTTTTGGAAGAAGTATGTTGTTTAAGCGTTGGTTACAATTTGGGCTAAATCTAAACATATTCCATAGATAAGGCGAAGCATGCTGTAAAAGAATTTGATGTACCAACTTGGCTTTGTTTAAGAGGAACCTGTTCTTAAGAGGCAGTATTTTGATATGTTTGTGCTGATTAGTTGCTTGTGCTTGATCTTTGTCACTAATAAGTTTTACTGCTCGCTTTTGAAGTGAGTAAAGCCTATTTGTATTTGATATCGAACAACCATCCCAGATTGTTGAGCAATAGTCTAAATGTGTGTATATGTGATATGTAGTATGTCTTCCTTGTGTCTTGATCAATGAAGCGTTTAGTTTTGGCTAATTGGTATACTTTTTGCGCTATGAGTTTTGTTAGGCCTTGCACATGAGAGTTCCAGGTCAGATGTTGGTCAATAATAAAACCTAATGTTTTGTGCTCGCTAGCGTTTTCTATCTGTGATGTTTCCGTACAGAGCCGAAGTGTTGTTTTCTTTGCGTTTTGTAGTTTCTGCATTGTTGTTATGAGCGTGTGTATGTGTGTGTGTGCGCGCGAAAGTTTGCTGCGAACTTGTTAATTTTACAGAGACATGACAATTACTCAACCAAAAACACGGAAATGACACATAATAATTAGTGTATAAGTATACAGCTATACACGAACCACTGCAGTAAAGCTGTGGGAAAGGACACATGAGCTGAACAAAGCGCAATAAGTGGTTCAAGCTTTTTAAAGAGGGCAGAACGTTGGCAGGTGAACATCCCAGGCCTGGCCGATCTTCCACGTTAACAGACGACGACCATTTCGAGAGAGTTCGTGCTATGATTCATGAAGATCTTCGTTTAACTGCCCGAGAAGTGGCTGACGAAGTGTGATGGGCATAAGTCATGGGTTCACAGCCATGATGTTGAAACCAAGATGCAAACTTCCCTGCGGGTAGGAAAAAGATCTCCTCGACCAAATATGATAAGTTTGCAGTTAAAGATCAAGATGTTGGTTATATTTTGTGACTGCAAAGGCACTGTACACTATGAAATTTTACCGTAGGTCAATTGATGGTAAACAAACAGTTGTACCAGTGAGCTTTAGAGCGTTTGAAGATGTCATGCAGAGGAACAGGCTTGAATAGTGGAAAAACTAGACTTGGGTGCTGCACCACGACATTGCTCCGGCTCAAGCGTGGCTTCTCATCGACAGGTATCTCGCACAATATTGGACATCCGTTGTACCCCATCTACCCTATTCTCCGGACGTAGCCCCAACACAGATTTTCCTGCTTCCCATATTTAAAGTCAGTTAAACAAAAAAAAAACACATCGTTCCCAAACCACAGAGGAAATTCAGGAAAATACGATAAGAAAACTGCATACTCGTGTGTGTGTGTGTGTGTGTGTGTGTTTGTGTGTGTGTGTGTGTGTGTGTGTGTGTGTGTGTGTGTATCGCAGAATTTGGTGCAAGAACAAGAACTCTTCTAACTATTTGTTGACCTGAGAATTTTTAGGTTATGGTCCCTACAAAATTTGATGAATCGATCAAAGTCTTTCTTCTGATGTACCCCATCTACCCTATTCTCCGGACGTAGCCCCAACACAGATTTTCCTGCTTCCCATATTTAAAGTCAGTTAAACAAAAAAAAAACACATCGTTCCCAAACCACAGAGGAAATTCAGGAAAATACGATAAGAAAACTGCATACTCGTGTGTGTGTGTGTGTGTGTGGTGTGTGTGTGTGGTGTGTGTGTGTGTGTGTGTGTGTGTATCGCAGAATTTGGTGCAAGAACAAGAACTCTTCTAACTATTTGTTGACCTGAGAATTTTTAGGTTATGGTCCCTACAAAATTTGATGAATCGATCAAAGTCTTTCTTCTGATGTACTCGATTGTGTCATTTTTCGATTATATAAGTTTACTCATTTTTGGATACATATGACACGTCTTTATGTGTGTGTGTGCGCGCGAAAGTTTGCTGCGAACTTGTTAATTTTACAGAGACATGACAATTACTCAACCAAAAACACGGAAATGACACATAATAATTAGTGTATAAGTATACAGCTATACACGAACCACTGCAGTAAAGCTGTGGGAAAGGACACATGAGCTGAACACAGCGCAATAAGTGGTTCAAGCTTTTTAAAGAGGGCAGAACGTTGGCAGGTGAACATCCCAGGCCTGGCCGATCTTACACGTTAACAGACGACGACCATTTCGAGAGAGTTCGTGCTATGATTCATGAAGATCTTCGTTTAACTGCCCGAGAAGTGGCTGACGAAGTGTGATGGGCATAAGTCATGGGTTCACAGCCATGATGTTGAAACCAAGATGCAAACTTCCCTGCGGGTAGGAAAAGGGTCTCCTCGACCAAATATGATGAGTTTGCAGTTAAAGATCAAGATGTTGGTTATATTTTGTGACTGCAAAGGCACTGTACACTATGAAATTTTACCGTAGGTCAATTGGTGGTAAACAAACAGTTGTAACAGTGAGCTTTAGAGCGTTTGAAGATGTCATGCAGAGGAACAGGCTTGAATAGTGGAAAAACTAGACTTGGGTGCTGCACCACGACAATGCTCCGGCTCAAGCGTGGCTTCTCATCGACAGGTATCTCGCACAATATTGGACATCCGTTGTACCCCATCTACCCTATTTTCCGGACGTAGCCCCAACAGAGATTTTCCTGCTTCCCATATTTAAAGTCAGTTAAACAAAAAAAAAACACATCGTTCCCAAACCACAGAGGAAATTCAGGAAAATACGATAAGAAAACTGCATACTCGTGTGTGTGTGTGTGTTTGTGTGTGTGTGTGTGTGTGTGTGTGTGTGTGTGTGTGTGTATCGCAGAATTTGGTGCAAGAACAAGAACTCTTCTAACTATTTGTTGACCTGAGAATTTTTAGGTTATGGTCCCTACAAAATTTGATGAATCGATCAAAGTCTTTCTTCTGATGTACTCGATTGTGTCATTTTTCGATTATATAAGTTTACTCATTTTTGGATACATATGACACGTCTTTATAGTCCCCTGATTTATTACTGACTTGAATTCTCTTTCCAGTTAAAACGGTCTCTCACACCACACTTTGCCAGTTAACCCAGTCACTCAATCACACACAACAGCTCTCACACCCCACTCTACTAATTAGGCCACTCACTCAATCACACACAACAGCTCTCACACCCCATTCTACTAATTAAGCCACTCACTCAATCACACACAACAGCTCTCACACCCCACTCTACTAATTAAGCCACTCTCTCAATCACACATAACAGCTCTCACACCCCACTCTACTAATTAAGCCACTCTCTCAATCACACACAACAGCTCTCACACCCCACTCTACTAATTAAGCCACTCACTCAATCACACACAACAGCTCTCACACCCCACTCTACTAATTAAGCCACTCACTCAATCACACACAACAGCTCTCACACCCCACTCTACTAATTAAGCCACTCACTCAATCACACATAACAGCTCTCACACCCCACTCTACTAATTAAGCCACTCACTCAATCACACATAACAGCTCTCACACCCCACTCTACTAATTAAGCCACTCACTCAATCACATATAACAGCTCTCACACCCCACTCTACTAATTAAGCCACTCACTCAATCACACATAACAGCTCTCACACCCCATTCTACTAATTTAGCCACTCACTCAATCACACATAACAGCTCTCACACCCCACTCTACTAATTAAGCAACTCGCTCAATCACACATACTTTCTCACACACACCTTTTACCTCTGTCATTTTGCCTACTCACTCACTCGTACATTAATCGTCTCTGGACGTTATTAAACTTAACACTCTTTTATTTTAAGATTTTGGACTATCATCATCATCATTATCATTTGCCTCCTACTAATATTTCTTCTTCTTTCTCCTTCGTCTTCTCCTCCTCTTAGTCTTAATGTATTCTGTAAATGATTGTTCATTCTATTGCAGAATATGGGTTAGAAAGTCTTGACCACAACCTAGTTGCATGGTTTTTGTGTGTGTGTGTGTGTTAAAGTTGGAATTTACAAGTACAAAGAGGAAAAAACTCAAGTTCTCTGAAAAATTGGCCAACTTTGTTTGACGGGAAAGAAAAAAGTAAACTCCGCACAATGAAGAGCAAAGTTTTAGAGTGCTGGCCCTTTACTGGCTGTTTGACAGAAGGCTGTTATACATATTCCTTTGAGGATCATCAAGTCTGATGTTTCCGTTTATGAAATATTACAATTTAAACAAAGTGGTACTTGTGAGTACCATTAGGGTGCAAAGGATTAAAACTAAGCACGGGAAAAGAGACCGTGTTCTGATTGGCGAGTCAGTCACGGGGTCTGAAATGGCGGGGTGTACGAACTGAAAGTTCTTTCAGTGGGACAGAACTTTTTAACCCACATTCTGCAACAGAATTCGCATTCTGTTATGTACGAATGGGTTAGCTCGGTGGGAAAGAACTTTCTAATCCACATCCTGCAACAGAATAAACATTCTGTTACACTTCATCACCCTTGTTGTTATTTTTCTTCATAGATACCTATGCAAAGTGCCAAGAATAACTGAATCTCCTAAAGGGTATCGGTGCGAATATGACTGATAAACATAAGACAGGCCGCCGTAACCAGCCCTTGGTCCGTCACAGCGCTGTGTTTTAACAGCTTCACTTTACTGGCTGCAAAGGACATCAAGTTCGTAGTTCCAAGGAAGAAGAAAAAGGAGGAGGATGATGAGGAGAAGGAGAAGGAGGCTGAACCGGTTATTTTTCAGATGTAAGTTTGTATACTTAAACAGTTTACAAACAATAAAGAAATTATACAAACAGTAATAACGAAAGTAGATTACAAACAGTAATGAAAATTAGCATTTCATACTGAAGTTACCGTCCTCCGTGCTCATCTACAACGACGTGGCTCTCATGTTCCGTCACAGCATCTAATCATAGTCGCTTCATGAAGTTTTAATTAATTTATTCATTCATTTGCATGTCCCTTGTGGAACTTTGCTTCCGTAACAGCACTATCGTAGGCCTCTCGGTTGTGAGCAAGATGGCCTGCTGCTGATGCATCCATTTGCAGATCATTAACGATGTCTTGCGACCATCTTCACCTTGGTCTTCTCTCTTTCTTTTTCCCATTATGTACCCTTCCAAGACGGTTTTCTCTTGATTATCATGACGTTTAACGTGTCCAAAAATTTAAGTTTTCTCTCTTTAATACTCTTTACTAGCCGGCGTTATGGGATGTCCCATTCTACCATCTAAAGGCATTTGGAGCGATTTCGCGAACCCGGGAAGTAGAAGACAAGTATCGTTCAGGCCGACCTTGTTGCACTAGTAAACAAGATGACAGATACCTGCAGCTGTCAACACTTTGCAACCGGACAGTAACGTCTTCCACCCTCAGAAACCAGCTAATGAATATGCAAACGTCAATGTTAGCAGCAGAACAATTCCCAGGCGTTTAGGAGAATCTGGGCTGGCTTCACAACGACCAGCAATAAGAATACCTCTTACTCCAGCTCACTGCAGAGCTAGAGTTGCCTGGTGCCGGCAGAACATCCCTTGGACGAGGTGCCATTGGGGTGAAATTCTTTTCACGGACGAATCCCGCTTCAGTATGTCCTTCAAAAATGGCAGAATCTGTGTTTGGAGAAGGCCAGGGGAACGGTTCCATGACGTCATTATCCAAGAGGTGGATCGTTACGGAGGGGGATCAATCATGGTCTGGGATGGCATCAGCCACGGCAGGACTCCCCTTCATGTCATTCATGCCACCCTAACCGTCCAGCGAGATCTGAGTGAAATTCTGCAACCCATTGTCCAGCCTACCTTGCAAGCCATAGGTGCAGAGACAATCCTACAAGACAATAACGCAAGACCACATCGGGGTCGTGTGGTAGAAGATTTTCTTCAACAGCAAAGGATCATTAAAATCGATTGGCCAGCTCGGTCGCCCGATCTGTCACCCATTGAGCACATTTGGGATGTCCTAGGCAGACGGGTTTCGACAAATCATCCTCCACCTGTTGATGTCACCCAACTGACCCTTTTCCTTCGACAAGAGAGGCAGGCCATTCCACAGAATGTCCTAATAACTCTGAGGTAAGGTGCGTCGATTGTCTGGCAGCTAACGGTGGCCATACGCGATACTGACATGCGTGTTGTTTGAAGACCACTCTTGTCTTTTTTTGGACAAGGGGTGAGTGATTTCGCCAGCTTGCTGTATGTGTATTCCTATTCCGATTTGCAAATGAAATGATTGAATTTGTTCAGTATTAAATGCTGTTTTCTTTGGTACTATTGGCTTGTTTGTTAGAATTTAAAAAAAAACAGGCCTTTAACTTTTGTCCAGTAATAATATTAATATAAGACACCCAAGCGTCTTTTAAATATTAACTGAAGCGCTTCAGTAAATGACATGAACATCCCTGTCGCTTGTACAGTTTATTTCAATTACTCTGACAGTCGTGATCAGTGCGTGACCAGCTGCTCTTATTATGAGGTTTGGAAAGTTCCGTAGCGTGGCGTGTTATCAAGCACTTTTTTTTCATTGATTCGTACAGTAATAATGCGTACATGTCATTTTCAAGTAGTCTGACTGTAAGGGAAAAGCAGATTAGGTAAGAGCAGCCACTTACAAAGTTATCTCAGTTGCGGAGCTGAAATGCCCCGAGGATGATAATGATGATAGTTAATAAGATAATGGCCATTTCAGAGACTGTATGAGAGATAACTGAGTTTTTTTTCCACACAAAGGGCATTTCTCGCCTTATGAGTCTTTATTTTGAACGTCCAGGTAAGGGTCGAGATTCTTCCTGAAGGCGGTCAGTTTATCGTCATCACCATCTGCATTTTCATCCATCTCTTCAATAAAACCTCATGTCAAGTGTTACGCGGGACTGCCTTGACTTCCGTATAAGCGTGTTGCTAACCTTAGGTTTGAAAGATCCTGGAAGTGAAGAATGGCTGGAGACAGTGACTAACTAATTCAGTAACTCTCATAAAACACGGTTTCAAGATAATGTAGATATCAGAATCATCAAGGCATAACACCGGCTTCAACTAGTGCCCCACCATTCTATTCAGTAATAAAAAATAATAATACAGTTAACAAACACAGCGGTACACACGATTTCAAGATTCGGAGAAGAAAAAGGAGAAAAAGAATTTGTAATAATGTCACCAAAAATTTCATTGAAAGGGAGGAGAATCAGTTGGAGGAGTCAAAGAATATAAGACCGGAAAAAGATCCTCAGAACGAGAAATTTAATCGGCAACAAAAGGACCTATTTTTTAAAACCACAGTTTCTGGTCCAGACGAGATGAAGATCTACTTGTTTCTCACTTGTATAATTGCTGGCCCATTGGAGTCAGGAAAATGGGAATTTTCGCATTTTAACGCTCCTTTATTCGGTCACAAAGTACTGTAAATTGAATACAGTTACTCGCTGACAAATAATATGATAAAACTACCATGTCCATTGACTATAACATGTCGAGTTGGAAATCATTTCTGAATATTCTTCATCTTCAAATCAGTTCAAGCTGGGTCTTTAACTACATCTAAGTCTTAAATGCTATAGATTAAATTCATACAATCTGTGTGTGTGTGACCATTGAGCAATCTCTGCTAATGTTCTAAAATCACTCAAAAAAACATTTACTAGAATGTTATATGTGACATCATTATTTACAGAATCAATATCACTGACATCGATGTAATCTTATTCATGTGTGACCTTGCCTTCCATCCAGTATTTATGTGACAGTCTGGGGACTGTCGCAAGTTAATTTAAGAGATAGGAAGTTGAAAAGTAAATTGTCCAAGTAATTTAAGTACAGAGAAGGCAAAATTAAGATACGCGGTTGGAAGTGACGTCACTTACGCGGTAGGAGTGACGTCACGTTCGCAAGTCCTGCTCACATGCGATCACGTGATTTTAGATCAGAGAAGATTCATTTCAATCGCGGGTCATCGAAGCGAGGTCGTCTCAGCCGGACTCTGATCAGCTCCAGGCTTTTCTCAGGCTTTATGCCTGATAGAACCCAGTCTCCAGTAGCATGACATACCATGCTTGAGGTAGCCGTCCTGGGTGTATAGCTTTATGAGGAAATAATGCTTAGTTTCATGAGAAAATTTTGTCTTGTTATGAGGAGAAAACTATGTTTTTAAGGAGAATATAACCGTTTTGAGAAGATCATTGTGTTAAGGAGGAAATAATTCATGTTCTTGAGGGAGATAACCATGTTTATTAGGAAACTATTAGTCAGATGGTTAGGAATTGTTAGGAACTGTCGTGTGGAAATGATACAGAATTATGAGCATTTAGTATTCTATGTTTCATCAAGACATCTGGCTAAATCGGGTACAGGTCTGTGTAAAATCGCAATGAACCTTGTTGTTCCCATCCATGGCCGGGATCTATTCATCTTATTCCACATTTTTGTGTTATTTATTGTTTTTGTGTTGGTGGAGCGCACGGAGAACGAATTTGCGGGTAGGAACGTAAAGGTTACATACCTGAGTTCCCCTGGTTAGGGTTTAGGCAACGGAAGCGACAACAGGTCAAAATCCTCAGCTTCTAGGAGAAGTCTTATGTCGCCAGTCCTGGTCCTGCTATCCGCCCTGTCTATAAAGCCCCACCCACTGGACCCACGACAATGACATCCACGTGCTCCTCAGTAGTACACATCTCTATAATATCGTCACATCATCATCTCTCCCTCCCTGAGCATCCACTCACGCCATCACATTTATATAAAATGTGAATAACACGGCAACATGGTGTATATATTGTTTATGTCGACCCATTATAAGTCTAATATTCAGTGCACTATTCATGGAGTGGGCGTACTAAATCTCATTGTTATTTTTATCTTGTATTGACTTGTCTGACCAGCTCAGATGTCTCCACTTTCTGCTCATAATCAACGTTATCTGCAAACAACGCCTTTTTATTTCCTGCAATGAACCATACAGTTTTCTAGCCCAGAGTTTTTCAATAAGAACCGTACACTCCCCAACCTATATACAGAAGTAAAAGCTAAATGACGTAAATAACATGTGTCTGTAATAATGGGGTTATGAAGAAAATTTTCATGCTAAAAAAGCGCCACGAGTATTAAAGTGTTGAGAAACCTTGGTCTGTGCTGTGTTATGATATCTTAGCTCGTAGCCACAGTAATCGAATAGGCGAAAGAATTTTATTGCTATGAGGAATGATTGAGTGTTCTAACCTCTTTCAATGTATTTTTTAGTTTCTGGATTCTAGAGCATGTTGCCTTACAGTAAAAGTTTGAGACAGGTGCTTTTTTTATCTTAATGTTGAATTATATTTTATTTTTGTAGATAGGAAATCACTTACGCTGTATATGACATGACTACATGGAAAACATGAGGCCAAAGTGCGATGGGCAATGATTTATCTCGTATGTTTTTATCGTTCGCATCGTTGATCGGTACGATCAAATTCGTTATAAAAGTTTAGTGATGAGTGGCCTTTCAGTCTGTCAGTCACTTTATCGTAGCAAGCTTTGTACTACATAAAGAAAAAAAAACGTTAACGAGTACGTTTATGAATATTTAAATACGTACGATAATGATAACAAAACACTGTTATTGTTCTTAACTTACTGAAAACAGCAACACAATCTGTGCTCCAACAAGAGTCTGGAAATACTTCGGAAAAGACTGTGTTTATAGTATGTTCTTCAAGATTTAATACAAGAAACGAATAAAATATTCTGGAATCTAATATTTCAAAGAAATGGATTGGCGAATAATTATGGTTTCTTTGGCATTGCTCGTAGCCACTAAACTCACTCATAGTCAGAACATTAATTACTGCATCTACAACGCGGCAAACTGTTCTTGTGAAACCAACATGGGATACATCAGCTTGAAACCTTTGGCATCGGACAGCCCGTAAGTTTGTATAAAGTTTGGGAAAATAAATGATGCTTATAAGATGTCTTAACATCCAGTCTTTAATTTGTCATTATAAAATTAGTGTAAGATCATTAATGACTTCCACCCAGCTTGCCCCGTGTACAATGTGTCGTCTGTATCAGTCTTGAAAAATCACCGGTCTTTATCAGTACTCTTCCATTGTTTTCCTTTTTTTTTTAGCATAAGCATGAATTTACATTTGAAAAACTTTTAACTAGTGGACTTTCATTCATTCATTCATTTATTTGCATGTCCCTTGCGGAAATTTGCCACTCCAACAGCACTCCTATAGGCCTCTCGGTTGTGAGCAAGATATCCTGTTGCTGATGTATCCATTTGCAGATCATCAACGATGTCTTGCAGCCATCTTCACCTTGGTCTTCCTCTCTTTCCCGTTATGTACCCTTCTAAGACGGTTTTCTCTAAATTATCATGACGTTTAATGTGTCCAGACTATTTCAGTTTTCTCTCTTTAATTCTCTTTACTAGCCAGCCTTCTTCAATATTAAGTTCAAGTTCTTTTAGTATGGATATATTTGTTCTTTTTTGTGTACGTGATATTTGAACTAGTGGATTACATTTTTTAAAAAGCCAGATATTCTTCTTCTTCGTTCGTCTTGGAGAAAGTTTGATTTTATTATGTCACAGTTTGCAGCCAAGCCATAATATTTCGATTCATTATACCTGACTTCGGCATTATCGATCCCTAGTCCATTCTGTCAGATCATAGCCTGTTACCACGGAGTGTCACGTGGAGGTGCAATAAGGTCTTGTCAGTTTTGGTGCATTAGCCCTAACGCGAACAGCCAGATATGGGTAACTGACCACCGTCTTGTTGAGCTTAAATACCGCGTCTTCGACCTCAACCAGAAACTGAGATTTATGCTGGATGGAAAATGAAAATGCCTGGCACAAGGGAAGCCGATGCTAAAGGGGAAAAAGCTCACACAGAAAACTATAGCAAAATTGTGATTCAGAGATTATTATCTTAGACGTTAAACTATAATTCATTCACATACAATCCACTCTCGTGCTAATATTCAACCACTCCCATGCTAACATTCAACTACTCACATTCAGTGACGGATTAACTATCGTAACTTAACGTAGTAAAGGAGTCCACTCAATCTTGTATCGTCCATATCCTGACATATGGTCTGATTCTCCTCTAGCTGTGATCTGTGCTTTTACTATATGACCTTTTTATTACACAGACCAAACACAACTGACATGTCACTGTCTGTTGAATGACATAACGTGCTGGTGAACAGCAACAGCAATAAATGGCTGTCACATGAAACAGTAATCTGTATTTGTATAGATTTTTTTCTCTTGTCACTGTAAACATTTATAATTTTTTGTATTTTATAAATGTAAACTTTTTAGATAATTATTGGTATTTTATTTTACTGATTCTGTTTTGGTTCTTATGGTGTAATAGGTACTTCGCTGTTGTGTAGGTCCTCTCTCTACCTGTGTCAGACTTGCTATATTGGGATGACAATCATAATATAAGATGTTAATTATCCACGTATATCACACATAGAAACAGCCGAATATATATCAAATGAAAACCCAGAACTAAAAGTTCAAAACAAGTTCCAGCTCACGCTGTTTAATCAAAGAGAATGACGGAACAGGACTACCACACAGAGTATATGACACAACATAACTAGCGAATTATCAATACTAATAATAGCATGGTTCATTAATATCAATTGTCTGAGTGCCTCTTCTAGTCCCACCTCTTCTCCCTCTCTATCCTCTACCTTTCTTCTAGTCCCACCTCTTCTCCCTCTATCCTCTACCTTTCTTCTAGTCCCACCTCTTCTCCCTCTATCCTCTACCTTTCTTCTAGTCCCACCTCTTCTCCCTCTATCCTCTACCTTTCTTCTAGTCCCACCTCTTCTCCCTCTATCCTCTACCTTTCTTCTAGTCCCACCTCTTCTCCCTCTATCTTCTACCTTTCTTCTAGTCCCACCTCTTCTCCCTCTATCCTCTACCTTTCTTCTAGCCCCACCTCTTCTCTTTCTATCCTCTACCTTTCTTCTAGTCCCACCTCTTCTCCCCCTCTATCCTCTACCTTTCTTCTAGTCCCACCTCTTCTCCTTCTATCCTCTACCTTTCTTCTAGTCCCACCTCTTCTCCCTCTATCCTCTACCTTTCTTCTAGTCCCACCTCTTCTCCCTCTGTCCTCTACCTTTCTTCTAGTCCCACCTCTTCTCCCTCTATCTTCTACCTTATGACTTTGGTCATCGGTGCCCGTGCACCTGGTAGTTCATTATATCTGTCCCTTCTCTACTTTCCTTCGCACTCTCTACCATACGGCTTTGGTCGTCGGTGCATTCTGCACCTGGTAGCTCATTATATCTCTCCCTTCTCTACTTTCCTTCGCACTCTCTACCATACGGCTTTGGTCGTCGGTGCATTCTGCACCTGGTAGCCTCCTATTTTAATTCAGTACTATTCTGTTGCCTGCGCAACCGTCTCCTTTCTTCTATAACTCCTTCCTCCTATTTTTCCCTAACTCTTTTCTTCCTTTTACCTTATGACACCCGTCATTGTGCCTACTGCGCTGGTGGCTCTCCGTGCACCCTTCCTTGTGCAGCGTTCCTGCTTTCCATACAAATGCATATATTCATGAATATAATCAGACAGTAATCAATACAATCAAAAGCGATATTAATATAATCTTATCTTATATATCTTATATCCTTCCCGTGCCGTTAAACGTCACATAGGGCTCGCAAAGTAGTTCGCCAATTTTTCCTGTCTTCGGCGAGTCTTTCAACCTCATCAAAGGATTTTATGCCTGTCAATTTGGCCTCTCTTAATAATGTCCTCTTCAGAGTTTCACGCGGTCTGCCTCTTTTTCTTCGGCCTGTTGTGTTCCACTTGATAGCTTGTTTTGGGATTCTCTGATCGTTTCTTCTCATCAAATGACCAACATATGTCCATCTCCTTTTCCTGATCACCCATGAGACTGGTTGTTGTTCAGTCATCTGTCTTATCTCTGCATTGTTCTTGAATTCATTCCACTTGATGCCGAGTATTTTCCTTAGGCATTTGTTTTCAAAAGAGTCTAATTTCTTGTCTATTTCTTTAGTTGTTTTCCAGCTTTCGCATGCATAAATGAGGGTGGATATTACATTTGAATTGAATAGTCTTAATTTTGAATTCCATATGTTCTCAAGATTCTTGTAGATTGATGCTGCTTTTGCAATTCTGATCCTAACTTCCTTTCTAGTGTCACCATCCTGGTCTATGTAGTTGCCAAGGCATGCAAATTCATTGAATTTTTCAATATCTGTCCCTTCTATGTGTATTTTTCCATTTTGATTGAGAGGAATTTTCATTATTTTTGTTTTGTCCTCGTTAATTTCAAGTCCTATTTTGCTAGCCAGTGAAGACAGGCTAACTGTTTTTTCTTGCATGGAATTCACATTATTACTGATAAGAGTTATGTCATCAGCAAAATCAAGATCTTCTAGTTGTGTCCCATGTACCCAGTCAATACCTGTGTATAATATAATAACATAATATAATCTAATCGCATGAACAATATGTAGTGCCCCTCTAAGTGCACTCGATACCTACAATGAAAAGTATACACATTCTCTAACCAGCAATCTGCTCTCGATTACCTATTTTCATATTAATAATAATAACACAACTTACGTCTACACACATATCCTTCACGAAAACAACATTACAGAGGTGGCGCGGTAACTTTGTTTTATAACAAAACTACAACTGTCTCCCGATTAGGCACATATACACAATATATACTAAGAACGGCACACATTTTAAATTCGCGCCTTACCTCACGAAAACAAATTACAAGACTCAAGTGAAATCGTTATTTCTTCCATGCTTGCCTCTCTCTCTCTCTCTCTCTCTCTCTCTACTCGCGATGCGTTGGAACCCGCTCACTGGCTGGCCGAACCAGGAAGACAGTCCATGCATCTCACCCCTTCTTACATTACCGGGTTCCTGCCACTTCGGGCCCCAAGGCGTAAGCCTCTTCAGCCTAATGAGTAATCCACTACTACTCCAATGCTAAGATTCAATCCATTTCCACAATAAGATTCAGTTTACTCCCATACTAAGATTCAAATTACTCTCATGATAAGATTTAATCCACTCCACCATTTCCACACACAGATTTAGTTTATTCCCATGATATGATATATGATATGATATGATATGATATGATATGATGCATATCTTAGTTTATGGTGTACACATGTCTGTTGTGATTTCTTTCATGTTAGAAGATCACTCGTCGTTTGTCTGGAGCAGCATCTGAATTTGTCCTTGATTTTCTTGTCTATTTACTTTCCGAACTGTCTACGTATAACTTAGAGAGAAGAGAGAGAGGAAGAGAGAGAGAGAGGAGAGAGAAGAGAGAAGGAGAGAGGAGAGAGGGAGAGAGAGGAAGAGGGAGAGAGAGAGGGAGAGAGGAAGAGGGAGAGAGAGAGGAAGAGAGAGAGGAGAGAGAGAGAGAAAGAGAGAGAAAGAGAAAGAGAGAGTGAAATAGAGAGAGAGTAAGAGAGAGAGGGAGAAAGAGTAAGCAACAGAGAATCCAGCAGAGCTAGAGAGGTGGACAAGATATGTATGAGATAACATCGTAAAACGAATAACTAAAAATACGTCTATGAAACAGACAAAGAGAGCGCCAAAAGAGTTAACTGAGTGTTTATTTTTCACATATTTTTCTTGTTTTAATCTATTGTATTGTTTTTGTATTTGATCTTTGAAAAAGAGCTTTTGTCGGAAATATTGGATTGTTGTGTATGGTCTTCATTTTTACGTGTTCATCTTTCTGTCTCTCTCCTTCCTATCCACTTTCCTCACTCTCTCTGTCTTTGTGTAAAACTGAATTACACACTTTTGTCTATCTTTATTATTAGAACCAGTTTTATCGCAATCGTCATTCCTCTTATTTCAGTCAGGTTGCCAAGGACGCCACCTCTGGTGCGACATACTACTGGAATCCTTGCTCTGACTTTACATTAGGAACAGTTAAAGCAGGGGTAAGGTCTATTGACAAAATTATCCTATAAATCGCTTCGATAATGCTACATTTATCGCTTCCTGGCCTTTTTTGGTTGAGTTTGTAAGCTATTGTATAACAACCGTATAACAGAAAAATAAAACTAATAAATAACAGAACTATAATGAATCGACTTATAACTGCTGGCATTATATCTACATAGAATGAGGCATGTAAGAGAACAATTACAATTCTATAACATTTCATTAAAAAAATTGTCCTCTTTTTTTATTGTAAATTAAATTACGTAATTACGCAATGGTTCTTTTAACCAAAAAAAAAAACACAAAAAAACTGAAAGCCTGTTATTTCGTACTTTATGTCAGAATTGAGCCAGTAGTAACAATTTGTCCATAGAATCTTTTCAATGAAAAGAAAATCAGCGATATTAAAACAGGACCTATAGCCAGTATCAACTTTAATTTCTATCTTAAAAGAAAAAGGAAAAAAAAACGATGAAAAAGGTAAATGTATATTTAATGTGTAAGTCATTAATGGTATAAGTATACTGTATATATATATAAATTAATATATAACTATACTGTATATATAAATTAATGTATAAGTCAGTACTTCTATAATCACGTTAATTTTATTCATCATATCCCTCTGTTAACTTCAAAGATATAGTTCTTATGTTTCAACTGTAACGTCTACTCTTTCGCTATTACCAACGTAAGACAACTGGAATTAAAACAAACATTATTTCTGTATTTTAAAATAGGAATGTCTAGATAAAATGATAAAAACCGCAGAAACAAATTTCACTTTATCGAGTCGCAGTAATCTTTCAAATATTTTTTTGCCAGTGTTTGCAACTAGTAATTTTACTTAACATCTTTATCATGACGATGATGACGATGACGATGATAATAAATGTATAGTTTATCTTGGGATGGATTTTTTCATTAATTTATAAATTGTTTATGCTATTTAAAATGAATGGTCGGACATGTTAAAAACTTACTTAACATAGTGTTTTAAAATATTAATCGTAAATGTTAATTTGAGTATTTCCAAGGAAAATTCCTAGGGCCAACCCTGACTGTAAATGACGTGACCCAGTGTATTCTAAACTATTACTACGTACCAGTTTGTCATTGTTGACAGTTATGTCTGCTGTGTTTTTCGTTTCGTTAGTTTTCATGATCGCAGTTTTATTATCTTTCTCTGGCTACTTATTAGCTACACAAACATAGTACACCCAGGAAGTGCTTGTGATTAGGCACTTCACAGTCTTCTGTGGTTAGAAAGAAAGATTTCAGCATTTGTCAGTTCCAGGAATCAGAGATAACCTAAAGTCTATCCCACCTCTTGACAGTGATACTAGTTTATAGCCAAGGTAATGCGATAATGGGATAGACCTCGTCGTGGTGGAGTCTCATGGAAAGAGAGCTTCTCTTGTGTCCACTCCTGGAGTTCAAGCAAACCACTATAAACCACTGTAAACTACTTCTCATATTAACCAATGTGGACCACTCATGCAAGACACTGTAAACCATTTATTAACTGACGTTGTGGCTGCATGTGAGTCACAGCTTCTGACGTAGAGATTACAAATTTGCTGTTCTGTGAAAGAGAGTCTTATCTGACAGCGCTCCAAAATGTAGACTCTAAAAAGTAAATAGTGTGTTAGGAAGAGTAATTTTAAAAAGGTGTGGGGTGTTTTTCAAGGGTGAAATAGCGGAAGAGAGAGGGAGACAGAGAAAGAAGAGAGAGAGACGGAGAAGAGAGAGAAAGGGAGAAGAGATTGGCAGAAAGACAGAGAGGGGGATGGAGAGAAAGAGATAGAAAGGTGGGGTAGGAGAGAGAAGGAGGGACGAGAAAGGGAAATGAAAAAGGGGTAGAGAGAGAAGAAGGGAAGAGAGAGTGAGGGAAAGAGAGAGGAGAGAGAGAGAGAAAGAGAGAGTTGTATCTATCATTAATTTTACAAGAGATCACATAAATTATGTTTTTGTAACAACATAATAAAATTACACATGAAACGAAGAACAATCCGGATATACGTTTTCTTAATACCAGAATAAACAACAACAAAAATGAATATTGCAGAGCGTCACTGCCTAAAGTTGTAATATAAAAAGAACAGAATAAATGGACAACAGACTTGTACGAACTCCTTGTAACTGTGAGCTGGTGTTCTTTGCAGCCGATTCTGCAGAGCATCCTATCGGCGTGGGAGCGGGTTATGGCAGCTATTTTTTCAGTCCTGGAGTACAGCTAAAAAGCAGGGGATGTGCAATGCTTCTTTAGCAGACTCCACCACCATGGAGACTATGGCGACCCCTGCCCGGTTAGCCAGGCTAGGCGTGATACTGGGGGTACCACGGAGAGGTAGGACAGGGTCTTGGTCAGCTATGGTTCGCTAACCCTGACGCTAGCATATCAGCTGTGGGTCGCTGATTGCCTCATCGGACTGGCGTTTTCACCCCCATGGACAACAGAAAAATGAAATACCAAGAAAATTAAAATGTTACTATTATAATATTTAAGGCGAAGACCTACTAGAACAAGTGTGAATTTAAAAAAATATAACAGATTGATAATGTAAATGACCAAACACAGGACAACTGCAACCAGCCTGTACAGCATTCAAACACACTGCAACAAGTCATAACCCGAAGTTCAATACTTCATGTTGTCTTATTTACAAACATTTAACGACAACTGGCCATTATAGATCTGACACATCACTTACGATTATAAAAAATCAAGAGCAAACGAGGGGTGCTTCCATCTTTTGGGATTCAGAAGCTGTGCTACTGGTAGACCATTTTCAAAAGGGCAGAACGGTCACGGGGGCCTATTACGTTAATCTTGTGAAGCAACTGCGGCTCAACTTGAAGGAAAAGCGCTGAGGAAATTGACGAGAGGAGTCATCTTTCAGCAAGACAATGCTCCAGTTCACGAGTCGGTGGTGCCAATGGCCACTATTTATGAATGCGGCTTCCAACTTCTTGAACATCTTCCTTATTCCCCAGATTTGGCCCCTTCGGACTATTTTACCTGTTTACAAAACTCAAAATAGAGCTCAGTGGTCGCAAATTTGCTTCAGATGATGACGTCATTCATGCTGTTGACCATTTTCTACTGGCACAAGATGCTGACTTTTACAAATGACTCGTATGCTCCAGGATCGCGGAACTAAGTGCATAAACTTGCAAGGGGAATATGTTGAGAAATAACCCAAAAAAAGTTGTCCACAAATAATCCGTTGTACCTTATGCCGAGAACTTATCAATCACCCCTCGTAACTGTCGATGCAATGATAGAACAGAACTAATATAATAGAGAAATACATGGAAGTTCAGAAAGATATATACGCCTATTATGTTGGTTACGCTGGCCAACACACATTTTGGTGCCTCAGATGCTAGACCTGTTTCTGTATATATTTGACCCGCTGATTTAAAAATTGGCACACACTTTCCACTATCAGAACTAGTTTTTGAGATAAAGAACATATGCTATATACCACTCTTCACTCAGCTCGCCCATAACAAATAGGATATTTTAATGTACTGGTTAAAATCTTTTAAGCATAAAGAAAACACAAAAAATTAAAAGAAAACTGTACTACATGAAAATCTACTTATTTTATACCAAAAGTACAAGTTTATGATCAAACTTTCCACTCATTCAACACACAAAGAGCTCAAGACTCCCGAGAGTGGGACCTGCCAGGACGATCCCGCATAAGATTCCAACAATAGACTGCCATCATGTGTGCATCCCATCTTCCTTGGTATTTAGCAGCTTGTTTTTATGTCTTGGTGAAATCTTTTACCTTGCTCTTCACTTAAGTCACCAAGGTTCTCTGGAAAGCGATGTAAGTGACTGTGCAGATAATGGATTCTAACACTCGTGTCACAGCCGAGCCTATTGAAATGAAAGATCATATCCTCTACTAATTGTGTATAGTTGTCCGCCTTCTTGTTGCCAAGAAAGCTTTTCATAATAAGAACAAATTAAGACCAGGCACATGATTCGATTTTATTGATTGATGCCATGAAATGTAGATCATTTATAAGTTGTCTGACCTGTGGACCATTGAAAATTCCTGCCTTAAATTTTCCATGGTAAGTCCAGCTAACTTATGCACTGTGTATACAATGTCAAAGCCGTCTTTATTCAAAGTCTATACGAATTGTTTCCTCAGACCTAGCTTTATATGTAGTGATGGCAGTATGATTCTATCTCGTGCTACCAAAGATTCATTGATTACATTTTGTCCTCCAACCACCATATATTCTATCGAGGCCAATCTTTTCTTGCGCAATTTATATGTTTAGCTCTAACATCTCAAAGTAATAAAAAGCAAGGATACTTTGTGTAGCCACTTTGTTGACCAAGAAGAAAATTAACCATCTTTAAGTCTACACAAATCACCCATTTATGTTCTTGGTAATTTGTCTTCTCCAAGACTGAAGAGACGGCCTTGTACTCTTCTTTCATCCTAGTGGAATGACCGATTGGAATAGAACCATATTCGTTGCCGTTACTTAAAAGAGCACATTTTAAATTACGTTTTGAACTGTCGATGAAAAGACGCCATTTACTTGGGTTAATTCCTGAAAGACCGAATTTCTTCACAAGTTTTCCCATGTCCTTGAAGAATGCTAAGTTGTTGTCTTATGTAAAGAATGGCAGCAAATACTTTTCTCTCCTTCGATAAAATGTAATTTCAGAACAGCGGATGAAGTATCCATGCATCTGTGGCAGGAAATTTAACACTTAGCGTGGCATGAAGATACACAGAACGAAGAAGAAATGTGGTGGTTCCTTGCTGCCCAATACTCAACAGTGCACCGTGACGCCAGCCTCAGATAAGACATTAGAAGATCTCTGTCAGGATATAATCACAGTACATAAAATATTCAGGTTGAGTCAGGCAGCAGGGAGGCAATGCAGGCCTCCGACGAGACCAGAGACAAGATTAACTTCCCACTAGCAAATGCCAAAAGCATATGGGAAAACCTGGACACAGGATTATGCAAAGAACTGGACAAACATCTGAGAATGAAAAACCTTGAGGAAAAACTGGAACCATTTGGTAACATCATATATCTTCACTGCCACAAAGAGTTTGGAGCAAAACAGGCAAATAGAGAAAAAGTAACACCAAGAAAGTCCAGAAGACAGAGGAAAATAGAAGTACTAAGACAGCAGAAGAACCATGCCCGGAAAATGTTCAAGAAGACACATGAATCGGAAAAAGAAGGACTAAGACAGGTTTATCAGCATCTAAAATCCCAGTACAATGCCTTTTGCGAAGCTGAAAGACTATGTAGAAGGAAGAGGGAAACCAGATACGCAAGAGAGAAGTTCTACAGAGATCCCTTCGGGTTTGCCAAGCAGTTATTTGAATAGCCAGAATCAGGTACGCTGAAAGCAGGTAAGGAGGTGCTCAAGGAACATCTGAGCAATACATACTCTAATAAAAATCAGCATACACCTCTCGAGCAGATGACAGGTATAGTGTGGCCCTGTGCACCAGAGAGCAAATTAAATTGCAGCCCAACAACTTACAAGAAGTAGAGAGCATCGTAGGAAAAGCTAAAGGCAAGTCAGCACCAGGCCCAAATGGCGTTCTTTACATACTATGCAAAAGATGCCCCGAAGTACTAAAGAAGCTCCATAAACTCCTACGAACAGCATAGATCAAGGGACTCATAAGTAAAGAATGAAAAAAAAGGCTAACGGGGTATATATCCCAAAGGAGCAGAATTCCACCGAAATCAACCACTTAAGACCGATCTCACTTCTGAATCTGGAAGGAAAGATATTCTTCTCCGTTATGGCAAGGAGACTAACAACATATCTCCTAGATAATGGTTACATTGATACATCCGTGCAGAAGGAAGGAATTTCAGGTTCCCCAGGATGTCTTGAGCATGCTTCAATGATTTGGAAGCTATTCAACAAGCAGATCTACAGGTAATATTGCTTGATCTAGCCAATGCGTATGGCTCAGTACCGCACCAGATGATATGGCTAGCACTAGACATGTATCATGTGCCAAAAGAAATCACGAAGATGCTGAAAATGTACTTGACAGGATTCCTCGTGAGATTTGGAACATCAGGATATATTAGAAGATGGATTGAGCTCCAGGTAGGAATTGTAATGGGCTGTACAGTATCTCCCATACTGTTCGTACTAGCCGTGCAAATAATCCTGAGTGCAACAGAAGGCCCAAGCTTCAGAAATGGATGTCAGATGCCACCACTAGAAGCATTCATAGATGACATAACAATAATAACAACCAGTGAAGCACAGACACGAAAGATGTTAGACCGTTTGGACAGCCTCAACATATGGTGCCGCATGAGCTTCAAGCCAAAGAAGTCAAGAAGCCTGTCACTCATAAAGGGGAAAGTGATAGAAATATCGTACACAGTGGCAAATGAAATAATCCAAACTGCTGAGGAAGAGCCAGTGAAGAGCCTTGGCAGAGTATATGATGTTCCATGAAAAACTCAAACACTGTGAAGCAGGTCATAGAAACGGCACAAAATGGACTGAACATCATAGACAAAAGCAGGCTACTGGGGAAGTTAATAATTAGGTGCCTCCAGTTCATGCTGGTTCCAGAATTGATGTGGCCACTACTCATTTACGAAGTAAGTACCAGCACAGTAGAGGCAGTCGAAAGAAAGATAAATAAATCCATAAGAAAGTGGCTGGGCGTACCAACAGGATTAACTGTACTGCACGAAATAGGACTGTACTGCACGAAGAGCAAATTGCATCTACCACTCCAGTCTATGGTCGAAGAATACAAGGTAGGAATGACAAGGCTGACAATGATGCTACAAGAATCTACAGATCCGGTGGTACGAGAAGTGCAGCCAACACTTAAAACTGGACGAAAATGGAAAGTGATGAAGTGACCTCAGCAAGGGAAACACAGGAGCTGAAGGATGTAATAAGGATACACCCAGACCAACAGAAGGGGATTTGCTCATGGTGAAATCAAATGGTGGTCAAAGGCCTCCTGTAAGGAAAGAAAGGATATGATCATCAGCGAAGTAAGGAATTCAGAGGATGATAAGCTGGTCCAAAAGGCAGTCCAACAGATACAGCAAGGTCAATGGACAACATGGGAGGAAGTCCTACAGAGATCACTAACATGGAATGACATCTGGAAAATGGCACCCTTGAGACTCAGCTTCATCATCAGAGCTACTTATGACCTTCTGCCTACAGGCTCCAACATATACAAATGGGTGTATCAGAAGACACAAAATGCCCTCTCTGCAACGAAAGGCAAACATTAGAACATGTGCTTTCAGCATGCAGAGTATCATTAGCTCAAGGACGCTACATCTGGTGGCACAAAAGAATGCTGCAGGAACCAGTAGCCATTGTAGACAGGACAAAAGAAAACAAATAACGGCAAAAGAGTTGAGGTCCCACCTAAATATTTCATAGGCGCTGGTACGACATCGAATATTGAAATCAAGGACACTCCCTTACCATTACTGGTAAATGGTGGAAATGACTAGGATGTGATAGCGGACCTACCAGTAAGAAAAGAATATCCTGACTGCCATCAAGAACACAGGAATGCGACCGGATATTGTAGTGTACTCCATAGAAAAACAGGAATTAATAATGATCGAGCTTACGGTTCTGCACGAAACAAGAATAGAGGATCAGCATCTATTTAATGTGAGAAGTACAATGACCTGGTCAAGCAACTGAGGCAGGGGGCAAGAGTCAAGGCAAAAGTGATAGCTGTAGAAATGGGAGCGAGAGGATTCGTAGCAACATCAGCATACGACCTATGTAAGCAACTTGGCATAAAGGGACAAGCAAGAGCAAGAACATTGAAAAACCTTTCAGAAACATCCGAAAAAGCCCCATGCTGGCTGTGGAGTATGAGCAACAAGCATTGAGAACATAAATAATTTCGTTTGTCATAATCAATACCAGTCCTCCGTGGCTAAATCGCTAAAGACGAACCTCAAAAGTGCAGTGCCAACTGGAAGACTATGCGTTCAATCTAGGGAGGAAAAAAAAAAGCAAAAACTCACAAGACGTCTGGAAGTCATGACTCAGAGTGGCCCACCCCCCCCCCCCTTAGAGTGTCACGAGTTTAATATGGCCATAACACTTGTCTGAGGGGGGGGGGGAGGAGTACTTCCTCTGATGACTGAAGGAGTTGTGTTTTTGTTCCGCTCTCTACAGTAGAGAGTTTCCTGCATAATTTTCGTTCCAGGCTGAAGTAAAAGATCCGAGTACGGAATAGTTCTCCTGGCTGAAGGTAGATCAGGGTAAGACCGCTTGTCACAATTATTTCAATTGATGCCTACGATATTAACAATACAAAACATAACAGTCATTGAAGTGGTGTTTCGGTTCTTTCTTCACCACTGGTACTCCAAATTTCAGGCAGCTTCTCTTTCCATTTGTCCAATGGCGCAAATGCTCCGAACAAGTTTTGCATACAATATGAGGAGCCCATGGCTTATCTTGATCTCCAAGCTTGACACCAACATAACCTACATATGCTCTTTTTACAAAATCAGAAATAGGTTTCCTACTTTCTTTCAGTGTACACTCCCTACAAATATAGCAAAATGCCTCGGGATGATTCAAGCAGCTCCGTTTTGAAATAGCCATAACCTCAAATGAAATGCAAAGATGAAATATGAAATATGAGTGAGAATAAAGACACACCTATACGATCATAACTATTAGACAGCGCAACTGTTTTAAATAGATCAGTTTGAGAAAGCCCTGAAATACAAATTTATATAGTCTACGAAAACCATGATTTACCATCTTAATTTTGTGCATATAATTATGTAAATAAAACAGACCAAGGCGATTTTGTCGTTTGAGCTGTACATTTTCATGCCAGCGTGCATTAAAGGACAGGAAGTAGATGACTAGTTTTGTAACAAAGTTCATTATCTCTCTCTCTCTCTGAACCTTAAGTGCCCAGGGCACATGGGGCTTCCGCAAGGGTTTTCCACAAATGCCTGTCCTTCGCCTTTTTTTCTGCTCTTGCCCAGGTGAGCCCTCTATTGCTCAACATCCTTTCTGTTGTTCTTCTCCATGTCTCTTTTGGTCTACCCTTACTTCTGCTCCCCTGTGGTGTCCATCTTAGTGCTATTTTTGGTAGTTCATTATACACACACACACACACAAAAATGTGGGTAAATTCAGTTGCATGTCTTCTGCGGAACTTTGCCTCCTGTAGGCCTCTCGGTTGTGAGCAAGATTGCCCTGCTGCTGATGCATCCATTTGCAGATTATCAACGATGTCGTGCATCCATCTTCGCTTTGGTCTTCCTCTGTTTCTAAACAACTGGTAAATTAAATACATACGTAAATAGTGAATAAATTAAATACGTAAATTTCCCATTCAAATTGGACAGCTTGTTATGACATCCTAATTCTGCAGAAAAGATTTATTAAGGAGCAAACTAAAATTTTTATAAATTCCACTATATCTACGAAACTAGGGCTGATGTGGTCTATCCAATGCAGTTTTTTTAATAACTTTAAAAGAAAATTACTGTACAACAATAAATATTGTGTATTTCTGTGAGTGAGTGAAAGAGTGAGTGTGTGAATGAATTAGTGAGTGAGTGAGCGAGTGTGTGTATGAGTGACTAATTTAGTGAATAAATGAGTTAGTGAGTGAGTGAGTGAGTGTGTGTGTGTGTGTGAGTAAGTGAGTGAGTGAATGATTGATTGACTGAGTAAGTGAGTAAGTTAATTGGTATGTATGAGAAAAAAGTAGTAAGTAACGCAATAAACAAAGAAAAAAGAAGTAAAATTAAAAGAGATAAAAACGAAAATGGTCACTCAGAATTGTAATAAATTTACTAACAGAAGGTACTATCCATTCATTCATTCATTCATTCATTCATTCAGTCCCGTACTGAACAGCGTTGACAATTATGCTTATCCTCTTGTGTTATCCCAACTGTGTCAAACCATTTCAATGACTGTTCCTTTCTCATGGCATCTTGTCAGTCCATTCAGATTTTTCCTCATCGCCTCCAGCATCTAGTTTCAGGAAAGCATTTGTATTTTTTTTTTAGACCAGTGATCGTTAAAACTAAAAAAAAACCCTCTACAAGACAAGACTAGATTTTAGAACTATTGTCTCATACAAGTTTTTATTTCCCCACTGTTTTATCAATGGTTCTTTTCCAGGTGATAGAAGAGACAGCTTCAGGTGTTTACAAAGATATTGGGGTTCACACAAACGAATACGCTTATGCC
The DNA here is from genome assembly GCA_009760885.1 of Achatina immaculata. NCBI lineage: Eukaryota > Metazoa > Mollusca > Gastropoda > Stylommatophora > Achatinidae > Lissachatina > Lissachatina immaculata. The sequence continues at coordinate 109,349,910 of CM019691.1, read as the reverse complement.
AGCAGCGGATATGCTTATTTTAACCTACAGTCCTACGACTGGATGATGTGAGGAAATCAGTGTGTATGAAATTCATATGTTTGTGCACTCATATGTGTGTATGTGTAATCCGATTATGACCCACACAGATAAAATGAATTACTCTTTGCCGACTTCCTGTGAGACTTACTCAAAACATTTTTCAGCTACAGAAACATGAATTCTCTAAACATTGCCAAGCTCAACAAATAAAAATATAACACAAACAAAATAGAAATAATATCAGTAGACAACATACCAGCTTTTACGAAAATTCAGATTAGCAGCACAGTCTTAAAGTAGGTGAGTTAGTTCAAAATATCTTGGTGGTGAATTCAGCTCAAAAGGAAAACTGGAGGGAGAGAGAGAGAGAGAGAGAGAGAGAGGAGAGAGAGAGAGAGAGAGAGAGAGAGAGGATACAATAGGTAAATACAGTGACTTAACAAATTACCCAGATCCTAAAACATTCAAATGTGGAAATAAATGAAGAGTCATCCGACTAAGACAGCAGCTATACCATCACTCTCTTACAATAGCTAAGCTTGGACATTCATTCATTCATTTGCATGTCCCTTGCGGAACTTTGCCTCCTAAACAGCACTCCTGTAGGCCTCTCGGTTGTGAGCAACATGGCCTGCTGCTGCGGCATCCATTTCCAGATCGTCAACGATGTCTTGCAGCCATCTTCGTTTTGGTCTTCCTCTTTTTCTTTTTCCCATTATGTATCCTTCCAATACGGTCTTCTCTAAATTATCATGACGTTTTATGTGTCCAAAATATTTAAGTTTTCTCTGTTTAATCCTCTTTACTAGCCAGCCTTCTTCAGTATTAAGCTCTTGTAGTATAGATATATTTGTTCTTTTTTGTGTCCACGATATTTGGAGAACTCTTCTGTAGCATTTACATTCAAAGACATTTATGTGTTTCTCAGCTGTTTTGTTAAGTGTCCAGGTCTCACAGGCATATGTTGCTTGGACATTATCCAAATATAAAGAAAACTTACCACCTCAGGAATGAGATGCGCGAGAAAAGCAACAAGTGAAATAAAATGAGACAGGGTGAGAAACAACGGCATCTCACCAATCATAGTAACAGAATTTGCTCAACCTTACTTTGAAAAAGAAAAATAAAAGATTGACTATTTTGATGAATGACTCCTAGTTACCAGCAGAAACATACATCTAAAAATGCCAGGAACCACTCACTATCTTAACAGTACCTTAAGATACGTCACTTGTTTTAGATCGGTTACCTGCGACACATAACAGCGCATAACAGAGATAAGACTACAGAAGAAGATTTACAGAAATTTCATCGACAGACTCGATGACACAATCTGTATAGGCTGTGCACTCTCTAAAAGGAACAGGTGGTCGTGGTCGCACTGTGGTGCACTTGGGAACGAAGAAGCTGACAGACTTGCCAAATCTAGTAGCAAGCAACCTCAACAACAACATCCCGTCTCATCTGTCAAAGTCAAAAACAATAATCAAACATCCACACAGGAAACTACTGATAACGCACACAGCCCGCCATCTAACGACCAGGTGTCCCAACTACTGCGTCACGAGCAAACTACCATCTTCAGACTACTCGCAGGACACTGCCTTTTGGGAGCACACTAGTATCTCCTCGCCATGTCACACACCCGAAACTTTATATCCGAGACAGATCTTCAGACTCCAAAGAACATCCTGCAGTTTTACTTCCTCTACTAAGAAGTCCGATAACAGTTCTGGGGGCCACACTGTTAAGTAAACTCTGGCGCCAAAAACCTGGAGTTCCAAAAGACTTCACATTTCATCCAGACAATAAATATTAATGTCTAAGGCTGTAACTATGGAACGCAGAAGAAAGAAACTTGTTCGTTTGAGGCACGTAAAAACAATCAGAAATATTGTTACTGGTTTTCATTCATCACATAAACTACATTGTTTCAGTCATCACATAAGCTACATTATTTCAGTCATCACATAAACTACATTATTTCAGTCATCACATAAACTACATTATTTCAGTCATCACATAAACTACATTATTTCAGTCATCACATAAACTACATTGTTTCAGTCATCACATTCATTCATTCATTTGCATGTCCCTTGCGGAACTTTGCCTCCCAAACAGCACTGTTGTAGGCTTCTCGGTTGTGAGCAACATGGCCTGCTGCTGCAGCATCCATTTCCAGATCGTCAACGATGACTTGCAGCCATCTTCGTTTTTGTCTTCCTCTTTTTCTTTTTCCCATTATGTATCCTTCCAATACGGTCTTCTCTCAATTTTCATGACGTTTAATGTGTCCAAAATATTTAAGTTTTCTCTCTTTAATCCTATTTACTAGCCAGCCTTCTTCAATATTAAGCTCTTGTAGTATAGATATATTTGTTCTTTTTTGTGTCCACGATATTTGGATAACTCTTCTGTAGCATTTACATTCAAAGGCATTTATGTGTTTCTCGGCTGTTTTGTTAAGTGTCCAGGTCTCACAGGCATATGTTGCGATGGGAAAGATGCATGCCCTTAAAAATCTTATTTTTGTGGTTCTGTCTGCTCCTCTCCACAGATTCTTTATTTGTTTTACTTTCTGAAGAGCGATAGATGGCCTCCTTTTAATTTCCCTCATTGTATCTCCATTATTAGTTAGTAGTGATCCAAGATATTCAAAACTCTCCACTTCTTCCAGTTTTTCCTCATTGATACATATTTCAGTTGCCTTGTTTGTTTTGTCAGTTGTCATCACTTTAGTTTTCTTTGCATTAAGATAGAGGTTCTGCTCTTCGCTGTTCTTGCGGACTGACATAATTAGTTTTTCAATTCCTTTTTGTGTTGTGGACAGCAATACTGTGTCATCAGCATATCTAATCTCTGGTATTTCATAACCTCCAACTGTTATAGCATTGTAATATTCTTTGTCTACATCTTCTCTAACATTCCTCCATTATATTTTCAGTATACAAGTTAAATAAGTAAGGTGACAATATACACCCTTGACGGACCCCTTGTTTTATGTCAAACCAAGTTGTTGTTTCACCATTTATTCTTACTGATGCTTGTTGGTCTAGACACAGCAGTGATGTTAATTGTATCAAATGTGTTGGAAATCCCATTTTTTCCATTATTTCCCAAAGTTTCTGGTGTTGTACACAATCAAATGCCTTTGAGTAGTCTATAAATATAGATTCACATTAAACTCTCTGCATTTCTCTATTATTAATCTTAGATTGAATATATGATCTCTTGATCCTCTTCCTTGCCTGAAACCAGCTTGGACCATATTGACTTCTTCTTCTATTTCTTCATCACATAAACTACATTATTTCAGTCATTACATAAACTACATTGTTTGAGTCTTCGCATAAACTACATTATTTCAGTCATCATATAAACTACATTATTTCAGTCATCACATAAACTACATTGTTTCAGTCATCATACAGACTACAGTGTTTCAGTCATCACATAAACTACATTATTTCAGTCATGACATAAGCTACATTGTTTCAGTCATCACATAAACTATATTGTTTCAGTCATCACATAAACCACTTTAGAAACGCACTGTCGCAACAGACCACTGCACTCCCTGTATAGAGCAAGGTTGGTGTGTAACAAAGGTGGCATCAGAAATCTGAAATACATTTTAGTCTTTTAAAAAGTCCTTAAAAATTAACAAAAGTGGAAACCATAATGAAAATATATTTGTTCTTTAACTTCTGTCTAGCTATACCACCATCAGATGTGCATGCTCTCCAGGAAAAACTTTTCAGCTTGATTCAAAATCTACTTATGACTATGTGAGTACATCATTAACATATCACTTTGTTTAATGCAAGTTTCTAGATACTTTTCGCATGTAACAACTTCAGCGCCACATCAGTCCTTTTTCACCAGGACTAAAACTAAAGTCTCTTATAGTTTGCTGGGATATCTGTGGTCTCCAATCTCCCTTTTTTTTAACCATCTCCCCCCCCCGCACACACACAACACAAAACACTGAGCCTTGTGACGTAGTGAGATTGAGGGAAATAAATGCCATTATGCTTTTTATACATGTACTGCTAGGCCGCCATTGTTTCAATAATCGTTTTTACAACGGTAACACAAAAGTTAATAGGGGTTCTAAGATTGTGCGGTTTTGGGGGCATGGGATTCCAGCAGAATAACATGTTACTCAGCTCTCAAGCTGTAATCTACGCAAAGCATACATTTCTGAGTTTCCTGGAGGCACAATTCGTGCAAAATATCGTCATACATGATGCTTTCGCAGTCTGCGCTTTCAAGGATGATTCACGTAGAATATCACATTACGCAGGATTTCACTAGAGCTCTGTTTGTTTGTTTACTTGCTTCCTTCGCCAGGCCCATACATAACATCTCTAGCTCGTCTAGAGTCTGTTTCTTGCCATATTCGCCATCCATAACATGTCTCACTTGTCTACGGTTTGTTTCTCGTCATCTTCGCCATCCATAACATGTCTCACTAGTCTATGGTGTGTTTCTTATCCCCTTCGCCATCCATAACATGTCTCACTCATTTAGGGCCTGCTTCTCGTCTTTTTTCAATTTAACCAAATACACTCCTTGGAAAAAGTCAATGTATAAAGATAAGCTCGCCTGACCTTTTTGTCCATTCTAACGTGCTCGTAGGTTCCGACGATTTATGAATTTCAGCAACTCAAATCGCAAACTGAATTCTGTACCATCAGCTGCCCTACAACTATTTTCTTTTATTGTGTCTTATGAAAATTAAGTGTTCTCAAATTTAACAAAAGCACTGCAAACATCGTTAACAAATTCTATTTTAGTATCCAGTTGTAATCATTCGTAAAAATAATTTACAAATAATTACAACCACATGTCTACCAGCGTCTGTCAGAATGGAACGTTTTCTATTAACGTTAAAAAAAGCTGATGTTAATCAGTGTTGATTAGATGAAGTAGTAAAGATATGAACCAGTGATCTCCATCAGTAAACATAAGTATTTGCGGAGTGTAGCTTTTTATTTTTACCGTCAATAAACTCTTATTTAATAAATAATAAACAATAGTTGCGTTTATACACTTTCTATGAGTTTCTGCAATTCTTAAATTTCATATTACAAGTAAACACTAGAATTATTAATATCCTTCCAAAGTCCCTTGACACGCTACTATGAACTATCCTTTGGTTTGGATGAACCTCCAATTGGCCTGATTATTACAGAACAGGGAGGGAAGCACATTTTACTTACCTTGCACCTGGGTTCGACAACATCTGATAAGGTTACTGCAAGTAGCTGGCACGACGGATTCTGCAGTTATCTGTCAGTCTTCGTTTCGACAATTCCTTCACTTCTTTTCTTAGTTATGTAAAACATGATATTCACAAGAGGATGCAAAACGTAAACTATTTACTGATGCGAAAAGAGCAGCCATTATGAAATACTGTTGTACTGATACATTAAGATCAGAAAACCCATACTACCATATGGCTTCAGCAAGATTATGAAGAGGACGGTGCTGTAAGATGGAGGCTGCTGCCAGCTTATTTTATGCAAATAAAATTCCATTAAAAAATCGACAACTTTGGATCCTAAAAGACAAAAAAAAAATTCAAACAATTTGAAACTGTCAGACGTTTCAAATGTTAAACATCAAATTACTGAACACACTGTTGTTATTATCTTAGCATAAAATAAAATAACTTATCTTTTATATTTTCTATATGAATTTTTAAAAATCAAATTGTATAAAACCATGCTTGCTTCTAAATGGTGCATAATATGATCCACTGATATCTGCACCACAATGACCAAATGCAGCTACAGATCATGATACTGCTGAGTAGCTACATAAGCTGAAACTACCTTATGGCTACAGTAAGATCATGAGTATTATATTGTTGTGTAGCTAAAGACATATCATGAAAGCGAAACGAAAACCATCGTGTGATTACAGTAAGATACTGAAGTACACTGACGACTTATCTACTTTCAGGATTATTTATCTACTTTCAGGATTATTTATCTACTTTCAGGCTTTCTCTTTCATTTCCGATTTCTGTTGCCCCGGCTACGTTCCTCCTCCCAATAGCAGCAGCTCTAGCATCAGTCCAGGGAGTGTCCTACTTATTGTGTAAGTAAAGCATCAGTCCAGGGAGTGTCTTACTTATTATGTAAGTAAAGCATCAGTCCAGGGAGTGTCCTCCTTGTCATGTAAGTAAAGAATCAGTCCAGGGAGTGTCTACTTATCATGTAAGTAAAGAATCAGTCCAGGGAGTGTCCTACTTATTATGTAAGTAAAGCATCAGTCCAGGGGGTGTCTTACTTATTATGTAAGTAAAGCATCAGTGCAGGGAGTGTCCTATTTATCATGTAAGCATAGCATCAGTGCATGGAGTGTTCTGTTTATCATGTAAGTATATTATTAGTTTAGGGAGTATCCTACTTATCATATAAGTGTATCGTCAGTCCAAGGAGTGTTCTATTTATCATGTGAGTATATCATTATACTTACGACCACACCCAAAAGAGTTGATAAATCTTGAAATCGACTTACCAGCCTCACAACTAAATGTCAACCTAGATGAAATTAAATTGCATGAAACTGAACCAGCAGTGAATTTAATGGCTAACAACAAAGCTTCAGGTGAAGTTGAAATAACAGCCGAAATGTTAAAAGCTATCAATAGTGACAACATGAGACAACTAGAGAGAATGTTTAATAAGATTTGGAAAGAAGAAAAGCTCCCTTCTAATTGAAAAAAATGGATCATTGATAAAATACCAAATAAAGGCAGTCTTGGTGACTGTAACAACTGGAGAGGAGTAACCTTAATATCAGTTGTGTCAAAAGTATTTTGCAAGGTCATTTTGAATAGACTTAAAGATATAGTGGATACTGCAATGAGAGAAGAACACGCAGGATTTCGAAAGGGGAGAAGCTGTCTCGACCAGATCTTTACTCTAAGAATAATACTTGAAGAACATATTGAAAAGCAGAAACCATTAATACTGAACTTCATAGTCTTTAAAAAGGCATTTGATAGCATACACAGAGATTCATTGTAGAGAATTTTAAGTCCATATGGAATACCATCTAAAATTGTCAACACCATTAAGGACTTCTACAACGGACATGTTTGTGCAGTCAAAACAGAAGAAGGGTTCCAGATTGAAACAGGCGTGAAACAAGGATGTATACTGTCTCCTTTGCTTTTTGGAATTACAATAGACTTCATAATGAACAAATGCTGCACAGGTAACACAGGTATTGACTGGGTACATGGGACCCAACTAGAAGATCTTGATTGTGCTAATGACATAACTCTCATTAGTAACAACGTGAATTTCATGCAAGAAAAAAACAGATAGCCTGTCTTCATTTGCTAGTAAAATAGGACTTGAAATTAATAAGGACAAAACAAAAATAATGAAAATTCCTCTCAATCAAAATGGAAAAATACACATAGAAGGGACAAATATTGAAGAATTAAATCAGTTTGCATACCTTGGCAGCTACATAAACCAGGATGGTGACACTAGACAGGAAGTTAGGATCAGAATTGCAAAAGCAGCATCAATCTTCAAGAATCTTGAGAACATATGGAATTCAAAATTGTATAAGCACAAAAACCAAGTTAAGACTATTCAATTCAAATGTAATATCCACCCTCATTTATGCATGCGAAAGCTGGAAAACAACTAAAGAAACAGACAAGAAGTTAGACTCTTTTGACGAAAATGCTTAAGGAAAATACAAGTGGAACGAATTCAAGAACAATGCAGAGATAAGACAGATGACTGAACAACAACCAGTCTCATGGGTGATCAGGAAAAGGAGATGGACATATATTGGTCACGTGATTAGAAAAAACGACCAGAGAATCCCAAAACAACTTAACAAGTGGAACATAACAGGCCAAAGAAAAAAGAGGCAGACCAAGTGAAACTCTAAAGAGGACACTGTTAAGAGAGGCCAAATTAATAGGCATAAAATCCTTTGATGAGGTTGAAAAGCTCGCCGAAAAGAGGAAAAATTGGCGAACTACCTTGCGAGTCCTATGTGACGTTTAACAGCACGGGAAGGATATAAGATATATATATATATATATATATATGGATATAATATATATATATATATATATATATATATAATTTAGGGATTATCCTACTTATCGTGTAAGTATAGCATCAATCCAGGAAGTATCCTACTTATCATGTAAGTGTCTTTTATTTTTTTTTATCCCATGGAACTGTAAACTATTTGTTCTTTGCAACCAACGTCGTGATTAGCCTGCAGTAAAAGTATCAAGTTGGTCGGACTGACATTGCGCACTATCTTGTTTATGGAATCACATATCTGTAGGATACTTACGAGAATGAACAGAGATATTGACGGGATTAGATGTTGTAGAAAACTTTCTTGTAAACACCATCAAAGTTAGAAAGCTGAGATACTGCTGCCACATCAGGAGACAACGGTTTTAAGCGGTTGGTAGTAGAAGGCATAGTGCCAGGCATAAGGGAAAAGGGGCGACCTCGCTGCAGGTAGACTCGGGACATCACGGAGTCTGAATATTTCATTGCGAGATGTTGGTCAACTTGCTCAGAACCGTTGTGCATTCGCGGAAACAGTGAGGGGGACAGCGTTCTGGAAAGTAAACATCACGTATTAAATTATGAGAATAGTTTACCGTGCATTAATACTAAGATCTTACTTGATGAAAAAGAGGTTTTTTTATTGACCCAATACTTTTGAAACTATACATATATACTTATCAATGAAAGATAAAACCTCCGTTTCCATGCCATTAAGGTATATTGAGGATACGGTGTTGCGCTTATATTTCCAAGGTCATAGGCACATGCAATTTTGATGTGGTCAGTATCACGCCTGGCTGCATTTTCCTTTCAGATTTCTCTGGTATCCATTTTTAGAAACTGAGTGGACCCCCGGGCCCTTGTAGTGGTACCAGAAAAAAAACCCACTGCTGAGACTTAAGCCCGACAACACCAGATTAGTAGAACGAAAGTAGACATAAGTGAATGGCTCAGTTTTACAACCAAAATAAAAAAAAAAGATGAAAAGAGCGAGGAGAAACATGAATGGCAGGAAGTAAGATGAGCACATATAAATGAAGAACATACATCAATATTTCGTTAAAAGCCTGTTTCAAGGATCTCGTCCAGTAACAACACAACGCATAAAAAACAACACACGAAAAAATAGATGAAGAACTAAAAACTTAGCTCTTTGGTCTTCTTCATGTAAGAAAGACAGGCACATGCATAGTTAGAAGGCGGAGCGCATAACTACTCAGAAGCCAACCAGGCGCTACTTCTTATAAGGTCAAGGTAAAGGTCAAGGTAAAATTCCCCTTTCCATGCCATTAAGGCATATTGGGGAGACGGTGTTAGTCCGAACGTCCAAAACCTTCGGCACATGAACTTGTGATGTGGTCAGTATCTGATTTCTCTGGTACCCATTTTTATAGGAGGCTAAGTGGACCATGGGACTTTTTTATGTGTACCAGAAAACAAAATCACGTTGCTGGGACTTGAACCCGGTACCACTGGATTAGTAATCCAAGCGCCTAACCACTCAGTTAACCAGGCCGACATTTCTTATAAAAATTGTCTAAAATACTTTGTACGATCCTTATATCTCTTTATTAACTGTTATTTTGGGGATACTACTATGTAAAAGAAGACAACTGCGACAATCTTCATTTTCGTTGACTTGTAAAACTTGTTTGGTGCAAGTTTACATTTATAAATAGTGGGAGGGATATTTTCTCAAGATGGTTACAGACGAACATTCCCTTGGCAATGTACTACAGTACTCGAGGCCCATCGTGACCGCCAACCCAGGTTCTCCCCTCCTTGGTGTACTGTATGCTAATTTTGCCTAAATCCTCAGGCATGCAATCAACACAACAATACATTGACATGCAATACAAATCATGAAGTCTGAATTCAATAATACAACAATTTTAAATCTCACAATCAACCCAACAACAACAACAACAACAAACAACTGGCACTGACAATCACATGACATTATGAAATTATTCATCAATAAAGCAAATAATGTGAGGAACAATCAATGAAAATGGAAATTAAGTCAAGCATAATATCAGTTAATAATGAAACTTCTCAGGTCTGCAATATTTACATCGTTACTCTATGTACCATTGCGGTTTCATCTCCGCAGCCATTGGTGCCATTACCTAGGAGGGTCATACCGAAAGTCGCGAGCAAAAATTTCTCAAAAATCAGAATTTATAGAAAGAGAAAATATAAATGTATCACCTTAACTGCATCCTTTGCACTTCATGTAGAGGTCATATGACGTCACCATAATGTGTCACGTGACCACGCGGAGCAGAAACAAAATGGCGAGTGCTGAGGTTTCGTTTCATCAACGTGTTGTTATTGAGTTCCTCGTTAAAGAGGAAATCCCCGCTGCTGAAATTCACAAAAGACTTCAACTTGCTTATGGAGATGTGTGTATGGGTGCTAGCAGTGTTAGGAGGTGGGTGAAACATTTCAGAGATGGAAACACGAGCATCCAAGATATGACTCGCAGCGGTCGCCCTCGAACTGCCTCCACTAAACGCAACGTGGAAAGGGTTGACGATATCATTAAAGACAGACAGACTTATCGCAGTATCTGAAATCGCTGTAAATCTTGGAACAGGATACAATGTAGTACAGGAAATGATTGAAACCCTAGGCTATATAAAAGGTTTGTGCCAGCTGGATCCCACAGGAGAGAACGTCCAGAAAGCAGTGCGTCTGTGCAGTCGGTCAACTGGAAGGGAATTCTACCGGGAGGGTATTTTCAAACTTGCAGAGCGATGGGAAAAATGTATGCAGAGAAATGTTGAAAAGCGAAGAAATGAATGCGGATTAAGGTGATACATTTATATTTTCTCTATCTATAAATTCTGATTTTTAAAAAAGGTTGCCCGCGACTTTCGGTATGACCTTCGTACATCTACAGCATCTGTATTGACGCAAATAACATGGTCTGTCTACATGAAAAAGCATAATACAAACCATACACATTACTAATCCAATCAACAGAGAAAATCACAATGAAATCAGACACAGAATATCTTCTTACACGGAATGACACGAACCTTACATCACAGCTTACAGTACAACTATATAATCTACACCACATGAGAGTATAGCTAACGATCACCATAAAACACATGAATTTACAGCACATCCATAAGCACTACGGAAAAAGACATCAACCGGTCATTGCTTCTATCTCATCTGATGCAACCAAATGTTTCAATATATCCCCGGAAACCAACTACCAAATCACGTGGACGATGGCGCTTCGGTCACGGTCGTACATCCCTCGATCTAAGCGCATATCGTCCACAGGCTAACATGCTGTCAAAATAAATCTTACATGTGCTAATCAAGGAAAGAAACTTTTTGGAATGGTTTTGTGAAAAACAAACAAATAAATAACTAATACTAACACGCTTGTCAAAACTTACTTTAATTATTCTGTGAGTTTGGGCAATATCTAAACATGAAGTATATGGGTATTATTACGTCGTGTTCTCATAAATAATTAATGGAGTTGTCTCCCCTGATTGGGTATAAAAGAACGCACTATTGACTTCAAAATCAACGGTGCATCATTCGGTCTATTATCACTTTATGTATTTCTATTACCCATTCTTTTCATACCTCATGTGGCTTCTTAGTCCTGCGTGTTTACATTCATATGAGATTTTGACTGCGCTTGGAGTTCTCACACATTTGTCTATTTGTCATCTCATTTTCATCATCATTTTTATCATAAACTTTAGATACCTCTGCCATGTTAGGCTCATGAATGAAAAACGCCAAAAGCAAAATATATTTTCTCCCCAGATTTTTCGCCGTACTCATCCTGTACTTGGTTGGCGGGACTATTTATCTGGTGGGAGTCAAAAAGGTGCAGGGACGAGAAAGAGTGCCAAATGTAAACTTCTGGACAGCAATACCTGGCCTGGTTAAGGTAAGAATCTACAGACATAACTTAGTGTTTGGTCTGGTTAAGTCATGAATCTTCATTCATTAATTCATTTATTCATTTGGATGTCCCGTGCGGAATTTTGCCTCCCAAACAGCACTACTGTAGGCCTCTCGGTTGTGAGCAAGATGGCCTGATCGTCAACGATGTCTTGCAGCCATCTTCGTTTTGGTCTTCCTCTTTTTCTTTCTCCCATTATGTATCCTTCCAATACGGTCTTCTCTAAATTATCATGACGTTTAATGTGTCCAAAATATTTAAGTTTTCTCTCTTTAATCCTCTTTACTAGCCAGCCTTCTTCAATTTTAAGCTCTTGTAGTATAGGTATATTTGTTCTTTTTTGTGTCCACGATATTTGGAGAACTCTTCTGTAGCATTTACATTCAAAGGCATTTATGTGTTTCTCAGCTGTTTTGTTAAGTGTCCAGGTCTCACAGGCATATGTTGCGATAGTCATGAGTCTATAAACATAATTTAGTAATAATATTGTGCTTGGTCTAGTTAAGTTATGAATCTACAGTCTCGTAGTAGTATAGTATTTGGCCGTATTTTTACCAGTAGTTCATTCTCAACTTTTATCTGTAATTATCATATTTGTTTATAAACATTGGCAAGTTTCCAAAATGTATAAACTAGGAAAAAAAATAGAAACTAGGAAAAAATAGGAACAGCTTTATTAATTAACGTGTACACAGTTGTGACGTTTCGGCGTGAGCCTTAATCATACAAAAACACACAAGGCGAAGAAATAGAGAGAGGAGATAAAGTATAAATTCACATGAATGCTATGTTAAAAAAATTAATTAAAAAATCAAATAAATAGACCACTTAGCTGTAACTTGTAAGAAGCTGTTGCTTGTCCGACGCTATGTGTCAGAAATCCAAGTTTCCAGTTGACAAGTGTTCAATAAACTAATTTCAAACACAGGTAACCTCAAATTATTGCCTTTTAAAGATATCTTATTTTATATATATTCTAATCTAATCTAATCTAAGTGCCATGCCGCATGGCGTAGGCGATTATTTCTCACCACAATTCTCTATCTTTTGCGTTGATTATGAGATAAGCCGGTGACTTTCTTCCTAGCCACACTGACAGCCCATCCAATAACTTCTCTCTCTCTCTCTCTCTCTCTCTGTGTCTTCCTCTGTCTCTTCTTCCCTTAATTTTTCCAGTTGCCACAGTGTGCTCCAATTTTCCTCTTCTCAGGAAATGTGCTATAAATCTCGCTTGTCTGTCTCTGATCTTTGCTATAATTTGCTTTTTAACTCCAAACTCTCTTAAGACTTCTTCGTTGGTTTTCTTGGCTGTCCATCTAACCTTCAACATCCTTCTTATAAAACACATTTCCATGGCCTCCATTTCTCGCTGTACTCTCTTATTCATAGACCATGCTTCACATCCATAAAACAAAATTGGCTCCATGTAACATTTAAGTACTCGGAATCTTGTTTCAATTGATATGGATCGGTTGTACAAGATGTATCTCATTGTCTGGAATGCTGACTTGGCTTGAGCACGTTAATTTATATATAAAATCTATATATCTGATGTGCTGAGCCCATAACCTATCTGAATGAGAAGTCAAGTAATATAAAAAGGACAACGATGGCTTCCAGATTAATTGATTCTACAGCTATGGAATACATTCGTCAAGAAAACAAATAACAGGCCTTTCGCACAGCAAAATGATAAAGCAAAGTAAAGTGACAAATCACAGTAAAGTTATAAAGCACAGTGTTGTAAGGCAGTAATCAAAGCACTTTAGACGTGAGAGAAAGAAAAATTAAATGAGTCTCGAACCACAGACCCTATAGATGTGAGATGGTTAAGCGAATACGTGCTCTGTCCTCTCATGTGGCTAGACGGCAGCTCTCTAACCAGAGCCCGTGGTTCGAGTGATGGTAATTTTTTGGTCATTTTTCTTTTTCTAAAGTGCACTCTATGGTACTTTCCAAACCTAACTTATCACTTTACTACTCTGGAGGAATTGACTGCACACGCAGAGAACTTAGAGCACTCTAAGAAAAATTTTCTTTGAACAATACATGCACACAGTAGTAACGGAAATATATAAGTTTAATAAGCTTATTTTAGGAGAATAATTATACATATTATCTATATAAACAAGTGCCTTGTATTAACAGGTATGTTTTATATTGGGAAAAATCATCAATCCCTACCAACGGTATATTTCATTCAATAACGTTACATCGTTTTATATTTAATGCATATTTCTACAATGAGAAGTCCAGTAGTTGACAATGTATAAAGCTTATTGCTACAGTGAAATGTTTGCAAGTTTATTCGTTTCACAATGAATCATTCCAAAGTTTATTTCTTTGATTTCAGGATGGTTTTGTGTATACGGTGACCAGAGTACGACGTCAGGAATATAGCAATATATAATAAGATATTAATATCAAGGATACAGCAAGACATAATTCGAGATTAATTTCAAAGATACACCAAGATATAACACGAGATCAGCATCCAGGATACACGAAGATATAACAAAATATAACGTGGAGGATTCACCAAGACGTAACAGAGGACTAACATCAAGGAACACCAAGATGCAACAAAAGATTAAAATCAAGGATACGCCAAGTTATAACAAAAGATTAACAGCTCTGTAAATTATACAATGGATTGAGCTGATTATCGATATCTTTAACATCAGGTTATAGAGAGCCATAACCTTAATAACACATTAATTTACTTTCATTAAGTGATCTCACATTCTCTTCAGAGTCTTAAACACATCCATGCTCAAATAATTGCCCATATTGCAGTAACAGAGAGTCCTCTAGATTGAAGCCACATGCTGCACATGTTTTGTTAAAAAAATAATTAATTCTTTCATCCTCTGGTGATCGTAGGCCACTGACTCAGGCCCCAACTTGTATCGATTAATCGCATGCCCTTGACTTAGGCATTTAATTTCCTCTATTAATGACATATCCATTATTTAGGCCTCTACTTTTCCTCTGTTAATAGGACGTCCATGATTTAGACCCCAACTTGGCCCTGTTAACAGCACATCAATGACTTATACCCCTACTTTTCTCTGATAATAGTACATCACTGATGTAGACCCCTACTTTTCTCTATTAATAGCACATCAATGACTTAGACCTCTACTTTTCTCTATTAATATCACATCAATGACTTAGACCCCTACTTTTCTCTATTAATAGCACATCAATGACTTAGAACCCTACTTTTCTCTATTAATAGCACATCAATGACTTAGAACCCTACTTTTCTCTATTAATAGCACATCAGTGATTTAGACCCATACTTTTCTCTGCTAATGGCATACCCATTATTTAGGTCGCTACTTTTTTCTGTTAATAGCACATCAATGATTTAGACCCCTACTTTTCTCTATTAATCATCAATGATGTAGACCCCCTACTGTTCTCTGTTAATGGAATACCCATTATTTAGGTCGCTACTTCTCTCTTTTAATAGCACTTCAATAATGTAGACCCCAACTTTTCTCTGTTAATAGCATATCAGTGATGTAGACTCCCTACTTATCTCCATTAATGGCACACCCATTATTTAGGCCATTACTTTTCTTGTTAAAAGCATGCCTCTGACATAGGCCACTGTACTGTCTTCTCCGGTTTTAAAACGAGAATATACAGTTATATGTGACATATCAGCACGAGGTGCTAGGACCGACACTGGTCGCCAATTTTGGTATGGACATTTACCAGATCCTTCTTTCTCACTATAGTGTCGAGTCTGGCTTCAAAATTCGATGACTTTAGTAACACTGTAGTTACAGGCAATAATCAACATAAACCCTACTAGATAAACTCTCAAAACAGGCTTTCTTCCAGGTTCGACATCTCACATAAGAACACTGAACAAAGGACGTGGAACATTAACATAAGTTGCTGGTTGAAGTGGCATCAACAAATTTAATATATGGAACAGGATGATGATGAGTTTGTGATAAAGATGCCATGTCTCAAAATGCTGGTGACGACATGACGAACATAAATTCTTGCGATTCACCCTAGGACTGTTACAAACATAACAAAGAAAACACGTGAATGTTAAAAATGAGCTAAGATAGGTTGAATTTACTTCCATTCACGTCAACAGTACAAGGCTACATTCTCTTAAACAATACGAAAACTCGAACGGTTCAAAGTCTCACACTAGTCCTTCCACGTTTAAATCTCGCAATCACTGACTAAACAACTCTCTCTCTCTCTCTCTCTCTCTCTCTCTCTCTCTCTCTCTCTAAAGTTATCTTAAGCTGCTCTTACAGACACCGAATACAATTAATTGTTTTCTGTATAGTCCCGAAAATTTTGTTTAGTAGATAGTCATTTATAATGTATGTAGTTACTTCTGTACTGAGTGAATGTTTAAGAGTGAAACGTAAACGTTATATTTTATTGTATGTCTCTCAGCTTCAATGTTAGTTATGTTTGTTATATGAACAGCATATTTGTAGAATGTCTGGAATAGAGTGAAAGATGTATGATAAAGGGCAGAATGTCAGACGGGCCTGCGTACCCAATTCTTAACCCTTTTGAAATAAAGATCAATCAATCAATCAATCAATCTCTCTCTCTCTCTCTCTCTCTCTCTCTCACGAAGTTCCTAAGGTTACAACGCTCAGGGACCGTTACTTACAAATGTAAACAATCAGTCAGGGGCGTTGCTTAGTAAACATATGTGAGGTTTGACACCCTGAGTCGCATGTGTACTTTTATACAGTCTGACGGTGTTATGGCCCTTTGAGTGTAACAGTTTATCAATAATAATAGCTGTTATGGCATTAGCAGTTTCTGTAGCTCTTGTTGTTGTATAGTTATAGTAGTTGTACTGGTGGTGGTGTTGATAGTAGTAGTAGTAGTAGTAGTAGTAGTAGTAGTAGTAGTAGTAGTAGTAGTAGTAGTTATAACAGAACATTGATTTCTTTATCACACCGGGAGCGATTCCCTCGAACTAAATTCTCCCTTCATAAAAAGCGGTAATATGCCCATGAAAGTACAGATATACCTCGCATAACGTCCAGGATAAATTCTCTGAAATAGGATGTTGTGTGATTTGAACGTTATGCGAACACCGCGTTATATACTTAGGAAATCTGTATGAAACAGTGTAGTGTAACTGCACAGACTAGACAGCCTGTGCACATACAATATTGTATTTCAGTTAATGCATCTGGCAAGGTAATTTATGGGTTAAGTAGGTTAAAATATAATACTGTATACATAATATAATAAAACACTGTAAATATACAGCACTGTATACATAGGCTAATAAAGTATGTAAATCTGTACCTACCATAACTGGAGCTTGCAGGGCTAAATTTGTGTTTGGTGAATATGAAGGCTGTTGCTGGTACAGTTCTGTACTGTACAAAATACTAAATTTACACTAAATTACTAAACACTATAAAGCACAGTACAACAGCATGTACAATAAATACTTTTTCTTATTTTATTTCCATAAACTAACCTTAGTTTACTTTGCAAACTTTTTTTTCAAAGATATTCTTTCATCTGGTGCAAGATATTTGTATAAACTCCTGCTTATGTTGAAAAGTTCTCGACTTTTTAATTAAACAACCATAATAACTAAAAAACTTGTATGTATGTATTTATGTATGTATATGTGTATGTATGTATGTATGTATGCATGTATGTATGTATGTATGTATGTATATATGTATGTATGTATGTATGTATGCATTATATATATGTGTGTATATATATATATGTATATGTATGTATGTATATGTATGTATGTATGTATTTATGTATGTATTTATGTATGCATGTATGTGTGTATGTATGCATGTATATATATGTATGTATATATGTATGTATGTGTATGTATGCATCCATACATGCTGGAACTCCGAGAGAAATTTTGTAAGAAGTTACAATCCACTGCCCTCCACCCCATGCAGCGCCATTTTTGCCCACCAAGGGCCCTCTGAAGTCCTCCTGGGATGCCTTTGAAAAGTCTGTGGCTCCAGAGCATTCCACTGGCTGGTCCCCCCTCTCATAGGGCCTGCACGTATGTATGTATTTGTATGTACGTATTATTATTGTTATTATTATGTTGGACAGTCATCCATGCAGCACAAATTTTCATATATATATATATATATATTTAAGAAAGACATACCCTACTTCAGCGATCAAAAAGCAACATTTTAAAATAATACCTTTTTTCTCGCATGGAGGGGAGTTTTAATTCTTTCCAGGTTTTATAAAAACCTCTCACTCACTCTGTGAGTGAGCTAAATTGTGGTTGCCAATTGCCATTAGCATTTACGTTATCATTTCATCTCCTCCTCCGGTCTTGTTGTTAGCCATAAGCTTCACTGCTCCTTTTACTTCAATCTGGGCGATTTTGACTAAATTGATGTTTAGTTGTGGAACTGGTGTGTCTGATTCAAAATTAATCAGTTGGGTGTGGGTGGTTAAGGATTTCTTGGAAGTTTTCGCCCATCACAGCTTTTGGTCATTACCCGTTAGCCTCTTTTGTGTCTTTTTTTATAGATGACTTCCGGTCAAGATGGCGGGTACAGAACGACGGGTAAACTATCTGTGTAATTTTATATCAAGGCAGCAGATGTTTTAGACATAGATTTGACCCGCTTTATGTCAGAATATGCCCGTTTACGCGGGTATGCAGCAGTTAAATGCGATCTGCTCTGATGACGACAGTGGCAGATGAAACTGTTGTATTTTTCTGTGTCGGTGACCTTGTGGCCACGTTTTGATACGAAGTCCATACGAGACTTCAGCCGGCGCGACGCAGCAGCTGCTGCACGACTGATACTGAGTCCAAGAGCAAAAGCAACAACCACTAAATGCGCTACTTGCTGGATATGCAGCTCCTACCAGAGCTGAACTCAGCAGAGGGCAAGCGTAACAAGCGATGGAGGTCGTTCATGACAGGCAGAAGAGACATTGTTAGCATTCTGCGAACCAGATCAGATTCCCGTCGAACGGGAATGGACTAAAGTGCCAAATATGCAGAATCTAATAAAGGTTGTGGACCAGTTTGGCCGGGAGTGCAGAGACTGGGGTCAGGGTTAAACAGAAGCCCAGGTGCAGGAACAGATTCAGCGTCATTCCAAACCACATGACCCTATCATCTTCACAGATGGATCAGTGGCACGAGGTCTAAAAAAGCAAATAGGCTCTTGGTTATCCAATTTGACTTTGATATACTGCCAGCATCATGCGAGAGTCAAAGGCAGTGAGAAAGCGAACAAGCTGACAGGCAAGGCATCAATTCAGGGAACTCTAAGAATGGACAAGGAAGAGATTGCAAGAGCCACCCTGGATAGGCTGCATATGGAGGACAACACTGGGTTCAGTGACGACAATCACATCGAATTGGGAGAGATGAGGGGAAGTGGACGTTTTCCCGAAAGAAGTGGTTTAGCGCGTGTTACCCACAACCGGTGTGTGACTGGCTCCATCAGAAGGCCCACACTTCATTTGGTGCTGGAACGGAAGGCGGAGCACATATGGGAATGCCCGGACGGAGTGCGGGGATGTGAGTCTCTGATTACAGTTACAGTTATTTGAAATACAGTACTTGGAAGAGTATCATGGGAAAAGTCTGAACAAAATGGAGTCACGTGAGCATTGAGCTTACTTTGGGTGGTCTATTGAGAATAAACTTACAATCTTGGTTAAATATGATGATAAGACTGTTAGACTTATTATTACGCGTCCAGTAAAGTTTGATATTGTGCATGTAATAAATATTAATTATGAAATAATTATAATGAATTAACGATGTGATAAGAAAACAAGATTACATTTGTGCTATGTTTGATTATTAGAACTTAATTATTTGTAAAATCCTACTCAGTACTGCGCTAAGTTTACTAATCAGGTGGTACAGGGTTCAGTCCCAGCAGTGGGATTTTTTTTCTGCTACACCAAAAAAAAAAAGGTCCCGGGTCGACCCATGCTCTGGTTCTAAGGACTGTTAATGCCGAAGGTGGGGTGGAGGATACGCTTTCAACTCCAATGGCATGAGTCTCAAATAGCCTCAGACAGTCAAGTCCAGCTCCTGGCCTTCTTGTGGCAGAACTGTTTAAACTGACAGGAGAAGGGGCGAAGGCGTATATCTAGCACCTGAAAACCAGACGTTTCGGATAGATGAGAGTCATGTTTGGTAGCTCATTTACCGCTGCTGGTGAGATTCTTCAGCTGCCGTGCGTGGAGTGAGGCTCCAACCGGCCAATGAAGAAGGTGCAAATGGGGTTGCCGTGAGGCACCACTGTGGAAAAGATGAAAGAAAGGAATAAGCGAAGTAAACAGTAGTAAAATCACGACACCTCTTATCTGGGAGACGGCCACGTCCTAAGCGGACTCATATCGGGCGAAATGCCTGAACCGTCTTAACTCGGAGGTTAAGACACTGCTGGCGAGATTCTTCGGATGTCGCGCGTGGAGTGAAGCTCCTCCCGGCCAAGGAAGAAAATGCGAAAAAGCAATCAGGGTGTGGCGCCGATGTGAAAAGGTGATGGAAAGTATAAAGTGAAGTTTAATCGGTATGTCCAGTAGTATCGCTGCGAGACCTACTCATACCACGGCGCCTCTGCTCTAGAGGTCGGCCACGTCCGAAATACACCCATACTGGTGAAATATGCCTAAACCGGCTTACACCAGGGGTGAAACTTGATGGCTACGCATGTCACGGTACCTCTGCTCTAGAGGTTGGTCACGTCCGATATACACCCATACTGGTGAAATATGCCTAAATCGGCTTAAACCAGGGGTGAAATTTGATGGCTACGCACGTCACGGTACCTCTGCTCTAGAGGTCGATCATGTCCTAAACACGCCCATATTGGGATAATATGCCTAAACCGGCTTAACCCAGGGGTGAAAGTCACTAGTGGCGAGGATTCATCCTCCTGGACAAAAGCTCCATCCTGGTCACAACTAGGAAGGGTAGCGGCCAAGACCACAAAATGCTGAAGTCGGAGACACTGGACCAGGGCATTCTAGATAGGCAACTACCTCTCACCCGGCGGGGATGTATGCGTATCCTAATCACGCTGAGGTTTTCCGGTGAGAAAGTCCAACACTGAACTGGATGGACAACCACCTCTCACCCGGCAGGGATACACAGGTATCTCAAAACACGTCGAGATTTTCCGGTGAGAAAGTCCAACTTTAGCCCGAATGGGCTACCACCTCTCACCCAGCGGGAATATACTGATATCCAAAACACGCGGATGTTTTCCGGTGAGAAAGTCCAACTCTAGATCAAACCGGTGCAACGAAAACCACGGTGTCACGTAATCCCGCTTCTGAGACCCACTGAGAATACAGGCTCAAGCCGTACGATACTCTGAACTTCTTATGGTCCTCTCTGGGATCTCGTGGGGGACCACACGGGGGACCACGGGACCTATAGAGTACCATAGATATAAATTCAGCAGGATCACAGGGCGGTCTTGGTGGTAGAAGCGAAAGAAGAAGAAGAAGACCCATGCTCTAAAAATGGGTACCAGAGAAATCTGGGAAGGTAAATGTGGCCAGGCGTGATACTGACCACGTCACACTTTCATGTGCCGAAAACATGGAAATACGGGACTAACACCGTATCTCCAATATGTCCTAATGGCATGGACATGGGAATTTTACTGTAACCTTTTATTTAATACTGCACGTAAGTGATGATGTTTTCCCAGTAAATTTCAAACCAAAAATAAATAAGTTTTGATATTTATAATTAATTAAGGTGCAAACTTTCATGAAAATAGAAAACCTTAACATTTGCACACAATATGTGGTATGTGTGCTTGCTTGGACATATGAGTGTATGTAACTGTTCGGTAGAAATCCCATACATAAGTTGTATTTGTCATCCTCTTGAAATGAAGCTTTAAAATTGTGCTCAGTAAAGCAAGTTTTGTGGAGTAATTTTTAAAAAATGTTTCATATTTTGAAAGATTGTGACATCTACATTTTATTTTATTTTATTTACTGTGTTTCCCCATAAACTTTAGTTTGTGGACAGTATGAAACTTTGTGGTTATATTGTAATACATTTTTTTGTGTGGAAATGTTGAAAGATTGACCGCTGCATCCCGGACAAGTCCATAAAAGCTCCAAGTTTTTCTTTGAATGAGGGACTCAGCAGGATATACGACTTCCGGAGCACCGGCCAGAACCCTGAAGAATGAAAGAATGAATAATCTTTATTTTTAAAGGGTAAAGAATTGGGCACGCAGGCCCGTCTTACATTCTGCCCTTCAAGAGCCAAGAAGCATTATATCCGGGACGGAGCACATCAAATTCATTTCCAGAAGCCGTGTAGATATAGATCCGGCTTTTCCTGGTCAGTGTATTGATAATGTTCTTGGATTATTGTGTTTATGTGTTTTCAAAGAATTTTAGTATTAATGATGTAAGTATTATTTCATTTCTACACAACTATTTTTAACTTTTCCTACATTTTGATAATAAATAATTGTAAAGTTTGCTTTATTTGAATCATGATAGTGCTGCTTCTCGTCAACATGTCTGAGAAAATTCACATTTTTTGTCCAAATTATTTGATTTTTATATGATAGTTTTTGATGTTACATGATGTGGTCATTTATTTGTTTCGTTTCTGGCATGACTGTGCTTTTATAACTGCTATTAATTGTATCACATATTTAGAAGTGACTGACCTTTACGTATTTTCTTCTTTATGTTTATTTTCGATTGTTTGTTTACAATATAGATTTTAATTCATCTATTCAATGGTCAACATTTATTTGTCTTGACTTTGTGTTTTACATTATAGCTGTTCTAGATTCTGACATTCTTTTTCTACCACACACACACACTCACACATACACATTCTTTTTCTACCACACACATATAGACACAGCTGTATTAAGAATTTTGTTCACGGAAAACATGTGGTTGCTTCGCCCTGGGCCACGCAGTGGGGACATAACTCTCAGAGATGTAGTCATGTAAGAACTCTGGTTCTTATGCAGACTTCATTGAATTAGAAACTACAGTGGAACATATCTTATAATATTGTAGAGCTGTGGAAACAGTCATGGCCATCGACAGTCCAGTGAGAAGAGATACTTTTGTAGATATCTTATCTTTGACAACAACAGCGAAAACTAACACTGGAAAAAAATCAAAGGAAAAGACTTGAAATCAAGAAACCAGAACAGGCATTGTAGGGTACTTACTATCGTTACTATAACTATAGTATCAAAATAGGTCAGTACTTCAGAGAGTATAAAGTAACAAGAACTAATTAACAGAAGCCAGAAAATCAAATAACAGAACTACCCATTTTCTCTGTACGTTATAACTCTGCTTAAAATAATCAGCGATACCGCGTAAGTTATCGCCTGCAGAAGTTGCCATATTGCATACATAAGAAAAATCGGCTAAAGATGGGAGGTGGTATCTGTGAACATTTTTAACATACTGCATAAATCAGGTCATAATCATTTCAAGAACTTGAGATATAAAGTTGTCACATTTTCAAGTGACACATCCACACATGACTGTCAGTCTATGCCACAAGTTGTTTTCACATTCTTTCTTTCAATACAACGTGTGGTTTACCATTTCTTTCAGTTCTATCTAACCTTTTATTTTCCAACATTAATAGTCTGACTAAGAAAGATGAACAATAATTGCAGGTCTTTGAGAACAAGATCCTAAGAAGAATCTTTGGGCCCATAAAGGATACCAACAGTGGAGAATGGAGAGCTAGAAAGAACACTGAACTGAACAGCTTATTTAAATCGCAAAGAATTATAAATGGCTTGAAACTGAACAGACTACGCTAGTTGGGCCATGTAGAAAGAATGGAAGAGAACAGACAAACGAAACTCATGATGAAGGAAACAAGACCAAAGGGCAGACCACGACAGTTATGGAAAGACAACATAGAAGAGGATATAAAGAAAACTGGTGTCACCAACTGGAGAGAGAAGATTAGGAATAGAAAGGAACGGAGGCGAACTTTATCTTCAGCAATGAGCCTTAATGGCTCTGAAAGCTGGAGAAGAAGAAGAATCTGACTATAATATTGACTACCTACTAACATCTCATCTACCCTTTCCTTTATCCTTTAAAAAAAAAAGGTGGGGGGGGGGGTATTAAAAACGGACTTGAAATATCGCTGCAATCGGCACATCGGGCGCGGTGCGACTATTGAAGGCAACTATCGGCAGGTATTGACAACAAGTTGCTATATGCGTCGCTCCGCTTTGAGCATTAGTCGTGGAGCTACATCCGTTGAAGTATGAACATGTACAAGCTGTTCGTCGAATCAGTGATAAAGTGACAGAAGAAACTTGACGAACAACGTGTGTGTGTATGAGAAGTTTTGTTGCAAACTTGTTAAAGGTTTACACAGACATGATGGTTTCTTGACCAAGAATACGAGTGTGGCGGTACGATGGTAGATGTTGCACCACGACAATGCTCTGGCTCAAGCGTGGTTCCTCATCAGCAGTTTTCTGGCATATCGGACATTATTGTGCCTCATCCACTACATTCTCCGGACGTAGATCCAACAAATTTTTCTATTTCCCAGACAGGAAGAAGAAAAATAAAAAGAAATGAGAAGAAAAAAAAAGAAAGCTGGACTAATTATTTTTAACATGTAAGTTTGTATACTTAAACAGATTACAAACAATAATGAAAATTAGTATTTCACACAGTTACCGTCCCCTGTGTTAGCTTACAACGATGTGGCTCTCATGTTCCGTCACAACATCTGATCATGGTCGCTTCGTGACGTCTTCATACCGACTTCAAAAACATTAATCTTTACCGCTTCTTGACGTCTGAACAGCTACTCCAGATTCATGCATCTCTACACAAAGTCTGAACAATTATCTCAAAATAAAAGAAATATGAAACTTCTGATGCTGTTTTGATCTAAGGATAATGATAACTGCAGTAAAAGTAGTTCTGGTAGGATATAGCTATACTCGTGCTCCTTCTTGTTGTTCTAGTATTGTCTCCCTTCATGTGTATCTGACCGTGGTAGCGTCTATGATGACGGGGGTGGAGACACAAGTTAAACACCAACACTTAAGACAGGTAATCCTCGTTGACCTGAACTTCCACAACACAGGGACGATCTTTCCATCATAATGCAAGAGGAATAACGTTCATTTATATCTCAGCAACATTCTGGCGATGGACACAACACTCTCATCCAAACCTATTTCCACACTCTAGCTTGCTCGTAATCTGTTGTCTGTAAAAGACCTGATCTCCAGTTTAGACTCTGTCATATTATCGCGTGACCATTTGCGTGACATTCAACCCCGCCCCTATGCTAATGTGTGTTGATATAAACAATCGGTAATATACGACAAAGGAATAGCCCAAATATACAGTGGCATACGTATAAAGTTAGACCGAATTAACAGGCATAAAATCCCTTGATGAGGTTGAAAAGCTCGCCGAAAACAGGAAAAATTGGCGAACTACCTTGCGAGCCCTATGTGACGTGTAACGGCACGGGAAGGATTAAGATATATAAGATAGTCCTGTCGAGTGAGTGGGAAGTCCAGTCAAGATTTCATACGTGACACCGTTGTTTTTGTGAAGCAGTTCTGAACCTGGCATTGTTGGTGTGTCACTCAGGGTGTACCATAGTGACAAGATTGCCTCTTTGGTAGAGTAGTGTTACCAACTCTTACAGGCAACAACAACATGTAAGTCTATTATAATACATTTAAAGTCCACAAAATTCCATATCTCTTGATGCCTTGGACACGTCAGTAATACACTAATGCTAGTTCAGTGGTGTCCTGGTGGCACGTCTGTATATGTCCCAGAGGGAATCCGCTTAAAAAATACCCATTCAACTTACATTATAGCATCTTGTAAGATTGTAAAGAAAATTCTCTTCTCTTACTGCCATCTGCAAGCAGTGTATGATCAAATACATTCTGTGGAGATCAACATCAGCAAACAACTTTACCAGGTGCCTATTGTGATACGGACCATGAGCTATTAATAGCAGACATGAAGATAAAGATCTAAAAGACAGTTCGGGGATCAAGACCACTCCGCTTTGATCTCACAAAAATACCAGAACAATACGGTATAGAAGTGAAGAACCGTTTCGAAATCCTGATGGTTGTACAGGAGGAGATGACACCAGATGAATTGGCTACACAGGCCAGAGATATTTTAATAACAGCAGCTAAAGACATAGTTCCAGTAAAGAAAATACAAAGGAATAGATGGATTACAGCAGGCACACTAGAACTAATAAAACAACGTAGAGAAATGAAGACGCAATGGAAAGTGACAAACAACAACAAAAAAGAAACATAAGAAACGACAAAAAAAAAACAATACAAACAAGACTGTTGTGAAAGAACAGAAGGACATCAAAAGTGTGGAAGAGATAGTGAAATGTTTAAAGAAATTTAAGACATTGACGAGAAATGTCACACCTAAGCTAGATGTAATTTGTGACGAGTTGGGGAATACCTTGACAGAGAGAAGAAATTCTAGAAAGATGGAAGGAATATTGCAGAGGAAGGTATGAAACAACCGACTGTGAAAGCAGAAGTCAACAGTGGGAGTTATTATTGGAGGAGAAAGAACCCAAATCGACAGTTGAAGAAGTTTTATGGGCAATAAAAAATCTGAAAAATGGTAAGTCACCGGGATGTGATGAGATAACAGATGAACTTATTAAAGCAGGAGGAAAGGAATGTGCAGCATTCTATCATACACTATGTAAAAAGATATGGCATTCAG
The DNA here is from genome assembly GCA_009760885.1 of Achatina immaculata. Classification (NCBI taxonomy): domain Eukaryota; kingdom Metazoa; phylum Mollusca; class Gastropoda; order Stylommatophora; family Achatinidae; genus Lissachatina; species Lissachatina immaculata. Next base: position 109,323,087 of record CM019691.1, on the reverse strand, counting down.
GTATTTGGCCAAAAGAATGGAAAAGAACAATATTCATACCACTGCCAAAAAAAGGTAACCTGAAATTGTGTACAAACTACAGAACTGTTGCCCTGATTAGTCATGCTAGTAAAATTCTATTAAAAATCATAATGAGTAGACTTCGTAAGAAAATAGAAGAAAAAGTCATTATGGTCCAAGCTGGTTTCAGGCAAGGAAGAGGATCAAGAGATCATATATATTAATAACAGAGAAATACAGAGAATTTAATGTGAATCTATATTTATCTTTTATAGACTATTCAAAGGCATATGATTTTGTACAAAACAAGAAACTTTGGGAAATAATGAAAAAAATGAGATTTCCAACACATCTGATACAATTAATATCACCGCTGTATCTAAACCAACAAGCAGCAGTAAGAATAAAAGTTGTCCACAAATAATCCGTTGTCCTTTATGCCGAGAACTTATCAATCACCCCTCGTAACAGCTTGGTTTGACATAAAACAAGGGGTCTCTCAGGGGTGCATATTGTCGCCTTACTTATTTAACTTGTATACTGAAAAAATAGTGAGGAATGTTAGAGAAGATGTAGACAAAGAATATTACGATGCCATAACACTTGGAGGTTATGAAATACCAGAGATTAGATATGCTGATGACACAGTATTACTGTCAAAAACACAAAAAGGAATGGACAAACTAATTATGTCAGTCCGTAAGAATAGTGAAGAGCAAAAAAAAACTAAATTGATGACAACTGACAAAACAAACAAGGCAGATGAAATATTTCAACGAGGAAAAATTGGAAGAGGTGGAGAGTTTTGAGTATCTTGGATTATTACTAACTAGTAATGGAGATACAATGAGGAAAATTAAAAGGAGGACATATATCGCTCTTCAAAAAAAAAAAACAAAACAACAACTAAAGAATCTGTGGAGAGGAACAGACAGAACTACAAAAATAAGATTTTAAGGGCATGCATCTTTCCCTTCGCAACATATGCCTGTGAGACCTGGACACTTAACAAAACAGCCGAGAAACACATAAATGCCTTTGAATGTAAACGATACACAAGAGTTCTTCAAATATAATGGACACAAAAAAGAACAAATATATCCACACTACAAAAACTTAATATTGAAGAAAGCTGGCTAGTAAAGAGGATTAAACAGAGAAAATTTCAATATTTTAGACACATAAAACGTCATGATTATTTAGAGAATACCGTCTTGGAAGGGTACATAATGGGGAAAGAAAGAGAGGAAGACAAAGGCGAACATGGCTGCGAGACATCGTTGATAATCTGCAAATGGATGCATCAGCAGCAGGGCATCTTGCTTACAACCGAGAGGTCTACAGAAGTGCTGTTAGGGAGGCAAAGTTCCGCAAGGGACATGCAAAAGCTGACTGACTGAGGCAGTGTATGTATGGTGACTCAACTGTGCATGTTGTCCCTTTCGACTTCTATAGTTCTGTGTCAGGTTGTCTTAATCAGCTATTTTCTCTTTTTCTTCAGGTCCTCATTGCAAACCCATTCGAGTAAAGCCATTTCCGTGTTTAATGATAATTTACACTTATTGCCTAAGTAGTGAAACTCTTACATATTTTGTTAAAGAGTATTATACCAAACATTTTCCTGTTTCTAAAAAGGCACCCAAGCGCCTTTTAACTGTAGAACTGGTATCGTCAGTCGCCGAACACCGGTAGAAATACTGAAGATGGAATCATGGGACTTCGATGTGCAATGAAGATGATCCATCGACTAACTAACTTTTAACTGTTAAGTAAACCTCCACAGTAAATGAAATTAACATCTCTGCCGCATGTGAAGATTATGAACACCTCATTTACCTTGACAGTCGTGATCAGTACGTGAGCAGCTGTTTTTATTAAGAAATTTGGAAAGGTCGTAATGTGGCATGTTATCAAGCACTTTGTTCAATGATTTTATAGTATATAATGTGTGCGTATCAAGTAGTCTGTAGTGGAAAAGCAGATAATTAAAAAACGGCCACTTACAAAGCTTATTTGACAAGTTATTCATTGCAGGGCTGAAATGCCAGGATGATGATAATTATTATGATGACGATTTCAGAGACTCGGAGAAAAAAAAAAGAGAAAAAGAATTTAACTGCCCTAAAGGTATCGTTGACAGGTGCCAAGAACCAGATGGAAGAGTCAGCGAATCTAAACCAAGAATAAAATTGTAAAAACTAGAGATTTCACCAGCAAGTGACGTTATTGACCACAGTTTCTGATCTAGAATTTTTGAAGATCTCCTACTTGTTTATCACTTGTATAACTACTGGCCCATTGACAGTCAATAAATGTGAATTTTCGCTTTATAACGCTTTTGAAATTCGACCACAAAGTACTGGAAACATAATACAGCTGCTCGCTGAAAAATAATGTGATAAAACTACCAGATCCATTGATTAAAACATGTCGGCTTGGAAATTATTTCGGTATCTTTCATCTTCAAATCAGTTCAAGCCGGGCCTACTTCTTCGTCTTAAAGAATGTAGATTAAATGCATACTCTCTGCCTGTGAGACTAATATATGCCTGCTGACTTCCTACAATCACTAAAAAAAACTGCCAGAATACTTTGGTTACGTCATTTATTTACTGAATTAAATACCATTGACATGTGTGCAAGCTTAATAACGTGTGACCTAGCAGTCCATCCAGCATTTATATAAAATGTGATTACCACGGCATCACTGTGTACATTGTTCATGTGGAAAGGGATTGGTAATCCAGCCACTGTAAGTCTAGTATTCAGTCAACTATTCATCAAGTGCGCGAACAAAATGTCATTGTTATTCTTATCTTGTCTTGACTTGTCTGATCAGTTCAGATGTCACCATTTTCTGCTCACATTCAGCATTATCTGCAAAACAATTCCTCTTTTTTTTTCTTCCTGCAATGCTTTCAAGTCCAGAAGTTTTCTACATGACCCGTACACCCCACATTCCATCTCCGGAGACAACATTTAAAAGACGTAAATAACTTGTTTCTTTAACAAATAAGTTCGTATGAAAATATTAATGCTAAAAAAGCACCACAGGTTAAAAAATATTGAGAAACCTTGGTCTGTGCTATATTTTGATACTTTAGCTCGTAACCACAGTAACCTTACCTGCGTAACAGGAGAATGAATTTCATTGCTACGAAGAATGACGGAGAGTTCTAACACCTTTCAATTAGTTTTCAAGTTCTAGACTCACAATTACGTTGTCTATACTAAAAGCTAGAGATATATGAGTTTTTTTTTATTTTAAGAATGTATTTTATTTTTTATATACAAAATCAGTTATGCTGGATAAGACATAAATATGTGTAAAATATGAGGCCAAAGTGCGATGAACAATGACTTATCTCGTATGTTTTTGTAGTTCATATCGCTGATCGGTGCGGTGAAATTTGTTATAAAAGTCTAATGATTATAGCTCTCAGTCATTGTACCGTAACAAGCACTGTACTACATATAGAAGAAAACATTAGCGTGGACGTTTAGGAATACATAAATAAATACGTTACTGATAGCAAAACACTGTTAGCGCTTATTAAAGTGCTGAAAACACGCAACACAACCAAAACGACACTGGAAATACTCAGGAGAAGATTGTGCTTCTAGTATTTTCTCCCAAATTTAATGCAAGAAACGAATAAAATATTCTGGGATCCAATATTAGACAGAAATGGATTGGCGAATAATTATGGTTTCTTTGACATTGCTTACAGTCACTAAACTCACTCATAGTCAGAACATTAATTACTGCATCTTCAACGCGGCAAACTGTTCTTGTGCAACCAACTTGGGATATATCAGCCTGAAACCTTTGGCATCGGACAGCCCGTAAGTTTGTATAAAGTTTAGGAAAATGAATGATAATTATAAGATGTCTTAACATCCAATCTTTAATTTCTCATCATAAAATTAGTATAATTACTAATGACTTTCATTCAGTTTGTACAATGTGCATCTATATCTGTCATGAAAAATCACTGAGTCTTTATACCAAAACTCTTCCACTACGTTTTTTTTTTCTTTTCGTAGGACAGATGACAACTTACATTTGAAAAACTGTAACTATTGATGAAAAAAAGAGAAGAAAAAAAAATACTTCTTTGTTGGATTGAGAAAGGTTGATTGTATTATGTCACAGTTTGCAGTAAGGCTATGGTACCTGCTTCTTTCGATTCATCACACGTGACTTCGGCATGACTTTTTAAATAATCTTATCGATCCCTAGTCCATTCTGTCAGACCATGATCTGCTACCAGTGAGCGTCACGTGGAGGTGCAATAAGGTCTTGGTCAGTTTTGGTGCATTGACCGTAATGCAGACGGTCAGATATGGGTCGCTGACCAGTGTCTTGTTCAGCTTAAAGACCCATCTTCAGCTTTCAACAGAGACTGAGATTTACGCTGGATGGAAAATGAAAACGCCTGGTGTCATGGACGCTGAGACTAAAGAAAGAAAAGCTCACATAGAAAACTATAGCAAACGTGTGACTATGAGATTATTGTCATAGAAGTTAAGCTATAATCCATTCACATGCTAAAATTCAACCACTCCCATTCTAAGATTCAACAATTTCCTTGCTAAGAATCAACCACTTCCATGCTAAGATTCAACCACTGTCATTCAGTGACAGATTCTATACTATCCCAGGCCCTAGGCGTAAATTAGTAGGGGCCTTTTCCTCTGTCATATACCGTCCATCTCCTGATATACTTGTATGTCCTGATTCCCCTCTAGCTGTGATCTCAGCTTTTACTTCAAGGCATTTTATTACATAGATCAAACACAACTGACAATCCACAGATTTTTCCCCCTTGCCACTGGATCCCCTGGCCTTTCGGATCCAGAAGCTTAAGTCTCTTCAGCGTAATGTTGCTTCATTGCTAAGATTAAATCCCATTTTCTCGCTAAGATTCAGTTTACTTCTACGCTAAAGATTCAAACCACTCTCACGATAAGATTTAATCCAGTCCCATGATAAGATTTGATACATATCTTAATTTATGTTGTACACTTGTCTGTTGTGATTTATTTCATGTGAGAAGATCACTAGTCGTTTGTCTGGAGCAGCATCTGAAGTTGTCCATACTTTTCTTGTCAATTTACTTTCCGAACTATCTACGTATAATTTAGAGAAAGAGAGAGCGAACGAACATACTTTATTTTCAGAGGGTTACGAATTGGGCACGCAGGCCCGTCTGACATTATGCCCTTCATCATACAGCTTTCACTCACTCAGTCACTGAGCATTTGTTAATGAGCATAGTAATCATGGGGAAGCAATCAAATGATTACATAAATACGCGTAAATAATAAACTTATCCTTGATCATACACTCCGCTCTCTGATTTATGCAACAGCATAAAATAAACTTGCATTCGCAACACAACTGTAGTCGTAATGGACACAAAATTTCAAACTTGTATCAACATTTTATTGTACGGAATTAATGTTTCAATCTTGGAATGAAGAAACTTTAAGACTTTAACAATGAAATGATGTTCGTTAAATTTGGTTTGGACTTTTATTCTTTGCGACTGAGGTCTCCGTTTCAGTAAGGTGTATGGCCTCCTCTGGCCTGTCTCAGAGAACGGCATCTCCTTGACATGGATCCGATTAGCCGTTTGATCTGTTGTTGTGAGATGGCTGCCCACTCTTCCCGAAGTGCAAGAGACAACTGTCGGAGATTGGTTGGCGCCAGGTCTCACTGGCGGACTTGTCTATTGAGTTCATCCCATAAGTGTTCTATTGGGTTCATGTCTGATGACATGGATGGCCACGGAATGGTCTGGACATTGTTGTCAGCGAGGAACTGGGTGGTGAGTTGTGCCACATAAGGTAGAGCGTTATTCTGTTGAAAAACCAACCGTGGTGCAGCCAGAAGTGGAAGGACATGAGGACGAAGAATTTCAGCGACGTATCATTGGGCATTCAGGCGTCCTTCAGTTTGCACGAGGTCACTTCTTCCTAGGAGGTGGATCATCCCCCACACCAGTACACCTGTTATACTATTACTGTAAATTAAGGTAATTCCGCAATGGTTCTTTTAATCAAAACCTGAAAGCCTGTGATTTCGTACTTTATGTCAGAATTGTATCAGTAGTAACAATTTTACCAGAGAATCTTTTCTCGTTCATTCATTCATTCATTCATTCACTCATTTATTCATTTGCGTGTCCCTTGCGGAACTTTGCCTCCCTAACAGCACTTCTGTAGGCCTCTCGGTTGTGAGCAAGATGCCTTGCTGCTGATGCATTCATTTGCAGATCATCAGCGATGCCTTGCAGCCATCTTCGCCTTGGTCTTCCTCTCTTTCTTGTTCCCACTATGTACCCTTCCAAGACGGTCTTCTCTAGATTATCATGATGTTTAATGTGTCCAAAATATTGAAGTTTTCTCTGTTTAATCCTCTTTACTAGCCAGCTTTCTTCAATATTATGTTCTTGTAGTATGGATAAATTTGTTCTTTGTTGTGTCCATGATATTTGGATAACTCTTCTGTACCATGTACATTCAAAGGCATTTATGTGTTTCTCGGCTGTTTTGTTAAGTGTCCAGGTCTCACAGTCATATGTTGCGAAGGGAAAGATGCATGCCCTTAAAAATCTTATTTCTGTATTTCTGTCTGTTCCTATCCACAGATTCTTTAGTTGTTCTACTTTCTGAAGAGCGATATATGTCCTCCTTTTAATTTCCCTCATTGTATCTCCATTATTAATTTGTAATGATCCAAGATATTCAAAACTCTCCACTTCTTACAATTTTTCCTCATTGATACATATTTCAGCTGCCTTATTTGTTTTCTATGAAAAGAAAATCAGCGACATTAAAACAAGACCTACAGTCAGTATCAAGTTTATTTTCTATCTTAAAAGAAAAAAAAAAAAACGCGGTGAAAAAGGTAAATGTATATTTAATGTATAAGTCATTAATGTATTACTGTATGATATCTTAATGCGAAGAAAACTAAATTGATGACAACTGAAAACTGACAAAACATATATATATATATATATATATATATATATATATATATATATATATATATATATAGTCAGTACTTCTATAATCACGTCAGTTTTCGTCATCATATCCCTTTGTTAACGTCAAAGATATACTTCTTATTGTAACGTCTACTCTCCCGCTCTTACCAGCCAGAGACAGCTGGAATTAAAACAAACATTATTCCTATATTTTAAAGTAGGAATATCTAGTGAAAAATTAGAAAAACCACAGAAACCAAATTTCACTTCAACGAGTCGAAGTAATATTTCAAATATTTTTGGCCATAGTTTGCAACTAGTAATTTTACACAACAGAAAAGAGACCAGGAATCCATAAATACCTTATAGCTTCTAGAGAAGAAGGAAGGAGGGGGCGTTATCTCTTCTTTCTAATAAGTTTATAGTTTATCTCATGATATTTTTTCATTAATTTATAAATTGCTTAGGCTATTTATTTAAAATGAATAGTTGGACGTGTTAAAAACTTACTTAACATAAAAGGTTTTAAAATATTACTGGTAATTGTTAATTTGAGTATTGGGATGGACGGTAAGGTTTGATACCGCAGGGGGAGGCAAAATTCCCAGGGCCGACCCTGACTCTAAGTGACCTGACTCCGTGTAATCTAAACTATTACTTCATTCCAATGTGTCATTATTGACGATTATGTCCGTTATATTTTTCGTTTCGTTAGTTTTCACGATCTTAGTTTTCTTAGCTTTCTCTCGCTACTGATAAGCTGGACAAATATAGTATACACAGGAAGTGCTTGTGATTGGACAGCTCGTGTCCAATGATTAGCAAGAAAGATTTGAGCTGGAGACGGGTCACATTTGTCAATTCCAGGAATCAGAGATAACCTAAAGTCTATCCCACATCTTGATAGTGATACAAGTCTGTAGCCAGGCTAATGGGATAATGGGACAGACCTCGTCGTGGTGGAGTCTCACAGAAAGACATCTTCTCTTGTGCTCATTCCTGGAGTTAAGCAAGCAACTGTAAACCACTTCCCATATAAACCATTGTAAACCACTTCTCATATAAACCATTGTAAACCACTTCTCATATAAACCATTGTAAACTACTTCTCATATAAACCATTGTAAACCACTTCTCATATAAACCATTGTAAACCACTTCTCATATAGACCATTGTAAACTACTTCTCATATAAACCATTGTAAACCACTTCTCATATAGACCATTGTAAACCACTTCTCATATAGACCGTTGTAAACCACTTCTCATATAGATTATAACACTTAAGAGTTCTATTTTATATTGTTCAAGAAGATGTTCTTTGTACTATCATATTATTCAAGCAGTTGCTCTTTCCTCATCACATCATACTTCGAGATTTCACAACATTACATCGTTCTCTAAATCAGAGAAGTCCGATGAAAGTTCACTGCATAACTTTTATTTTGACCAATATATATCTAAGCCATAAAATTGATAACATCACTTGCAATAATATGCAAGATTATATACATTTCGTTATATTCTTCTTTGAAGCACATAATCTCAAAGTCTCACAATATCATACTTCTTACTATAGAACAAAAACTCGGTGCTCGAAGTTTCAATGTAATAATTACTATACAATCTCTTAATACACTGGTTCTGTCTAACGCTACTTCTCTATCTTTTATGTTCTTCTACTAGACTACTTGTTTAGGACCTTTTGGTCCTCCTCTATCAGAATCTCTCTCTACCTCCCTCAATCTGCCTCCTCCTCTATCAGAACCTCTCTCTACCTGAATCTGCATCCTTTCATATTCGTAAATTCCGTTCCATAGACCACGCCTCCAATTGCTGCATCGGTCATTGGGTCATCGGGTCATCCCTTGCAGCCCAAAACCGGTTGCAACTAGCGTCAACGCGTTAGTCCCTTTCATTCCGTCTGTCCAATTGTTACCCTTATTTAAACAAGTCTACCATCTCTTTCATGATATCCGGTTCGGGACCTAGTCCGTTCTCTGTTCAGTCGTTTGATCTACTGGTCAATTGTTCCCCTTCGGCTACTGTATGTGTGCGTGAAGTCGCAATGTTACGATCTATCGGCGTACCCATGTCGATTCGGTTTACCTTTGATCAGGTCTTTGAAGTACCGAGTATCCGTGCTTCGTCCTTCTAACTATCGCTTCTCTGCCCCCCAATACATTCTTAACTATATTCCTGATCATGTCACTAATAATAATAATAATAATAATAATAACTATAATCATTACTTACAAGGCTATGCTACATAGACCATTGTAAACCACTTCTCATATAGACCATTGTAAACCACTTCTCATATAGACCATTGTAAACCACTTCTCATATAGACCGTTGTAAACCACTTCTCATATAGACCATTGTAAACCACTTCTCATATAAACCAATGTAAACCACTTCTTATATAAACCAATGTGGACCACACATGCAAGACGTAAACAATTTACTAACTGACGTGGTGGCTGCATGTCCTGAGAGTCACAGCTTCTGACGTAGAGATTACAATTTCTTGTGAAAGAGAGCCTTCTGTGACAGCGCTACAAAATGTAGACATGAAAATGTAAATAGTGTGTTAGAATAACTGGGAGGATTGTTCAGAGAAAGAAAAAAGGGTGATGTGGTGGAAGAGAGAGGTAGACATGGAAAGAAGAGATAGAAAGGGGGAAGAGATTAGCAGAAAGACTGAGAGGGGGATGTTGAGAATGAATGAGTGAATGAACAATCTTTATGTTAAAAGGGTGAAGAATTGGGCGCTCAGGCCCGTCTTACATTCTGCCCTTAATTACTCGATGTTTCATTCTTTCCATATATATATATATAAGGAATGCAAGATGAAACTATATGAAATATAAGTATACAAATTACATGAAAAAAATATCTAAGAATGCAAGATGAATATATTACATTCACAAATAAAGGATAATAAACTACACGAAAGGTAACTAATCTAACAAATATAGAGTAGAAGAGAGAAAGAAGGGGGAAGAGAGGGAGGGAGGGAGGGACGAGAAAGAAAGAGGGAAATGAAAGAAGGATGGAGAGAGAAGAGGAAGGGAAGAGAGAGAGAGGGAGGGGAAAAGAGAGAGTGGGGGAGGAATGAGAGAGAGGAAGAGTTTGAGTGTGCGAGAAGAGAGAGGAGAAAAGAAGGAGGAGAGAGAAAGGGTAAAAGAGAAAGAGGGAGGGAAGAGAGAATTAGAGAGAAAGAAAAAGAAAGCGAGACCGGGAAGAGAGAGTGAGGGGAAGAGGGAGGTGTATCTATCTTGTATATAATTTTACGAAAGAGCACATAAATTATTTTGTATAACATAAATTATTTTTGTAACAGCATAATAAAATTACACATGGAACGAAGATATACGTTTTTTTTAAAATACCGGAATAAAGAACAAAAATGAATATTGTGGAGCGTGACTACCTAAAGGTGTAATTTTTAAAAAAAATAGAATAAATGGACACAGAGAACTGAAATTCCTAGAAAGTTATGATGTTACTATTATAATGTTTAATGCGAACAGCAACTAGAACAAGTGTGAACTAAAAAAAAATTAAATAATAATGTAACAGATTGATTATGTAAATGCCCAAACACAGGACAACTGCAAACAGCCTGTACAGAAGTGAAACACACTGCAACAAGTCATAACCCCAAGTTCAGTATTTGATGTTGTCTTATTTACAAACATACAACGATAACTGCCCAGAACAGATCTGACACATCACAAATCAAGAACATAACCGTCGATGTAACAATAGAACAGAACTAATATAATAGAGAAATACATGGAAGTTCAGAAAGATATATACGCCTATTATGTAGATTACGCTGGCCAACACACATTTTGGTGCCTCAAATGTTAGACCTGTTTCTGGGTACATTTGACCTGCTGAATCCACAAATGGCACAAATATTCCCCTATCAGGTCTAGTTTTTGAGATACAGAATATATGTCATATACCATTCTTCACTCTGCTCAGTCAGTCAGTCATTTGCATGACCCATGTGGAACTTTGCCTACCTAGCAGCTCTCATGTAGGCACTCTGCTCACCCATAACAAATCAGAGTATTTTAATCTTACATCTTACATCTTTCCCGTGCTGTTAAACGTCACGTAGGGCTCGCATAGTTGTTTGCCAAGTTTTCCTTTTCCCGGCGAGTCTTTCAACTTCATCAAGGGATGTTATGGCAACTAAAGTTTAATGTTTAAAGTTATATCTTTTATGCATGAAGGAAATATATTAATTTTTTTAAAGTGTACAATATGAAAATCTACTTATTTCATACCAAAAGCACAGGTTTATGATAAAAACTTTCCACTTATTTAACACACACAAGAAGCTCCTTTTGTAAGACTTCCGAGAATAGGATCTGTCAGGACAATCGCGCAAAATATTCCAACAATAGTCTGCCATCATATGTGCATCCCATCCTCCTTGTTATCTGGCTTCCATTATTTTTATGTCTTGATGAAATCTTTCACGTTGCTCTTCGCTGAAGTCACTAAGCCTCTCTGGAAAGCGATCTAAGTGACCGCGCAGCTAATGGATTTTAACACTCATTACAACCAAACCTGTTGAAATGAAAGAGTATATCCTCTACTAATTGTGTGTAGTTGTCTGTCTTCGTGTTCCCAAGAAAGCTTTTCATAACAAGAACAAATGATGACCAGGCACATGATCCGATTTCATTCACTGATGCTATGAAATTTGAGTCATTTATAAGTTGTCTGATCAGTGGACCATCGAAAATTCCTTTCTTCAGTTTTTCCATGGTAAGTCCAGGTAACTTATGCACTATGTATACAATGCACGAACCATCTTTATTCAAAGCCTTTAGAAAAAGACCTAGCTTTATATGTAGTGATGGGCATATGATTCTATCTCGTGCTACCAAAAGTTCATTGATTACATTTTGTCCTCCAACCACCATATATTCCCTCGAGGCCAATCTTTTCTTGCACAATGTTCATGTTTGGCTTTACCATCCCAAAGGAATAAAAAGAAAGGATACTTTGTGTAGCCACTTTGTTGACCAAGAAGAAAATTAACCATCTTCAAGTCTCCACAAATCACCCTTTGATGTTCTTGGTAATTTATCTTCTCCAAGACTAAAGAGGTGGCCTTGTACTCTTCTTTCATCCTGGTGGAATGACCGATTGGAGCAGAATCATATTTGTTGTCGTTCGATATTTAAAAGAACACATATCAAACTGTCGATGAAACGACGGCACTCATTTGGGTTATATTCTGAAAGACCAATTTTATTCACAATTTTTCTGATGTCATTGCAGAATACTAAGTTGCTGTCTTCGGTAAAGAATGGCAGCAAATCCTTTTCTCTCCTTCGATAAAACGTAATTTTCATTCCAGGCTGCCGAAGCTTTTCCTTTAGCTTGGAGACAAGCAATTCAGAAGATTTCTTGAACAAATTTAAGTCCCTGATCAGGTCACTCAGTTCATTCTAATCAAAACAAGCACTATGTGAAGTTGTTTGGCATTCACTGTCACTGCCCCCACTTTCTTTACCGTGTGCGATATCAGACATGCAAGACTCATCCTCTGAGAGCTGTGGTAGATCAAGGAAAGGTAGAATGGGTACAAGATCCGAGGGTGGAACAGGTCTCCAGGCTGAAGGTAGATCAGGGTAAGACCATATGTTACAATTTATTCGATTGATGCCCCTGATATTAACAATACAAAAAAGAACAGTTATCGAAGTGGTTTTTCGGTTCCCTCCAGACCATTGGTACTCCAAATTTCAGGCAGCTTCTCTTTCCATTTGTCCGGTGGCGCAAATGCTCAGAACACGTTTTGCATACAATATGAGGACCCATGGCTTATCTTGATCTCCAAGCGTGATACCAAAACAACCTATATATGCTTCTTTTTACAAACTCAGAAATAGGTTTCCTACTTTCTTTCAGTGTATACTCCCCACAAATATAGCAAAATGCGTCAGGATGATTTAAGCAGCTACGTCTTGAAGTCGCCATAACCTCAAATGAAATCCAAAAGTAAAATGGTATGAGTGGGAATATACACACACCTCCTATACTATCATAAATATTATACAGCGCAACTAAACAGATCAAGTTGAGAAAGCCCTGAAATACAAATTTATACAGTCTACGAAAACCATGATTTACCATCTTAACTTTGTGCATATAATTATGTAATAAAACAGACCAAGGCGATTTTGTCGTTTGAGCTGTACATTTTTAAGCCAGTGTACAGTACATGAAAGGAAGTAGATGAATATTTGTGAAACAAAAGTCATTATAGACACAAAAATGTGGGTAAATTAAATACATAAATTTCACATTCAAATTAGACAACTTAGAAGGATATCCCACTTCTGCAGAAGAGATATGTTAAAGAGCGGACTAAAATTTTATAAATTCAACCGTATCTAAGAAATTAGAGCTAATACGGTCTGTCCAATGCAATTCTTTGAATCAAAGTCCCAAATAACCCCAGGAACAGACCTAAAAACCAAGGCACCAAGAAAATTTATTTTGTTGGGCTGTGTAATCAACAAAAATAATTAGTCGTAAATAAAATACAAAAGGTATTTGAAAAAACTTTTAAAAAAACAGTTTCTGTACAGCAATAAATATTGTGTATTTCTGTGAGTGAGTAAATGAGTGAGTGAGTGAGTGAATGAGTGAATGAGTGAGTGAGTTAATTGGTATATATGAGAAAAGAAGTAGTAAGTAAACGCAATAAACAAAGAAAACAGAAGTAACATTTAAATAGATAAAAGGTAAATTCGTCACTGAGAATTGTAATACATTTACTAACAGAAAGTACTATCCATTCGTTCATTCTGTGCCGTACTGAACAGCTTTGACAATCATACTTCTCCTCTTGCGCTGGCCCTGTTGTGTCAAATCAGTTCAGTGACTGTTCCTTTCTCATGGCATCTTGTCATTTCACTTCACTTAGATTTTTCCTCAGTGCCTCTCATATCAATGTTTCAGGAAAGGTAACCTTTCTATTGTTGAAGAGTTTTGTACTTTTTTAAAACCAATGATCGTTAAAACTATAAAAAAATGTAAAAGACAAGATTAGGTTTTGGAACTATTGTCTCATACAAGTTTTTATTTCCGCACTGTTTTATCATTGGTTCTTTGCCAGGTGATAGAAGAGACAGCTTCAGGTGTTTACACAGATATTGGGGTTCACTCAAACGAATACGCTTATGTCAGCAGCGGATATGTTTTGTTTAACCTACAGTCCTACAGCTGGATCAGGTGAGAAAATTAGTGTGTATAAAATTCATATGTTTGTGCACCCATATGTGTGTAAGTGTAATCAGATCATGACCCACACAGATTAAATGAATTACTCATTTTTGACTTTCTGAAGACATTTTTCAGCTGCAGAAACATTAATTTTCTAAACATTGCCAAACTCAACAAATGAAAATATAACACAAAACAAAATACCAACTTCGCTGAACATTCCGGTTAGCAGCATAGTTTTAAAATAAGTGAGTTAGTTCAAAATATCTTGGTGGTGAATTTAATTCGGAAGGAAAACTGGAGAGAGAGAGAGAGAGAAAGAGAAAGAGAGAGAGAGAGGAGGAGGAGGAGAAGAAGATACAATAAGTTAATACAGTGATTGAACAAATTACCAAAATCCTAAAACATTCAAATCTGCAGATAAAAATGAGAGTCACCCGACTGAGACAGCAGCTATACAATCGCTCTCTTACAGTAGCTAAACTTGGACATTATATTCAAATATAAAGAAAACTTACCACCTCAGGAACGAGATGCGCGAGAAAAGCAACAGAAGAAATAAAATGAGACAGGGTGAGAAACAACAACATCTCACCAATCATAGTAACAGGATTTGCTCAATCTTACATTGAAAAAATAAAAGACTGAGTAATTTGATGAATGGCTCCAAGTTACCAGCACAAACATACATCTAAAAATGCCAAGAACTACTCACTATCTTAAAAGTACCTTAAGGCACGTCACTTGTTTTAGATAGGTTATCAGTGGTCAAGCTATATGCGACGCATAGCAGTGGAAACACAGGGATATGATTACAGAACAGGAAGATTTCCATAAATTTCAGCGAATGACTCGATGGCACAGACAATGTAGGCTGTGCGCTCTCTCACAGGAAAAGGTGGTCGTGGTCGCACTGTGGTGCACGTGGGAACGAAGAAGCTGACAGAGTTGCCAAATCTAATAGAAAGCAACCTCAACAACAACATCCCGTCTCATCCGTCGAAGTCAAAAACAATAATCAAACATCTACATATGAAACTACTGTCTAACCCACACAACCCGCCATCTACCGATCAGGTGTCCCAACTACTGCATCACGAACAAACTACCATCTTCAGACTACTCGCGGGACACTGCCTTCTGGGAGCACACTAGTTTCTCCTCGCCCTGTCACACACCCGAAACATTACATGCGAGAAAGGTCTTCAGACTCCAAAGAACATCCTGCAGTTTTGCCTCCTCTCCTAAGAAGTCTGGGAACCTTTCTAGCCACAGGGCCACAATGTAAGATAAACTCTGGGCTACCTCCAAAAGACGACACACTTCATCCAGACAATAAATATTCATGTCTAAGATTGCTACCATGGAACGCAGAAGAAGAAAAAACTTCCTCGTTTGAGACATAAAAACAGTCAGAAATATTGTTACTGGTTTCCATTCATCATATAAACTACAATGTTTCAGTCATCAAATAAATTACATTGTTTCAGTCATCACATGAACTACATTGTTTCAGTCATCAAATAAACTACATTGTTTCATTCATCAAATAAATTACATTGTTTCAGTCATCACATAAACTACGTTGTTTCATTCACCAAATAAATTACATTGTTTCAGTCATCACATAAACTACATTGTTTCAGTCATCAAATAAACTACATTGTTTCATTCATGACATAAACTACAATGTTTCAGTCATCTCATAAACTACATTGTTTCAGTCATGACATAAACTACATTGTGTCAGTCATCACATAAACTACATTATTTCAGTCATCACATAAACTACATTGTTTCAGTCATCACATAAACTACATTATTTCAGCCATCACATAAACTACAATGTTTCAGTCATCACATAAATTACTTTAGAAACGCACTGTCGCAGCAGACGCTGTAGTTTTGCCACTGCACTCCCTATATAGAGGAAGTTTGGTGTGTAACAAAAGTGGCATCAGAAATCTGAAATACACTTTAGTCTTTAGAAAGTATTTAAAAAATTAACAAAAGTGGAAACCATAATGAACATACATTTATTCTTTAACTTCTGTCTAGCCTTACCAGCATCAAATGTGTATGTTCACCAGGAAAAACTTTTCAGCTTGATTCAAAATCTGGTTCTATCTATGTGAGTACATCATTAACATATCACTTTTTTATATGCAGGTTTCTATATACTTTGCGCTTGTAACAACTTCAGCGCCACATCAGTCCTTTTCACCAGGACTAGAACTAAAGTCTCTTACAGTCTACCGGGATATCTGTGGTCTCCAGTCTCCCACTTGTTTATTCCCACATACACACCCAACGCAAGAACACAAAGATTTGTGACGTAGTGAGACTGAGGGAAATAAATGCCATTGTGCTTTTTTATAAATGTACTGCTAGGTCGCCATTGTTTCACTATTCGTTTTTTAAAATGGTAGCGCAAAAGTTAAAAGGGGTTCTAAGATTGTGCAGTTTCGGGGGCCTGGAACTCCAGCAGAATATGTTACTCAGCTCTCAAGCCGTAATCTACGCAAAACATATGAGTACGTTTCCTGGAGGCACATGTCACGCAAAGTATAGTCAAACATATGATATTTCTGCAATTTGCGCATTCAATGATGATTCATATAGAATAGAACATTACGCAGGATTTCACTAGAGCTGTCTTTGTTTTCTTGCCTCCTCCGCCAGACACATCCATAACTTGTCTCACTCGTCTAGGGCCTCTTTCTTATCTCCTTTGGCATCCATAATATGTCTCACTCCTCTAGGGCCTCTTTCTTATCTCCTTTGGCATCCATAACATGTCTCACTCCTCTAGGGCCTCTTTCTTATCTCCTTCGGCATCCATAACATGCCTCACTCCTCTAGGGCCTCTTTCTTATCTCCTTCGGCATCCATAACATGTCTCACTTGTCTACGGTTTGTTCCTGTCGTTTTTCCAGTCACCCACATAAATTCTTTGGAAAAAGTCAACGTATAAAGATAAAAATAAGTTCGCCTGATATTTTTGTCTTGTCTAACTTTCATCTAGGTTCCGACGATTTCTGAATTTCAGCAACTGAAATCGCAAACTGAATTCTGCACCACCAACTCCCCTAGAACTGAATTCTGAATCATCAACTGCCCTAGAACTATTTCTTTTTTGTGGTGTCTTAAGAAAATTATATGTTCTGAAATTTAACCACACCACTGTAAACATTGTTAACAAATTCCATTTCAGTATCCAGTTGTAATCATTCGTAAAAATAAGTTATAATTGCAACCACATGTCTATCAGCGTCTGTCAGAATGGAACGTTTTCTATTAATACAAAAAAAAAAGAAGAAAGCTGATGAAAGAAGAAATGACTGTTGGTTAGGTGAAGGGATAAAGATAAGAAACAGCGATCTCCATCAGTAATCATAAATATATACGAAGCGTAGCTTTTCACTTCAAATTACTAGGACAGTACAAGTAAACACTAGAATTATTAATATCATTCCACAGTCTCTTGACACGCTACTACGAACTATCCTTTGGTTTGGATGAACCTCTAATTCGACTGATTATTACAAAACAGGGAGGGAAGCACATGTTACCTAACTTGCCCCTAGCGAAAACAACATCCGATAAGGTAACTGCGAGTAACACGTTGGATTCTGCAGTTATTTTTCAGTTTTCGTTTCGACATTTCCTTCACATTTTGTTTCCTTGTTATGTAAAACATGATATTCACAAGAAGAAGCAAAACGTAAAATAATTACTGATGCGAATAGAGCAGTCATTGTGAAGTACTGTTGTACTAACATATTCAGGTCAGAAAGCCCATACTACCATATGGCTTCAGCAAGTTTATGAAGCGTGTTGTAAGATGGAGGCTGTTGCCAGATTATTTTATGCAACCCCATTTCTTCCATACAAAAAAAAAAAAAAAATTGACAACTTCGGAGCCTTTAAAGGCAAAGAAAAAAATTCAAACAATTTGAAACTGTCATATATTTCAAATGTTAAACATCAAATTACTGAACACATTGTTGTTGCATTTATCTTATCGTGAAATAAAATAACTTATCTTTTATATTTTCTTTATGAATTTTAACAAATCAAATTGTATAAAACATTGCTTCTAAATGGCACATAATATGATCCTCTGATATCTGCACCAGAATGATACTGGTAGGTAGCTACATAAGCTGAACCTATTGTATGGTTACAGTAAAATCATGAACTTTATATAACATTGTATAGCTACAGACTATATCCGAGAGAAATGATACTGGATCATGTGAGAGGAGATCACCAACTGAACTAATGGCCTGCATGAAGGATCGGGTACTCTGGAGAAGTATAGTACCCAACGGCAGTCGGCACGTTACCTGATGATGATGGCTACAGAGAAATCATGAAATCGAAACCAAAACCACTGTGTGATTATAGTAAGATTTTGATGTACACTGACGACTTATCTACTTTCAGGATTATTAATCTACTTTCAGGCTTTCTCTTTCATTTCCGATTTCTGTTGCCCCGGCTACGTTCCTCCTCCCAATATCAGCAGCTCTAGCATCAGTCCATGGAGTGTCCTACTTATCACGTAAGTAAAGGATAAGTCCAGGGAGTGTCCTACTTATCATGTAAGTAAAGCATCAGTCCAGGGAGTGTCCTACTTATCATATAAGTAAAGCATCAGTCCAGGGAGTGTCCTACTTATCATTGTAAGTAAAGCATCAGTCCAGGGAGTGTCCTACTTATCATGTAAGTATATAATTAGTTTAGGGATTATCTTACCTGTCGTGTAAGTATATCATTAATTCAAGGAGTATTCTATTTATCATGTAAGTATATCATTAGTTTAGGGATTGTCCTACATGTCATGTAAGTATATCATCAATCTAAGGAGTATTTTATTTATCATGTAAGTATATCATTAGTTTAGGGATTATCCTACCTATCAAATAAGTATATCATCAGTCCAAGGAATATTCTATTTATCATGTAAGTATATCATTAGTTTATAGACTGTTTTACTTATCCTGCAAGTATAGCATCAGTCCAGGAAGTATCCTACTTATCATGTCAGTATTCTTTTTTTTTTGGCCTCGTAGAACTGTGGAGTGTTTGTTCTTTGCAACTGACGCCGTGATTATGTTGCAGTAAAAGATTCAGGTGTAGTGGATTAGGTTTGACTCTTTTACAGGCCCCGAATAATTCAAGAAACGGGTTTATTGGTCAACTCCGTCACTATAGGGACCATATCGATCACTGCTCCATATGTCGGACTAACATTGCGTATCTTGTTTATGAAACCGCATATCTAAAGGATAATTATGAGAATAAATAGAGATATTGACAGGATTAGATTTTGTAGAAAACTGGCTTGTATACACCATCAAAATTAGAAAGTTGAGATGGTGCTGCCACATCAAGAGACAATGGTTTGAAGCGGTTGATAGTAGAAGACATAGTAAAAGAAAAGTAAAGGTAGCCCTGTAGCAAATGCCGTAGGGAATAAAGCGTTAGAGACCTCATTATGCTGGGCCATCAGCGTATGAGGTTGGGTGGCCAGTTCCTTTCCTCGCTGCCTTTCCTTCCCATATTTTCTCTGGTACCCATTTTCCGAGGCTGGGACGAGCTTTGTGACGCATTGGTCGGGAAAAATAATCCCTCTCAGCTGGGGATTCGAACCCTCGACCATTCGGTTGCTAATCTATCCTTAATAGAAGATATTGCCAGGCAAAAAGGAAAAGGGGCGACCTCGCGGCAGGTAGACTCGGGACATCACGGAGTCTGAATATCGCCATTGCGAGATGTTGGTCAGCTTGCTCTCAAGACCGCACTGTATTCATGGAGACAGGGAGAGGGACAACGTTCTGGAAAGTAAACATCACGTGATAAATTATGAGAATAGTTTACCGGACGTTAATACTAAGATTTTAATCTGTGGTACTTTTTTTTAAAAAATTAAGCCCACACTTTTGGAATTATACATATATACTTATCAATAAAATGTAAAATCTCCATTTCCACGCCATTAAGCCATACTGAGGATACGGTGTTAGGCTTGTATTACCAAGACATCGGCACATGAAAGTGTGACGTGGTCAGTATCACGCCCTGGCCGCATTTTCCTTCCCATATTTCCCTGGTACCCATCTTTAGAGTCTAAGTGGACACCGGGGCCTTTCTGGTGTTTACCAGAACAAAATACCACTCCTGGGACTTGAACCTGGTACCACCGGGTTAGTAAACCGTGCGATTCAGCTAACCAGGCCAACACTTCTTACTAAAAGTGTCTAAAATATTTTGTACGATCCTTAAGTCTCGCCATGAACTGTTATTTTTAGGATACTGCTACGTAAAAGAAGAAAACTACGATAATCTTCATTTTCCTTGGCTAACATGCTGTCAAAATAAACCATACACGTGCTAATCACGGCAGGAAACGTTAGAGTTCAAGTATTCAGAAGTTTGTTTTTTTAAAAATAGTTTTGTGAATGAATAAAAACAAAGAAATAAATAATACTAACATGCTTGTCAAAAATTACTTACTTTAATGATTCTGTGAGTTAGGGCAATATCTAACACGGAAATATACTTCCAAAAAAAAAAAAAATAGAAACGCATAACTACTGATGACCCAATTTTAGGCATAACTTTGATATTCTATAGCTTTTAAAATAAATTTTCAAATTGCACACAATAATACCTAACGGTTTAAATACTCACTTGACAGTTTCTTGCATCTGTGTGACCAGAATTTGTTAGACCCAGGGGTTCTCAACATAGTATGATGTGTGGCCTCCGCTTGCATCGATCAGCGACTGGCATCTCCTGGGCATAGATGCGATCACATATCTGATGTGCGCCTGTGAGATGGCGGCTGCCCACTCTTCCTGGAGTGCCTGCCACAGATCACGACGATTGGCTGGAGAAACGTTTCGGCGACAAACACGTCTTTGCAACTCATCCCACAGGTATTCGATCGGATTCATGTCTGGAGACAGGGATAACCAGGGAAGGGTGAGAATGTTGTTGGCAGTCAGGAACTCTGTGGTGAACCGTGCAGAATGGGGTCTGGCTTTGTCCTGTTGAAACACAAACATTTGCGCAGCCAAAAATGGAAGGACATGGAGTCGAAGAATTTCATTGACATATTGTTGCGTATTCAAGCCTCCTTCAATCTGCACCAATGGACTCCTTCCGTTGAAATTGATCATTCCCCATACCATTACACCTCTACCACCGTGCGGTTGAGCTTCATCAACGCAGTTTTGGGCAAAACGTTCATTTGGCCTACAGTAGACCCTTCTCCGCATATCATGGCAGTGCAACAAAAAGGAAGATTCATCACTAAACCAGACACGTCTCCACTGATTGTCACTTGTCCAAGGCCGATGCTGGTTGGCCCAAACAAGTCGATTTTGGCGATGGCGTCTCGTTAAGACAGGACTTCGGTGAGGTCATCGTGCCACCAGTCCAGCTTCATGCAGTCTATTCCAGACAGTTTGATCAGACACACGACGTCCTGCAAGAAATGACTGGGCACTTGAGGAAGCTGTTGTAAACCTGTTTCTGAGGTTATGAACCAGAATAAAGCGATCATCAGCTGCTGTTGTCACCCTGGGTCGTCCACTGCAGTGCCGGTCTTCAGCTGAGCCAGTGGCTTTGAAACGGTGCCAAAGTTGACTGATGGTGGTCTGCTGGAGTTTAAATGCCTGGCAACCTGACTTTGGCTTTCGCCTGCTTGCAGGCGACCAATAGCAATTTTTCGTAAATTATGCGATAGACGAGCCATAATTATCTGCTTGAAAATTAACTGAATTTGTTTGTGTAATCTCATCCTTTTATAGGGTTTCATTTGCGTGGGAAGTGAGTTGTGCTCACCACAAAAATCATGACTTTTCGATAAAAGCAACGTGAGTTATGGTAATAAAATGCGTGACTAGCAAGGGCAGCTACTGCGTTCTGACTATACACGAAAATAGCAGTCATGGACCTGATATCTTGGTGACAATTTTTGGTTTGGTTTAAGATACTCGGGAAAAAAATGTTTGTCATAACATACAAAAAATGAAGCTTATATAAGCTATGCGTTTCTTTTTTTTTTTTTGGGGGGGGGGCAGTATTATGTGTATTATTACGCCGTTTTCTCATTGCTAATGTATGGAGATGTCTCCCCTGATTGGGTATAAAAGAACCGACACTTGACTTCAAAATCAGCGGTGTATCTTTCGTTCTATTATGGCTTTATTTGTTTCTGTTACCCATTCTTTTCATACTTCATGTGGCTTCTTAGCCCTGCGTATTTACATTCATATGAGATTTTGACTGTGCTTGGAGATCTTTCACATTTGTTTATTCCTCACCTCATCTTCATCGCCATTTTTATCATAAACTTTAGATACCTTTACCCTGTTAGGCTCATGAGTGAAAAAGCTCAAAACAAAATATATTTTCTCCCCAGACTTTTCGCCGTACTCATCCTGTACTTGGTAGGCGGGACTATTTATCTGATGAGAGTCAAGACGTCCCAGGGTCGGGAAACTGCCAAATATTACCTTCTGGACAGCAATACCTGGCCTGGTTAAGGTAAGAATCTACTAACATAACTTAGTAGCAATATAGTGTTAGTCTGGTTAAGTCGTGAATCTACAAACATAATTTAGTAATAATATAGTGTTAGTCTGGTTAAGTCGTGAATCTACAAACATAATTTAGTAATAATATAGTGTTTAGTCTGTTAAGTCATGAATCTACAAACATAATTTAGTAATAATATAGTGTTTAGTCTGGTTAAGTCATGAATCTACAAACATAATTTAGTAATAATATAGTGTTTAGTCTGTTAAGTCATGAATTTACAAACATAATTTAGTAATAATATAGTGTTTAGTCTGGTTAAGTCATGAATTTACAAACATAATTTAGTAATAATATAGTGTTCAGTCTGGTTAAGACATGAATCTACAGTCTCGTAGTAGTATAGTATTTGGCCGTATTTTTACCAGTAGTTCATTGTAATCTTTTGTCTGTAACTCAACATATTTGTTTATAAACACTTACAAGTTTCCAGTAAACTAATTCCAAACACAATTAATCTCGAATTATTGCTCTTTAAATATATCTTATTTTCTAGTTCTTTTTCTAAACTTTCGTCTTCTATGACTCGGTCTTCAAATCTCAGACTTTATTCTGCGAAATTGTACCAGTTCAGCCTTTCATTTTTCATCATCATTATTCTTACACAGACCCATAGCCCTCGTGTTCCGTCTCGTTCTTTCAGTTTAAGAAAACCCACATGTCTTGTTCTTTCAGTGTAAGAAAACCCACATGTCTTGCTCTTTCAGTTTAAGAAAACCCACATGTCTTGTTCTTTCAGTTTAAGAAAACCCACATGTCTTGTTCTTTCAGTGTAAGAAAACCCACATGTCTTGCTCTTTCAGTTTAAGAAAACCCACATGTCTTGTTCTTTCAGTTTAAGAAAACCCACATGTCTTGTTCTTTCAGTTTAAGAAAACCCACATGTCTTGTTCTTTCAGTTTAAGAAAACCCACATGTCTTGCTCTTTCAGTTTAAGAAAACCCACATGTCTTGTTCTTTCAGTGTAAGAAAACCCACAAGTCTTGTTCTTTCAGTGTAAGAAAACCCACATGTCTTGTTCTTTCAGTGTAAAAAAACCCACATGTCTTTTTCTTTTATTTAATGTGTTTTTTCCAGCAATTGATTCAGCCCCTTACTTTCTTCTGTTGGTAGCACATCTACTTGTATATCCGTGAAATTTTAAAACGAAAATTTTGTCGTAGATTGATGCAAAATAATCTGCCCTTTGCGGGAAATGTTCGTCCTCTTATATATATATATAAATATATCTTAGGGAGATCTCCTTTACTCAGTGACAACCGTATGTGGCGTGTGGCTCTTTCTGCATTCAGATATTCTACATACTCGTATTTCGATATATATTTTTATTTGTATAAGTGATATTTATATAAGTGATAAAGCACAGTAAAGTGATAAAGCACAGTGTTGTAAGGTTTCCCATGCAAAAAAGTAGTAGTCAAAGCACTTTGACGTGAGAGAAAGAAAAATTACGCGAGTCTCGAACCACGGACTCTATAGATGTGAGATGGTTAAGCGAATACGTGCTCTGTCCTCTCATGTGGAGTCCGTGGTTCGAGTGATGGTCATTCTGTTGTCATTTTTTTTTCTTTTCCTAAAGTTTATTGTTTAGTACTTTCTAAACCTAACCTTTCTCTATCACTTTACTGCTCTGGAGGAATTGGCTGCATACGCAGAGAACTTAGAGCACTCTAAGAAAAATTTTCTTTGAACAATAAATGTGCACAGCAGCAATGGAAATATATAAGTTTAATAAGCTTATTTTAGGTGAATAATTATACATATTATGTATATAAACAAGTGTCTTGTATTCACATGCATATGTATTTCAACATATTTGTTTTATACTGGGAAAAAAATCGTGAATCCCCACCAACGGTATATTTTATTAAATAACATTACATCATTTTATCTTTGGTGCCTATTTCTGTAATGAGACAAGTGCAATAGTTGACAACGCATAAGGCGTATAGCTACAGTGAGATATTAGAAAGTTTTGTCGTTTTAAAATGAGGTATCTGCAGGTTTCTTTCTTTGATTTCAGGATGGTTTTATGTTTACGGTGACCAGAGGACGGCACCAGGGATATAGCAAGATTATAATAAGAGATTAATATCAAGGATACACCAAAATATAATACGAGATTAATATCAAGGATACACGAAGATATAACACGAGATCAGCATCCAGGATATACGAAGATATGACAAAATGCTAGCATCAAGGATACACCAAAATGTAACAGAATAGTTATATCTAGAATTACACCACGATGTAACAAAAGACTAAAATCAAGGATACACCAAGTTATAACAAAAGATTAACAGCTCCTATAAATTATACGATGGATTGAGCTGTTCATAGATATCTGTAACATCAGATCATAGAGAGGATGATCCCCTTAATAACACATTAATTTACTTCCATTTAGTGATCTCACATTCTCTTCAGAGTCCTTTACACATTCATGTTCCAATAATTGCCAATATTGCAACAACTGCCAGTCCTCTAGATCTAAGCCATACAAGTATGCTGCACACGTTTTGTTAAAAAATCATTAACTCTTTCATCCTCTGGTGATCGTACGCCACTGACTCATCCCCAACTTTTATCGATTAATCGCACGCCCTTGACTTAGGTCCTTACTTTCATCTGTTAATGGCACACCTATTATTTAGGCCCCTACTTGTCTCTGTTAATAGTACATTACACCCATGATTTAGGCCCCTACTAGTCTCTGTTAATAGTACATTACATCCATGATTTAGGCCCCTACTTGTCTCTGTTAATAGTACATTACATCCATGATTTAGGCCCCTACTTGTCTCTGTCAATAGTACATTACATCCATGATTTAGGCCCCTACTTGTCTCTGTTAATAGTACATTACATCCATGATTTAGGCCCCTACTTGCCTCTGTTAATAGCACATCCGTGATTTAGGTCCCCACTTTTCTTGTTAATATTAATTTTGTTGGAGATATTAAAAGAAGTCCGTAAAAGCTCCGATTTTTTTCTTTGAATGAGGGACTCAGAAAGATATATGAACACCGTAGCACCGACCAGAACACTGAGGAATGGAAAAGGTATCTATGTCGTGGGCAGAGCATATCGCCTTTATTTCCAGAAGCCGTGTCGACATCGATTCGGCTTTTTCTAAGCAAATCATTGATTTGAATTATTGTATTTATTTGTTTCGAATAATTCTAGTATTAATGATAGAAGTACTACTCCTTTTCCACATAAATCTTCTTAATTTTCTATATCTCTTCATAATAAATGATTGCAAAGTCTGCTTTATTCAAATCGTGATAATTCTTTTTCTCGCCAATGTGTCAATGAAAATGCAGTTTTTAATGCAAATTGTTTGATTTTTTATGATATTTTGTACGTCACATGATGAGGTTGCTATTTGTTCCATTTCATACATGACTATGCTTTTATAACTACCTTTCAATACATTCCTTGTTTAGAAGTGACTGATTTTTACGTATTTTCTTCTTTATTTTGTTTTCGATTGTTTGTTTAAAATTTAGATTTTAATTCATCGGTTCAATGGTTAACATTTATTTGTCTTGGCTTTGTGTTTTATATTATAGCTGATCTAGATACTGACATTCTTTTTTTAATCACATACACTCTCACACACTCATACACATATACACACAAATGTATTTTTAAAAAGAATATTTTATTCACGGAAATCATGTGGTTGTTTCGCCCTGGGGCACGCAGTGGGGACATAACCCTCAGTGATGTTGTCATGTAAGAACTCTGCTTCTTAGGCCCACAAACCTGCCTCAGTGAATCAGAAACTACAGTGAGACATATCCTACAATACTGTAGGTTTTATGAAGAGCTGGGGGCCATTGATAGTCCAAGGGGAAGAAATATTTTTGAAGACATCTTTTCTCTGAAAATAACAGCTAAAACTGACTTCAGAGAAAGACCAAAGGAAAAGACTGAACATCAGAAATAAGCATTGTAGGAAGCTTAGTGTCAGAAGATTAACTATCATGCCAGACTGGGTATAAGGTAACAAGAGTTAATTAACGAAAACCAGAAGATCAAATAACAGAACTGTCCATTTTCTTTGTACGCTATACCTTCACTTAATATAATCAGCAATATCGCCTATATTCAGTCAGTCAGTCATTAGCATGTCAGTTGCGGAGCTGTGCCTCCCTAGTAGCTCTCCTGTAGGCCTCTCGGTTGTAAGAAAGACGCCCTGCTGCTGATGCATCCATTTGCGGATTATAAACGATGTCTTGCAGCCATCCTCGTCTTCGTCTTCCTCTCTTTCTTTTTTCCCATTATGTACCCTTCCAAGACTCATCATCATCATCATCATGTGCCGTGCCGACTGGCGTTGGCTATTATGCTTCTCCAGAGTACACGATCCTTCATGCAGGCCATCAGCTCAGTTGATGATCTCCTCTCACACCATCCCGTCAGACTGTCCAGTATCATTTCTCTTGGTCTTCCTCTTGATCTTCTTCCTTCTATTTTTCCTGTTGTTATAATATTTTCAATGCCCCCTCTTCTCATTGCATGTCCTATGAAAGTACATTGTCTCTCTCTTATCTTTTTGACAAGGTTTTTTGTCTCTCCAGCTCTTCTCCTACATTCTTCATTAGTTATTTTTGCTGTCCAGGGGATTCGCAACATTCTTCTAATAAACCACATTTCTGCTGCTTCCAATGATTTTTGTGCAGACTTGCCTATTGTCCATGATTCACTTCCATATAACAAGATAGGTTCAATATAGCATTTTAGGACTCGTTTTCTAACATTCATTGATAAGGATGTGTTGGTCAATATGTTTCTCATTCTCTGAAATGCAGTCTTTGCTTGGCCTATTCTGTTCCTAATTTCTGTTCTGCATTTCCCATCTGAAGTTATTACTGCTCCAAGGTATTTGAATTTCTGCACCTGCTTTAGAACAGTTCCGTTTAATGTAATACTGCATGCTGGTGGATTCTGTTTCTTAGATATAACCATAGTCTCTGTCTTTTTTATGTTCAAAGTAAGGCCTTTCTGTTCACTTTCTTTGGCGACTTTATTCAAGAGATTTTGCAGGTCTTGTTGGTTCTCAGCTATCAGTACTGTGTCGTCAGCATACCGAAGGTTGTTAATATTGTATCCTCCAATTTTTATGCCTGGTTCTGTGATGATTGTTCTTAGAATATTCTCGCTATACAGAGAAAAAAGGTCTGGAGATAGTACACATCCTTGTCGCACCCCTTGTTTTATAGGTTGATATTTTCCAATTCTATTTTCAACTCGAACTGCTGCTTCTTGCTGCCAGTATAGATGTTTTACAATCCTAAGGTCTTTGCCGTCTATATTGATGTCTTCAAGCATTTTAATAATTTCATTATGTTTCACCTTGTCAAATGCCTTGGTGTAATCAATGAAGCATAAGTAGAGATCTTTCTGTACTTCTAAAGCTCTTTCTGTTAGTGTTCGTAAAGCATAAATGGCATTGTGTGTTCCCTTTCCTTCAACAAATCCAAACTGTTCATCTGCTATTTCCATTTTTATCTTTTTCCTTGTTCTTCTCATAATTATTCTCAGAAGTAGCTTCGTTATGTGACACGAGAGGCTGATAGTCCGGTGGTCCAAGACTGTCTTCTCTAAATTATCATGACGATGTCCAAAATATTTAACTTCGCCTATGTTATTACCTTCAAAAGTTGTCATATAGCATACATAATAAAAACCGGCCATAAATTTGGGTAGTGGTATCAGTCACCATTTTCCTAGCATACTCGTACACACGGCATAAACCAGGTCATGATCACTTCAAGAACATGAGATAAAAAGTTATGTCAGATTTTCAAGTGACGCATCCACACAAGTCTGTCAGGCTATGCCACAGGTTGTTTTTACATTCTCTCCTCCCACCCCGCTACACTATCACAAATCTACTACACTACACTATCATACAAACATACACTACACTATCATACAAACATACACTACACTATCATACAAACATACACTACATTATCACTATCCCCCACACACACCTAGAGTAACTTGTTCCAAGTCACATATATTGTGGGACTGGAGTGTGAATGATATTCTTCGCCCACCAGCAGCCGTGTATGTAGCATAATCCAGACTGCCTCAGTGTGTACAGATATATGTTGTCTTTCTTTCAACACAAAATGTCGAGTACCCACACGTTCAGCTTTTCTTAACCTTTTGTTTTCTTACATTCCTAATCCGAACATAACACAGGCTCTCGTCTGCCGTTTCCTTCACTCTGATATAATCGTCTAAATTCTTACACCCAGTTACATCCATTCAATCTGTTTTATCTGTCATTACCTTGGCCTGGCATCCGCTGGACCCTTCTCTTACTTGCCATCTTTCTCCGCCCCTCCTTGACTGGTAACCACTCAGACTGGTATCTCACTTCGCTGTGTGAAGTTGATGATTTGATATCAACAATAACAAAACAAGAAAAAAGGTCAAAGATAAAATATTCTTACGCAACTCTCATGAACTTTTGCTATCACGAACAGATAACTCTGTTACATGTGTGTGTTACTACTCGCAGTTATCCTTCCATCATTATATGTAGTCACACTCCAGTTTATAAAGGGAACTGACACGAAAAGAAAAAAAAATTAATATGTTCTGTTTATGGTCTGTATAATTTATCGTCCAGAGTATTTTAACTACGAAAGGCTTGCCCATGGTAGTATTACCTAAAATAAATGGTACCCGAAAATATGTGTAAACTGCATTTTCCTGTATATACGTATTCATTACTTCAGCTAAAATGAATCTTCGCAAGCTTCCTTCGGTTAGTGTGGACAGTTTTTCTTACTTATTATAAGATTTGTATAAATGCCAAGATCAAGATTAGATGACATCTTTTTTGTGATAGTGTAGATAACTTTCTCAGACTGCCGCCCCCTTGCCTTCAAGGCTACATCCCTAGCGCCCCCAAAACTTTTTTATTTTTCACTCACTTTTCTCTGATGTTCCTTGCCGCTCCATTTTCATTCACCACCACCTGAATCTTCTCTACCTCTCCAGTGGCTGGTACCGCACAGTTTGGGAACCTCTGGTGTAGATTTTTTTCTTGATATGCCGGCTCTCCTGCATCATTTGTAAATTTGATTGTAATTTCGTTTTACGGTTCCCTTTCCAGTTACACATAAACCCGAAACTATCTTTCTCCTGTTGCTGAGGTTTGTCTTGTACTGTCTGGTACTAAATCTATCATCAGCTCGGCCACTTTAGCACCAAGATTTTATTTGTAGTACATTCTTCACTCAGCAATTTCAGCCTAGAGGGCGCTCGTGTTGTCCAAGGCAGCTTTTATATTGGCTGTGAAGGCGTGATTGTTGCTGTCTACTGCGAGTTTTCTAAGCTGATTTATATGTTAGCAAATAAGTTGATTTATCTGTTAGCAAATAAGTTGATTTATCTGTTAGTAACAGTTCAAGTGCAGAAAGGCCTATAACAGCAGTAACATTTCATCACTTTAGTTTTTAGAGCATCCATCCATCCATCCATTCATCAGTCCGTCCGTCCATCCATCCATCCATCCGTCCGTCCGTCCATCCGTCCGGCCGTCCATCCATCCGTCCGTCCGTCCATCCATCCATCCGTCCTTCCGTCCATCTATCCATCCGTCCATCCGTCTGTCCGTCCGTCTATCCATCCATCGCGATTATGATGAGGGGAAAGAGGGAGTGAAGAAGGTGTCTGATTTGGTATTCAATGACCCACGGCTGACATTTTAAGGTTAGGGTTAGAGAACCACAGCTGACATTTTAAAGTTAGGGTTAGAGAACCACAGCTGACATTTTAAAGTTAGGGTTAGAGAACCACAGCTGACATTTTAAAGTTAGGGTTAGAGAACCACAGCTGACATTTTAAAGTTAGGGTTAGAGAACCACAGCTGACATTTTAAAGTTAGGGTTAGAGAACCACAGCTGACATTTTAAAGTTAGGGTTAGAGAACCACAGCTGACATTTTAAAGTTAGGGTTAGAGAACCACAGCTGACATTTTAAAGTTAGGGTTAGAGAACCACAGCTGACATTTTAAAGTTAGGGTTAGAGAACCACAGCTGACATTTTAAAGTTAGGTTTGGATAACCACATTTTAAAGCTAGGGTTGGAGAACCACAGCTGACCAAGACCCTGTTCCATCTCCCCAGTACAGTGTCTGTCCTGCCTAATCTGACAGATGTCACTATAGTCCCTATGGTGGTGAAGTCTGCTAAGGAAGCATTGCACATCCCTCCTGCATTTTGGTTCCACTTAGGAACTGAAAAAATAGTCACCATAACCTCTCCGAATCCGACACCATGATGTGCCTCATCATCTTCGCTGCATCTGCCGCAAAGAACACATGCTCGCAGTTTGATGGATATTACAGAAGAAGAAGAAGAAGAGGAAGAAATAATGGTGATTTCGACAGTCTGATGAAGGGGGTATGGGGAAATTCTGGGAAATCTTTGGGGGGGGGGGGGCTGTGATATTAAAATGGTTTAAGAACCCCTGATAAGGGTAAATAAAGGTTAATAGAAATTCTAGAAGTACTCAGAGAAATAATCAGAGAATGTGTCCCCAAGGACGCGTGTTGCTTCCCTTGGCACTGACAGTCGCATTACACCTTGTTTTGGCTGGTGATCTCTGTGTTGCAGTGAATTTGACTTTTTCTGGCCGATGTTCTAGAGGATAATTGGAACTCAGGCATGGAGGTGAATGGGGAGTGGCAACGTAAATGAAAATGTTCAACATGAAGAATCAAAACTGGTCCATACCTCTGTTGTCAGGTATTGGCATGTTTGTTGAAGCACTGGAAGCTGCCAGGATCTTCTTTTAAAACAACTTTTGTTCCTTGGCCTCGACAACTACACTGTTTCATTATCATTCTCAGTATCGCTCTCGTGAGACAAGC
Organism: Achatina immaculata; assembly: GCA_009760885.1. Classification (NCBI taxonomy): domain Eukaryota; kingdom Metazoa; phylum Mollusca; class Gastropoda; order Stylommatophora; family Achatinidae; genus Lissachatina; species Lissachatina immaculata. The sequence continues at coordinate 109,291,304 of CM019691.1, read as the reverse complement.
TTTCTGTCATGTAAAAGTTAGGGCGCTCTCCTGCGACAAATAAGGTCCTGAGTTTGATTCTCATCTGGAATAGAAAGCGTGAGCTTCTCCGGGAAAGCATAAGAGAAATGAGAGATGGTTAATGTAACTTCCTGTGCTGTGACAAATGAAATGTAAATGGGCTGATGTTTAGTAAACATAAAACATTACATTTCTGTATTTGCAAATGGTGTTTTCATGAAATAGCATGAATAAGCCAAAGAATAGGGAAAAGGTGATTCGCGATCGGTCCTCACCTCACAATTCTGTGACTTAATAGAAATGTTTAGGTGTTTATACTTCTCACGCTTATCACATAAACATGCCACTGAACATAAATGTAATTTATCTGGAAGTGCCATGTCCCTCGTAAATTAATGCACTGATATTTAACAAATGCAGAATTAGTTATCACAAGGACACACGAGCCTAATGAAACTAAACCACACTGATTACATTTTAAGATAAAATTTATACACGATCGTCTAAATGTACTGTTTCGTCTTTTTTTATCGTTAGGCTTAAATGTTGGACATATACGTTTAATATCAGTAAATACAGGGCCACAGGCTCAGCCATTTTAGATTTTTATTAACTAATCTCTTCCACGTACATTCATATACTCCAGAAATCATCTTGTTCGACGACCGGAAGTTTATATTCAGATTTGAAGTTTTCAGTTTGGCTAATAGTAACATTTTTTGGTTTGTTTTATTTTGAAACCTTAGAAGTAAAACTTTGAAACGGAAAAATTTGAACAAGAAATTTCCAGGGACAAATTCTCTGGGATGCTTATCATGGACAAGTACATTCTCGTTAACTTTGCCTGCCTATTTTTGGTAACGCGGCCGGACATCTCCAGAAGTCAAGGAATTACCAGCTGCGTCTACAATGTATCTACCTGTACCTGCGAGACAAATCTTGGAACTATTTACTTAATTCTTGCCACTCAAAACACTCCGTAAGTTGGCTCTTATTTGCAATATAAGACATCATCGCATCGTACTAACAATACCGAGTCTTAATGTAATAGACTTTTTGGTTGGAAAATAATTTTTCTTCTTTACAATGGCATAGGTTATTACATAAAAGACAGATTTTTATATGAACTGTCTTAAAATTAGATAGAACTGGAAGCAATGCATATTTTTAGTACTCTTTTAGTATCTAAGATTATATCAGTGAATTTATATTAAATTTGTATAAGAAAGATATTTTCGCAAATCTCTCAAGTTTCCGACAGCATTCATTCATGACGACAGAGTTTTCTGATACATCCGCAAGATAGTAGTTACTTTTGTATATAGCTCACGTGCAGGAGGATGTATAAATCAAAACAAAAACAAACAAACAAAAAACCGCCAATCCTGTAGGCACTAATATTCAAATTCAGGACCACTACAAAATATTGCCAGTTGTAGTTTTTTGGTACTTATTTACTAACATATTTCTCGTGAAAATATTAGAATGAAAGCTGCAGTTGATACTGTATCACTTATTGCCGATCGTCACTTAAAGAGTTCGCCGCTATGTTGTGTTTATAAACATTTTCACTCTTTATGTCGTCACTAAGCATAGATGTGTGTTCAGCATGGTCGTTTTCTTCAGTATTATCATACAGCTGCAGAAAATCAGCTTCACCTTGGCTTAAGTACTGTCAACAGTTAGCAGCTACACTCTGATGGTTGTAGGCTTGACATCGACAGTGACATTTTGCTGTTGACATTTTGATAACATATATTCTTCGTTTTAATGTCTTACAATAACGTACTCAGGCACTTTCCACCTCTGATGACCAGTGATAACCTGATGACCCTCTTGTGTTATTGCGACATGCTTTCAGTTACAATGATAATAGCGTGACATGCTCCTAATTACAAATATAATAGCATGACATGCCTTTAATTTCAATGATAGCAGGGAAGATGACGTTCTTTTGAAACAAAGAATAGACTATTGTATTTTTTAATGGTCATTCTTTGTGTACACGGGTCTGGGAGACTGAAAGAGACAGTAGACAAACATAAAAATGGCGGAGTTTCAACGATTAGTAAATAATTGACATAAGAGAAAAACTAAGAATGTAATTCTTTTTTTATATCCTTTTTATTGGAGGTGAAGACGCTTGTCCGATGAGGCAATCAGCGACCCATAGCTGATATGCTAGCGTCAGGATTAGCGAACCATAGCTGACCAAGACCCTGTCCTACCTCTCCGTGGTACCCCCAGTAACAGGCCTAGCCTGGCTAACGGGGCAGGGATCGCCATAGTCTCCATGGTGGTGGAGTCTGCTAAAGAAGCACTGCACACTCCTGCTTTTTAGCTGTACTCCGGGACTGAAAAAATAGCTGCTATAACCCACTCCCACGCCGAATCGATGCTGTGCCTCAATACCTCTACAGCATCTGCTGCAAAAGAACATCAGCTCGCAGTTACAAGGAGTTCGTACAAGTACAAGCACAAGTACAAGTACAAGAACCTTTTTATTCCTAGTCCGTTCCAGCCTAAAGTGGTGCCAGTTTGGCGCAGATCTCCAGATAAAAGGCAAACAACTGGGGTTTTTTTTTTGGCCCTAGGCATGGAATCTAGCCGACAAATAAGCTAGATCAGCAACTATAGATCTTGTTGCCACTGCTCTGGACAGTACCAAAATAAAATAGTGCTGAATTTCACTTTGATACTTCGAAGTGTGGAAATTAATGACCACTTAGAGAATGTCCCCTCAAGGGCACACGTTGTTTCTCTTGAACCGGTCGCATTAAACCTTTTCCCTGTTCTTTGGCTTATCCATGCTATTTAACGAAAAAGCATTTGCAAATACAGAAGGGTATAGTTTACCACTCAGGTCACTTACATTTGATTTGTCACAGCACAGGAAATTACATTCAACCTGTTCCAAAAAGTAAATAAAGTATCACCGAAAGTCTTTTCAATCAAGAAAGAAAACCAAGAATGCGAGCAATTAATTCGTTAGCCCCTGCTATCTTAACTGTGGATATTTTTCAATCATTTTGCCGTGTAAACAGCGACTATGGTAGGTACTTTGTGTTGCAAAATTGTATTATAGCATCAACGTTGTCACGCAATGTCTGGGATTTGTTCTAACAAGGTACGAGGCGGATTCATTGGCGCAGGACAAGTATTACTGGCAGCCGTGCACAGACTTCACTATGCAAGGGGTGACAGCTGGGGTAAGATTGACAGCGCAGTTAAGTTGACAGAGGAACCTACAACTGATAGACGGTCACACTGAAAGTCAGACAGAAAGCAAAAGAGACAGACAGATAGACAAGAGGAGAGAAAGGAAGACAATCAGATAGGAAAAACAACAGAAAGACAGATAATGAGAGGCACACAGACAGACAGACTGAAAGAAAGCCAGGCTGAGAGAAAGAAACAAGAAAAAAGACGGGCAGAAAAACAAGACAAAAAGAGGTAGATCGACAGACAGAAAGTCAGAAAAAAGAAACCAGTGTGGATAAGTGAAATAGATATTTCGATAGACAGACAAGCAGAATGAAAGTCAGAAGGCAGATATACAGATCTAACAGAAAAAAATCTATCAAACATATTACTCACGGAAAAAAGTGTGCAGTGGTATCTAGCGCACCAACCATGTTGTCATGAGTGAAATGAAATCAAATTTAGCACGAAGTTTTGTCTGAGTGTTATCCACTTCCCCGGGCTGCACGAAGTTGATCGCACTATTCATGGGGAGATAACCACAGCTCCAGTGAAATAACAAGCAGTGATCCATGATTGCTTACTTACCACAGACAAAATGAGGATAAGTGTGTAATTCTGTTCTCAGAGATCTCTTCACGTAATCGTTCAAGAAAGAAATAGTGGAGTTTCAACATCAACATCTTTTTTCATCATGCCAAGATTGAACGAACATCAGCGAGTAATAGCTGTTGGGATGTTAATAGCTTTATCAACAGTAATAGCATCTCGACATTTTGATGTTCACAGATACACAATATCACGCCTTCAAAGTCGTTTTAATCAAAATGATTCGTTGCTGACCGCCAAAGAAGCGATAGACCACGAGTTACCACCCTTACACAAGACCGCTACATCCACCTCATGCACCTACGTAACAGGTTGCTCCAGGCAATATGAATTGCCAGCAACATTCCAGGTTTAAGAGGTGTGTCGAGCAAGACAGTGCGGAACAGACTCAGGTAAATCTCTTACCTCATAGGCTTGCAGTTAGACCAGTTCTGACAGTTCGCCACTGACAAAACCGCCTGAGCTGTGCCAGGCACCACGTGGCATGGCCCTATCATCAATGGAGATGGATCCTATTCACTGACGAGTCCAGATTCTGTCTGTAAGACCATGATGGGCATGCTTTAGCGTACAGGCGAAGAGAAGAACGCTTTGCGAATAACTGTTTGCTTTAGGTGGATAGGAGGAGAGGAGGCAGTGTAATGGTTTGAGGAAGAATTTCCTATGCTAATCGAACAAACCTAGTCTTCCTCAATGGCAACCTTACAGGTTTACGATATAGGGAAGAAATCATTACACGCCACGTAATGCCTTTTCTGGATGCTAATGGACAAAGCGTGATACTGCAGTAGGATAACGCTCGTCTACATGTCGCACATGTGGAAAGGGACCACTGTCAGCAGCATCAGATTACTGTCTTGCCATGGCCGGCAGTTTCACCGGACCTGTCACCTATCGAGCACATTTGGAAGGAACTGGACCGCAGGTTTCGAAGACGACACAATCGCCCTGGAAACCGCCAAGAATTAGGCCAAGCGTTGCAAGAAGAATGGAATAACATGCCTCAACAATTGATACAGCGTGTTATTGGTTCGATGAGAAGGCGGTGTCAAGCAGTGATAACTGCCCGAGGAGGACACACACGATATTAAAACCCTGATTTTTTTTTCTTGAGGTGGTGAGCCACATTAGGTGAGTTTTTTTTAAAACTTTTTTTGTGATATGTGACTGGCCTGAAAGTTATCATTTTATCTGTTATTGGATAATCAAACATTATGTGTGCCAAATTTTATTTCAATCATCACCTGAGCACGTTGATGGTGCTTTTTAAAACATTGCACACTTAATTTTTCCGTGAGTATAAATACACAGGAGAACAAGGGAAAAAACACTGCATGCAGACAACCAGATGAGCAGAGAAAAAGGGACGTACAATGGAACAAAAACATTGAAAGCTAACTAGAGAGAGGGGCAGCTATACAAACAGCAATTAGACATATACGTGTAAAAATAGTCTTAAAAAATAGGCAATTAGACATGCAAACGGGTAAAAATTAGTCTAACAAACTGGCAAACAGACATACAAACCAGTAACTAACAAAAAGAGTGTAACTAACAGGCAATCAGACATTCAAGTGGATTAAAAGTAATTGTTTGTAATTCTGTATCTTGTCATGTATGATCAATTCTCAGGCTATGCAAGTGGTAAGTTCTGGTGACGTCTACAACTTGGGTGTGCACTATCTGGCCTGGTCGACTGCTGAAGATGGCTATGCAATGTTTAACATGTACTCAGACAATACCAGGTAAAATGGAAAATAGGACACTAACACCATATCCCTATGTGCCTCTAAGGCACGAGAGGATTACCGGATTACCTTTATCTTTTTTTTTTAACCTTACTTTTCACAAATGTTAGAAATTATAAAGGCACACACACACACACATATCCTGATACATGCAGATAGATAAAGTGGTTGTCATACAAGTATAACAAAGTCGTGTACAGATTTATTACTTTAGGGGGAAGCGGGCGGGAAGGTGAAAGAAGGAGCCAGCTCTATTTACTTCAAATGGCGTAAGTCATTACTAACAAACAGGTTTCAAGAAGGGCAGATCAACAACATACCCAAGCCGATGAAACCTGAGGACACGAGTAAGAACTACATAGCGTTCTCAGTGATTTTAAGAAAGTAATGAGTGCATACCAGAAACAAATTATAGAACATTAAGCTGCAATTTGAGTACCAGCAAAACTAATAATCCAAACTAGATTTTGTATGGAAGATGAAAGCATTAAAATAGCACATAAAGAAGAGAATCTGTCTTTTTCCATATAAATACGCTGCCCCCCCCCTTTCTTCGCTTCCCCCTCCCCCCCCCCCTTTCCTCTTTTCCTAGCCTAGTCCTGCTGGTCCTGACAAAGATAATAAGAGCAGGAAAAGAAGAATGCTCGTTCAGTGAATATACACATGTACCTGGACATGCATTAGTCTGTCACCAGCACCATATATCTCGCATTAGTCTGTCACCAGCACCATATATCTCGCATTAGTCTGTCACCAGCACCATATATCTCACATTAGTCTGTCACCAGCACAATATATCTCGCATTCGTCTGTCACCAGCACAATATATCTTAGGCTTGTTTCTACACATGAAAGAAACAGCTCAGAAAGTGGACCTAACAATCAACCAAGACAAAACTGAACACACGGACGTAACAAGAAACAACAACGATGGTAACATGCCGTGTCTAGAAACACAAATTATGAACAGCAGAAAAAACCCCAGAGAATTATCTGGAATCAGTATTCATTAGTATCCTTACAGGAAGTAATTTAAGCTAAAATACAGATAGTCTTCTGTGCTCTATAACACTCACTAAAAATTCAAAAATATTGTTCTTGGTGGCCAAGATAACCGTGCATAAAACTACCATAAGACCAACAGTCTTGTACGACTTACAAACGGGCAGTACACATAAGAAAGATGAAAAACAATTACCGTGTTCTGAAAGTAGAATCGTAAGATTTGTTTAAAAATTAACCACTTGAAGATGTATCTTTAACAAAATGAACAACTTTTGTTTTAAAAAAAATATTCACTTCATAAGGTTCATTTTAATAAAATTAACACATATCTGTAAAGAAAATAACTTGTCCTGCACAATGAAATTTATTATAATAACTTGTCCTGCACAATGAAATTTATTAAGCCATAAATAAAAAATATCAATACATCTTTATACCTATTTTAATAAATATTAGCTCAGATTGCATTTTGTGCATACAAGAGCTCTATCAGAGCTACACTGTAGTAAATACCCGAATATATTCTGTTAATTCTGCAGAATGACTTTCGTCAAATGTATCTGTGGTTCTAGCACTAGCTTTGTATTCACAGAGGAAAGTCCAATTATGAATTACGTAAGTGTAAAATGTGTGTGTATGTGTTTTGTGGATGTGTCCTTGTCCTTCCGTATTACAGTAAGGTATATCAGTCATTACATGGACTTTGTCTTTTTATTCTGAACAATTCAAATCTTTTTGTAATTTTGTTTACTTTTTTTTAATCCATAAAATAGATACATTTTGATACACTCTAATTCAGTACATTGTTAATATTTATACACATGCTCTTTCTTTGATCTGGAAATGGATGCAGCAGCAGCAGGCCATCTTGCTCACAACCGCGAGGCCTACAGGAGTGCTGTTTGGGAGGCAAAGTTCCGCAAGGGACATGCAAAGGAATGAATGAATGCTCTTTCTTTAAAAAAACCGGTGTTCTATTAACTTAGACAGCTCGACATATATATATATATATATATATATATATATAAGTATGGTTCATGCCAGTCAGGAGTTGGTCGTCAATGATTTCCGCAACCATTTATCCTTTGTTGTTTATATAAGCTGTGCTTTGGACTGTGCTCTGAGCCACTCTTTTAGTCCGTCAAGTATTTTGTTCTTTGTCTTCCTCTGTTCCCTTTTCCCTCCAGTTTTCCTGCTATCATTAAGTGTTCCAGTTCGCCTCTTCTTAAAACATGCTCTACAAATGTGTTTTTAATTTTTCCATAATTTCTCTTTTTCCCCAGCCTTCTTAGAATCTCTTCATTTGTTTTCTTGGCTGTCATCCCCATCATTCTTCTTATGAACTACATCTCCTTTGCTTCCAGTGGATTTTGAGCTGTTCTTTGTTATCTTCTATGTCTCGCATCCATAGGTTCGATGTAACACTGAATGACTCTCTTTCTGGTGTTCATCGACAGAGTTTTATTGCACAGTATGTTTTTCATTTTCATAAATGATGACTTGACCTGGATTGTTCTGCTCCTTATTTCGGTTTCACATCGTCCGTCTTGTGTTATTGTTCCTAAATACTTGAATTTGTCCACTTATTTTAATTCTGTACCTTTTACTTTGATGCTACATTTTGCTGATGTTTCTTTCTTGGATATGACTGCCGTTATCTTCATATTAAAATTAATTAACTCAAATATATTCATTGTGTCATCGTTTTCTAAACCTCTTGAAAAACATCGAAATGTTAACACTAATACACACGCAGGAAAACAATCTACTGATAGACAGTCAGTCAGGTTTTAGATCAATTCACTCCTGTCACACAGCGTTGACTAAAATGACAGAAAGCTGGCTGTCTGATACAAATGATGATAAATTGTGTGGTGCTGTCTTTGTTGATTTCCGGAAAGCCTTCGAAATGATTAATCATGAAATTCTTGCAAAAAAAGCTGGAAGGTTTATAGAGTACACCCTGACCTGACGAAACGTATTACATCTGTTCTCTCAGGTGGAGAACAAGTAGTTTGCTTCAGACATAAAATATCTGACTCATCTATGGTTGATACTGGTATTCCTCACTGTTCCATTCTTGGTCTTCTTCTCTTTTATGTCTATATTAACGATTTACCATTCTTAATTTAAAGCACTATTCATGTGATCTTTTTAATACAATAGTGACTATAACATCAATAACTTACAGGAAACGCTACAAAATTATATAAAGTTTGATTAAATGGAGTAATAATAATTGTATGTTGATAAACACCAACAAAACAAAATATGTGCTCATCACTACAAGACAGAAACTGCAGAATGCAAGAGAAAAGGCTACGCTATAGCTCTGTACGGGGACTACAGAAATAGAAAACGTTCATGAACATAATACTCTAGGACTCATCATTGATCAACATTTAATTTGAAATTCTCACGTACATAATCTAACAAAGTTGACAGCACAGAAAGTTTACCAACTAGCAAAAATTAAACACTTTATCAACCAAGACACAGGAAAGATATACCCCATATTACATATACAAACACACTTGGATTACTGTTCCACAATCTGGGATGGATGATCCGTCTGAAATACAGAAAGGTTCCACTCGCTTCACAAACGAGTATTAAATGTGATTTGTGGCAAACACCCAGTACAGACTGCAGATCAGCACAAAAAGTTCAAAATTCTACCCCTCAAATATAGAATTATTTTTAACAAACTCAGATTTGTTCATAGAGTTTTGTCGCACAATGCTCTGCCTTACTTGTGGTCATTGTTTATGTCTAGCATTAAATATAGCCAACGTTTTAGAAACTGTCTTCTTCCTAAACTCAGGCTAGATCTGTACATGAAACGCCTTGCATATTCTGCGGCACAGCTCTGGAACTCCCTCCCCAACCATGTAAAATCCATTAGTAATACATCATCCTTTAACTCAAGCCTTTTTCAGTATTTACTTTCTTGTAACTATATGCCTCCACAGAATGTCTAATAGCCTCTCACACCATGACTGATAGATCTTAGTGAATGTACAAGAGTGGGATATCAGAACTTCATTGAAAATGTATTGTGTGTATATGTACATGTATGCGCGCTATCTTGTTAGATTAGTTTCCTCTCTTGCAGTTCATTATTCATTATTTGTAAATGTAATATTTTCTTCTTGCATTCTTAGACATTTTTTTCACGTAATTTGTATACTTATATTTCATATAGTTTCATCTTTCATTCTAACATATATATATATATATATATATATATATATATATATATATATACTGTGTATACTTATATTAACTCGAGTATGTGAGAAGAATCAAAGACGGAGTGCTATATGGCAGAATGTATGACTAGCCTGCACGCTCAATTCTTCACACTTTTTAAAATAAAGATCATATATATATATATTTACTCACGGAAAAACTAAGTGTGCAATGTTTTAAAAAGCACAACGAACGTGCTCAGGTGATGATTGAAATAAAATTTGACACACGTTATGTTTAATTATCCAATAACAGATAAAATGATAACTTTCAGGCAGTCACATGTCACAAAACAGTGAAAAAAAGCTTACCTAATGTGGCTCACCACCTTAAGAAAAAAAAACACCAGGGTTTCAATATCGTGTGTGTCCTTCTCGGGCATTTATCACTGCTTAACACCGCCTTCTCATCGAACCAATGACACGTTGTATCAATTGTTGAGGCGTGTTATTCCATTCTTCTTGCAACGCTTGGGCTAATTCTTGGCAGTTTCCATGACGATTGTGTCGTCTTTGCAACCTGAGGTCCAGTTCATCCCAAATGTGCTCGATAGGTGACAGGTCTGGTGAAACTGGTGGCCACGGCAAGACAGTAATCTGATGTTGTTGAAAGTGGTCTCTGACCACATGTGCGACATGTGGAGGAGCGTTATCCTGCTGCAGTATCACACCTTATCCATAAGCATCCAGAAAAGGCATTACGTGGCGTGTAATGATTTCTTCCCTATATCGTAAACCTGTAAGGTTGTCATTGATGACGACAAGTTTGTTCGGTCAGCATATGAAATTCCTCCCCAAATCGTTACACTGGCTCCTCTCCTCCTATCCACCTCAATCATACAGTTATTCACAAAGCGTTCTTTTCTTCGCCTGTACAATAAAGCACGGCCATCATGACCTTGCAGACAGAATCTGGGCTCATCAGTGAATAGGTTCCATCTCCATTGATGATAGGGCCATGCCACGTGGTGCCTCTCTGAGTCTCTTCCGCACTGTCCTGCCCGACACATGTCTTAAACCTGGAATGTTGCTGGCAGTTCATGATGCCTGGAGAAACCTGTTACGTAGGTACATGAGGTGGATGTAGCGGTCTTGTGTAAGGGTGGTAACTCGTGGTCTATCGCTTCTATGGCGGTCAGCAACGAACCATTTTGATTAAAACGAATTTGAGGCCGTGATATTGTATTTCTGTGAACATTAAAATGTTGAGATACTGCTGCTACTGTTGATAAAACTATTAACATCCCAACAGCTATTTCTCCCTGATTGTTCAGACTTGGCATGATGAAAAAAGACGTTTATTTTGAAACTCCACCACTCCTTTCTTCAACGATTACGTGAAGAGATCTCTGAGTACAGAATTACAAACTTACCCTCATTTTATCCGTGGTCAGTAACCAGTCATTGATCACTGCACGTGATTTCACTGGAGCTGTGGTTATCTCCCAATGAATAATGTGATTAACTTCGTGCAGCACGGGGGAGTGGACAACACTCAGACAAAACTTCGTGTCAAATTTTATTTCATTTCACTAATGACAACACGATTGGTGCGATGACACCACAGACTTTTTTCCGTGAGTATATATATATATATATATATATATATATATATATATATATATATATATATATATATATATATATATATATATATAAACTTGAATTTCTAAAGAATATTTTAATTTTTTTGAAAAGCTGTTCACTCAAAGTGTAAAAAAAAAGAGTCTAGAATCAAAATTCCACAGAACAACACACGTGAAGATAAGACGAATATAATGAAAACAAGACTAAGATAAAAGGAGAGGACGTATATAATGAAAACAAGACTAAGATAATAGAACCTCCGTCCATATGTATGTTTCTAGATATTGTTACCATTTAATTGCTCCAATTCCTGCACGTACAGTTCTACCAGACAATGAAAGTCTGCTAATTAGCAATCAAGTCTCTCGGTGACCTATCACCACCACCAGATAAGTCACAATTACAAAGTGAGCATCACATCCTGGTTAAGAAAGAATGGAAGACGTAATACATTTTCACTTCAGAACAAGACTCTTGAACCAGTATTATTGTATTACTGTTGTTAACAAAGTCTCTAGTGGAATAACTGATTGATAATTACAATCGTTTACTCTCCGGATCAAGTTTTTAAGTGGATTGATCTATGAATCTTCAAGTTTTGTTTCTATGATATTCTCCTAGAAACACAAAACGTCCCAGGCACTCTCCTGCCACCACTAGACAACAACAGTACAACTGGACTAAGCTCTGCAAGCTTCCAACATGACAACGTCTCACGGCCTGAGGAATAACCAGGAATGTGGTTTCAGATCTCATGGCACGAATTTATTGAATGAGAAAATGGGCGATGAATTATGAGGATGAGGAAAAAAACTGCCAACATATCAGGGCCACCATACAAAACAATAGTCAACTTCCGGCAGGACATGGATTGTCATGTGGGAATAAATCTAAGACCTAGAATTATACAACAACTGTATGAAAATTGTCCATACTTACAACTCTCATGCAACAACAAAACAATTGGAAAATCCACACATTCCAATATTCCTTGTTTGGCAAAACAGACTAACACTAGGATAGGAACATGTCTGACAGTAAAGCAACATAAAGCTGACTAACTCTAATTGCCATAAAAGGACCACCAAGAAAACAACTACAAAATTTTCCTAACGAAAACAGCTAAGTACTAGCCCCTACATTTTGAAGAAAGAGAACACATTTTGAAGGATTCTTATCTTATATCTTATATCCTTCCCGTGCCGTTAAACGTCACATAGGGTTCGCAAAGTAGTTCGCCAATTTTTCCTGTCTTCAGCGAGTCTTTCAACCTCATCAAAGGATTTTATGCCTGTTAATTTGGCCTCTCTTAACAATGTCCTCTTCAGAGTTTCACGCGGTCTGCCTCTTTTTCTTCGGCCTATTGTGTTCCACTTGATAGCTTGTTTTGGGATTCTCTGATCATTTCTTCTCATATGTTGGTCACTTGAAAAATGGTAGACAAAGCACTTTAGTGAGACGTGAGAGAAAGAAAAATCACAAGAGAATTACCTGGGATTCGAACACGGACTCCGGTAGGACGAGCAGCCGTCTAGCCACGAGAGAACAGCGTACTATCCACTTAGTCAACTAGCACCTCCCCCCCCAAAAAAAGGTGTTTTATTGACATAGTCTTTAGTAACTGCTCAGTAGACACGAGGGATCGGGACACCCGGAAAGAAATGAAGTCGTGATGCCAAATTCCTTAGCCTATAAATAAAGCATTCGTTCGTTTGTTATTGTGTAGCATGTGCTTGTAAGTAATGATTATTGTGGTGGTTATTATTATTATTAATGAATATGATTATGAAAATATACCGTAAACAAAATAGTAACATCGAATAGCCACAGAGAAAAGTAGATAGGAAAGAAAAGAAAGGTGTAAAACTTCCATGACACGGGAACAAGACGCAGACAAAAATAAACAGTGGAAACAGTGAATAGAAAAAGACGAGATTCAGTGACGCTGAGATTTAGGTAATACAAAGGAAGGACGCCAAAAAGTAGGATGGTCCAGTGATAATATAGCGGTGACTGGACGTTGACATGTATAAACAATAGAAAAGACGAATAGAAAAGGCAGACACAATGAAAAAGTCAGGACACAATAAAATCTCTGACATGAAAGAGTAAGATAATGACTTAGGTAAATAACAATTGCATAGACGAAACTGACACAGACTGACACGCGTTAGAATACTGTTGCGCACGGTTTTTAAATAAAGGAGTGACCAACTCGGCCAGCTGACCAATTAAATATTTAGAGGCGTGGCCTACTGGACAATTAACTTAAGAGAGATAAGTCAAGGGGCAGTTTGAATGACGGACAATCAGAACGCTCATGGGAACCAGTGGATATCTGAAGGGTGGAGCCAAAATACTTATTGGTTAATCCGTCAAGCTGGACTGGAAGATAAAAAGGCGAACGGAGAGACCGGAAAAAAGGAAGAAGTACGGAAGTAGAGGAGATGAGACAGATGAAGGAGCCCGAAGACAGAAGAACAGAAAACCAAGAAAAAAACCAAGAAGTACGGAAGTTGAAGAGAGAGAAGACAGAGGAGGGAGATCGTCAGAACACCGTCGGTCCGGCAAGTAGCGACTGACCAGAACTGCAAGAAGGATGGTCATTGCAAGTGGACAGTCAAGAGTGAAGAAAGAAGGTCCGACCAGAACAGCCGAGAAGCCATCAGATGAGAGATAAGAACAGAAGTCCAGAGAAGAGGCAAGTAGACTTTGCTCGTTAGTACACTGCGATTGAGAGACGGCAGAGGAAGACCGTCGGAAGAAATCAGAAGACAGACAAGAGAAGGAAGAGAACGAGACGATATAAAATCAGAAGCAGTGTTAGACGGAAGATGGTTTTCGAGTGATTCAAGTGATTAAGAAGAATTGACACTTTTGAAACTCTGATTACAGTGATTTTAGACGAGAAACTAGTTGACCACGTGTTGCAGATGTGATATAATGCTGAGATATGAAATGTTCTCGTATCAAGAGTAGAATATTGTGATTTTGAGAAATTGAGAAATGCTGCATGCAGAATATGATAGAGTTTGATATTGTGAACAAATGATTAAGTGTGTCAGTCCAAGTGACGTAGTCGACCATACATCTTGAACTTATTTGTCAGAATTAAATAATGCAGAGAAATGTTCACTGGACTTGCTCTGCTCTGATTTACTGAAGTGGTAATGTTTTGTGAAACCTGTGATGTGTTAATCAAAGAGCACCTGTAAGATTCAGTACTACAGAACTATTCTATAATATGGAAATATTCAGAAATGTTATGAGCCACAACTGACAATATTATAATAGTTGTTCAAGTTTGCACCAGACATGGCAGGAGACCTTGTGTATGTTTGTCTAAAGCTGGTACCTGCTAGAGAGACTGAATCTAAGCTACGGAATTTCTGTGTCACGACCTCGTTTCTTTCCGGGTGTCACGATCCCTCGTGTCTACTGAACAGTTACTAAAGACCATGTCAATAAAACATCTTTTTTTTTGGGGGGGGGGGGTGCTAGTTGGCTAAGTCGATAGTACGCTGTTCTCTCATGGCTAGACGGCTACTCGTCCTACCGGAGTCCGTGTTCGAATCCCAGGTAATTCTCTTGTGATTTTTCTTTCTCTCACGTCTCACTAAAGTGCTTTGTCTACCATTTTTTCGAGCTCTAATCCTACAAAAATTTGTTCTCTTACTTTACCGTACCAAAGCCTCGTAGTTTCCTATTTATAAAAAAATTGTTGCTACATTTTGAAAACCACTGGGCCGAACTGACTTTAACAAACCATGTCTCAATAATCCTCATCATAATCCTTCCCAATCTCTCTCTCTCTCTCTCTCTCCCTTATATTACTCACAGTTTCTCCCATTCTTCCCGACATTCTCCACGCGAAGTTCATTTTTCCATGAACAGACATTGTTCTTAGACCTTCGGTTCTCACAAAACCAGTGTTCTCCGTGCGAGTTCACATGTCTCTGACAACCCTCTCCGTCACCCAAAGTTTGACACTTGTGTTCCCATAATTCAACTTTCCACTGACCTAAAATCATAAATCCCATGTAACTTACACCCATTACTGAACTTCTTGACATTTGAGTTTACTGTTTTTAGACTTCTCGATGAGAAAAATCCAGGGTCACAAAGTGAAGGGTTACTAACAGGGGAGCAAATCTGTATTTTTAAAGAATTCTGTCCCTTAGACTAACAAAAACCCAAGCCTACTGTCTCTTTACTACAGAGTTCTGTCACGCTCTGTTGGTGTCACAGTCGTGAATATAGAGGTTTAAACTTGCTGGAATCTGTGGATGACAACGCCATCTTGAAACACACAGACTAGTCGTTAGAGCAGCGGAACCCAAACTGAGATTCATTACAAGAACTGGGGGAAAGTCTAGCAGTCAAAAATAAGAACTAGCTCCGTGCCTGCACTGCGCAACTTTTATTCTTGTCAATATTTATATATCACAGTTTAAAACAGTTTCAGCTTTTCCAGAATTTGAATGCACTTCTTAACAGCTCAGTTTTGACTTAGTTGTGTAAAGTTTTGTCTGTTTCTCATTCTGTTTTCCATACATTTATATTTTCACTTATTCCCCAGCATTTTGCTCTAACATCCAGTTATTGCTGTCCAGGGTACAGCGGCAACACCTCTATCACAATTAGTCTGAGTGTAGGAAGTATCCTAGTTATATTGTAAGTTTACATAGTTTGAGTGTAGGAAGTATCCTAGTTATATTGTAAGTTTACATAGTTTGAGTTTAGGAAGTATCCTGGTTATATTGTAAGTTTACATAGTTTGAGAGTAGGAAGTATCCTGGTTATATTGTAAGGTTACACAGTTTGAGTGTAGGAAGTATCCTGGTTATATTGTAAGTTTACATAGTTTGAGTGTAGAAGGTATCCTGGTTATATTGTAAGTTTACATAGTTTGAGAGTAGGAAGTATCCTGGTTATATTGCAAGTTTACATAGTTTGAGTGTAGAAAGTATCCTGGTTATATTGTAAGGTTACACAGTTTGAGTGTAGGAAGTATCTTAGTTATATTGTAAGTTTAAAGGTTTTTATAAAACAATGTTTCAAAAACGTGATTGTCACTTATCAATATATGACATGCTTCCAAACACAAAAACAAACATAGCAATTATGATCAATAGCCCGTTGTTGTTGTTGTTGTTCTTCTTCTTCTTCTTCTTATTCTTAGTTCGCTTCTACCACCAAGACAGCCCCGCGATCCTACTGAATTTACTCCTGTGGTCCTCGATAGGACCCGTGGTCCTCCTGTGGTCCCCGAAAGGACCACACGAGATCCTTGAGAGGACCACAAGAGTTTCAGAGTATCGCAGGGCTTGAGCCTGTATTCTCGGTGGGTCTCAGAAGCGGGACTGCGTGACACCGTTGTTTTCGTTGCACCAGTTTAATCTAGAGTTGGACTTTCTCACCGGAAAACCTCGACATGTTTTGGGATGCTCGTGTATCACCGCCGGGTGAGAGGTGGTTGCCCATCCAATCCAGCATTGGACTTTATCACCGGAAAACCTCAGCGTGATTAGGATACGCATACATCCCCGCCGGGTGAGAGGTGGTTGCTTATCTAGACTGTACTGGCCCAATGTTTCCGACTTCAGCATTTTGTGGTCGTGGCATCAATGCCAGAGGAAGATCTTGACAACTTTATCAGTTTTGTTAGGAGTACAATCCTGTCATTTCTTTCACCTCCCATATCTCTGCTACTTCCGCTAACTTTCTTGATATTGCCGTCACTATCGGCCCTTCCGGGCTTACTACTTCTATCCACTATAAACCTACAGACTCTCACAGCTACCTCCTGTACTTTTCCTCCCATCCCATATCGTGTAAGGACTCTATTCTTTTTTCCTAGCTTCTTAGGTTGCGACGTTTGTGTAAAGAGGATTTGGATTTCCAGGATCAAGGCCATAAAATGCTAGATCTCTTCCGTCAGCGCGGCTATCCAGAACATGTTCTCTCGTCATCTTGGAAACGCATCAGCCATATATCGCGGCAACAAGCCCTCACTCCTAAACTACACTGTAGGTCGGACAGAGTTAAACTGGTACTCACGCACCACCCTCATAGCTTGGCAGTTAAAAACATACGGTTTCACCATCTCCATCTCCTCCAGACCGAGCCTGATACATGTGAACTTTTTGGGGAACCCCCATTGGTAGCCTACAGACGGGACAAGAACCTCAGGGACCTTTTAATTCGTAGTCATCAGCTGACAGACGACACTTTTTATGGTACCAGACGTTGCGGACGTCGCAGATGAAACACTTGTCCGTTTGTTGTCGAGGCATTAAGTCCACGTTATCAGTTCAGGAGGGTTTCACCTGTACTTCACGCAATGTTATTTATGCTATTATGTGCAAACGTTGCGGTTTGAAGTACATAGGGGAGACTGGCTTACGCTTAGGAGATCTAATTCGCCAGCATCTTAATGATATTTCTAAGAGGGCCTGGACACCCGTGGCTAAACATTTTTGCCTTAGCAACCACAGGGGAAAACAGGACATTTCTGTTAGTGCGATCCGCTCTTGTTCTGCTGATGTACGATCTCGGAGGGTCTTAGAACAGCGCCTTATTTTCCAGACTGGCTGTCTCCACCCAGCTGGAATTAACAATGTCTTCAGCTTTCTGTAACTTCTTTAGTTTTCCACTCTCCCTTTTTTTTAAACTCTACTTTCTTTCTCCTAGCTACCCTTCCCTACCATCACCTTCTTTTCTTCTCTGGCAACATATTGATGTTTATAGGGTTTTGTGCTATTCACCAGTTTATGTTCTTCATTCATTATCTCTCTATTATCATTCATTATCTAGTCTTTCTAAGACTAGACACACATTTCCTACTTCTGGGGGAGGCCACATTAAGATAAGTTCTTCGTTTGTGTGTGTGTGTGTCTGTGTGTGTCTCGTTGTGCATGTAATCCTCGAAAAAGGCTCACGCCGAAATATCGGATGTTGTATGTTTTTCATTTATACATTCTCATACTTTCTATTCGTTTTATCTCACTTTACTCACTCCCTCCCTCACTTTGTAAAATTGCACCATATACCTCTATCTACCTTCCTAGTTGTAACCAGGACGGAGCTTTTTTTCCAGGAGGACGAATCCTCGCCACTAGTAAGTTTCACCCCTGGGTTGAGCCGATTTAGGCGTATTATCCCAGTTTGGGCGTGTTTAGGACGTGACCGACCTCTAGAGCGGAGGTACCGTGACATGAGTAGCCATCAAGTTTCACCCCTGGTTTAAGCCGGTTTAGGCATATTTCACCATTATGGGTGTATATCGGACGTGGCCGGCCTCTAGAGCAGAGGTGCCGTGGTATGAGTAGCTTTCGCCGCGAGACTACTGGACATATCGATTAAGCTTCTCTTTATCCTTTCCATCACCTTTTCACATCAGCGCTCCACGGCAACCCTAACTGCTTTTTCGAATTTTCTTCATTTGGCGGGAGGAGTTTCACTCCACGCGCGGCATCCTAAGAATCTCGCCAGCAGTGTCTTAACGCCTGGGTTAAGCCAGGTTCAGGCAATTCGCCCGGTATGAGTGCACATATGGACGTGGCCGACCTCCAGAGCAGAGGTGCCGTGATTTGAGCAATCCTGACCTCGAGACTACTGTTACTTCATTTAATCCTTTCTTTCACCTTTTCCACAGTGGCGCCGCGTGGCAGCCCAATTCGCAGCTTTCTTCACTGGCCAGGAGGAGCCCCACTCCACGCACGGCAGCTGAAGAAACTCGCCAGCAGCAGTAGATGAGCTACCAAACATGACTCTCATCTACCCGAAGCGTCTGATTTTCAGGCGCCAGATATTCGCCTTCGCCCCTTCTCCTGTCAGTTTAAACAGTTCTGCCACGAGAAAGCCAGGAGCTGACCTAGACTGTCAGAGGCTATTTGAGATGCACGCATTGGAGTGGAGAGCGTAACCCCCACCCCACCTCCGGCTATAACAGTCCTTAGAACCAACAGCTTGTTGTGAAAATGAAGGTGATCTACAATGTGTTTTTTTTTTACAATGTCGTGATGGAAATTATGCTGAAACAAGTTCTGAGGCCGTTGTGTCCAAACATATATAGCAATGGGCTTGTTGGTACTGGCTGGCTGTAGGCTAACACAGTTGCCACTCCTAAGTGACGCGTGGAAGTGGCTGTTACATGCTAAAGTGGAATAGATGTGATAGGTATGTTTTTGCTGCCAGTGATTAAGATTAGGATTAGCAGAGGAGTACTAGAGGATGAGATAGTATATACTGATTCAAGTGAGAGATTATCTGGGAAGGGCGTTTACTCAGGTTGGAAAATATTAAGAGGAGGAGAAAATTTTGAATGCATTATTACGCTGCAACTACTTCTATAAGGTTACAATTAGTTCCTTCTTTTTACCAGTGTTATGTTGTGGAGGAAACAAGCACTTCATAACCATGCTAATCAAGGCAAGAAACGCAACAGATCAAGTGTTCAGAAGGTTTTTTTTAAGTTTTGGAGTAGTTTTGCGAATAGATAAAAACAAAAGAACAGCTCATGAATGGGAAAACAGAAATATCATATTTTTTCCCCAGATTTTTTGCCGTGATTATCCTGTACTTCGTAGGCGGAACTATTTATATGGTGGGAGTCAAGAAAGCGCAGGGGCGAGAAAGAGTGCCAAATATCAACTTCTGGACAGCAATACCTGTCCTGATTAAGGTATGAAGGTACATAGTCTAGTAATAGTACAGTGCTTGATCCGGTATGAATCTAATAACACACTCTAGTATTTGGCCTTAGTTTTGCCAATAGTTCAACTTGCCTGTGTAACTGTTGTATTTGTTTCTAAACATTGACAAGTTGCTAAGACACTAATTCCACACGTAGTTAACCTCGAATTATCATTCTTCAAAGATATCTTATTTTCTGCTTCTTTTTTTTAAACTTTCTCCCCCTATGACTTGGTCTCCAAATCTCAGGTACTAAATTGTACCAATCCAGTCTTTTATTCTTATCATCATTCTTACCAGACAGATATTGTTCGTGTTCCATCTTGTTTTATTTCGTTAAAAAGAAAACTATATGTTTTGTTACTTTCTTTATCCTTCTATTTTGTCTGGTTTCCAGGTTTCAGTGTTTCTATATCTTTGAAGTTTCAAGACGAAAATTATCACGGGTTGATAAATAATATGTCCTTTTATAGGAAATGTTCGTTCCCTTTTCTCTCTTTCTCTTCTCTCTCTCCTTCCCTCTCTCTCTCTCTCTATATATATATATATTTGAAAATGCAGCGAGTTTCTTTTCACTCAGTGACAGCTTTGTGTGTGCCGTGTACCTCGCCGTGCAATCGGATATTCTACACATTTTGAAGGTGTTTTTTTCCCCCAATACTAGCTTGCTGGGTGCCATTTTCTACAGCTGAACTGACTGGAATATCGCCATTAGGTGTACAGAACGAATAACCTTCCGGGTGAGAGGTCAAGTTATTATCAGCTGTGCTCCTCGGACTCGCAATTGTAAAAACAATGATGGCATCCAGACTAATGGGTCCCACAGCCGTGGAGTAAATTTGTGAAGAAAACAAACAACCTGGCTCTCGTACAGTAAAGTGACGGAGCACAGTTCTGTAAGGATTAGCCTTGGGGGGGGGGGGGGGGGGGGAAGTAGACACAGCACTTTGGATGTAATGGAAAGAAAAATTACATGAGACTAACTGTGACTCAAACCACGGACCCTATAGATGTGAGATGGCTGAGTGGCTAAGTGGTTACTCTCAAACCAGAGTCCGTGGTTCGAGTGATGGTCATTCTCTTGCTATTTTCTTTCTCTGAAGTGCTTTGTTTAGTATTTTTTCCAAGACTAACCATACAACGAAGTGGTTATCACCCAGTCCACTTCTTAAACCTACATTTATTGCACTAAAAAAAAAAAAACGGGTGCAAAGGAATGCGAGGAGCACCAGACCATCAGCTTCTCATGTTATACATAACAAAGCAACTTCTAGAATTATTATGAGAATAAGGAAAAAAATAAAAATGAAAATAGCAGTTGAGCAGTTCGTATTTGTTGAAGGAAGGAACATACAGTGCCACTTATGCCTTGCGAACACTAACAGTTAGAGTTTTAGAAATACAGAAAGATCTCTTCTTGTGCTTCATTGATTACACCAAGGTATTCGACAAGGTGAAACATGATGAGATTATTAAAGTGCTTGAAGACA
This sequence comes from Achatina immaculata, assembly GCA_009760885.1. Classification (NCBI taxonomy): domain Eukaryota; kingdom Metazoa; phylum Mollusca; class Gastropoda; order Stylommatophora; family Achatinidae; genus Lissachatina; species Lissachatina immaculata. The sequence goes on along the minus strand of CM019691.1, from coordinate 109,269,716 downwards.
TAAACATAGACGGCAAAGACCTGAGGATTGTAAAACATCTATTCTGGCAGCAGGAAGCAGCGATTTGAGTTGAAAAATAAAACTAGAAAATATCAACCGATAAAACAAGGGGTGGGACAGGGATGTGTACTATCTCCAGACCTTTCTTTTTCTCTGTACAGCGAGAATATTATAAGAACAGTCATTACAGAACCAGGTATAAAAGTAGGTAAAAAAAAAAGTCGCTAAGAAAGTAAACAGAAAGGGGTTACTCTTAACATAAAAAAGACAGAGTTATATCAAAGAAACAGAATCCACCAAAAAGCAGTATAAAATTAAGTGGAACTATTCTAAATCAGGTCCAAAAATTCAAATACCTTGAGCAGTAATAACTTCAGATGGGAAACGCAGAACAGAAATTAGGAATTAGAATAGGCCAAACAAAGATTGCATTTCAGAGAATATGAAACATTGTGCAACATATCCTTATCAATGAACGTTAGAAAACGAGTCCTGAAATGCTAGACTGAACCTATTTTATTATATTGATGTGAATTACAAAGATCTTTGGAAGCAGTAATAATGTGGTTTATTAGAAGAATGTTGCGAATTTCCTAGACAGGAAAGATAACTAATGAAGAATGTATGAGAAGAGCTGGAGAGACAAAAACAAATCTTGTAAAAAAATACGAGAGAGACAGTGTACTTTCATAGGACATGCAATGAGAAGAAGGGACATTGAAAATATTGTAACGAGAGGAAAAATAGAGGGAAGAAGAGCCAGGGGAAGGCTGAGAGAAATGATATTAGATAATATGACGAGATGGCGTGAGAGCTGATGGCCTGCATGAAGGAACGGGTACTGTGAAGAAACATAGCAGTCAACGCTAATCGGCACGGCACCTGATGATGATGATGAACATACACCATTCACACCATTGCTCTCTATCACTTTACAATCTGGAAGAATCGACTGCAGACGCAGAGAAGTTAGAGTAATGTAAGAAACAATTTCTTTTAACAATAAATGTACACAGTAGTAATGGATATATATGTTCTTTTGACGAAAAAGCGCCCTCGAGTTCCGTGCGTGGGGAGAAAGGTCTTCGTTCTCTTCCCGGACGGCGAGAGTTAAGATGGTTCGATGCAGAAGCGAGTGGTTTGTCCGTCGAGCGAAGCCTGTAAACGGCTAGCCAGCCAGGTTCGTGCTAACGCGTCGGTGGTGTACTACGGTGTTGCGACCGATGGTCTCGAAATTGGCCCATCTCTCGCAAAAGAGTATCGGGTCTGTAGTATGTAATGTGCATTGGTTGTCGGAGCTGCACTTTCTTCTCGTTCGTTAGAGCAGAGAGAGAGAGCCAGCCACCTCCGCCGGTGGTTATAGGAAATGAAACACCGCCGGGGTCGAAAAGGATCCGCTCTGAGAAGAGCGCTGTCTCCCTTGCCCCGCGTAGGTCAGTCGGCAGATATCCGACTAAGGTTCGGTAAAGAAAGCTATCTGGTTGATCCTGCCAGTAGTCATATGCTTGTCTCAAAGATTAAGCCATGCATGTCTAAGTTCACACTGTCTCACGGTGAAACCGCGAATGGCTCATTAAATCAGTCGAGGTTCCTTAGATGACACGATCCTACTTGGATAACTATGGCAATTCTATAGCTAATACATGCTTACCAAGCTCCGATACTCGTGGAAAGAGCGCTTTTATTAGTTCAAAACCAATTGTCGTTGCCCTTCGCAGGGCACGGCGTCTCAACTGTTGACTCTGGATAACTTTGTGCTGATCGCATGGCCTTCTGTACCGGCAACGCATCTTTCAAATGTCTGCCCTATCAAATGTCGATGGTACGTGGCATACCTACCATGTTTGTAACGAGAAATCAGGGTTCAATTCCGGAGAGGGAGCATGAGAAACGGCTACCACATCTAAGGAAGGCAGCAGGCGAGCAACTTACCCACTCCCGGTACGGGGAGGTAGTGACGAAAAATAACAATACGGGACTCTTTCGAGGCTCCGTAACTGGAATGAGTACACGCTGTTGGTGAGATTCTTCGGCTGCCGGGCGTGGGCAGAAACTCCTACCAACCAATGAAGAAAAATGCGATTAGTGTTGCTGCTCGGCCCCGCCGTGGAAAAGGTGATGGAAAGGGTTAAGTGAATTTAAATGGGTATGACCAGTAGTCTCACGGCGAGGGCTACCCATATCATGGCACCTCTGCTCTAGAGGCCGGCCACGTCCTGTGTGCGCCAGAACTGAGATAATATGCCTAAACCGGCTTAACCCAGGGGTGAAACAATAGTGGCGAGGATTCGTCCTCCTCGGTAGGGGCCCCGTCCTGGTCACAACCAGGAAGTGTGGCGGCCACGACCACAGAACACTGAAGTCTGAGACACGGGACCAGTGCAGTCTAGATAGACAGCCTCCTCTCACCCGGCGGGGATATATTCATATCCTAACCACGTCGAGGTTTTCCGGTGAGTAAAGTCAAACTTGAGGCTGAACTGGTGCAACGAAAACCACAGTGTCACGCAATCCCGCTTCTGTGACCCACCGAGAATATAAGCCCAAGCCTCATGATGCTCTGAGCCTCCATCTCGAGGACGACAGGAGTAAATTCAGTAGGATCACGGGGCCATCTTGGTGGTAGAAGCGTAAGAAGAAGAAGAAGAAGCAGAAGAAGAAGAAGTGAGAAAAACCATCACTCAACTGAGGAAATACAGAAAATAGCTTGGGAAATTCTTCCACACCCTGTCTACAGCCCCGACCTGGCACCCAGTGATTACTATCTTTCCGGTTTTGCGAAAGAACAAATGCGAGGCCATCACTACAACACGGTACTGAACGTCCAGAAAGCAGTGCGTCTGTGCCTTATGTCAGCTATAACGGAATTCTACCGGGAGGGTATTTTCAAACCTGCAGAGGGTGGGGGAAAATGTATGCAGAGAAATGGAGATTATGTTGAAAAGTGAAGAAAAGGATGCAGATTAAGGTGGTACATTTATATTTTCTCTATAAATTCTGATTTTTTAAAATCACGACTTTCGGTATGACCCTCGTATTATTTATATAAACTGTTGCCTTGTATTCACAGGTATGTACATTTTAACACATTTGTTTCTCTACTGGGAGAAATTAATCCCCACCAATGGCATATTTAATTTTAAAAAATTACATCATTGTATATTTTGAGTTTATTTCTACAATGCAATGGCTGACAATACGTGAGACTTATAGTCACAATGAAATGTTTCCACGTTTATTCGTTTTATAATGAGATATTTACAAAGTTTATTTCCTTGATTTCAGGATGGTTTTATCTTTACGGCGACCAGAGGGCGAAAGCAGGGATACACCAAGATGTGACAGATTAACATCAGAGGTACACCAATATTTGACAGATTAACATTAGGGATACACCAAGATGTGAAGATTAACATCAGGGGTACACCAAATTAAGAGATTCATATTAAGTACACATCAAGATATAACAATAGATCAACATTCTTCCGGATACAGAAAGACATAACAAAATACTGCCATGAAGGATACACCAAGATGTAACAAAAGACTAACATTAAGGATAAGCCAAGCTATACCAAGAGATTAACAGCTCCTGTAAATTATACGATGAACTGAGCTGAAGATCAATATCTATAATATTAAGTTAGGGAGAGACTGATCACCTTAATAACAATTTAATTTACTTTCATTAAGAGACTTCACATTCTCTTCGATCCATGCTGCAATAATTGCCCATATTTCAACAACAGCCAGCCCTCTACATCTAAGCCATATACTGGACATGGTTTGTTCGAAATTCATTAATTCTTTCATCTTATGTTACCCCCTGACTCAGACCCCAACTTTTATCCGTTTCTCGCTTGCAGTTGACTAAGGCCCATACTTTCCTCCGTTAACAGCACATCCATAGCACATCCATGATTTCTGCCCATACTTTCCTCCGTTAATAGCACATCCATGATTTAGATCCATACTTTCCTCTGTTAATAGCACATCTATGATTTAGCCCCATACTTTCCTCTGTTAATAGCACATTCACGATTTAGCCCCATGCTTTCCTCTGCTAATAGCACATCCATGATTTAGCCCCATACTTTCCTTTGTTAATAGCACATCCATGATTTAGATCCATACTTTCTTCTGTTAATAGCACATCCATGATTTGGATCCATACTTTCCTCTATTAATAGCACATCCAAGATTTAGGCCCCATACTTTCCTCTGTTAATAGTACATCCATGATTTAGCCCCATACTTTCCTCTATTAATAGCACATTCACGATTTAGGCCCCATACTTTCCTCTGTTAATAGCACATCCATGATTTAGCCCCATACTTTCCTCTGTTAATAGCACATCCATGATTTAGACCCCATACTTTCCTCTGTTAATAGCACATTCACGATTTAGACCCCATACTTTCCTCTGTTAATAGCACATCCACGATTTAGACCCCATACTTTCCTCTGTTAATAGCACATCCATGATTTAGCCCCATACTTTCCTCTGTTAATAGCACATTCACGATTTAGACCCCATACTTTCCTCTGTTAATAGCACATCCATGATTTAGCCCCATACTTTCCTCTGTTAATAGCACATTCACGATTTAGACCCCATACTTTCCTCTGTTAATAGCACATCCATGATTTAGCCCCATACTGTCCTCTGTTAATAGCACATCCATGATTTAGATCCATACTTTCCTCTGTTAACAGCACATCCACGATTTAAGCCCCTACTTTTCTTGTTAATTGTATGCCCCTAACGTTGGCGCTTACACTCTTGTAATATCTTACTATTCTGGTTTTAAAACGAGAATACACAGCTACATAAGACATAACAGCACAAGGTGCCAGGATCAATTTCGCCATGTTGGTCTCCGATTTTGGCGTGCAAGTACCTGACGGTGTTTTGGCCTCAAGGGGCCCTTTGAGGTAAAAGTTTATCAATAATCATAACCGAAACAGTAGTAGCAGATGTGCCAACTAATGCTGTATGGAAGCAGTAGTAGTTATGATGATGACGACGACAACAACAACAACGAAAGAATATTGATTTCTTTATTCGTCCAAGATCGAAAGGTATCTATCGCATAACGCGCACGATAGGTTTGTGAAAAAAAGGAATATGTGATTTGAACGTTGTGCTAACGTCGCATTATATACTTAGCAAACGTATATAGAATAATCTAGTGTACCTGTACAGGTTAAGATAGTCAAGATACTATACACATATAGTATTGTAAATATACGCTACTGCGTACATAGGCTAATAAAGTATGTAAATCTGTACCTGCCGTAACTGGAGCTTGTACTGTTTGGTAAATCTGAAAGATGGACATATGTGGGTCACCTGATGAGAAGAAATGATCAGAGAATCCCAAAACAAGCTATCAAGTGGAACACAACAGGCCGAAGAAAAAGAGTCAGACCGCGTGAAAGTCTGAAGAGGTCATTGTTAAGAGAGGCCAAATTAGCAGGCATAAAATCCCTTGATGAGGCTGAAAGACTCGCCGAAGACAGGAAAAATTGGCAAACTACTTTGCGAGCCCTATGTGACGTTTAACGGCACGGGAAGGATATAAGATATAAGATAAGAAATCTGAAGGCTGTTGCACGTACAGTCCTGTGCTGTACAAGATACTAAATTTACACTAAATTACTGAACACTATAAAGCACAGTACAATAGCATATATAATAAATATTTTTTCTTATTTTTTTCTATAAAAACCTTAGGTTACTTTGTAAAATTTTTTTAAAAGATATTCTTTCATCTGGTGCAAGATATTTGTTTAAACTCCTGCTCATGTTGAAAAGTTCTTGACTTTTAAACGTTCAATTAAACAGCCTTAATGCCCACATACTTGGTGCATGTATGTATATGTCTGTGTGCCTGCGTATGTGTGTATGTATGTATGTGTATTTGTGTATGTATGTATGTATGTATGTATGTGTGTGTGTATGTATGTATGTATGTATGTATGTATGTATGTATGGTATGTATATTTGTGTTTGTGTGTGTATGTAGAATCTCCGAGAAATTTTGTATGCCGGTGCAACCAACCTCCGTGCCCCATTTTTCATCCACCACGGGCCCTCTAAAGCCCTCCTGGCCCATCCTTAAACAGAGAAAACCCTTCTAGCCCCTAAACAGTGCACCAGCTTCTATTCTTTCTGCCTTGTCTCGGCCATGATAAACTGCTGACATTTCGTATTAGGGGCTTTGTACAGATTCTGTAGTTCTCTTTTGCTTCTGACTCATACTTGATCCTGGTGACGGCAAATATTCTTAAAATGATCTTATCAGAACAAGTTCTGCTGCAGGCAATGTAAATATTTACTTAGGTAGTAGTATCAGTTTCTGGAGTTGGTTTCTACAGAAAAAAAAAAAACAGAGTAGGCTGAAGACTGGCTCCACTATGCTCCAATCAATCCAAGCCACAACATTTTTTACTAGCTTTTACTGTTGTTATGGAAACAATGCTCGCAATGCGATACACATCATAATTCGCTCTCCTGTGCCGGAGGGGAAAAACGCGGACGTTTCCGTCTGTGCCAGACAAAAAAACGCGGGTCTTAATGTGTACGGGGGATAATTTTAACTAATTATTTCCACGTTAAGTATGCATATTATGCCCCCAAATAGCTATAAATGTAAGAAGATTTCATAAATGAAGAGGTTTTTTTTAAGAAAAAGATGTAGCTGATCATCGGCTAGGTCTAGGACCAGCATCGATCGACCGGCGATGTTTAGATCGACTTTGTCGTTTTATCCGATCTCGTCGTGTGATTATGTTCACTAAAATAATGCCTGAAATAACCTTATAACTACTTCTCCAGTCCATCTAATAGTCTAAATCTACATGGAGTACATTCACGAACAGTAGTCTAGTCGTAGGGGGACATGTTTGCCTCCGAAGTCAGACACAAATTTTTTTTTCGATCAAAACGCTATATTTTGACCACCGTTGTTATGACGCTTTCAAAATGGTGGCAAAGGTCACTAGGCATGCGTACTAAACTGTTTACAATCAAAAGTTACACAGAGTTTTGAATGAAACGAAGCTAGTGTCCTTATAGGGATGTTGGCTAAAAATTGATAAAGCTGAACCATCCCTATAGGGACGTTGGCACGGGAAGAGTTTAAGTAGTAGTATCAGTTTCTGGAGGTGGTTTCTACAGAGAAAATAGAGTTGACTGAAGACTGGTTCTACCATGCTCCAGTCAATCCAAGCCATAACATTTTTTGACTAACTGATACTGTTGTTAGGGAAACAATGCTTGCAATGCGATACACATCAGAATTCGTTGTGAACGCCGATATTTTGTTGGTAGATTAGGAAAAGGAACAGGATACTGACTTAAAACTCAATCTCTTGTTTAAGAGACTAAATATATATATATACACACTGTCCAAAAAAAAAAATAATCGCATAACTACTACCATAACTTTGATATTCTATAGCTTTTTAAATTGAATGAATACAATTTTAAAATTGCACACAATAATACCTAATAGTTTAAACACTCACTTGACAGTTTCTTGCATCTGTGTGACGAGAATTTGTTAGTCCCAAGGGTTCTCAACTTAGTATGGTGTGTGGCCTCAGCTTGCATCGATCAGCGACTGGCATTTCCTGGGTATTGATGAGAATCAGATGTCTGATGTGCGCCTGTGGGATGGCTGCCCACTCTTCCTGGAGTGCCTGCCACAGATCACGACGATTGGCTGGAGAAACGTTTCGGCGACAAATACTTCTTTGCAGCTCATCCCACAGGTGTTCGATAGGATTCATGTCTGGAGACAGGGATGACCAGGGAAGGGTGAGAATGTTGTTGGCAGTCAGGAACTATGTGGTGAACCGTGCAGAATGGGATCTGGCGTTGTCCTGTTGATACATAGACCTTTGCGCAGCCAAAAATGGAAGGCCATGGGGTCGAAGAATTTCATTGACGTATCGGTGCGCATTCAAGCCTCCTTCAATCTGCATCAATGGATTCCTTCCGGTGAAACTGATCATTCCCCATACCATCAGAACTCCACCGCTGTGCGGCGGAGCTTCATTAACGCAAATTTTGGGCAAAACGTTCATTTGGCCTACGGTAGATCCTTCTCCGCATATCATGGCGGTGCAGCAAAAAGGAAGATTCGTCACTAAACCAGACACATCTCCATTGATTATCAGTTGTCCAGGGCCGATGCTGGTTGGCCCAAACAAGTCGATTTTGGCGATAGCTTCTCGTTAAGACAGGACCTCGGTGAGATCGTCGTGCCACCAGTCCAGCTTCATGCAATCTATTCCGGACAGTTTGATCAGACACACGACGTCCTGCAAGAAATGACTGGGCACTTGAGGAAGCTGTTGTAAATCTGTTTCTGATGTGATGAACCAGAATAAAGCGATCATCAGCTGCTGTTGTCACCCTGGGTCGTCCGCTACGGTGCCGGTCTTCAGCTGAGCCAGTGGCTTGGAAACGGTGCCAAAGCCGAATGATGGTATTCTGCTGCACGTTTATATGCCTGGCAACCTGATTTTGACTTTCGCCTGCATGCAGGCGACCAATAGCAATATTTCATAAATTGTGCGATAGACACGCCATAATTGTCTGCTTGAAAATTAACTGAATTTGTTTGTGTAACCTCATCCTTTTTATGGGTTTCATTTGCGTGGGAAGTGAGTTGTGCTCACCACAAAAATCACGACTTTTCCATAAACGAAACGTGAGTTATGATTAAAAAAACTGCGTCATTAGCAAGGACAGCTACTGCGTTCTGACTATACACACGATTAGCAAATTTCACGCTAAATCATGGACCTGATATCTTGGTGACAATTTATGGTTTGGTTTGAGATATACGGGAAGAAATTTTTGTCATAACATATTAAAAATGAAGGTTATATAAGGTATGCGTTTCTTTTTTAAAAAACTATATATATATATATATATATATATATATATATATATATACATATATACAAAGCAGTAATGTCTAAATTTACTACAAGAACTCGAGGAATATAGGCAGTTTAAAGGTATGTTAGATCAAAGACTGCCAACCTTTTTAATTTTAATCACACGGCACACACTGAATATAGCTAGAAAACTACCACAGAACACCATAAATTTTAGGGTCAGCAGATTTCACCATTTAAACCAGCTAACCTCGCTTTCTTTTCAACCCTAATCTCAAACCCCTGAAGCATATTGTTTGATAACCGCTGATTAATGTCAGAGCTGATTCCTATGACTCATAAACAGATATTTTATTTTCCATCACTACGTGTTTTCTTACCTGACGTTCAACACGAGGATTCCATCCTCGATCTTCTTCAGTCTCCTTGGAACTGCGAGCTGGGGTTATTTCCAGCCGATGCGGACAAGATGCTGAGCTACAGCATCGTGTCGGCGTGGAAGAGGTTTATGGGAGCTTATTTTTCAGTCCATGATTGGGGTGTGTAACACTTCAGTAGCAGACTCTTACCACCATGGGGACTATGGCGGTCGCTGTCCCGGTAGCTAAGCTGGGCCTAATACTGAGAGTATCAACGGAGGGGAGGGACAGCTGTGGTCTGGCGACCTTGACGCTAACATATCAGCTGTGGGTCGTCTCTTTGTTTCATGACACTTTTACTGAAATCAAAACCATCACTCTGTTATTAAACACACAACCATACCGTGGGCCAATTTTTATTTGAGTTCACCCAAGAACATGCGCACACTGCCCTGTCAAAGCGCTGCAAATTTACTTTTTTTCTCTTTGGGAAAAGGTAGGGGATACACAAAGATATGAGAAAAAGCTGTGTATTAACCCCAGCCTGGAAGAAAGTATCAGAAAATACCAGGACGCCTTGAAGACCTTTGTTCTGAACGGATGTGAAACCAAAAGGAAACTGCTTACAAAATGTGTACCTCCTGGAATCACATTTATTAAATAGTTATTCAGGTTTGTGAAAATAGAAAAAAAAATGCTCGAAACAAGTTTGTCTACCAACTTGATAGTGTTTTTACTACATTGTATATTCTCTTTAGAAGTATTTTTTAAAGGGAATGTTCATTTGCGAGGCTGTTCCATATACATCATTTAAATTATCGCTAGATCTTTAAACTAGGACCTTAAAACAGTAGACTCTGCTTTGTGAAAGTCTACACAGGAGAGTGTTACATTTTAGAACTGTTACAGTGCTTCTCTCACTTAGGAGACTAATGGTATTGGGAATCGTTTAAAATCGTAATTGAAACTTATTAATATTAATCTAGTTTTGATGGCTTGATTTACCGCTAAATGAAGCAGCTGTTCCTTACAACGTGTGTGATAGAATTCTGTTAAGATAGAATGAAGACGCCAGATTGCTTAGTCGAAGGGACAGAATTCTAATATATTGTAATCACTCATAAATTATTTCCCCTTGGAGTCTGAACTTTCCATGACCTATGGTTGAAAAAAAAAAATCAATAATTGTCAAACTAGGACGTTATATGCCATGTTGTGACTGGCAACTCAGGCAGAATTCTCGTGAAAAAGTGACTGTTGGCTTGGAGTAATGTTAAAAACAGTCACAACAAACTGTGAATTTGGTTACAAAGATTACTTGTTAGAAACTAAGATTTTTCCAATAGTTGAAGGTTAAGTAAAGAGCTTTTTTCATATGAAGGTTGAGACTTCTCTTCATGGCCTTTTGGCTAAGAACAAAGTGTAGTTCTACGCTTTGTAGAATTCTTATCTTATATCCTTCCCGTGCCGTTAAACGTCACATAGGGCTCGCAAAGTAGTTCGCCAATTTTTCCTGTCTTCGGCGAGTCTTTGAACCTCATCAAAGGATTTTATGCCTGTTAATTTGGCCTCTCTTAATAATGTCCTCTTCAGAGTTTCACGCGCTCTGCCTCTTTTTCTTCAGCCTGTTGTGTTCCACTTGATAGCTTGTTTTCGGGTTCTCTGATCATTTCTTCTTATCAAGTGACCAACATATGTCCATCTCCTTTTCCTGATCACCCATGAGACTGGTTGTTGTTCAGTCATCTGTCTTATCTCTGCGTTGTTCTTGAATTCATTCCACTTGATGCCGAGTATTTTCCTTAGGCATTTGTTTTCAAAAGAGTCTAATTTCTTGTCTATTTCTTTAGTTGTTTTCCAGCTTTCGCATGCATAAATGAGGGTGGATATTACATTTGAATTGAATAGTCTTAACTTGGTTTTTGTGCTTATAACTTTTGAATTCCATATGTTCTCAAGATTCTTGAAGATTGATGCTGCTTTTGAAATTCTGATCCTAACTTCCTTTCTAATGTCACCATCCTGGTCTAAGTAGTTGCCAAGGTATGCAAATTGATTGACATCTTCAATATCTGCCCCTTCTATGTGTATTTTTTCCATTTTGATTGAGAAGAATTTTCATTATTTTTGTTTTGTCCTTGTTAATTTCAAGTCCTATTTTGTTTGCACAAACAATGAAGACAGGCTATCTGTTTTTTCTTGCATGAAATTCACATTATTACTGATAAGAATTATGTCATCAGCAAAATCAAGGTCTTCTTTGTAGAATTACGCTTTGTTTATTTTGGAACCAACGAGGTGCCTGAGACCTGCCCTGCACATTGAATGCCTGGGGTAAGGTCTACATCTCGTTACGGGTAGACCCGGTTTGCAGTACCACCGGGTCACGGCCTGTTGTTTTCGTCGTCTTAAAAAAAAAAAAGGTTGAGACTTCTCGAGACAGAAGTTTCTAGATGAGGCTGGGAAAATCCCAGTCATATAAAACTGGCAGAGCTGATCAAGGAAGATATAGATGAGCTTAAATCAAGAAGTCATTTTAGAGTAGAAGTTGTTAGTGAATTTTAGGCATACCTTAGTTCAGTTGCAGTAACATTTGTCCTTTTTTAGGGCAAACTTTTGCCTAGCGTAGAATGTAGATAGTTTTGTAGCAATGTCCTGGTTAGGACTGAAAATGTGATGTAGTGATTCATCTTTTGGAAGATGTATAGTTGTGTACGTTGTTTGGAATTCTGTAATATTGTAAGCAGTAGTTTTTTTTGTAACAATCATACTGGTCTGTTGTCAGATTCACTTCCCCATGGCATTGACTTCATGCCTGGGAGAAGTTCTCTTGCAGGTTTTACTGGTCTCTGCCATGTGGTAGCAATTTTCAAGCTATTTGGTTTCATCACAACACTCATCAGTTCAATGCTCATTTTCCCCATCTTGTCAACATTTAAATTTAGTTGGAGTTCTTGAGTTGTTGGAACTTGTTCTGTCAGTATAGCTGAAGGAATGGAAGTCCGGTTCTTGATCTTTGTGACGCTGGTGTTATTGTTGTACAAGTGGCAAGCCTGGTGAACTGCTTTTGTGTTGCTATGGGAACACAGTAGTAACAAATTTTGCCTATTGATTAACAAGTAGTAGAAAAAAATAAAATCAGTCAAGCAGACAACACCATGAATGATATCATATCAAGCACAGTAGATATCCAATAACTTCTTTTATAGTCCAGACTATCAGTGGAGAATATTCCACTCTGTTTATGACCTTATGCACCCTAGGAGAGTCTAGTATGTCTGGTGAAAGAGAGATAGACAGTTCTCATATGTCGCCATCTGGTGCTGTGTTCCCACATCAGTAATATGTCATCCTAAGAATTCTCCTTCATGTGTACAAGTTCTGTAGTCAGTCACAGTTGTTTAAAATGACGGAATTAAAAGAAAATTAGAAGTCATAAATTGCAGGAAGGTTGAAATAAAAATTATGTGCCATTTTTTTACAATGTTTAAAGTTGGTATGAGGATTGTGGGTTGCTTTGAATTAGCATACTATTTAATTGTTTCCACAAGCTGTTTAAGTGATACTGCAGTAGAGGACTTAGTTTATGGTGGTAAAAGTAGATAGAGGTGTATGGTACAGTTTTACAAAGCGATAGAGGGAGTGAGAAACGTGAGAAAAAACACAAATAATGAAAAACATACAACATTCAATATTTCTGGGTGACCCTTTTTCAAGGATTACATAAAAAAATAAACACAACATATAATAATAATAAAAAAGAAAAATAAAAACCAAAAACTTTGCTTTGTGGCATCTCTCCTTGTACACAATACAACAGAATGCGCCCTAAAGGCAAGGCTGGGAGACCACAAATTTAACCAATCGGATGTTAGCGGGGGTGAAAGGGAGAGAATAAATACCTCTAGGCCACTAGAGAAGACGGTTGGTAGGGGGGTGTAAAGAAGGGAAACTGGGAGATAATGTGAAAGTCGTTATCTCTTTTATCTATTGTAAAAGTAGCACTAGTTCACATGTGGCAGAAGTAGCAATTCTACCTGTATCACTATAACCGAGCTATTGCTTTTCTAAGACCGGGCTCCAAAACTTTAACGTTTCTGACTGGTATAAAGTGCATCCTCAAACTCACTTCAGTCAAAAAAACTTTAATGTTAAAAAAAGTTGGAAGAATTATGACCTTGTTTCATAAATCATTTATACAGATTCTCACTACAACTTAACAGCTCACAGATCGGCTGTAAACCTGATATAAGTGTACAGTTTGCATATATTAAACCAGGGGAAAGAGCATATTGGAAATGACTTTTCATGGATTAGTTAGTCTTGCTGTGGCATTGAAGTAGTCTGACAACACAGAATCTTTAGTTGCGCTGGCTACAGGAAGAAATTTAAAGTCAAAGGAAATAAGTGTACCATGACTTCACTCATATTTTTTTCTCAAACTTCAGTTCCTGACTTGTTCATATGACAGCTGCTGTATTTTCTCATTATATATTCATGATGTATGTATGTGTATATGTGTGTGTGTGTATGTGTGTGTCTGTCTGATTTTGTATTCTTTGAGTGAGTGACTCAGTCTTCTTTTTTCTTCTTAAACTTTGTTTAGATTTTTATTTATGAACTTAGAGTCACGTGTGAAACACACGGAGAAGTAGCACAGTGTGCAGACATCATGTAAACAGTTCAAAGCTCAGCCCCAGAATCTTTGTGTTACTCTAAGATGGAGGTTGCATTGTTTTAATTAAAATTTCCTTTTTTTTTCACCCCTCATTTTTGTTTGCTTACAACAAGTGCTAAAAACACTCTCTTCTAGTTCCCTCTCTACTCACTCTCTCTCTCTCTCACACACACACACACACACAAAGTGAGGTAGTTTAGAAAACACACTTCTCTTTTTCTATGTAAACAAAAGCATGACAAAAATGTATGAAAAACACAAACAGAAAATAAAAGGCTTACAGTGAATCTGTGCTGCACTGACTGTAGATCAGGCACTAGTTTATTCTGCAAACATGTGCAGTTCTGATTTCACATAGAAAACATAATGAAAAACATAACGTGTCCACAGACATGAATATATTGGAAGTATGAAACAAGAAGGAAAGAAGAAAGACAAATAAAAAATTAATATCATGTTGCACCCCAGGTCAAGTAAAACTATGGCTACTCTAACACTCGAACTAAGTCTTAAAACCATCACATATAAAACATACACAACCAACAGTTTCCTTTATATGCATCAATTTAAACATTTCAAGAATCAACAATAGCATTGTATATGTTTTTTTCTTTGATTTTCTGTAAAGAATTATGCACTGGCAGAATAAACAAAAATATACATAAATAATAAACAGTTATTAACAATGGCTGCTTTCATTTGTTCTTTTTGTTGTTGTTATTGTTGTTGAACTTTTCAAGCTTGTGGCTGTGAATGTTAGTTAACAAACCTGTATTTCTGGTTTGATTAATATCTTCTGCTTTGTGTCCCATAAGTACATCTTATATTTGTGTGCTCATCAATTACTCCTCATACGTCCCAGTGCACACACTGTGCCCATGCTCACACACAAACTTCTCTCTCAGGTAATGCTTCCTGGCATGTCTACTATCAACTACTTTTATATCTGTCCAGTGCTCATGGTCACACCAGCATCTTAGTTTTGTCTACCGTAAGTGATACAATGAGGGTGTGGTTGGTCTGATGAGAGTTAACACATGCACTGGTATCTGATCAGTCAATGATGAGTTTTGCTTGTTAAGTCACCAAAATCCTCCATATTTAGCCATTTCTTTACCTCATTAGAGCTGCATTTTCTGGGCGAAAACCAACTTCAATCACATACAAATTCTGGGCATTTAAAATTTCTTACACATTCATCGATTTTCCCAACAGAAAGTTCATCAAGCCCACACTGATCTTTGAGCACTTAAAACCCTGTTGACTGTCTGATTGATGCTGGGGCTCAACAACTTGACAATGTACATCCTAAAATAACAGCTCCTGAAATGTAAGACTGCTCTGACAAGTGAAGTATCACCTGTAAGATTTGTAAGTTTGTTGCCGGCAGCTGCTGAGCTGACCTTGTTTTAGCTACTCTGATTCATGTCACACGGTAACTGACATCTGCTCACTGCCCAGCTTTCTGACAGCTGCATAATAATTTAAATATTCAGCCGGACAGAAAGTGGATATCATCAAAGGTGCTCCAAGAGAAAAACCTTGTACTAGCAGCGTGGATAGACCTGAAGAAAGCCTTTGATAAAGTATGGAAAAAAGGTCTGCTGTGGAAACTAAGAAACTGCAATGTGAATGGAAGACTGTACAACTGGATAAAGTCCTATTTACACAATAGAAGAGCTAGAGTAGTAATGGATGGACACAAAAGCCAGAAAGTACTTCTGCGACACGGTGTACCACAAGGAGGAGTCCTTTCGCCTACACTAGTCCTTGTATTCATTAATGACCTGGTCAAGGAACTTCCCTATGGAATCAAAGCGGCACTGTATGCAGATGATCTGGTCATGTGGTGTACAGATGAATATGCGACAGTTGCTACACAGAGACTCAAAAGAGCAGCAGACATCTTGACATCATGGACAAACAAATGGTGTGTAAGTATCAACACAGAGAAATCAAGTACCACTCTGTTCACCCTCTCATCTAAACAGAAAGCAGGTAAGATCTTTGTAAATGAAATACCCTTAAGGATGGACAACCAACCCACTTACTTAGGAGTGACTCTTGACTCAAAACTGACGTGGAAGCAACACATCAACAGTGCAGAAGCAAAAGCCAGAAGAAAACTAGCCATATTAAGAAAATTGAGTGGAACCACATGGGGAGCTAGTGAAAGAATCCTCAAGAATGTATATCAGCAAAGTATTCTATCACATTTAGAATATGGCTCAACATCTTGGTGCACAGCATCAAACACTACGCTGCATAATCTGGACAAGGTTCAAAATCAGTCACTACGGATTATCACAGGTGCCATGAGGTCCACACCAATAGTAGAAATGCAGAAAATAGTTGGTGTTCAACCGCTAAAGGAATGTAGAGACACAAAGGTCATGACCATGGGAGAAAAATTCCTTAGCTCTGTAAGCCATCCCCTGAAGGAGAGATTCAATAACTTGGCATTAGGACGGCTTAAAAGAAGCAGCTTCATTCATCAGGCCAAGCGTATGCGTAAGCTGATACCTGACCTTCCAACTGTAGTCGCTCCATTATCATCTGTACCAGAGCATACACCATGGAAAGAAGCAGATTATACACAAATAACTATTCAGACTGAAGTGAAAGGTGTGCAGAATGGTGAGATGCAGAGCAGTCTTGTAAGGTCAACAGCCACACTTAGTGTTCTAGATGACAAATATCCATGTGACACCTGGATACGTGTGTATACAGATGGATCTGCACATAATGCCATAAAGAATGGAGGGGCAGGAGCATATATTGAATATCCAAACAACACCATTGACAAGATTTCCATACCCACTGGTAAACACTGCAACAACTTTGATGCAGAAGTTAGGGCAATTATTGCTGCAGTTGAAAAACTATCAGACTCCAGAATTGATATATGTCCTGTAGTAATTCTCACAGATGCAAGATCAGTACTGGAGGCTCTTCAGTGCAACAAACTACCAGACCTTAAGGATGCCTTGTCAAAAATTGGCTTACAACATGGAGTCACTTTGCAATGGATTCCCTCCCACTGTGGGATACCAGGCAATGAGAAAGCTGACCATCTGGCCAAAGAGGGCACTGAAATGGAGCAACCAGACATACCAATCACTTATAATCAGAAGAAAAGCATGATAAAAACCTACAGGAAGCCACAAACACCACCACATGATGACTATCACATGCTAAACAGAAAGGAACATGTCACCATCTTCCGTCTCTGAACAGGACACAGCCGACTCCGAAGTCATATGTATACAAAGTTTAAGGTTGGTACTACTAATCTATGTACATGTGCCCAGGTGCCCCAAACCGTGGAACATATCCTCCAGAACTGCATCAACTACGAGACACTGAGAAATAATTACTGGCCCAGTGAAACCACTAAAGAAGATAAGCTCTACGGTTCCATACATGAATTACAAAAAACAGTGAAATTTATCCAAGAGACAGAACTGCAGATATAGACAGACAGTGCGAACGAAGAAGAAGAAGAAGATCAAAGGTGCAACTCACTGACACTGTAACAACATAAATTCATGTGAATTTCTTACTTAAAATTAGGCACTTCATTTAGTTCAAAGTGTAAATAGAAGCAACCAGAACTAATGCTAGTTAAATATTTGAGTGTCTGTACTACCAAATCTATAATTGATACATTTCAAATAAAAATTAAATCCATTTATTCTTCACAATCATCTGGAAACAAAGCGATTAAATTTCAGGGTTAAGTAAGTCACAAATTGTATAATTTAACATAACTGCACAAATCTATGCAGATAATTTATTAATTATATTTCTGTATCCCTGTAGGTGTTTGAGTGTGTCTGCCAGCAGCTGACACTGGCACTGCTGTACTTGTCTAAGTCACTACAGACTATTAATTAGTGTAAACAATTGCAGGTACCTGAAGGCCTACAATGCTAAACTAACAGACTGGCTGAGAGATCTGAATGCATTAGAATATAGGAAGTATGTTTTTATTTTTTACACAGAATAATATCAAATTCTTATCTTTTCATTTTCATACATATATACACTTTATGTGGGAAATAACTTGATGTGACCTCTCAGTGTGCAAAATATGGACATTCACATTTCATCCAATATTCAATATCAGAATGTGCGTACATAAAACCGGTACAAAAATAAATGCACCAAAGAAAGCAATGGCAATATTTAAGAGTTTCAATTTTACTAAATTAAAAAAAAAAAACAAAAAACAAACAGCAGTCATCACTGCATGTCACTTTATGAACCTGTGTTCTTGTAATGCTGATACATAATTTTATTTTAAAATATCAACAGCTAAGGCCCCCAGATTGTAGCCATCAATAGGAGTATCAAAAAAGTACAAGAGAATCTCAAGTTGTAAGATGTTAAAATGAAGCCAATGGAAATTTATGAAATTTAAGCAAATGATCACGATATACTCACATTTGGCTTTGAATGTTAAGTTGTCTAAATGTATTGACCAAACTAAATGTATTCCTAAAAATACTCTAAAAATACTAAAAATACCAAAACAAAAAACACAGCACACACATAGGGCAGAGAGAAAAGGTGAGAGAGAGAGAGAGAGAGAAAGAGAAAGAAAGTGAGAAAGAGAAAGAGAGAGAGAGGCAAACCATAGTTTTTATTTTTTGCAAACAATATGTTAGCTTCTGTAGCTTTGTTTTTGTAGCATAGTTCAGAGCAAACACACAAAACACCATATCTATTGTTTCTTTAACATTACACTTCCATCATTTGCAGAGGAAGATTTTATCAGAGTAATGTGCTCAGCTGTGTTAAAATGAAGAAATACTTAGATAATGAATGAAACAGTGACCTTATGTAAAACTACTGCAACAGTGACCTCATAAAAAGTTCACTGCAGTAATAACTCTATGTTAAGTCCTTTCATATTTTGTTTTTTATTTTAAAAAAACACTTCATACCCAGGATTTTAAAACACTTATGCATATGTGAATCATACCAAACACACAGACAATGATTTCTTAAAACATTACCTATACAGTAACCTGTAATACTTGGATTGTTACAGAACTAACACATTTACATTCAGAAGAGAACAATATAATGACAAAGCAATTTTTTGATGTCTAGAATGTGTAAGTTTTAAGGAAAATATATATATATATAAGCTATCAAGTGGAACACAACAGGTCAAAGAAAAATAGGCCAACCACGTGAAACTCTAAAGAGGACAATGTTAAGAGAGGCCAGTTTAGTGGGCTTAACATCCCTCGATGAGGTTGAAAAACTCACCAAAAACAGGAAAACTTGGCAGACTATCATGCGAGCCCTATGTGACGTTTAACAGCATAGGAAGGATGTAATATTCACACACACATCCCATATATGTTCCACTGATGGTTTTTTTTTTTCCTCACTCCACTAATATACAATTTTATGAATGAACTTTAATTCTTGCATAAAACTGATAAGAAACTCAGATGTTTATTTCTTAATAAAAGAATAGTTTTAAAAAGGCAGACAATCCAAACTTCACAAATATTTATGAACACAGAACATATGACAATAAATTACATATAAAAAAAAATAAAGCCTCATTTTATTACTGCCAGTAACACTTGAAGCCACAGCAAACTTCCTACATCACTAACTTGACTTCTATAAAATACCAAAACTATGTCAAATACACAATGAAAAAAAATGAGTATTCTGTGTTTCCACTAATGAACACAACTGTGATATGCTACAACTGATGGAGTTACTTTGATGTAATGATGAAAATATTTTTTGTCATATATGAAATTCTGTCATAACACGATGCCTTTGGAACTGCCATCTATCTGACAACACAGCTTCAGTGGCCACCATGATCTGTGACTATGCACCACAACACATCCAGATAAAATATTTTGTTGGTTTGCTTTAGCTCAGTTTACTTCTGCTCTGTGGCTGTCTAGGCCCAGTGGTTCCCAATCTGTGAATTACAAGTGCTCTGTGAGGTATTATCAGGTGGCTCATGTCTGAGTTATCAGTTTAGTATTACATGGCATCTTTTGAATACAAATAATTAAAGGTTTACGGCATTGTTTTATTGTTGCTTATAAACTGTTGGTACGCAACTTAAATATAGTAGGAAAAGTGGTCCTTGGATGTAAAAAGCTTGGGAACCACTGGTCTAGGCTGGCTGTCTGTTTAATTATGTTTCAGTTTTGTGATTGTTCATGTTGTTAGAATCCATAATGGATGAATTTTTTTTTTTAAATTTCAGATTTTGATTTTCCTCACAACAGATTACCTTTATTGTAATATAAGACCATCAAGATCATTATTATCTAAACACCATAAAATATACTTTTATTCAGACATTAAACACAAGTTCATGACACTTGTGTTTCATTACAAAAGACAGCATGGCTGAGAAAGGGCACTTTATCCCTGCTCTAGAAAAGTGAAGCCACAGACATTTTATAACTATATAACACTTAAAGTGCCATGGGGCCTGACTTTAGAAAACCACTGGGGGAGGGGAAAGGAATAAATACCCCATAGTTCTCAGCCAGTCTTAGTTAGTTGTTGTAAATACAAACTTTCTCCATTTCTCTCCACCCCTTCCTAATTCTCTTTCTCCAGCTCTTGTCAGACTGTATCAACACTTCTAAAGGTGTCATGAAGTTAAGTACCTTCAAACTACTGCAGTTTGTATGCATGTTCTTAAACTGACAATCACAATCCCCCCCTCCCCTTCCCTGAAACCCCAGCATTTATCCTACACCCCCCCAAAAAAAAAACTTTTCTTTTCAGTTGATGAAGAATGCAGCTTCAAGTACCATATTATTTCAGGACTTTTTTTTTGTGTGTGTCTGAATTCACAGTGAATAGTTGCTGGGGTGCCTATTGCTCTATATTAACCAAGGATAGACCAATGCTGCCTGTATATATTCTTGCACACCTTTTATCTGTGCTATTTTTCATTTCATCCATTAAACCAAACCAATGTACCCTCTGGATGTAAGTGCATATATAGTGAAAGTGTCAGTGCATTATCTATTATTATATGTCACTTCCTTGCAATGTCTTGAATGGTAAATCTATGTAATCTTGGTCCCTGGCATCCATCTGCCACTGTGATCTGACAGCTCATCCTGATATGGGATATTTTCTTCTGTCTGACTAGTTTTCATTTAGTAAATTTTCAGACACTGTAGAGGTCTTGCTGGTCATTTTTAAAGCACATAGTGCCAGATCTGAGTGCTAAATTACAAACTTGAGGTCTCTTATTCATTTTAATTTTTTTTCCCTCCTTTTTATCTCTCTCTGCATCTACAGTCATTGTCTGATGAAGGCACAAGCTGAAATGCTGCATTATTATTATCTTGTTATTAGGTAAAAAAAATTATTTTTTTTAAAGCACTGAAGATATGTTCCAGCACGCAGAAGACTACAAACAACTGTATCTAGATGTTTTAACACTTGAAAAAGTAATTATTCTTGTAATATAAACATCTTTATTATTCAACTGTTTATCCCAGTGTACTAAGTGCTGAAATTGTACAAGAAAGACAAGAAATGACATTCTACACTCTTTAGAATTCAGCTTTGCCATGAAAAGAGTAAAGATAATTTTTAAAAAAAAACCCTCACAAATGAGGGCTAGGTCACATTAGCTGTAAATAGCTGTAAAAAAATATACATATATATATAGTGGAATCAGAGAAGTAACACCACATCTGTTTACTTTTTCACTTTCTGAAATATATCAGTGAGATTCTCATATGTGTTTATCATATTTAGGGTTAATCAAGGCACATTAAAGACCTTAAGTAAATATATTAATTTTATTTAGTGAATATTTATATATAAACTAGGTGTAATTTTGTGTAAATTTTCCACAAGTACTTGGACATTATTCCTTATAAAGTCATAGTAGATAATCAACTTATGATTGAAACACTGACATGTGTACTGTGTCAGTTTTTGATCTGTAAACATCACTTTCTCCACTATGACAAATAACAGAATCATCTGTCCAACCTTTACTGCTTATTTTTATCAACAAAGATGTTACTGTTTGTGAAGGCATGAAAGGTCTGGCGTGCTTCCTCTAATTCTCTCTCGCTGAATCCATGCCTGCATACTTCTGGAGCTAGGAGTGCCTGGGTCTGTCACTGCTGGCTGAAGCTGTTCCCACGCTGACAGTCTTAACCCTCCAGCAGAGCAGAGTCTGGGGCCAACACTGGCACAAACTTGAGACAAGGCATTTATATGAGCCAAGTCTTCCACACCACTAACTGTGTGTCTTCTGTACCTATGTCTCATCCCTACTTTTCTGCTCCTATACTTTCTTCTTTCTTTCTGCCTGCCTCTAAAGAACCATTACCCCCCAAAAACGTCTCATCTTTTCTCATGCTGGAAGGATTCCAGCTCTTTTCTGTTTTCCCAGATTTGGAAACTCTCATCTGTTCATGCACAGTGTTGGTAGGACTGGTTTTAACAATGCTACTACTCTTAAGTTTTTTTGGCTGCGTCAGAACTACAGAACTAATATCTTTTGACTGAGATGCTGGTTTGCTTAGAAATGTTTTGAAATCTGGTAACTGACTTTTCTGCTGTCTCAAGTTTTTTGTTGTGTTAGATGAACTTACTGCCACTGCAGATGAAGACGCAGGTCTGCTTATATCATTTCGTTCAAACCGTGAAGCAATGCCAATTTTAGGATCTGATCTAGCAGATCTGTGTAGACTAGGGTCCCTGAATGACCCAACTGAATCGAGCAGTGCTGCTACTGAGTAAGCTTGTTTAGAACTTGCTGCAGCAGGCAGTCTTGACTGGAAGCTGTCTATTGACTTGGGAGCATTCATCTTGGTTATCTCATCTTGCGTGCTGCCTGGTGCTTCATTTTTCATGCTCTTTCTTGTTGAGCCTGTCAGTTTATATTTAGGGTTTAGTAAAATCTGTAGTTTCTGGTCAAAGGTTGTAGTAATGCTTGTTAGCAGGTCAGAACCATCTTCAGAATCTGTAGATGCCCAGGAGGCTCGCTTTTCTTGCCTGTCAATCATGTCAATAAGGGAGTCTAAAGAACCATGACGTCGCCCTAAGCTGTTCCGGAAGGAGGACTGACGTTGCTTTACACCACCCACTGTCTGATGGGCTGACTTTTGATTCTCTTGCAGCTTTCTTTCACATGGCGCACGCATAGTTGTTGGTCTCACTTCATCCTGTTGTTGATTCCTACAATGACTTAGAATATCTTCATGAGATCCACCCCTGGGCATCCTAAATTGATGGATGGTGAGAGAATGTGGTGCCGTCATTCCAGATGTGTGTGGTGAAATATTTGCAGAACACATCAAAGCATGAGCAGAAGTATCAACTCTACTTTTAATTCCTGGTCGGGCTTTTTTTTTGTCATGGCTTTCTCTTTTATTCCCAGTGACAGATGGGGCTGAAAGATTCTGCTCGTACGGAAATGTTTCCCCAACATATGAGCTACTGACTAAATCTGGCATCCTAGCAGATGTCCAGCCGCCTTTCCAGGCCAGCCAATCTTCCACACTATGATTCTCCTCTTGCTCAAGTTCCAGCTTGGTTTGGAGATGCTCCCTCTCCACAATTTCCTGCTCTCGCCTCCGATGCTCTCTCTCCTTCAGCTGTTTTTGCTCCAGTGTGTGGAGCAGAGCACTCACATCATCACCAATTCTTTTCAACCGGGTGATAGCATCCCGGCTAACACTGGTTGGCAGGCCATGTGATATTTCCAGCTCATCACTTCTATCTAGCAGACAGTCATCTGAAAGATGCCTGGAGAAGCTGGAAGACACCGGGCTACTGGCATCAGCATATTCCAGCTCTCTGTAGTCCACATCTGTTCTAGGTTTAAATGATTCTAAGTACCTGGGGGAAGGCATGGATGACTTCCGTCCAAGAAAATCTTCAGGAGGACTCAGGGATGAAGTGAGTGATGCTAGAGATTTTGTCATGGATGCTGAGTACACAGAATCATTGCTGCTGCAGTCTCTGAAAGCTGGAGCACTGACAATGCTACTGCTATCTACCGTGTCTAGAGATTCAAGACTTTTCAGCTGCTGCTGCTGGCGAAGCTTCTTGCTGGCTGCACCCACAATTGAGGATATGATCTCTTTGGTGCTGATGGCTGAGTCTGCCTCTTCTGCAATAAGCAAAACAATAAGCTCTTCATTATAAAATTTACATGCTTTAGTTTTAATTTTGTAGCATACCTGATAATGTGCTCCTAATACCATTAAATGCTTAAAGGAAATGTTACTTCATCAGCAAGATATTTAGCTGTGGCATAATTCCATGATTATCATTAATGAAAAGAATTCTCAATAACTTGGGCTTAACATAAAGATTACTGCTATAGTTGCACATTCATGCACTTACCATCGTCATCTTTGGACATGCCCTGACCATCATCAAGAGGGACAGTCTCGACTGTTGTCTCCATGGGAATGTAGTTGTCCTGATCCCAGGTACTGAAGAACCAATCATACTGGAAGCAGGACAATATGACCATCAAGGCAACCAGTCACAATGAGAAATGTGTATTTTGCAAAAGTAAAACAAATTCTAACCGTACATTTGTACACATAAGAATGTCTCATTTACAAGGCAAGAAATACTGGGGCTTATGTTGTTTCTATAAATTTGTCTGGACCACACAATGGCAAACAAAATTTCACAGATGATCCCACTATTAAAGATGTAATCATTTACCTTTCTACTCCATGTAATCAAGCACCATGAGGATTGGTATACTTCCCTTTGCAAGATGCCATGTCTGTATTATGATTTCTAAGCTAGTACATGCCTACAATTCAGACCATCATTTTATACATTTTCTTACTCAAATATAGCATCTTTTGAAGGCATATTTTCAATTCTTCATTAGCCATTCTTATGGTCTGCTTCTGTTATTCACAAATTTCTTTGGTTGCTCCTCTGCCTGCTACCATCCTTATTTGTAAATTTTTCCTTATGCTTTTCACCTTTTGCACTGAGACCCTTTCATATTTTTCAGCTGTGTGAAGTCAAAGACTGAGAGGACTCTGAACATTTGATAAAAAATCATTGCTTGTTCTGACTCTTTATCTTGGATCTTTTTCTCTTTTTAGAATACAAAAAGTTAGATCAAAACTATAGTGTTGTACTCCTAATTATGTTTCACTTTACCTCTAATTTTAATATTTCCATTCAGTTTGTGCAGTGCTTATCTATCCTTTTTTTTTGTTGCACTATTATTGGCAATCACAGAACATCACTGCTTCATGAAACAAATATTTTTCTCTCTCCAAACAGACGCTGAGTGTATTGAAGAACTGACTTACATGAAGAATTATGCTCTCAACTATACGACACTGGTCTGACATGTCCGTTACAAGAGACACTGTGTCATCTCCCTTTTTGCGCACAAGAGTAGGACCAAACATAATGGCTAGGTTTTTGGCATCCATCTGTGAGGAGGGAAATGAAACATAATATTCTTAATAAAAAGAAAAAGATATGAACACGAAAACAACAAAATCAGTCTGTGTTTCATGAGCGAGTAATTCTTCATCTGCAGCAGGAGCTCTCTTATACAGAGTTATGAAAATTTCCAACACAAGTCTAACATTTTGATCTTGGGTAAGTGTACAACAAATATAAGCTTTGTAGTCAAAAAAGAAGAAGAACTCAATATTGTCCATGCTGGTTTCAGGCAAGGAAGAGGATCAAGAGATCATATATTCAATATAAGATTAATAATAGAGAAACTCAGAGAGTTTAATGTGAATCTATATTTATCTTCTAGAGACTACTCAAAGGCATTTGACTGCGTACAACACCAGAAACTTTTGGAAATAATGGAAAAAATGGGATTTCCAACACATTTGATACAATTAACATCACTGCTGTATCTAGACCAACAGGTAGCCGTAAGAATAAATGGTGAAAAAACAACTTGGTTTGACATAAAACAAGGGGTCCGTCAGGGGTGCATATTGTCGCCTTACATATTTAACTTGTATACTGAAAATATAATGAGGAATGTTAGAGAAGATGTAGACAAAATATATTGTGATGCTATAACAAATGGAGGTTATGAAATACTAGAGATTTGATATGCTGATGACACAGTATTACTGTCCACAACACAAAAAAGGAATGGAAAAACTAATTATGTCAGTCTGTAAGAACAGCGAAGAGCAAAACCTCTATCTTAATGTGAAAAAAACTAAACTGAT
This sequence comes from Achatina immaculata, assembly GCA_009760885.1. Lineage (NCBI taxonomy): Eukaryota > Metazoa > Mollusca > Gastropoda > Stylommatophora > Achatinidae > Lissachatina > Lissachatina immaculata. Next base: position 109,243,532 of record CM019691.1, on the reverse strand, counting down.
CACAACTGACAAAACAAACAAGGCAGCTGAAATATGTATCAGTGAGGAAAAATTGGAAGAAGTGAAGAGTTTTGAATATCTTGGATCACTACTAACTAATAATGGAGATCTTATCTTATATCTTATAGCCTTCCCGTGCCATTAAACGTCACACAGGGCTTGCAAGGTAGTTCACCAATTTTTCCCGTTTTCAGCAAGTCTTTTAACCTCATCAAGGGATTTTATGCTTATTAATTTAGCCTCTCATAACAATGTCCTCTTTAGAGTTTCACGTGGTCTGCTTCTTTTTCTTTGGCCTGTTGTGTTTCATTTTATAGCTTGTTTTGGGATCCTCTGACTGTTTCTTCTCATCATGCGACTAATGTATGTCCATCTCCTTTTCCTGATCACCCATGAAACTGGTTGTTGTTCAGTCATCTGTCTTATCTCTGCATTGTTCTTGAATTCGTTCCACTTGATGCAGAGTATTTTCCTTAGGCATTTGTTTTCAAAAGAGTCTAATCTCTTCTTTATTTCCTTCTGTTTTCCAGCTTTCACATGCATAAATGAGGGTGGATATTACATTTGAATTGAATAGTCTTAACTTGGTTTTTGTGCTTATAACTTTTGAATGCTATATGTTCTCAAGATTCTTGACGATCGATGCTGCTTTTGCAATTCTAATTCTAACTTCCTTTCTAGTGTCACCATCCTGGTCTATGTAGCTGTCAAGGTATGCAAATTTTTTACTTCTTCAATATCTGTCTCTTCTATGTGAATTTTTCCATTTTGATTAATGGGAAGTTTCATTATTTTTGTTTTGTCTTTGTTAATTTCAAGTCCTATTTTGCTACCCAATGAAGACAGGCTATCTGTTTTTTCTTGCATGCAATTCACATTGTTACTGATAAGAGTTATGTCATCAGCAAAATCAAGATCTTCTAGTTGGGTCTCATGTACCCAGTCAATACCTGTGTTACCTGTGCAGCATTTTTTCATTATGAAGTCTATTACAATTCCAAAAAGCAAAGGAGACAGTATACATCCTTGTTTCACACCTGTTTCAATATGGAACCATTCACTCATCCCTTCTTCTGTTTTGAATGCATAAATATATCCATTGTAGAAGTCCTTAATGATGTTGACAATTTTAGATAGTATTCCATATAGACATAAAATTCTCCATAATGAATCTCTGTGTGTGCTATCAAATGCCTTTTTAAAGTCTATGAAGTTCAGTATTAATGGTTTCTGCTTTTCAATATGTTCTTCAAGAATTATTCTTCGAGTAAAGATCTGGCCGAGATAGCTTCTCCCTTTTCTAAATCCTGCTTGTTCTTCTCTCATTGCTGTATCCACTATATCTTTAACTCTTCCCGTGCGGGAGGACGTGTTCTGGAGTGTGGGAGTAAAAACGCGGGTCTTGGTCTGTAAGGGGGTCTAGTTGTAAAATGGAATGGAAAACATGTACTTCCGTATACTTAATATGTTTCAAAGTATAGCTAAATGAATGAAAATTTAATAAATGCAGAGTTTTTTAGGAAAAAAGAAGTAATGTGATGTTTTTAGACACAAACTGTGGCCAGCTCACCATCGGCGAGGTCTAGATCTGCACTACTTACCACTACTTACCATCTGAGATGTGTAGATCTACTTGTCAATCTCGTATTGTGATTCTGTATTGCATTCCCGCTGAATGAATGTCTGAACTAACCTCCTAACTACTCCTAACTTCTTCTCCAGTCGTCTAAATATGTCTAGATCTACTTTTTAAACATTCAAGAGCAGCGGGGTGGTCATAGGCTATGTCCATACTCCTATCTACATTGTCAAAAATTGAAAAATTTCCATGCTTCTCGCCCTTTTTCTCGTTCGGCATCGCTCATAACTAGGCACTCTTTCGTCATTTTGAAAGTGTCACCGGAATCGAGGACGAAATATGTACAATCTAAATGTTACACCGCTTGTTTTAATGAAACAAACAACTGTCACTATAATGACCATACGGTAAGTGTCACTATATCGACCAAATGCACGGAAAGAGTTAAGTCTATTCAAAATGACCTTGCAAAATACTTTTGACACAATTGGTAGCAAGCTTGCTCCTCTCCAATTGTTACAGTCACTAAGGTTGCCTTTTCTGGTATTTTAACAACGATTCCTTTTTTCTATTTAGAAGGGACCTTTTCTTCTTTCCAAATCTTATTAAACATTCTCTGTAGTTGCCTCATGTTGTCACTACTGATAGCTTTTAACATTTCGGTTGTTATTTCATCTTCACCTGCAGCTTTGTTGTTAGCCATTAAATTCACTGCCGTTTCAATTTCATGCAATGTAATTTCATCTAGGTTGACATTTAGTTGTGGGGTTGGTAAGTCATTTCAAGGTTTAACAATTCTTTTGGGTGTGGTTGATTAAGTAGTTCTTGAAGTGTTCAGCCCATGTTTGCTTTTGGTCTTTACTTGATGTTAATAGGGTTCCAGTTTTGCTAAGGATTGGTCCTTCTTTAGATGTAATAGTACCTGTTAGCCTCTTTTGTATGTTATATAAAGTTTTGTTGGAGATACAATGTTTTTAATGGAGATACAATGAGGGAAATTAAAAGGAGGACATCTGTCGCTCTTCAGAAAGTAAAACAACTAAAGAATCTGTGCCATGCATCTTTCCCATCGCTACATATGCCTGTGAGACCTGGACACTTAACAAAACAGCTGAGAAATACATAAATGCCTTTGAATGTAAATGCTACAGAAGAGTTCTTCAGATATCATGGACATAAAAAATGAACAAATATATCCATACTACACAAACTTAATATTGAAGAAGGCTGGGTAGTAAAGATTAAACAGAGAAAACTTAAATATTCTGGACACACTAAACGCCATGATAATCTAGAGAAGTCATTTTGGAAGGGTACATAATAGGAACGAGAAAGAGAGGAAGACCAATGTGAAGATGGCTGCAAGACATCAGCAGTAGGCCATCTTGCTCACAACCGAGAGGCCTACAGGAGTGCTGTTAGGGAGGCAAAGTTCCACAAGGGACATGCAAATGAATGAATGAAAGAGCCAGAAAGAACTCAAGAGAATAACAGAACTGAGCTCAAAATCTTGTGAACATAAATCTATAAATTATAAAGGCAGGGAAAGCACTGAAGGAAAACTCAGTCCATGACACTTTGTGAATACAATGGAAAAACAATAAAGTTCTCACTATATGAGAAAACTAATTATTGACTTCTGGAGCAAAGCAGCTTTAATCTTTTCCAAAAGTCATAATTTAATGAACGTTTGGCAGATGTCACATAGAAGACAATACTACTGGACTCTCACAACCATGTCATTTGGTAATTAGATGTTTGGAAAAAAAAACAGTCTACAATAACTTAGCAACTGTTTTCTGTTCACTAAGGAGATTCTGGTAAAGCAGTCAAGTGAAATTTACAAGTGAGTTGTATGCTAGCTCCCAGTCACTATCTTCTACAAGCTGCACTTGTCTGAACATTCTGACATCACTTCTACATTGGTGTTATCCCTCTGTAATGAGCAGTGTTTGCAAGTCTTTCCCTGCAGAGACCTGTGACCATGAATTTTCTGAGTCATTTTTTTTTTTTCTTTTATTACACAAACTCCCTTCTCTGCAAGGCATAATCGATCCAGACTGTCCAACCTAAACTCACTATATCAGAGAACTGGCCGTTTCTGTGCAATATTATCACCTAATTCACTGATCATAAACAAGAAATTTATAGCTATTCTTAACAGATGAGACACATCAGGACAGGAATGTGCCACATGTTATGTGTTTGGTCAGAAACAAATAATATCTGGACAACCTGAGCATTAACTAAGGGACAATACGATTTAATCAACATATACAAACTAGTATCATGATCATCATCATCGCCTTTCACTCCCTTGAGGGCACAGGCCACGGATAGAGGATCTCCAGTCATCCCTGTTCTTGGAATTATTCTCTGCTTCTTTCCATGTGTACCCCTTGTCTCTGAGCACTATCATAATTTCTCTTCTCCAAGTAAGTCTAGGTCTTCCTTGTTTTCTGTTTCCTTGAGGATTCCATGTCAGTGCCTGTCTTGCTATGTTGGCGTTGGGTTTCCTCAAAGTGTGGCCAATCCACCTCCACTTCCTAGACATGATTTGTAGGTTCATAGGTTCTTGTCTTGCCCTTTCCCACACTTCTTTGTTCCTGATCTTGTCCTGCCATTTAATATTTAAAATCCTCCTCAAGCAGTAGTTCATGAATGTTTGTATTTTCTGTTGCATTGTCTTGGTCATAATCCATGTCTCTGAACCATATAGCAAGACAGTATTTACATTTGTATTGAAAAGCCTAAGTTTGGTTCTTGTTTTGATGTTCTTAGATGACCATATTTTGTTAAGTTGCATAAATGCTGTCCTGGCCTTGGTTATTCTATGCTGTCTAAATATGTGAAATACTCTACCTTCTCAACTGGCACTTCCTCAATTACCATAAGGCTATTGTTTGCACTATTACTTTTCATTATCTTTGTTTTTTATCTGTTAATATATAGCCCCAGTTTAGCTGAACTCTTGCTTAAGGTCTGAAGTTTCTCTTGCATTTGTGTGTGGCTGTGTGCCAGAAGTGCCACGTCATCTGCAAAGTCAAGATGTCTCAATTGGTTCCACAATGTCCACTGTAACCCATTTCTTTTTCTTTGTGTGGTAGTTTTCATGATCCAATCAATTGCTAGAAAAAATAGGAATTGTTATAGCAAACATCCCTGCCGCACACCTGTTTCCACTTTAAAACTTTTTGTGAGAGTTCCTCCATGCACAATTCTACAAGTTGTTCCTTCATATATGGTCTTTATAAGCTTTGTTATCTTGGCTGGGATACCATAGTGTTCCAGTAGTTTCCATAGCATTCTATGATCTAAATTATCAAATGCTTTCTCATAATCAATGAATGTAACTAACAGTGAAGAATTCCACTCCATTGACTGTTCTATTATTCGCATTGTAGCAATGTGGTCAGTACACGATCTTCCTTGCCTGAAACCTGCTTGCTCTTCTCTTAGTTTACTGTCTACTGATGTTTTAACTCAATCCACGCTATCGATCGCTACAGCGATATTTCCGGTATCCCGAATCTACCGTATGATCGTTATTGTTTATTTCACTAAAACAACCGGTGTAACATTTAGATTGTACATATTTCGTCCGCGATTCCGGTGATACTTTTCAAAATGGGGAAAGAGTGCCTAGTTACGAGTGACGTCAAGCGAAAAAAGGAAGAGAAAGACCTAAATTTTTCAATTTTTGATGATGTAGATAGGGGTATGGGCATGGCCTGTGACCACCCCACTGCTCTTGAATGTATCCCAAGCAGATCTAGACAAATTAGACGAGAAGTAGTTAGAAGGTTATTTCAGACATTAATTTAGCGAGAATGCAACACAGAATCAAAATACAAGATCGACAAGTAGATCTACACATCTCAGATGGTAAGTAGTGCAGATCTAGACATCGCCGATGGTGAGCTGGCCACAATCAGTGTCTAAAAACATCACATTACTTCTTTTTTCCTAAAAAAACTCTGCATTTATTAAATTTTCATTCATTTAGCTATACTTTGAAACATAATAATTATACGGAAGTGCATGGAAATACTGTTTTCCATTCCATTTTACAACTAGACCCCCTAACATATCAAGACCCGCGTTTTTACTTCCGCACTCCAGAACACGTCTGTGTTTCTTCCTCCAGCACGGGAAGAGTTAATTCTATTTAGCAAAATCCTTCTGGGTATTGAGAGCAGGGAGATGCCTCTATAGTTCTTACATTCTAATAGATTCTCCTTTCTTAGGAAGTTTTAAAAGATGGGCCTCCTTCTAGTCCCCTGGGACCTTCTCTTCTTCCTAAATCCTGTTAAATAGTAAGAGCAGTATTTCTGTTGTTATTTCTTTGTTCGCTAGGAGCACTCCTGCTACATTTCCATCTGGACCCGGTGGCTTATTTCTCTTCAACTCTGAGATAGCATGTTCAATTTTGGCCTTGTTGGGTGGTTCTACATTGATGTCTAGAGTTATTTTCTCATGATACTTTATATCAAATTTTTTTTTGGAGACAGTTCAAATGTATAATCTAAAAAAAAAATCTGCATAGTTAAAACATATTTTTTTTTTCAAAATATTTAGAATATTTTTCACGTTTTTAAATGAAGGATTTTACCTTGTTGATATTTCCATATGAAGCTACTTTGTTGAGATGTTCTGCCATGTGTTTAAAGGTTTCATTGTGATGTGGAGGGAGAAGATGCAGCAGTCGCTTGATTTTCAGCTTCCTTTTATCCTCGTCTGGGTAGCGATTTGCCTCGATGAATGCCTCGTAGGAATCTGAAAGCCAGACCACAGGAAATTTCCATGTTAAAGGCAAAAAGCTGTTCCAAAGATTTAGAGAATTTGTGTTCAAGGAGAGACCACAGAGAAAGTCTCTGAGAACTTGTATTCTAGGAGAGACCACAGAGAAAGTCTTAAGGACTTGTATTCTAGGAGAGAATGTAGGGAAAGTCTTAAGGACTTGTATTCCATTAGAGGATGTGGGGGAAGTCTTTAGGGAGTAGTATTCTAGGAGAGGCTGTAGAGAAAATCTTTGAGGACTAGTATGTAAAGAAAGTCTTTGAGGATTTGTATTCCAGGAGAGGCTGTAGAGAAAGTCATTGAGGACCTGTGTTCTATGAGAGGCTGTACTGAAAGATTCTGAGGATCTGTACTCCAGGAGAGGCTGCAGAGAAAGTCTTTGAGGACCTGTGTTCTGAGAGGTTGTACTGAAAGATTTTGAAGATTTGTGTTTTAGGAAAGGTTGTGCATCAAAGAACAAGATAAATTTTCAATGTTTTCAATAATTTTTAAGGGAAATTCCTAAGTCAAAGTCAGAAACTACCTATCGGGTACAGTTTTTAAACTGACCAGTTTACAAAATTATATTAAAAAATACTGCAGGGACATGATATTGTCTACACCTCATCTGATGGACAACTGTTTTTAAGTAAGAAATCTTACTACTATCAGGTTCTGTGAATATCATAAAACATACAGAAAAACCCCCATGCTTTAAACCCATTTAGGCTGGTTTTAACAACTCACTAACTATATTCTTCTTTGTAAATACATACAAACAGTGTTTGCTGAAGATCAAACAGTAACCTAATATATATTTCCACAAAAGGCCAACCTGATGGGATTAGAGGTTCTGGAAGCTTCCTAAAGAATGACTTCAGCAGGCTACTGATGACATTGATATCCAGCAGTTTCTCATTGTCAATGTTGACACTGTCAATGCCTCTGTTGAACTCTTCTGTCAAGGCATTGACGGCTGCAGAGTTTCCAGGCACACGATAAACACCCACCACTTCTAAGCCTCGTGCCTCCACAATACGTGTGCACAGCTCCACAATGAGAGGAACATACTGGAAAGCACAGATTAAGAATTCAATTCACTGAAATGGAAAATATATTGCAATGCCTGACACATGTCGTTAATGAGCTCTCTGTGCATTCTGTTTTCCAGTTTGATTTGAAAAGCATGTAATTTCTAACAGTTTAGTTATATGATTTAGACTTGCATCTAGACCTGCTTTCAAGAGGAAGACCAAGAGAAATGATACTGGACAGTCTGACGGGATGATGTGAGAGGAGATCACCAACTGAGATGATGGCCTGCATAAAGGATTGTGTACTCTGGAGAAGCATAATAGCCAACGCCAGTCGGCACGGCACCTGATGATGATGATGATGATGAGACATGCTTTCACATTAATGAGTTAACTGCAAACTGCTTAGATGTTATATATGAAAAGCAGTAATCTAATCTATTTCAAAACACCTACTCATACAAAGACTTAAGAGGGCTCCTAAGACTTCTCTTTATGACCACAGAAATAATATGGAAATCTGAACTATGAATACATAAAATGGTATTTACACTTACAGAACCTGGACTTCTGAAGAAAAATCTATTACTATTACTTTACACTAGCAAGGTTTTGGATATATTTCACAAAACAAATATTTGCTTTACCTCATTGTGAGGTGACGGAAAGCAGTCTTCTAAGGGCACGCCAAACTGAAACTTGTCTGTATCTACATCTGGTTCTGTCAGTGACAGAGCACTAGAGTCCTCACTGTGTTTTTTCAGACTTTTCATCATTGGTATACGATCCATCCAGCCTTTTCTGAGGCTCTCCTCTGCAAGAAAGAATGCTGCAATTACAGAATCTACTATATTCTCTTTGTGACTTATGTGTCACATAATCATGATTAAGACTATGGCAAAACTGGTACTAGTGGAATGCAGGTAGATGTAAGCAGGCCTCCAAGAAAAATTGTGTAAAGTGGTGCAGATATCTCTCCACCAACAACCCTGCTTACTCTAATGATTAACCATTCTGTTTTCATCCACCATGGGGCCTCAATGAAGCTCTCTGGCCCCTATCTGAAGACAAAGGACGCCCTCTCGGTCCTATTGTGATGCATCAGCTGGAATCCCCATTCAATGAGCCTGGACATGTGTGCATGGTCTGTGTTAGACAAAACACTGAAACAACTGACATTATGACTACATACCTTTTCCTTTTCTGCAGCATTGGACTTCTTTCTTTTCATGCTGGGAGATGATGCCAGTTTGGATTTAAAGGAAAGAGCTGAGAGTTTCTTGCTCTTGTGACCCATCTGTGGTGACATCTTGCTGCTTGGTATAATGTTGATCTCTATAGGAGATGGCATCTGTTTCTCCTTCTCAGATGCTGTTATCTCTTCCTGTGGACACCACAACAATAGTTACATCTGACAGCAGGACATAAAGCTGTTGTGTGAGCTATGATTTCATGTCACCTTAAATGCCAGATATTGTCATTTATCAGTTTAACAGCCCCACAGAATCATGAAATGACAAAGAAAAATCTTGCTGGTGGTGAAAGATTGCTTGAAAATAAAAAAAAAGCCTTTGTGAATTTGACACACCAGAAACTTTAAATAGGGCCATCATAACAGCATTACAGGTCATGGCCAGAGCAATGCACTGGGGTCCCTACCTATTCATTCATAGGAATAAACATGGTCACCTGGCCTAGGTTTTTACAACTTTTTACATTTTTTAAAAACTCTACTGCCCAACATTCAGTTTGGTTCTATGTACAGTTTAATGTTGTTCTTGTTTGGTGTACCTGCAAGGTCATTTCTGCAGCTTTAGTCCCTTTCTTAAAATTGTTTTATGGGTGAATTCAACAGACAATCAATACCAATCAGCTGGTGATAAATCCTTATAGGCTGCCCACGTGTTAAGAGTCCTCTTCAACAATTACAAGCCCTCTAAGCTCCACTCCCTTCTCACTGTTCACATAGTTCAGAACCTCCTTTACAGCATCATATTACAACCCCTCTACCCTAACTATAATCATCTATTTCACCTTCTCCTGGCTAAGTTAACAATGTACCACTCTCTCTACCCTCCATGGTTTCCCCACCCACCACCCCCAGTTACGACCCACCGACCACACATTACAGATCTCCATTTAAACAGTCTCTACGCCCTACCATGCTCATTTCTGACACACAGCGTCGAACATGCCACATCTTACAGTTACAGCTAAGTGCTCTACTCGTTATTCATTAATTTTTTTTAATTTAATGTTTTTTTTTAATAGCATTCATGTGAATCTATATTTTATCTCTCTCTCTATTTCTTTGTCCTGTATGTTTTTGTATGATTAAGGCTCACGCCAAAACGTCACAACTTTGTAATCGTTAAGTAATAAAGCTGCTCATACTTTTTTTCTTAGTTTATACATTATGGTATCACAGCTTTAGTGCAGTGGTTCGTGTATAGTTGCATACTTCTACACTAATTACTGTGTGTGACTCAAGGCTGCATTTTTCACCCCACTCAAACTGACCATTTATTTAACCCATACTAAGAAGAGTTACACTGACAATATCTGAATCATGGGGCCCCTGCCCACTGTGCTCATGGAAAAAAAGTTCAAAGCAAATTTAAATGGACAATTTAACTGCTGCTATTTTAGTTTCCTAATGACTGGCTTTTAAAAGACCCCACATTTTAAAGCAAACTCAATAAGTAGAGACTGTGTGGGGATGAAGAGCTAGAATAGCAGAAAAATCCCTACATCTGCAAAATGAAAAAAACTGGGGTGAAGCAAAACAAGGAAAGGATAAGCTCCCTCGGCTGGTAGAAGCAATGAACATAGAATCAGTACATGACAGGGGCAATTAGCATATACATCTTAAGATTTGTTACTAGGGCAGGCATCAGAACGGATGTGGGAATGAGCTGACTGCAGTGATCTTAATATCATGAACAAGTTGAGACTCTGGCAATTAATTAATCACCAATTTCTCCATTGGAAAAAAAAAACCAGCTTGATAGCAGCAAAAGTGACTGAATCAGAGGAAAGTGACTGGATCAGAGGAAAGTGACTGGATCAGAGGAAAGTGACTGGATCAGAGGAAAGTGATTGAATCAGAGGAAAGTGATTGAATCAGAGGAAAGTGACTGGATCATTTCTTTTTTGACATATTTTATTATGTGAGATTTTCTTGTTAATCTGCCACATGCATACAACAGACTAACGTCTTTTTTTCCATATTACCTTTTTGGAATTCACAATGTATATGTGGCATGAGTACATTATTTATATGAACATATGGAAAATGTGCATTCACATTTAATTTCTTAAAAAACACTCTCAGAGAAGTTACAACATGTCACACACTAATTAAAAAAAAACACACACACACAAACCATCCAACACAGAAAAGATGATCAAAATTCTTTGGACATTTTTGCAGAGAATGATATGAGAATGGAACAGTCAGTGGAAAACTCAAGGCCACTGAAAACAAAGAAGTAAGAATTAAAAAAAAGGAGAAGGGTAAGCAAAATGAACACATATCATGAAAAAAGGAACGATAGATTATCCAATTAAAGAGATACTAAGGCCAGTGTGAAATGAGGACATTTTATTTCCCTCATCTTTTGGGCATGGTGATAAATGCCCATGAGAAAATAATGAAATACAGCACTACCAGATTTAAATGACAGATGATGTAGCTGATAAGATGTGCAATACTGTCTGTCCCTTCACCAAATGTGTCCATGACAGTGAATATGCTGGCAAAACTAGCAAACATTCAAGGACATAGTGAAATCAAATTATTTATTAATGGCTCACACAACATGTACATGTAGGGAATGGAGTGAAAGAGGTTTTAAAAAAACACCTCCACCCCCACACAGAAATTATATATATATATATATATATATATATCTAGAGAGAGAGAGAGAGAAAGAGAGAGAGAGAGAGAGAGCACCAAAACTATCACAAAAAGTATCTACTATCAAGTCAATTCCCCCCCTCTTAAGTAATCTTTACATACATCATTAACATAATAAGCAACAGTGAACTAAGATACCACATTCTCACAAAACTCAACACACAGAAGTATTAAAAAACATACTGATAGACATTATAAACCATTACAACTTTAGAGAGCTTTAAAAAAAAAACTGACAATAAAATAAAGTTCCCATTTTTTTTGTTGATAAATATACATATTTTTTTATATCTGCCATAAAACTAAGTAAATGAATTGTGCCAAGTACTCCACTAGCCTCCCATTTTAGGAACCCCTAGTGTAACATTAAAAAACTCACCATCTTCTCTGCTTTCATTGGTTCATTAATAGACTTGATTCCCTGTATCCAGCACATTAGAGTGCCTCTATCCTCAGCCTGAAACAAGTACTCACACTCGTTATGTGTGGACATGCGGAAGACATTCTTCTTTTTCTTGGCATAATCACGGGCGAACTCCACCATGCATAATTTGAGGGGGATATGCTGGTCCTCAAAGTTGCTGCCCTGCGGGGATTTAACATAGAGTTCTTTAACATTTACACAGCTTATTAAGTGGCTATAAGGCTTCTGAACACTATAACTAATGGGATGTATAAAGTAGGAAAAATGTAGGAACAGCTTTATTACTTAATGACTACAAAGTTGTGACGTTTCAGTGTGCGAGCCTTAACCATACAAAAACATACAGGACGAAGAAATAGAGAGAGGAGACAAAGTATAGATTCACATGAATAATATTTTTTAAAAAATAATAAAAAAATTAAACGGAGTACTTAGCTATAAAATGTAAGATGTGGCTTGTTCGGCAAACATTTTTTTTACATGTTTAACCATTTATTCTGTGTACAGTGGGTCAACATTTAAATGCTCAATAGCCTTTTACAAGAGCAAAAATGATGGCTCTTATGTGACAAGAGCTAACAACAATCTTACTTTTCATTCACTATCTACTAGGAGGATCAATCAATCAAGTGCCGTGCCGCCTGGTGTAAGTGATCATTTCTCTCCATAATTCACTTTCTTTAGACTTGATTATGAGATCTGCCGGTGACTTTCTTCCTAGCCACACTACACCCCATCCAGTTACTTCTCTCTCTGTCTTCCTCTGTCTCTTCTTCTCTCAATTCTTCCAGTTGCCACAATGTGTTGCAATCTTCCTCTTATCAGAAAATGTCCTACAAATCTCACTTGTCTGCCTCTGATCTTTGCTGTAATTTGCCTTTTAACTCTAGTCTCTCTTAAGACTTCGTTGGTTCTCTTAGCTGTCCATAGTATCTTCAACATCCTTCTTATGAACCACATTTCCATGGCCTCCATTTCTTGCTGTACTCTCTTATTCATGGACCATAATTCACATCCATAAAATAAAATAGGCTCAATGTAACATTTAAGTACTTGGAATCTTGTTTCCATTGATATGGATCTGCTGCACAAGATGTGTCTCATTGTCTGGAATGTTGACTTGGCCTGAGCATGTCTGCTTTTTATTTCACTGTGACATTTCCTGTCAGGTGTTATAATTGTTCCTAAGTACTTGAATCTATCAATTTGTTTCAGTTCTGTGCCATCGATAGTAATGCTACATTTTGGTGGTATTCTTTTCTTTGAGATGACCATCACTTCAGTCTTCTTTTTATTCATGCTGAGATCTTTACTTTTACTTTCACAAACCACGACATCCAGAAGAGCCTGTAGCTCCCCTTCACTTTTAGCAATCAGAACTGTGCCGTCTGCATATCTTAAGTTGTTACGGTTGTACCCGTCAATTGATATTCCTGGCAAGCTCTCTATATTTCTCATTATGTTTTGCTGTACAAGAAGAAGAGGTCAGGAGATAGAAAACATCCTTGTCTCACTCCTAATTTTATGTCTTGGAATGCTCCTATTTGGTTCTCAATCTGATTCAGTCTTCATTGCTGCTGATTGCTGCCAGTATATGTTTTTGATGAGGTTCAGATCTTTCCCATCTATGTTGATGTCTTCCAGCATTCTTATAATTTCTGTGTGTCTCACCTTATCAAATGCTTTACAGTAGTCTATGAAACATAAGTATTGGTCCGTCTTTACTTCTATTGATCTTTCCATCAATCTTCTCAATATATATATATATGGCATTACTTGTGCCTTTTCCTTCGACGAAGCCACACTGTTCTTCAGCAATTTCTGACTCTTCTCGTGACAATACGAAGCAGGATTTTGGTAACATGGCTCTTAAGACTAATGGTTCAATGGTCTTCACATTCAACTGCACCTTGTTTCTTTGGTAGGGCAATGAACACTGATTGCAAAAGGTCTGATGGGACATAGTTACTTTTATAGATGTCATTCAGCAATATGGTAATTATTTCTATGCTAAGCTCTCCTAATGCTTCCAATTCTTCCTTGGTGGTTTTATCTGTTCCTGGTGCTTTGTTGTTTTTCATGTGTTTGATGGCTTCTTCCACTTCTGCTTTTAATATGGGAGGCCCTTCATTATTATTTCGTATATCTATTTCGCTTCTATTGTCTTCATAGAGTTCTCTAATGTATTTGCACCATTGTGCCATTATTTCATCTCTGTCCATTAATGTATGCCCCGCCTTTGACTTCAGGCAACCAGTCTTGTGGTATGCCCTTTTGTTTGTTAACTCCTTTATTTGTTTGTACTTATCTCTTGTGTTTCCATTATTGTGTGTCTCTATTTCATTACATTTCTTATTTAGCCACTCTTCTTTAGCTTTATTGCATTTGTGTCTAATTTCTTTAATTATTTTGTCATATTCATCTTTATCTTCCTTAAGACTTCTTCTCTGATCCATTAGTTGCAAAATTTCTTCTGTCATCCACCCTTGTTTAGCGCGTCATTTATTTGGAGGTAGGATTTCAATAGATGTTTCATTGTTCATCAACTGTTTCAATATTCTCTACAGCATTATACCTATTATGTACTATGGTCCTATATTATTCTTGTATTGCCTTATCTTTCTGTAACAGGTCTCTATCTAATTCTTTGTTTTTAGCTGCTACCTTTAACCTCTTTAGCCTGATTCTTACTTTTACTACAACTGGGATGTGGTCACTGTTGCAGTCTGTGCTTGTTCCTGTTTTCACAGATATTAATGAGTTCCTGAATCTTCTGTTGATCATAATGTAATCTGTCTGGTTACATCTCTCCTTTTGTATTTCTGATACTTAGTCCATACTTGTCAGTAGTTTAACTGTCTTGTTCAGTCCCTACCTTCACGTTTAAATCACTCAGCACTAAGAGGATATAGGCAATTATTCCACTTTATCACAAAGGATGGGGAATACATATAGAAATATTTTATCATGATCTTGTGCTATGCTCACTGGTGAATAGGAGCTATATTTCTCCACTTCTCTCCTGGTACAAGACAAACATATACTGTTCTCTCCCAGGCCTTGTAAACCTCAGCCTGTCTTTTCATCTTACATCTTTATTCTTCTGTTCCACATCTTTATTCTTCTGTTCCACATCTTTATTCTTCTGATCTACATCTTTATTCTTCTGTTCTACATCTTTATTTTTCTGTTCCACATCTTTATTCTTCTGTTCCACATCTTTAGTCTTCTGTTCTCAGACTGTTTATGGCTCTGTTTCATCAAATATTTTAGCAACAAAAACGACATTTAAACTCAGCTTGACATGAGCTGCTTAATTCTTTCCACTCGCGAGAGCCCCATAAGGATCTTTGCGGTTTAGCAATGGCACTCTCAAGAGCCCTATGTGACACCGGAGTTTCTTTCGTTGAAAACATGATGTTACTTTTCATTTAACCAGTTAGAACTCTTCTGGATTCAAAGTTAAGCTAGTGTTTTAAGCATGGGGGATAAAGACGACATTTTTTGATAGGCGGTAAAATTCAAGTTTATTTCAAGACTGAGTAGTAGAATGGTCACACCGACCGACTAGATCTAGCTTACTATATGTGTTTCTAGTAGCTGTAGATCTGTTAGATTTATTGGATGTCACAAAAATCCATAAATATTGATTTTTCCGTGTTGAAATTTGAATGACTATGTATTCTATATTGGATTATGACACAGCTAAAGTAAGTATAAAGTAGATTTTATTGTTCAGCCCTAAAATTTTTTTAGCACCAAAAATCGTTCCATCGTTTCACACCAGTTTTTTTTCTTTTCTTTGTTTTTTTTATGACAAATAACTTCATTTATGGAATCTTCATTCATTTCCACTTATTTTAATGTGTGATACACACGTGTTGATCATGGAATTAATTTGGTACAATAACTTTTACACAGGGACCCCTTCTCCAAAATGTCCGCGCCGTAAGAAACTAAGGAACATTTTGGAAGTAACGCGGGTGGAAAGAGTTAAACAATTTTAAAAAACATAAAATTAAAGAAATAAAATATCCACAGTCACATGGTTTTGTTCTGTAACTGTAAGTTTGTCATTTTAAACTGCCATGCAACATTTTCTGGCAAAGTATTGCTGTCATGAAGTTTGACAACAAAATATATTTGTGTATTTGGTGTTGTCTGGTAGGCTAAGTTAAATTTTACTGTTCATCTGCTGAGTTTTATCTGCTTACACAGACTTATTCTTGCCGTTATGTGATTCTAAATACTGCTGTGTCCAACTAATTCTCCTACAACCTTCCTCCAAACTACAGCTTAGTAGTGAATGTAGTTTCATCCTGAATGCTTGTTTTGAATGAAATAATATAAACAAACCACAAAACTGATGCATAAATAATATAAATAAACCACAAAACAGATGCATAACTCTCACTGTCTGCTTAAAGTTGAGTGATTGTCATAAACTTCAAATTCTCCTATTGGTTTAATGTCATGGTCTCTGTTTTTTTTTTGGACTGATTTAAGCTAAATGATTAAAATTGCTGTGCAAAAGTTTCAGATTTTCATGTCATTTCTTGAACTACTGCTTTTAAAATTTAAAAAAAAAAAAAAAAGGTGTTCAGAAAGAGAAATCAAGAATTGCACATTTAGAAAGAAAAACCTTCAACAGTTGTAAAAACAAGAATTACATTAAAAACTCACAAAAAATCTATAAAAAGTTTCTATAAACTTACAGAACCACTTTCTTTGTCTCGAGTCAGAAAAAGCTCCGTTGGGCGCAAAATGGCATAAACTGGCTTCCAGCTGCGATCACTACACTTCTAAATAATGAAAAAAAAATTTTAATGAATCAAATCTGTTGAAAAAGGCATTGTAACTTACATATAATCAGTTCATTCATGTACATATGGCTAACCATATTAGTTCACTTCTAGATGTAACTAAATGAAATAAAATTAGCCAAGTCTTGCATCTTTTGTTGGTCTAATCCAGTGGTTCTCAATCTTTTTCACGTTGCAGACTCTTGAAGCCAACAATAACTTGCCATGGCATCCACTACACTCCCCTGCCACTTGCTTTAAGTCAAAAATCTTCCCACATTTCTAGTATTTTACATAATCTACACTTTCTTTACAGATCTCCACATGACTCTTTGCAGATTCTAGTTTGGGATCAAATTCATTAGTGGATAGTGTCAAAAAAGAACATATAAGTCCAGTCTTGTATGTTACCAGACCACTCTTGTATGCTGCAAAACCATCACAGTCCTGTCTACTCCTATATATTGTCAAACTATATTAGTCTAATCCACTCAGTTGTGCTGTTAAACCATGTTGATTTAACTCAGTCTTATAATATTATCTATACTGGTTTGTCCATGTTGACTCTCATATACTGCCAAGCCATGATTGTGAATATTTTAATTACCATTCAAGTTTAGTTCAGTGATATACATTAACAAACATTAGTGTAAGCTAACCTCTTGCATATTTTGTAAGTTAAACCAAATCATTCTGTATGTTTGCTTAACCATATAGCTTACTCCAAATTGTATATTGTTACATCATTTTTTATTTAGTCTACATCCGTAACTATCGAGCTAAAGCAGACAACAAAAGATCTATCATCAATACCAAAATAACTATACAACACCACAGATTCCTTACTTTTCCTTCAATAACAGAAATTTTGCAAGATAATGGACCCTTTCGAATGATTTCAACTGGTTCTTCAAAGTCAGTAGGCTTCATTTCAACCCCTTCTGTGATACTCGGGACCTGAAATCACACAGGTGGAAGCAGTTATTAAACAGTAAATTTGTCAAATGTGTAAATTATTATGCAAGACTGTCTTTATTAAAGTCTGACATACTCTGCTTCTGCCTTCAGCTCATATTTTCAGCAGTCTAGACAAGCAGATGGATTGCATTCAAGAAACCTCTTGTCGGCAGTTCTTCATGTGTGCCACACACGTATAATCTTTACTGGGGCCAGATCTGGGCTTTTAAGTCTGTGCAGAATTCAGGTTTGTAGTATATATTCTTGGGTGTGAAGACTGTAGCAGCATGTGGACAATAGGGTTTGGACAGCCTTCTGTTTATGAAGATTGGCTTGTAGTCTGTACTGCACTGTTTGGAGCTTGATTTTGATTACACATCATGGCCTCCATACAGTTTTCAACAAATGCCACATTCAATTAAATGTTTATAACTGAGTAAAAGTCATCAGTATGCTTCAGATGATGTGTCATCTGACTGGTTTAATGTTATAACCGCTTGCTTTTGTAAATTTAACAGATAAATATATGCATTCTAGTGAATGCAAAATGCCATTAATAACAATCATATCATGAAAATATGTCCTAGATGTGGAACATGCTGGAAGTCACATACAAGAATTGTAAGAAAAATTGTCACATCAGAAATGTGGTGTTTAAAGACAGAAACAAAGACTTAAATGCAGATACCCAAACATGCACAAATTACAAAAAAAAAAAAAAAATGATGGTGGTTTTATGATAGTTAATTTGTTTCTTCTTTTGATTAGATCTCAACTTCATCAGCCAGTAGTTTATAACTGTTCTTCATCTAGCAAAAGTTTATGATTGCTCATCATCAACCAACAGTTTATAATTATTACTATTTTTTTTGTAACATAAAGGTATGAGAACTGCTAGTTTGCTAAATATTTAATCAAATTACAGGTAAAAAAAAAAAAAGAAGATATTTACCATCTCTCCAAAAAACTTGTTGAGTTTAACTGAGCTCTGGTGCCTGATTGATGTGCCAGAGTTCCTTTTGGATCAAACAAAAAAAAGAGAACAGCTACTTAACAAATGTTTACACACAGTTGTTTACATTATGGGCATTACTGTTATCATACATGAGTAACATCCTTCACAAAAACAAACAAAAAACACACATATAAACAAATATCTCCAAAACAAACACACACTCACACATGAATGCATACAGATAAAGAGAGAGACAGAGAGAGAGAGAGAGAGAAAGCTCACTCTGAAAATCACTCTTTAAATCTGGCAATATTTGGATAGAGATATAATTTATTTGACCCAATCATTTGCCAACATGACAGCTCTGTGAATACCAATACAAACTAGATTGCTTAGACAAAACAATGCACTATGTGAAGCAAATAAAGAATCTGAAAAAACATTTGTTTTACTACTACATCAATGAAAACAAAAAATGTTATATCTTATTATTTTTAGTCAACCTCCTACAATTTCTTTCAAACACTCTAGGTACAAAAACTTCCAGAATATTCACAACCAGCAAACTTACTGAGACCTCGGTTCTGCAGTAACTGGAGGTGGCAAGAAAGTCTGTTCTAGTGGGACCATGTTTGTGCGGTCTCTGGCAGTTGCCATCAGATAGGATGTCCGTCTGTGGAGCTTGCTTGCTTGTTCTTCCAATGTTTCTGGACATGTCATAGAAAAAAATAAGTAAGTAAACTGTAAGTTTCTCTGCCAGTTTAAATATAAAAGAAGTCATAAAGGAAAACATTGTTCTTAAGACACAAGTAACACACTTTAAAATCATACCAGATATTCATTAATAATAAAAAAAAAAAATCAGCTTTTTCCTTTAGGACTGAACCAGTGGTTCCCAACCTTTTTTTGAACACACCCCTGAATCACCAATGGTATGTGACCCATTCATTCATTCATTCATTTGCATGTCCCTTGTGGAACTTTGCCTCCCAAACAGCACTCCTGTAGGCCTCTCAGTTGTGAGCAAGATGGTCTGCTGCTGCTGCGTCCATTTGCAGATCGTCAACGATTTCTTGCAGCCATTTTCGTTTTGGTCTTCCTCTTTTTCTTTTCCCCATTACGTATCCTTCCAATATGGTCTTCTCTAAATTATCATGACATTTAATGTGTCCAAAATATTTAAGTTTTCTCTCTTTAATCCTCTTTACTAGCCAGCCTTCCATCAAGAAGATATAAATATTGAAATTCAACAAAAATTATACACCTTCTTGAAAACATATCTTGGACCCCCAATCCTAATTTGGGTCACGACCCGATTCAGGAATCACTAATCTAAACTCAAATTAATATTCATGTCATACTCACGGAACAGAGCATTTATAAACTGTGAATGCCATTGCACTGAATGGTCTCAGATCTGAATGTTTATCATTTTCAAAGTACAAGGGGCAATTGATAAGAAAAGTCTCAACTGTATAAAATAAGATCTGACAACATAAAATAATAAAACTGGTATCAAAATGAAGCAAATTCAGTTCTCTTACACAATGCAAACTTATTCAACATAGTCCCAATTTAAAGGTACATATTTTTCCAACCGCGATATCCATTGTCTCATTTTGTTCATGAAGAAAGTTTCTGATTGGTATCTGGCAAATGGATGCATGGAGACTGCTGTAAACTGACAATTTTGAGCAACAAAAGAAAGATAGGCTGTAAATAAGCATCTGTGGAGAATTTATTGATATGTCTTTCAGTAAAGTTGTTAGGCCAGTAAAGTTGTTAGGCTTTCACGTACTGTTTTGACTGAGAGTGGCAGAATTGACAATGATGCAGTTTCTTTGGACTGAAGTAATTTGGTTGACCTAGCTGTAAAAATGGGTACCTGACCAGTTTTGTGGAAAACTGCCTAACAAAAACAAACAAAAAACAGAACAATTCCGCTTATACGGTGAGGCACATTGAATTACACTGAACTGTCAGTGGTTGAGGGGAAATAGGATTTTATGGGAATCTCAGTCGCATGAATACAGGAGTTGTATAATAAAAAAAAAATACAAATAAATTACTGCCTTGAAAGACAACTGAAAATCAAACAACAAAGCAGCAACTGTGGACATACATACAGAAAACTGTCAAGCAATGAATTACTGTCTTGACAAACAGAAACCAGGTAACTATGAAGAACTCATACAGAAGCTTCAGTAACTGTGTTCATGAAAGAATGTTCTCCTGCTATCTCTATCAAGTTACACTACTACCTACCTTGCAATTTTTTTCTCACAGTCACATTAACATCCATTGCTCCTGTATAACCTGGCTCAGCAGAATCTTGGCTGTCATGACACACTTCTGAATGTCCAAACATCACAGAACTGTCACTGGCTGACATCACTGTAAAGTATTTGGCATTAAACATCTGAATGCAGATACAACATGAAAGCTTAACCTTAATCATACTGTGAACTGCATCTATCTAGCTTTGTTGTCTGCTTTGGGGATTCCAAATATATGCTATTACATAACATTAATAAAGGTCTCTGGTCATTTCCTGGCAAAAACATAATACCTTTCTTTATCACAAATCCTTTTATGTGGTTCTGTGATGTTCATTTTGTGCTAACAGAGTCAACTACTCCTAGTATCCTATCAGTAACCTTTATGTTTTCAATTACATGATATCTTTTTCTGTTTGTTACCATGAAGCTCAACAAAGCTGAGCTTAAAGGCATCACTTGCATGCGCTGTGAAATGCAAAAATCTGTGATATGTAAAAAGCCATGATAGTCTTCCACCATCATTACCACAATCATCTCTGGGCAAAGAGATCAGATTCACAGCAATCAGAACACTAAGAAGAACTTACCTAGTACACTTTATTTAGTATTTTTCAGTAATTACCAAATTTAACTCAAATCCTTTCACTTCAGTTTTTACAAATGACAAAAGAAAAATGACATAAAAATGCTGAGTTTTAAATGAAGAAATGACAATGGTATTAACTACTGATCCATAAGAAATTTTTCACAGTGAATATAATATTTTTTAAAAATTGAAAAGAAAGGAAAAGAAATTATATTTGTATTTTTATTACCACCAGATCTAGGCCCTGCAGGTTTGCAGAAAGTAAAATAATACTCAGAACTGGTCTAAACCAAACAGTGCTGACTTATATTGGACTGCTTGAATTTATTATTTTGATCCACTTAATATATTTTATATTTGTTTCATTCCTCTATAATAGTGTTTACTGTCCACAAGGCAAGGCTGATGCATTTTGCAAGCACAGGCCTTTGGGTTGGTGTGCAGTATGGAGTGATAGGAAAAAACAATTCAGACTGACATCTTGTGAGAAAAGAACTGTCAAGATCTTCATATAAATAGGCTATGAAATTTCGAACTAACCTGATGAAGCTACACTAGGAAGATGTGCATTTCCACTGGACATGGAGTTTAGACTGTGCATGGAGCCTAATAAAATGAATATGTAAGTTACTGTCTGCCCGAGAGCTGACTGTCAATACATAAATAGTGGAACCTATCTCAGATAGGTGCACACAGGAAGATGTTGGGCAGAAAAAAAATAGACATGGAAGACAACGGAAAAAATAGATACAGAAGACAAAATCTGAGACAAAGATAAAAAGATGTTATGTAAGCTGACTGATGCCACATTAGCTCTCCAGCAGGTCTTTGGCTTCACTTTTAGGAAGGAAGGAAAAAAAAAAAACTATATACATCAGATGCAGAAATGTCATTCAAAATAATAATGTGGCATCCATGGGACACAACATAATAAAGCTTGCAAAGACCTCACTAAATTGGTGACTTATAAATTAAATGCCAATAAATAAAGTAGATTTTAACATACTGCCAATTTTGGTTGAATTTATATTCTAGTCCATCAATTTAATTATTTTACTTCAAAACTTATAAATAGAGAGCTCACACATGAATGGTTATATTTAAATATTAAATTAAGCTTAATAGAAAAGTTCACTGTATTCTATACTCAAACAAGCCCTTTTTTTAAAACATATCATACATGGGTATAGTTTTCTATGATTTATAAAAAAAAAAGCATTCATACATTCTGAGTCAAACTATGTAAAGCTTCCACTTACTTCGCGGAACTGGAGCATTCACTGCAGAAAGGTATGATGGCTTGCGTGCTGGTCTTGTTATCTGCAAGCTAGATGATTCTTGATCACCTGTGCTACAGACAGAGAACACACCACTGTCTGACACACCAGAGACTCCATCAACTGCATCCTGCATGTCAAAGCTACCACCATAGCTCCTTATCCACACGCCAGAATCTGCAAGGCCTCCAGTGCTACTGTCACTACCGGCAACACCACCACCATTACTGCTGTCTGTACTACAGCTGTCATGTGATGTCACCTGGAAACACTCATCTTTTGATGTTCTGAATGGTGTGCTTTTACCCTGACTTTGCCCGCTTTCTACCATGATGTGCCTGCTCATGCCTTCTCCAGGCAGCATAGAGATGGTTGTTGAGGGAGAGCTGGCACTGCCTGGTGATACAAAAATTCTGATGGGAACTGTGTCCCGATAATTTCCTCCAACACTATAAGGCTTGTTCAAGTTTTCTCCCGAAGAATATCTTTCTGAAGATACAGGACTTCCTGAAGTATATCTTTCTGAAGACAGTTGAGGACTTCCTGAATCATATCTTTCTGCAGAGATCTTTTTCACCTATATGATAAATAGTTAAACATTCTCTGTACTCAAATTCATATAATCACGCACTGAAATGAATAAAGCAAAGAAGCAAAATCAAAAGCAAAAGCAGCAAAAAAAAGTATTTTCACATCAAGAAAATATTGCTGCTTGAGATAATTTTAAAAAGTGGTGAACCAAGCTTAGTATTACCAAACTGCCATATACAAATTCTAATAGTCTAAAGAGAAAACCAGTAGAGTTTATACACAATGAAAGTACTAATGAAGTTAGATAAAGGCAATTGTGTGTACATACTAAAATTGTGCCTTAGAATTGTTTATTTTTATTTAAAGAAAGGCACACAAAAAAAAAACTTTCAAATCTTTTTAGATCTGCTTGAAAGTTAATACTTTCACTGTCATTGACAAGTTATGATGTCCCAGTACCTCACTTCTGTATCAGTGACACAAACATGGTTGAACATCACGTAGTTTGTTCTACGGTGACATGGGCAGGTCATAATATTCACTGTTTTTATTTGTCTCTGCTAAGGCAATTAAACTAATTCTCCCATGAGTGAAAACATATTTATGATTCTCCATGAGGTTACTGCATGTACAAAGTTTTGTAGCAGTAAAAAGGATACACATAAATGAATAATTGCTTATTTTTAACTTTTTATTCATATGCATCTGACGTTCAAAGTCGATTCCTCAATATATTCAGGTCCCGGGTAAATTACTCTCATATATGTGTGGAAGAGTGGAGACAGCTTCAAGCTACACTCTCCAACCACTGTCTTAGTTTGTTTTACACTTTCTCCCTTTTCTACAGAGTTAAATCTGCATTATTTCTCTTTTCATAATCTCCTCTCCAGATTTACACAATGAAACAACACTGCCTTTTAGAACTTATGGCCATGTAAGCAGAAATGAAAATCTTATGTCAATTTCATGAGCAATAATGAAAAATTTGACAAAAGTTTACTGCTGTACCACTTCGTGCTGTATGAAATAAACAAATATAATATTAAATTTATGCTAAATGAAAAAGAAAACTAAAATGACTCCTAATGATGGAGCAGGGATCACTGAAACAAACAACACCTTGAATATGCTCATTAACAGACTACAGATCTTCAGGACTCATCTATGACAGAACTAGACTGCCTATAATAACTCACAGTCATATATTTCTGCAAGCGAGAAGACTATCACAGATAAGTCTGCACCAGCAAAAACAAAAGCTGATGAAGGCTCTACTGTATCTCTATACTTTGCTCCTGGTACTCTGGTGTTTTAGAGATCTCTGGGTTCATGAGTTTTAATTTTTTTTTTTCCTCCTGCTACCTGATGATTTACTGCTGGGATAAAACAACGTGGGCAACTGAGTGAGATCATGGTGGGGTTTGTCACAAAACCTGCCTCTCACAGTCATTTCTGGTAGTAAGGAAATTCTCTGTAGCTCAATAAAACTTGTTTCCTGAATGCCAAGGTCTTTAACCTCTGTATTTTCTGCAAGAACATGAAGTTCAAAGTTCTGGATTCTGCAAATAAATCTATAACATAGGGAAGATGATACTAAAGAAGAGAAATAACAGCCTTAATTTACTGTCTGAAATACAGCAATGTAAAGTAAATGACTGCACTGACTTTGTTTTGTTGATAATACAAGAATGTTACTGAAAGCTCCCCCTCACAGCAGCTGCTATTTATATTTAAAGACAATAATATCATGCAGGTTTTTACCTTCACAGTGGGCTGGGCTGTTTCTGTAATCTGAGCTGAGTAACCAGTTGAAGGCTGCTCCACAAGCTCAACAGGGCTATCAAAACCAGGTGGGTCCCTGTCTGGTGACTGTTCAAAACTGGCTTTCCGTATAGCCACGCTGGAAAACTTTGGCTGAGTCCTAATCTTCTCAATCTCTGTTTTATAACGATTGGGCCCACCATTTCCTGGTGGAGGAGTGTTTTCATGTTTACCAGACTCAAACTGGTATTTACGTTGAGAAACGATTGGCTTCCCAATGGATTTTTGGATCTCTATGTGAGTTGCTGTTGGGGAGCGTGTAAGAGCAAATGTTGTGCCATATCTCTGGCGTACTGGCACACAACTAGACTCTGTGACCTTGGGTAACTGCTGCATTTGTTGCTCACATGGAATTCGCAAAACAAACGTCCTTGAGCCTATTGTGGGATTTGACTGCTCTGAGTAATGGACACTTTGACTGCTGCCACCAACTTCCAATCTTTTGCTTGTACTCTCCATGCTTCTCTGTTGCCTGTTCCCAGAGTACACTGGGATGTACTGACGAGACCAGGTGTTGTCAGATGAATGTTCATGACCTGCTTTTGTATAATTTGATGACTGTCTTAATGACTGACCACTGTTGCTGCTTTCTGAAGGTGAGAGAGTTGAGACAGTCTGGGACCGTGATATAATGTATGCTGGACGGTTTTCAACTGAGTAACGCTCATAAGAAGAGTGTCTTGGATAGTAGCGCTGTCTGAAGTCACTTGCAGCTTTGTCAGATGAATAGCGGATGAAGAATTCTTTTGATTTTGCTGAAGATGAAAGTGCTGAGAACTCCTCCATAGATGTCTTTCTGTAACTAGATCCAGATGGTCTCTGGTTTACTTCAAATGTCTGAGATTTTGTTATCCAAGGCTGCTCTGCAGAATCTTCTGAACCTCTATCCAGATTCTCTGTACTGATGTTACAACTACCATTACTGCTGCTGCCTGTCATTGTTCCAGACGACTTTGGGGGGAAGTAAAGGCCAAAAGAGTATTTGGATTTGCTTGGGATATTGCATGTAATGTTGGAAGCCATGTTGGATCCTTGGTCCTGCATGGAATGAAAGGAAACAATAAATAACTAACTCAAAATTTCTACTAAAGAAAACTGAAGACAAGTATAGATTTTTCCATATTTCCCATAATTCAAGCTATTTTATAATTTCATAACAAGAAATATTTTATAATGGGATATTTATCTATCAGTACTGAACCTCAGAGGTTTTTAGATAAAATATCCCACTATAATTTATTTCTTGTTATGAAATTATAAAATACCTCGAACTGTGGGAAATATGGAAAAATTTATATTTGATTCAGCCACATCACTCTGTAATTAAATATCTGGTTAATATCTTTAACCATGATATTATACCATTAAAATGCTGCTATAGTATTAAGGTGTCACATTATGTCAAGAGAAAAGTTTACACATTATGTCAAGTGAAAAGTTTAATGAATGTTATATTTATGAATAGCTGTGCATATTTATGTAAATTTTAAAAAAGCAAACAATTATGACTTCAGCAATAGAATATACAGAAGCAATAATAATGAAAGCACTCCTTTTTTTTTAACATTAGTGGCTGTTTTAATGGAATGGGTACAGAGCCATTTTGGATTTCAATCACACAAAGTACCTCAGACTTAGACCCTGGCTGCTGCTGTGAGAGGTAGTCTGTGACTGTAAGTGCCTGGTTCAGGCGGTTGTCATTTATCAAAGGCTCAGCCCGGTGACACTCCAGGTCATAAGAAAAATCTTCCAGCCTGAAATATGAAAGAATCAATGGAAACACGAACTCCTGCAGACGTTACAGATCCAATGACTGACACTTATTCTTGTACCTGATCATGCAAGTGTCAGGAGAAGTGAAAGAGCAGATAAACTGAGTGACT
Source organism: Achatina immaculata (assembly GCA_009760885.1). NCBI lineage: Eukaryota > Metazoa > Mollusca > Gastropoda > Stylommatophora > Achatinidae > Lissachatina > Lissachatina immaculata. The sequence continues at coordinate 109,216,706 of CM019691.1, read as the reverse complement.
CAGCTCTCATGGAGGAAGGGCAAGTAATGGATTGAGCAGACATCATCAGAGCAATAAGAGAAGCTAGTTGAACAAAGGACTTCACTGGCAACTGTGAATGAGCACCATCATCAAAAATGAAGGTTGGGGGGGGGGGGGGTGAAACTTGGGGTGGCGAGACTTGAATGATTCACCAAGAGCTCTAGACCACTGGTTAACCATCAAAAATTGAACTAATATTTAAAAAACATTTTCACTTTGATGTTTAATCTATCTGCTCATCCTTATGAAGTAAATGACTGATCTTAGTTTTGTTAATAAAAGTTATGCCTTATCACCATTGCCGTCCTTTCTGGTAATAACAACAATAGAAGTGTTTTTAAGTAATATTTGTTAAACATTCTCTTATCAAAGATTCTGAGTTATATTCTGTGCAGATAATTGACTTATGCTCATTTTTCTTCGTAGTTCTTATCTTTAAAAAAAATTTTTTTTAAAAAGCCTGTAATTCATTTAGTGCCTGTGAGTGGCAAAATGTTAAAGCTTTTAGTATTCACAGGCTCAGCTTCTACACATCACATGACTGCTCTCAAGTTTTAGGAACATGCCTGATCTCAGGTTTTAGAAATTGTATGTATGATATTAGGTTTTCGAAATCATATGTATGATCTCAGGTTTTATAAATTATATGTATGATCTCAGGTTTTAGAAAGGATAAGCCTGATCTCAGGTTTTACAAATGATATGACTGACCTTGGATTTTAGAAATGATATGTCTGCTCTAGAATTTTTGAAATGATATAAGTGGTTTCAGATTTTAGAAATGACATGACTGATCTCAGGTTTTAGAAATGATAGCCCATGTTCAACTTAACTGTTGCTGTTCTCTAACACAGCTGCTTAGTATACTTTCTTCTGAAGCTAGGCTGACTGAAGTACCAGGAAGCAGTGTATCTACACTTCACTCCCCTTGTGTGGAAAGATTTCAACAGCTTCTAACAAGTTCACTAGCTCCAACAAACACACCTTACCTATATTCAGCTCTGTGCAGACCCTTTTGGCTCTGTGGGTAAGAGTGACGAATTTCTTTGTGGCTGTGTGGCAGGTTTTCATTTGAATTAAAGCTAAAGTTCTCATCTGTAGTTCTGTGTGCTAGGTCACTTGAGCTGAAAAAAAAAAAGTTTGCAATTAGCTTGTATCATATGAAGCTTTAATTTGGTAGGCAGATTTGTACTTGTACGAACTCCCTGTAACTGTGAGGTGTTGTTCTTTGCAGCCGATGCTGTAGAGATGTTGAAGCACAGCATCATATTGGTGTGGGAGCGGGTTATGGCAGCTACTTTTTCAGTCCCAGAGTACAGCTAAAAAGCAAAATATATAAAGTAGGAAAAAACAGAGAAAAAGCTTTATTATTTAACGACTACACAGTTGTAACATTTTGGCGCGAGCCTTTATCAAACAAAAACAAACAGGACGAAGATTCAGAGAGAGGAGACAAAGTACAGATTCATATAAATTTTATGTTAACGAAATAATAAAAAATGAAAAAAATTAATGAAAAATTGTAAACGACTTATCTTAGTTCTTGGAACAGTGCAGAATTACAATCACAATCAGAATTACAATCAGCTAAAAAGCAGAGGGTGTGCAATACTTCTTTAGCAGACTCCACCACCATGGGGACAATGGCGATCCCTGGCCCATTAGCCAGGCTAGGCCTGTTAATTGGGGTACCACGGAAGGGTGGGACAGGGTCTTGGTCAGCTATGGTTCACTAATCCTGATGCTGGCATATCAGCTATGGGTCGCTGATTGCCTCATCAGGTGTCTTCACCCCTGGTATGTAGACAAAGATAATAGCATTTTTTTTTTACTTGTAGATGACTTGTAGAACCTTATAAGTGAATAAAACTGTTCACATTAATATGCTACTGGACTCTTACTGTATATGTGTGACTCTACAGCATCAGGTCAGAGTACTGGAACCATGAGGTAACAGCTTTATGGACAAAAGGGTAACATTTTTTAAAAAGACAGATGGACAGAATGAACACCACAATGAGCAGACCTATTGCAGCTTGCCTTTTTTTTTGAGGAGACAGTATATAATGAAAAGAAAACAAACTGTTCAGATGCACCATGAAGGCAAGATGCTGAGCAAACTAGAGATTCACTACAGCCAATTTCCACTTTTAAGATAGCATCATCATCATCAGGTGCCGTGCTGACTGGCATTGGCTATTATGCTTCTCCAGAGTACCTGATCCTTCATGCAGGCCATCAGTTCAGTTGGTGATCTCCTCTAACACCATCCCATCAGACTGTCCAGTATGATTTCTCTTGGTCTTCCTCTTGATCTTCTTCCTTCTATTTTTCTGTTGTTATAATATTTTCAATGCCCCCTCTTCTCACTGCATGTCCTATGAAAGTACATTGTCTCTCTCTTATCTTTTTGACAAGGTTTTTTGTCTCTCCAGCTCTTCTCATACATTCTTCATTAGTTATTTTTGCTGTCCAGGGGATTCGCAACATTTTTCTAATAAACCACATTTCTGCTGCTTCCAATGATTTTTGTGCAGACTTGCCTATTGTCCAAGATTCACTTCCATATAACAAGATAGGTTGCATTTTAGGACTTGTTTTCTAACATTCATTGATAAAGATGTGTTAGCTAATATATTTCTCATTCTCTGAAATGCAGTCTTTTAAGATAGCACAAGGTGAAAAATGAATGTGACCAAAGGCTCTCCATCCACTCTTAACACAGCAGATATTCAATATTTCTATCACAAGCTACAATACAGGATCATGAGAAACAAAAATAAAGCTATTACAGAGTAAGAAGCATTCTACCATGTAGTAAGAAGAATAAAAATCATCCCATTTCTCCCTACACAAAGAAACAACAAAAAAACAATTGATTAATATATATATATATATATTCACCATTAATGTGTAATATTAATATTAGGACTGGCACTCTGAGACCTATAGAAAATAAAAGTTTTAGCCTTCATTGCTTTTTCTGAGCATTGCCAACCTGTAGTAGCTGTTCACACCTGGTTGCCTCAAACTGTCTGATATGTGGGGGGAATGTCCTGAGTGCATATAAGCCCTTGCTTGAGACTGATAGGCCTGTAATTAAAAAAGCATGCACTGTACTTAATAAGTGGACAAAATACATAACACCACAATAACAACCCTTCTCTCACTTCTTCCTGTCAATCATCAAAAACAATAGAAAATGAGAGAAAACTGAGCTCTAAAGCCAGGGAGCAAAACTTTGAGTAGTTCCTTTCTTGAGAACAACCATATCTTTCAAACTGCTCAGATTCATTAACAATTTTCTAAACTTTATTTGATGAATGTCTCACTGGACACAACAGAAACCAGTCTTCAAAACACTCCTTTTTGAATGAAAAAATAAGAGAACTCAAAAATCTGTCCTATGCACACACTCTATACAATTATTTTTTTTCTTTTTAGCATTTAGTTTACAGCATAAGTTTTTAATTGAAAAGAAAAAAGTTCATACCTACACAGGGAATGACTGATTTGTATAAAGTGTTGCATTAACAAGAGAATGGAGAAAATAATCAATAAAGACATATACTATGAAACGGTTTATGGACTGTCAATCCTAAATATAAATATTAAAAGTAAACTGTTCCTCTTTGATGTTTTTTCTAATCTCCTACAATCTGCTTATTTTTTTCACCCTCGATATCTTTCAATATCATAACACAGAACTTCAAATCCTTTTCATTCACCTCATATCACACCACACAACCACCCTGCTGAGCTACTGAGTTTACTCATGCAATCTTTGACATTAGTCTCATGCTCAGATAAATCTCATGTAGGATGAAGGTTCAGATAAGCCTCATGTGGGATGAAGGTTAAGATAAGTCTCATGAAGGATGAAGGTTCAGATATGCATGATGTAGGATGAAGATTCAGATATGTCTCATGAAGATTCAGATATGCATCATGTAGGATGAAGATTCAGATATGCATCATGTAGGATGAAGATTCAGATATGTCTCATGTAGGATGAAGATTCAGATAAGCATTATGTAGGATGAAGATTCAGATATGTCTCATGTAGGATGAAGATTCAGATATGCATCATGTAGGATGAAGATATGCATTATGTAGGATGAAGATTCAGATATGTCTCATGTAGGATGAAGATTCAGATATGTCTCATGTAGGATGGAGATTCAGACATGTCTCATGTAGGATGAAGATTCAGACATGTCTTATGTAGGATGAAGATTCAGATATGCATCATGTAGGATGAAGATTCAGATATGTCTCATGTAGGATGAAGATTCAGACATGTCTCATGTAGGATGAAGATTCAGACATGTCTCATGTAGGATGAAGATTCAGATATGTCTCATGTAGGATGAAGATTCAGATATGTCTTATGTAGGATGAAGATTCAGATATGTCTCATGTAGGATGAAGATTCAGATATGTCTCATGTAGGATGAAGATTCAGACATGTCTCATGTAGGATGAAGATTCAGACATGTCTCATGTAGGATGAAGATTCAGATATGTCTCATGTAGGATGAAGATTCAGATATGTCTCATGTAGGATGAAGATTCAGATATGTCTCATGTAGGATGAAGATTCAGATATGTCTCATGTAGGATGAAGATTCAGATATGTCTCATGTAGGATGAAGATTCAGATATGTCTTATGTAGGATGAAGATTCAGATATGTCTCATGTAGGATGAAGATTCAGATATGTCTCATGTAGGATGAAGATTCAGACATGTCTCATGTAGGATGAAGATTCAGACATGTCTCATGTAGGATGAAGATTCAGATATGTCTCATGTAGGATGAAGATTCAGATATGTCTCATGTAGGATGAAGATTCAGATATGTCTCATGTAGGATGAAGATTCAGATATGTCTCATGTAGGATGAAGATTCAGATATGTCTCATGTAGGATGAAGATTCAGATATGTCTCATGTAGGATGAAGATTCAGATATGCATCATGTAAGATGATGGTTCAGAACATCAGAGGGCTTCTGTCTTTATTTGATAGTGTAGTTGTTGAGAAAGGATGTCTGACTCCATGGAGAAACTTGAAATAAAATTCACTGTTCACCTGACACTATGGGGGCATCTACACAACAGCAACTTTCACAGATAACAGCTGCAGCTTACTCACTGATCTAGTTACTCTTCCATGATAGTAACACAGGATGCTTACCATCTGTAGGATGTCTTCATCTCTGGGAACTACAAGAAGTCTGAGTGTATCTCTGCTGAAACAGAAAATGAAACTAAGATTACTACACAACTCCAAATAAAACAATGCATTTTTCTTGTTAAATAGTTTGTAAATTAGCCCTCATTAAAATAAAAAATTCTTTTCGTTCCATCATGACACATGTTTTGGAAGACAATGTTTATGTGTATGCAATCAACAGCACTGTTACAATATCATGTGCTGTACCTGTTAGGGCAGATCTAGTTTCCTGTTGCACTCAGTTCACAATGTTTTCCTTCTGAACTACTTTTCATGTTCACCCTTACTCACTCTGCTGATATACCTATTATCTCTCTCCATTGTGAACTGAGATACCTATGTGATCTGATACTTCTGCACATACAGCTCAATATATATAAATGGCAGGTGAAACCAGCACATAATATGATAGGGACATCATTTGGAAGATTAGTTCATCTGGATAATTTTTTTTTTTTTTAAAGTTTATAACATTTTGTTTAATTTAACTTACTTTACCCCAGTGATTTTTAAGATAGACCTGATTGTTGCCTGAGTGAAACTGTTTAAAACTTAGATAATGACAGAGACACTTCTACTTTTTGACACACAGCCTTTGGAAAAGATGCTCTGAGCCAAGCCATGTTTTTTTTTTTAAACAAAAGTTATAAGGAAAAGAAACTCCAACATAAATATACTATATTTACAAACCAACTTCCCACATTCTGCATGCCATAGCATTTTGTATATCAGAAGCAACCATACACACAATATTTTTATAAACAGTGCAAGTCAACGTATAGATATAAAACTTTATCACACAGCACTTGATCTTGTACATAAAAATAGATTTTACTATCAGATGCCTCCAGGACATATTCAAGTGAGTGGGTCATAAGAGTTATCAATGATTCATGTTTTACACATGTGAAGGCTTGAAGATAACAAGTCTTTGTCTTGCTCTGTCCTAACTTGTCAGCTCAGTTCAATTTAAGAATGATAAAATTCTGTGACTTTCATACAAGACAGTCAGCCAGTCAGCCATTTGTCTGTGCCTTGCGGAACTTTGCCCCCCTAGTAGCTCTCCTGTTGGCCTCACTGGCTTGAGGTCTTTTCTATTAGTCTAATGTTGGAAAATCTTTATGAATGTATATACATTTATCCTTTAATAGTCTTTTTTTTTCTTCTTAAAATTTATTGCTTATTTTTACTTCTTCACTTGGTTAAGCCATTGGTACTAAAATGCATGTACATTTTCTCAAAGTAGTTATTTGACTTTGCAATATAATTCACATTACTAAATGTTTTCTTCTTTTCATATATTCAATTAATTTTTCTAAAGTAATAAATGATAATCAGAAACAACTACTGTATCACAGTCGTCTGCTCTGTCACAGTGCATCTAACCAAACTGCTTCCTATCCATCTCCTGATCCTGCTCTCCTTAACTCTACTTTTGTGACAATCTAACCCAGTGGTCTTTAAACTGGGGCTACATGGGAGCATTTTTGGGGTCCACAGACCAACTCAATTTAAAAAAAAAACAAATTTAGCATCATCTGGGTTCTACTTATTGCTTTATTTTTAATGAGAGGTCCATGGCTGTTTTTAGGCTGGAGAGGGGTACATGGCTGTTTTTAGGCTGGAGAGGGGTACATAGTCAACAAAAGGTAAAGAACCTGCTCTAACCTTTCCCTCCAGTAGGTTTTTTAAATATGCCGCCATCTTCTTTTTGATGCAGAAGCACTGTATTTATGATGTCCTCTTTGATGACTATGACTCACTCGCTCTCTCTCTCTCTCTCCCATGTACATACACACATAACATGCACTCACACACGTGTGAGAGTGTTTAAATATTCTAATACAAGAATACAAATCTATACCCTTGGTTGATGGTAGCAAGAACATCCCAATATGTCTTGCCAGAAATGGAATCTCCGTTGACAGCAAGGATTCTATCCCCAACTTTCAGCCCTGCAAAATGGGCTGGACCTTCTTGTTGGACACTCTTCACAAAAACTGTTTCCTGGGGCCCTAAGTTCAGCTCTCCTGTTGGATAAAGATTAATCTCATAAGCAGGACATAAGAAGCAGGAAAAAATAACATAATTGATGCTTTTACACTAAATCAATTAATCAATAAATAATTCTCCATAATTATTCTCTTCTTCATCATCTTTCCTCTTTTATGTTCAAGTGCAGTGCTGGATCATGTTAAATCTCAAGCACTGTTTCTATAACAAAGTTCACAGTCCATCTCTTCCCTGATTCTGGAAGTGGCCCATGGCTTCTACATTAGATCCAGACTCCCTAGTTTAGAAGTTGTGTAGATCTGTGAGTGCTGGAACACTCTTGTAGTGTGTGTACTGGAATCTGAACTCCAGGCCTGCAAAACATTATAACTTCAGGCAGTTTTTAATCTGAAATGCTTTCCTTGTATAAACACAACATATGACCAAAATAAAAAAAAAACTGGTCTGTAAGCTGTATAAACAAAATAGCTCTATAAATAACAGATTAAATGGCTCCCCAACCCATTTGTGTTGTCAACAGTTTCTAAATACTCTATTTCGGCTGCTACTGCTACTGCTGCTTTCCTCCTACTGCATCTGCCTGCTACTATAACTCTCACTGCTGCTATGACTAGTGCAAGTAACTATTTTGCAACCACATCTGCTGATACTGCTACTACTACTGGCATTGCTCATGATGAAACTATTACAGCTGTTCATGACGCTGCTACTACAACTGCTGAAACTAGTATTATTGTAACTACTGTGACTGATGCTACCGCAATTACTAAGGTAAAAAAAAAACACTGACTGTTAGTGTAGCTGCACTTTCTGGTGCTGCTTCTATTACTAATGCAGCTGATGCTACTATTGTTGCTGCTGCTGATGACTTCTACTACAATTACTACTGCTGCTGATGCTGTTATATCTACTAATGTGAGAAAATTACCACTTCTACTAATATGAAAAAAAAGTAAACGCAAATTACAACTAATACAAACTCCCTGTTGTTTCACAACGAAGTGTCTTTAAATGTTTGTGATTTCTAATTTATCTTATCTGCTTCCCTGTTGTAAATCAATAAATGCTGCCTTTATAACTGAAACGCATATGATATCCACACAAAAAACCCCCCAACTGATATGAACTACTGAACTATAGGCATACCTTCATCGAGACAGTACACACGATCGTCCTGAAAAAGATAACAATGAAATAATGAAAAAAATGTCACGTGTGAAATATGACAATTGTGTGTGCCTTTTTTTTCATTACAATCATGTATGTAAACATTCAAATAAAACCATAACAGCCTTTTTTTTTAAGAATAAAATATTTCACTTTATTATATGCATCAGTCCAATACAATAAACTTCTTCATAAGAATATTGTGTACTGCTTTCAACAGGAAAAAAAGCATATAATTCTTGTGCAGCATTCCTTTCATGCTTCAAAATTGTCTGCATATTTTGTGTATGAAAACCCTGGGAGCAAAGATGACTCTGCAAAAGAACTGTGCAGCGATCTGAACTTGGCCAGGCTGTGTTCCGGGCCAAGACACTAACTTACTACTTTATGCTGCTCTTTGAAACACGATGTTGTGACTTACTAAGTACGGGCCGAGGGGCAACGCCTGTTTTCTGTATGGTGGTGAGTATAGCAGTATTCGTGTAAAATTGGTTGGCTTGATAGTAAGGGCATTATTATGGGTTTTTCTTTTTGAATTTTCTCGTGCTGAAATCCTTCGAGAAGGTCACGTGGGCTGCAAAACCCGTGACAGGGAATTGTGGGGGCAAGGTTGAGTGCGTGGAGTCAGTTTTTGGTTTGAACGTGTAACTATGTAGACGTTTTTTTTTTGGAGCTGTGTGATGTCTTTGGGGAACATATGAACGATATAACTGTACTGCAGCTGTAAGTATGAATGGACTGGCCACATGGCAGGGATAACCAGCCGGCAGTCAGATTTAATGTTATTTTCATCAACATTATCATCCTTCCATCAATAAATGTTCCAAGTCACCGTTACCCAGGATTTACTTGACTATCTGTGCCAGTTGTCGTCAACGTGAGGTTTTTAAGAGCCTGGATGAGAAGTGTGTCTGGAACAGTGTTTAACTAATCCAGCAAGTGAGAGTTGGAATTCTGTGTATAACTAGTCCAGTAACCTCAACTCTCGAAGATCAAGATGAAAGTCTACCTTGTTATTCACATGCGTAACGTGATCACTTCACTACGATACGGCCTGAGTAAACCCTATTAACACACTGTACACACCAACAGTACAGACAGAAAGAACAAGACTAGGAAAATGTTGTTATATGAGTATGATGAGACTGCAGCAAATGAAGGACAAAATCTCCCAAATGGTGCCAGTGTCTGTTCAGAATGAGGTACACAAGGAAGATATTTGATGTGTCCTCTTACAGGGCTGGAGTCTGACCAGAATTAGATAATCCGTGGGACAGCGTCACAACTGTTCCAGTACTGTGGTAGAGTCTGTTCAGAATGCATTCTGACATTCGAGGGACAATTTTCAGGAAATTCTACACGGTGGTGGAGTGTATCCATAAGCTGGAATCAACCCGAAGGATTCAAGCAAAAACCAATCCATCCTATCCAATGCTTTTGCTTGGAGATATCCACAATACTGGCTGCAAAAATATGAAGTCCGGTCTCAGAATGTGATCTTACAGTGACAACACACCTATACAAATGAGTGTCTATAAAACATTTTGATTCAGTAAAATATAATCAGTGTTATGCCCAGCTTAGAGCATACTCAATAAATTATATAGTTTCCAGCATTAATAAATCCCTCGTTTGAAAAAAGATGCCATATTTTAAGCCGGCCAACTCTCCTACCCTGTTATATTCTACTGTTTTCTCAGTCTGGTAGCTTATCCTTGTCCAACACACACAAATATATTCGTGTATGAGAAGGAACAGGCTTCTAAACAGTGAATCCGCTGGTCCGTTCAGAAAATAACTGTTGATTACTGTCTTCCCAACACAACATTTCATAGCTACGTGGACAGTCTTTACACATGAAGCATAACAAAGGGGTTGACGGCAAGTCTTTTGTTATCACATTCTCCAGCAATGTCCGCATGCCTTTTTAATACCGTTCAGACAGTGTTAACTTACTCTGCTACCACGAAAAAACTCGGATGATAATATCAACATTAATCAACACTCCTGTCAATAAAGTATGAAATGTAATAAAACTAAGATTTATATTATGAGCATGAAAAATTGTAACGCAGCTCTATGGGTACATTTCTGATCTATATCGTCACTCTCCAGTCTCTTCACTGTATCTGACAAGAGTGCTTACACTGTTAGCTTTTAGTGCAACAGTAATGTTAGACTTTACGAATAACATGATTGCATAATACTTTACTGCATAATGTCGAAAAAATGTCCAGTATCTCATTATTTTTGTACTGTTACACATGAAGTTACTACCTGTGTGGCCAAACAATTACGCATTCGTACTCAGATGGATGCCCCCCCCCCCCCAGTTTCTAAAAACAGGAAAGAAAAGCTATCTATAACAGAATTTTAAGTTTCTAAAGCACCTGGAAAGAATCTGTATGACACATTTACCACCATCCCATCCTTATCTACCTTCGTCCATTGTAAAACTATAACTCAGAAACACGACGTTTAAAATTCGCACCAAAACTGCTCCAGGTTTAATACTGCCATTAAAACAATTCCAAGTTCATATCTTGCGTTAAAACACCCCTATGCATATAGCTCCTGCTAAAAAAAACTTCAAATGTACACCTAGCACTGCTCTGTAAGTTCATTTAAAAATAATAAATAAATAAAAGTAAGAATCTTCCACTACCTCTAATGCTTAAAGGACCCAAAATAGGATCCTTCGTTTAACGACGGTGCCCGTAAACTAACCACGTACCCATAGTTAACATGCTAGTGTTAGGGTTGGTGAATCACAGCTGACATGCTGGTGTCAAGGCTGGCGAACCATAACTGACATGCTAGAGTCAGGGATGGTGAACCCACATCTGACATGCTGGCGTCAGGGTTGAAGAACCACATCTGACATGCTGGCGTCAGGGTTGAAGAACCATATTTGACATGTTGGCGTCAGGGTTGAAGAACCACAGCTGACATGCTAGATCCAAGGGTGGCGAACCACAGCTAACATGCAATCATCAGGATTGGCAATCATAGCCGACATGCTAGAGTCAGAGTTGGTGAACCATAGCTAACATGCCAGCGTCTGGTTTGGGGAACCATATCTGACCAAGACTCTATCCCACATCTCCGTTGGTACCCCCTGAAACAGGCTTAGTTTGGACTAATGAGGCAGGGATCGTCACAGTAATTGTGGTGGAGTCTGCTAAAGAAGCACTGCACATTCCATGCTTGGTAGCTCCACTCATGGACTACAAAAATTAGCCGCCCTAACATATTAAAAAAAGCCGACTCAGGGACTACAAAAATTAGCCGCCCTAACACATTCAAAAGGCCGACTCAGGGACTACAAAAATTAGCCGCCCTAACATTTTCAAAAAGCGGACCAGAATGCTACGTCTCAACATCCCCACCGCTTCGGCTACAAAGAACTTCAAGATCGAAGTTCCAGGGAGAAAATTAAAAACTCAAAACTAAAGAAACTCAACGTACATAACTCGTCGCAGGAAACTTGGGGTGGACAAGTATACACCGAGAAGTTTCAGGTATATATATTTCAAGCTTAAACACTCAAAAGTTTATAATTTGCACTAAGAAACTCTCAAGAGCGTAACTTTGCACAAAAAAAACTCCATATTTGTAACTCATTATATTAGATATTAGTGACCACATAACTACTAAACTTTTCATAAAAAAAACATGTTAAAAAATCAACGCTAACAAACTTCAAACTTTCGTCACGTGATATCACAGCTTACAGCTCCTAACAACTTACGTTTCAATAAATAAACCCTTACGTAGACGAAGTGCCGCATCAGAAATCTGACAATTTCACTCGGCAGCAGAACTTGTTTAAGACCAACGTCTACATTCACAACAGTAACGACTCGGGAGATTACACGGGGAAAGAATTCCTTCTCTTCGCCTACTTCACGAATACATGGCTCAAGTCGTGGTAATACCGCATCCTAGGCTGAAGATAAAGAACCACCGAGAAGATACCCCGTGGAACTTCTCTGCCTACATCAAACAAAGCACTCACGCGGCCGGGGCAAAGGGCTGTTAAGTTACTGACAATTATCTACATACCGCCAGATAAACACATCTGCTTCATGCGGTCCTGGACTCAGTTATTACTGGCCCCAAATTCAAGCTGTATCAACGTGGCCTCAAACACGTTCGGTAAATATCCGCGCCAAAAAACATTTTCGAGCGCCCCAGACTACTGTTTTGGCCAAGAGCAGTCTACCAACCTGGCTCAGTGTTACTTCGTGAAGTCGGGCTTGTCTTTTTCTCGTGTGTATCTCCACATACAACCACACAGCTGAATCGGCGTTTACGCCTGCAGGCTGATGCGGACCTGATATCTTGAATATATAAGCTTTTTCATAAACATGTTCATTATAAAATATCACGCACTGACAGCGAGTTAAGCCAAGTCTCCACGGCTCTGCGGGCAATGCCCTTCTAGAATATTATAATCACTTTTGTGAAATAATGTCACTCCCCCTTTCATTATAAAAGCGCTCACGACACTGACAGCCTACCAGGTTGGTCTTTTTTAAAAAATATAAATGGAAAAAATAAGAAAAAGAAGGAAGTCACATGAAGCAGACTGGAGATTCTCTACTTAGTCTCAAATGTATGCACAAAGTCTACCCTTCCTCACCCGCTTGCAAATAAACGAAGCTAGAAACAAGCAACGCCGCTCAGAAGTGTCTAATATCATTGTCAGAGTGTACTGGAAAGAAAACCACAAGTTCTGGCCACTGTGTCCTGTAAAGTTTTGCCGTACCTGCTTTAAAGTTTGAACTTGCATGTAAATATATTCTCAAAAAAAAAAAAAAACCAAACAAGTAAACAAACAAATAAAAAAGAAAAAAAGCGCAAAAGTAAATCAAATCACCGAGTATAATTTACAGTTCTCATAGAAAAATATTAAAATCCAAAGAAATCAGGAGAACAAACTCATATAACGATATTATATTTTTTATTCAACATTATTACCTAATAGATACAGAACTTATAAAGAAATCATGTTTACTAGATTTAGATGCCAGGCAGCAGCTTTTTTTTAAAGTGATGTTTAACTCTGAGTTAAATGAAATATAATTTCTTGCATCAGTACAGTAACAATCAGGCCGAGTTTTCACTGATTCAGTTCTAAAACGGTGCACAGTTTAAGAAAATAGCATCCCACTCAGATGACGGCAGATGGGCGTTTAGTTCATTATAAATCCTCGCAGCTTGCAGAAGGTGAAAATATTCGAGCCAGCCACTACTCAAATGTAGAGGCAGCTTCTCTGACAATCATAAAATAACCGCATTTGGACAATGACTACCTGGCTTAGTTTTAAAAATGCCAGAAAACAACGGAATACGCTTTTTACCAATTAGATACAAAGACTTCATTATCTGCGGTACACAGCACGCACACGCGATCGCAAAAACCAAGTACCACAGGATGACCATGGAAAAAAGTCGTGTGCAAAAAAATACAAAATAATAATAAAAAAAAAAGAATACATCAAATGCCAAAAGAATTGTTAAATGTTATGGTCTGCTACACTCAGTTGTCCTTACACTCTACGGGGTGGCATTCATATGTGAATAAAGTCGAATGCTTCATTTATGAGAACGGTAACATATTATCTACATTCAAAGGAACCATGTAATTGTATTGCCAACTCGAGAATGGCCTTGTTTGTTTGTTTGTTTGTTTGTTTGTTTGTTTGTTTGTTTGTTTGCGTGCGTGTGCGCAAAGTAGAGAGAACTGAGAAGTGGATGGTACAGAGAAAGACAGAGAAAGAGAGGAGGAAGGATAGAGAGAGGAGGAGGAGGGTTATAGAAGTAGGAAGGATAATGAGAGAAGTAGGATGGACGGTGTGAGAAACAGAAGTGAGATCAGAGACAGGAATTGGCGAGATAAAAGAAGTGCGAGGGATAGAGAGAGAGGTGAGACAGATAGAGAGAAGTGGACGGGATAAAGAGAAAGAGAGAAAAGTGGACGGGATAAAGAGAAAGAGAAAAAAGTTGGAGAGACAGAGTCTGAAATAGAGACAAAAGTAAGAGAGAGAGAGAAAGAGAGAGAGAGAGAGAGAGGTGGGACGACTAGAGTGAGAAGCTCGAGAGGAAGTTTGAGGGACATAGATAGATGGAGAGAGAGAGGAGAGGGATAGAAAGAGGTGGGGTGAAAGGATGAAGAGACAGAAGTGAGAGGGATAGAAAGAGAAGTGGAAGGCATAGAGACTGACGTGAGAGGCATAGAGAATGAAGTGGGAGGAAGAGAAAGAGGGTGAGAAGGAAAGAGAAGCGGGAAGATTAGAAAGAGAAGTGAGATAACGAAAGAATTGGGAAGAATAAGAAGAAAAGCGGAAGGAATGGAGAGAGAGAGAGAAATAAACAGACAAAAGCGGAGGAGATAGAGAGAGAGAGAAGCAGGAGTGATGGAGAGAGAAGCCCGAGGGACAGAGAGAGAGAGAGAAAAGTGGGATGGATTGAGAAAGAGAAATGGAAGAAGGAGAGAGAGACGTGGGAGAGATAGAGAGAAGTGGGAGAGATAAAGAGAGAAGTGAAAGAGATGGAAGGAATAAAGAAAGAATAGTGAGAGAGAGAGAGGGAGGGAGGAAGAGAAAGAGTTAGATAATACCGTAATGTTCTGTATCATTACAATATTGATGACGAAGTGTTCTCCGTTGAATTTACTGCAGTCTTTACAGTTATTTTATATGATTGTTAGGTTGATTTTCTCTCACTTCTATTTTAGACTGTGGCTGCGACAAATAAGGCACTTTCATACAGCACTGTTAACACGTTGTGGCCACGACAAATAAAGCACTTTTATACAGCATTGTTAACACGTTGTGGCCACGACAAATAAGGCACTTTTATACAGCATTGTTAACACGTTGTGGTCTCGACGATATTATCTTTCTTCATTGTCACTTTTTAATTTATAAATGCACATTACTACTTCCCTTTGTTCCCTTCAACAGAATGTCATTACACGTGATACTATATGATTCACCACAAGAATGAAATCTTAACGCACATAGTCACTATAAAATTCAGATGGTTCGTTCCTGAATCAAATTATAGTTCATCTGTAATGTTCACCAAACGAAATTCACAAGTATCAAACTGAGGCATCTCCGAAAGCATTTTACACAAAGTTAAAAAAAAATCTGCATTTTTCACGGAGTACTAATAATTAATCATTTTCTAGCTTGAAACACATCTTCTGTCTGTCCTAAAGTACTTTTGGTTCTAAACTGCTTCTCTATCTCCTGGATATCTACTTGCTCTACTTGTCCATCTGTTCTATATGCCACTGCTCTCCTATCTATTCTTCTACTTTTTTCTGTCCTCCGTCTTCTCTGTTTTCCTTTTCAAAATTGCATGCCTGGTTTATATATCAATTGTCCTATAGGACACACCTCTAGATTTTTCTATTGATCAGCTGGTTGACTACATACTGACTGGACTTCGGGGACAAGTCGGTCCACTCTCTTTGGTCATCTTATTGGTCCGCTGGGCTATTCCGGAGTGCAAACTGCGTCCTAAGATTTTCAAATGTGCCTCAGCTGTCAGTAAGTCAGTTGCGTCAAATCCGTCTATTCAATTTTCTGGCATGAGTAAACTCTTTTTATCCAGTATCAGGTCTTTGTGATACCTGTAGGGGATATCTGTTTACACAGTGTCCATCTGTCTGTCTCCATATTGTTGTTTTAACCATTCAGTTTAGTTGTGTCAGCACTATTATAATCTGGGTGTATCTCTTTAATCTGACTTACCTTCAGTGTCATATGTCTAGTATATCTATTTAATTCTGTCGTAATAATACTAATACCGTGGGAGTGTTCCTCTTCCACCGGTTCTCAAGTTTTCCATCGTTTCTTACCTACTTTATACCTATCAATTATAACTATAATAAAAAATGCTAATAGTAATAGTAATAATAACAACTTTAATAATAATAATGATAATAATATCCTAATTTACAAGTCTATAATAATACTACAACAATAGCTTACAAGGCACCATGTCACACACGCAGAGACAGAGAGAGATAGAGAGAGAGAAAGATCGAGAGAGAGATAGAGAGAATGAGTGAGACAGACAGCGAGAGAGACAGAGAGAAAGAGTGAGACAGACAGACAGACAGAATTACCCTGCGGAAAACTAATGATCCACTAACTGTGGGATTTTTTTTCCGCCAGGTTTAATACAACTCGAAAAAATTCTGGCAGAATTTTAGCATTAAAAAAAAAACCAGTTAACGGACGCAGGAGCGAGCAGGTGGTTTCACTTAAGCGTTCATTTACTAATTTACCGCACAAACTGACACTTAAAATAACACTCAAAGCTACAGCCAGAGATCCAGAAACCATCTAGAACTCACTAGTTCCGGCGGATCAGGCACTCACAACGTAGCCTACCCCTCACGTGCAGCACGATTAGTACAGTGTACCGGAAACAGAGCAGAGTAATATTGTGTCAAGGTCGGGTCTCTACCCTCTATTAAGCATCGGTCTTTTTCTTATACAGGTAGTCCTCCATTTTCGATGGGGTTTCGTTCCGTCAGACCCTTCGGAAAGCGAAATGGGCGTAAAGCGAGCTTCGCAGGGAAGAATATACGGCATTTTACTGTCAACAGATAGACATGTTTCAAAGCATAAAAATAAATTAGACTGACCTTATAGCTTGGACACAGACTTTAAAAATAAGTAGTTCTGCATGAAATAAGCAGTGTATATTTGCAAATTTACGACGAAAATTCACTGTCAGAAAGTCGTAAAACCGAATCGTCGTAAAGAGGGAAATCGGAAAGCTTTGACATATACTTCTGTGACGACCTAATCTGACGGACTGCTAAATACGAATCTGTCAGGAAGGAGAAAGAAAAAGTAGATAGAGAGGATCACAATGAAAAAAAAAAGGCCGTGCTTCAGAACAGGGGTTCTTAAGCTTTTTTTACAATTACAGATCCCCTAAGGACTGCCTAATATGTCCCCATATTCCCTTCACCATCATAATCACCAGCCTTATTTGGTACCAGTACACATAGCTCGGTTTTACTCCACACATGGATAGCTAGGAACAGAACAGATGGAAAAAAACTATAATCTAACGACAATTTTTTCAGAGATAAAAATAGTTCAGAGATAGAATCCTACACCTCCATTTGGTTCTCTTGGACCACAAGGGGTAAGGACAACCCTGGTTAAGAATCCTTGCTACAGTTATTGGTTACAAAACTAAGTATGAATGACTTTAATAAACAGATAGGGAAAAAATGGGAGAAAAGTGGCAGGCAAAAAACAAAACCCCAAAAAACTTTCAGTCCTTAAAATTGAGAATCTTAGACCATATCTTAAATCACTGGCATATTTTTTGTTATAGCTTTAAATATGCTATTGGAAACCTGCTCTAAACGTGTTATTAGAAACCTACTCTACATGTGC
Organism: Achatina immaculata; assembly: GCA_009760885.1. NCBI lineage: Eukaryota > Metazoa > Mollusca > Gastropoda > Stylommatophora > Achatinidae > Lissachatina > Lissachatina immaculata. The sequence goes on along the minus strand of CM019691.1, from coordinate 109,198,829 downwards.
TATTAGAAACCTACTCTAAATATGCTATTAGAAACCTGATCTAAATGTGATATTAGAAACCTACTCTAAATGTGCTATTAGAAACCTACTCTAAATATGCTTTCAGAAACCTGTTCTAAATGTGGTATTAGAAATCTGCTCTAAATATGTTATTAGAAATCTGCTATAAATATTCTATTAGAAACCTAACCTAAATGTGTTATTAGAAACATAGCCTACGTTCCTTAATCTGATTACTCTTGTAAGCGGTATTAATTAATAAAAATAATAACTATTTTTTCCCTCTAAACAAGGATCTCATACACTTGTTCTTCCTTTTTTTAAATGGTACACTCATAATTTGTTGAGCTCTTGATTAATCTCAGCAACCCCATGCTGTGGCTTAGTTTGTTCTCCCTAAACGATTTAATAACTCTTAGAATAATTATGCATCTCTTTTTTCCTTGGTATTTGTTGCAGTTCTCTGTGACTGCCTCGTTAAGATTAGGTAAATTTCCTCAGCCTTTCCCTACTAATTCTATGCCACCACATTACTGCATGTTCGGCTAATCTTATATTATCACTTTTCATGGTATGTTTAAACCAATTCCTTTTACCTGTCTCAATCACCTTAGATCAATGGTTCACAAACTTTTAGGGCTGCCATCCCCTTGCCTTCTAGGTCATCTTTAAACCAATTCCTTTTACCTGTCTCGATCACCTTAGATCAATGGTTCACAAACTTTTAGGGCTGCCATCCCCTTGCCTTCTATGCCATCTTTAAACAAATTCCATTTATCTGTCTCGATCACCTTAGATCAGTGATTCGCACAATGTTAGGGCTGCCATCCCCTTGCCTTCTAGGCCACGTCCCTAATGCTCGCTTCCAACACTGTTCCCCCCCCCCCTTCTTCATTTGACTGTCATGCCCTTACCGCTCCCTTTTTCGTCACAATCTCACCCCCATAACTCCCTCCCCTTCAGATTTTCCTACTGCCCTCAGACTCCGGGAATAACTGCTTTAGACAGATCCTCCTAGTGTATTGTAATAACTCTACATTCATTTCTTGGATTAATTCCGTTAGGAATTATAGAAATACTATATTCTTTTAGCTTTCCCAGCAATTTTGTTTTGTTTTGTTTTATTTGATTCTCTTACCTGTTTTACTCATTTCTGTTTTGTTTTTTTTTTGTTCATATTTTTTCTTCATTCACTCTTCAAGAAAGCGATGTTTTGAGCTGTAAGTTAACATCTATGTGTTTCGCGACTTTTACTCAAAACAACACTTCAGTCCACTGCCCGCAAAACTCGTACATAAACATTGCAGTTTTTTTGCACAATGTGTCATTATAACAATAATGGAGAAAAATACTCAGGCAGTGTGACAGCTTTTTATATGAGCGATATGAGAGATGGCTATTCGCACTATGCCAATGTGAAAAAATGGTGTCCTCCACTGACAGAAAAAGTCAAGCAAACATCTCCAGCTTATCACACGACTCACCCTCCCTTCACAATGAAACGATTCAGTGTCAGCGATATCTGATGTTTATCTACAGACTGTCGCTTCATGCAAACCTCCAGAAGTGAACTTCTAACATGGCTAAATAAATAAGTGCAGCACGAATAAACGAAACTGAGTTAAAAACCCAAACACTAGAAGAAAGAAAAATCCGCCATGAACGGTTACATGTGTTTCCTACCCGAAATCTCTTCCCTGTATGATGCTTCAGATGACATGCCCCTCTTTTCGCCTGCACATTACACGAAGCTGATGAAAGTAATCAGTAAGATAAACCAAGAAACGTTAGTGCTTACTACACTGTTCTGTATCGTTGTATTTGACATGGTGCTCATTGCACTGACATGTACTTGACATGGTCCTTACACGCTGATGCCTTACATGGTATCACATACTGGCATGTAAACTATTATCTGACTCAATACACTGTACATTCTCACGTCCATGCGCACGTGGCACTATTCTATGGTCGGGAATTAACATTATCTATTGATTCTTAAACCTCTCCTTCCAGATACAAAGCAGCAGTAGCCTTTAGGCTTTTCCAAATATGGAATGAAACACACCTGAAGCAAGATCTTTGCTAATTTCTATACATTTTGTCCAACATTCCTTTTCCCCCCTTTCTCTGTTAATGTAGTAGCTTCTCTTCGATGCATCTTACGTGGACAGCTCACGATGCATTTCCATATGAAGAGGTCGGAGTTCCATTCCTTCCAACACGCTGGACCTATGCTGAGAACATTTCAAATCTCGTTGAGATATAATGTGTTCCTATAAAGAGTGTCTGAAAAGTATGAAACCAATAAGGTTTATATTATGCACGAAACTTCGCAATCACTCAAACTCAAGTATCTTCACTTACAGAAGAGGGCCTACAAGTGAGGTTTATTCGTGACTGATCCTGTTTCTTTAAACTTGTTCACCAGTTTCCTATTAGGCAGTGCGTTATCTAATTCCTTTCAGGCTGTCTAGCATAAAAGTCGCCCGGCACTTCCTTGTGGGCTCAACTCGGACAATTACAAGGACCTATTGCCACACTTTCATCCATTGTTAATACCATTTTTTCACCTGTACGGAAAAACATATTTACCACACTTTTCTTCGCAAGATGGACATTCAGTGAATGTAGCTGCAAGGATAAGCAGCTCTTCTTGCTATATTTTTTCACCGTTATCTTCATCTCCACTAATATTAAATCATTATTCCTCTACTCTACCTTCACAGCTATGTGATCATCTTCTGATAAAGAACCATTAATGAAACTATCGACTATTTTATGAAAACTGCCGTAATAACTTACGGAACAAACTGTGTTAGTGATGCTACCATTTCACAGTCTTTCAGTAGTAATATTTTACACTTGTTTAAAAAATAGATTTTTCGTCAAAATGGACTCAGCCCTATAAAAATGTAGTATTTACACTGGTGTCTTCAAACGGAAGCAGCAAAGAAAGGCCAGTCACAGGTCAGCCGGCAAACTAATTTCACGCAGGAATGCGTCTCCCGAGAAAATAATCTATTCTGTGTTCCAACTGTAGAGAGACTGCCAAACTTGAAGAAATCTCAGGCGCACGTGAGATGGCTAACTCCACCACATCCCCTACCATTAGCGCCATATCAAAGCTACGCTCACATGCAAAACTCGGCCAGATCTTCACAAGACTGTGAGGGCGTGGAACTCCGGAGAACAGATCAGTCTCGAATATCTAGAATGTCTCAGTCTTCTGAACTATTCCCGTCGAGATCTCTAACCACGTGGTGTTATCTGGTTATTTCTCAGACAAGAAGGGGTAAACAAGAGGCGACCAGGCAGAGGCCAGCAGAAATAAAATCTGGGTTGATGAGCCGTGGAATCTTCATGACATTCTTCACATTCAGCTCACGGCGAGGGCATGGAGAGGGTAAATGAGACGTCTGTGTTTTGCTGTATGTCCATCTACTTGTCGATGGTGAACCTGCGCACTTTATGCAACTCATATGAATCTAAATAAAAACTTTCCACGATTAAAACTAACAGATGAATGCTTGCATGATCCCGTAGCTAGTATAAATGGCAAGATATGGAGAAGTACTGTTGTTTCAGAGTTTGGACTTCTTTCACAAGGTGCTACAATCACTTAAGAAAAGGGGGGGGGGGTAATTGTAATCGAACAGATTGTAACTGAAAAGAGAATATTTTTTAAAATACAAAAGATAAGAAATCCTACTACTGACACTATTTACAAAAGGAATAAAACTCCGTTGACTCAACGTGAAGAAATGAGAGTGACCAGTAAAATTTTAACATGGAGTAAAATGCAACTAGGACTAAAGATTTTAAGGAAAAGATACACACAAACAAACACACACATAACAGCACAGCACAACTGGACATTTCGGTCCACGGTCTTCCTCAAAGTTAAAAAATGAACCACTAGAAATTCTCTTTCTTCTCTCTCTCTCTCTCTCTCCCCCCCCCCCCCAACCCATATTTCTTCTTTCTACTGTACTCATCACATATATTCAAACTTTACTTTATTTTCTTTTTTCCTTTCGCCATAAAAATCTCTACACCTTTTTACATTTTACATCATATACTGCTTTCACTTATCACCTTACAGCTGCTGCCTGCTACAATTTCGCATGAATACAGATAATACTTCCCTGTGGGTACAAACTATAAACAAAACAATGTTTATAACGAACCAACAGTAATGAACAGGCGTGAGCTAAAAAAAAAGTGACAGAAGAAGTACATATAGGAAGAAAATAACGTACACACTGATGTGCACAAACTGGGAAACTGAAAGATCTTCCCATCTGCTGTCAGCATGAGAGACAACGACTCTGCCCAACAGGACAAGTTACAACTGCTCACTCAAAGAAGGAAAGTGATGTAGATGTAATCGCTCACATTCCAGACAGGCCAGTCGCTTTTCTCATCACAGCCAAACAAGATCGGGCGAACATAAGCAGGCATCTATGGGGGTGTATAATGTGAGCGTTATAGTTGCAAACACTAGCACACAGAGTGGTTTATCGTTAAAATATAGGCCAGGGTTAGCCAACTAGGACCCCACTGAACTCTTTTACGTGGCCAGCAATTTTCTACTGCAAATTATACAAATTTAAATGTATTTTAAAACTGTGATTCGTATACAATATTAGGTATGGACATGAGATGACCGTGTGCGCAGTGCACTGTCCTCCCGCGACTAGGTGGCTGCTTGTCCGACTAGGTGGTTGATTGTCAGACTAGCTGCTTGTCCTCATACAGTCTAGGACTCTAGTCACGGTCATTATCTTGTTATTTTTGTTTTCCTCTTACGTACAAAGTGCTTTGTATTTTTCGGGGATAACCATATACATTGTATTCAGAAAGTTGACTATTTACTGCAATGAACTCTTTATTCTTAAAATGAGGTGACAAGCATCGCACTAATACTACTGTTTATGTTGTTATATATGAAGAGACAAGTACAACACAGACATCTCCACTGGGTCTACTGTTCTTGCCTGCATGTAAGATATCTGATCCACAGAAGAAATGAAATCTCTTCCATCCTAACAATTTACATCCAATAATAAATGTTCATTTGTTTTAAACAAACTGGATCGTCTTTTTCACTTTCACTTCTTCTTTGATCTCCCTGTGAATCATGAATCGAACTTGTTTGTCTAGTGGTGCTGAAACAAGGATACCTATTGGCCAGGGAGTTTACTGAAGGGCCTGATCAAGACTCTTCGTAGGCATTTATGAATTCCCCCCCCCCTCCCCAAATTACCATGGGGCTACGAGTTCTATATCGTTAGCCTGGCTGAAGGAATGCAACAGACTGGAAGCGCCATTAAGAGATGAAATTGATCTTGGCCAGTCCTGGTAGACAGACATAAAAGCTACACTTTTCCTCCAGTCCTGATAGACAGACATAACAGCCACACTTTCCTCCAGACATGGTAGACAGACATAAAAACCACACATTCCCTCCAGTCCTGGTAGACAGACATAACAGCCACACTTTCCCTCCAGACATGGTAGACAGACATAAAACCACACTTTCCTCCAGACATGGTAGACAGACATAAAAACCACACATTCCCTCCAGTCCTGATAGACAGACATAACAGCCACACTTTCCCTCCAGACATGGTAGACAGACATAAAACCACACTTTCCTCCAGACATGGTAGACAGACATAAAAACCACACATTCCCTCCAGTCCTGGTAGACAGACATAACAGCCACACTTTCCCTCCAGTTCTGTCATATTTACTCCTTTATTTTCCAACTGAAAATTTAAGTTTTTCATCTGCCTCGTTTATTCCTCCCTTCTCCCACCCCTTCTTGAATAATTTACATCTTTCTTAACGTACGCAAATATCGCTGAGTTGTTTATAAGATTATAAAACCTCATACTGCACTACTCTTAAAATTCAAATAATGATATTTTTTTCTAGTCACTGAACTTAAACAAAAAATCCTACCTCCAATTTACAATACACAAGTCGGTTCGCCAAATAAAACTTTTCACTAAATTAAAAGTATTTCAAAATTTCAATTAACAAAAACATTCTTCCAATTAATTAAAACACTAAAACATCATCGAACCAATAGAAACACTCTAAAACATCCATTAATAAAAACATCGGAAACATTACCTGGTTAATAAAAGCATTCTAAAACATTATCCACTTAATAAAAAACATTCTAAACATCACTGAATTAATAAAAACAATTTTAAAAACATCACTTAATTAATACAGATCTGAATAAGTAATAAAAACCTTCTAAAACGTCACACAATTAATTCAATACGCATCGCCTAACATATTCTTTGAAAGAACAGTTGTCATCCGCTCGATTAACTTTAGAAAGTTAAATAAAGTCGGCGGGGATAATACTGGAATTAACATCTGAAGCAGGTCTGACGAGTGTTTGTTTGAAATACTTTCTCCTGAAAGGTCAGATAAGAGAAAATATAAAATATCAAAACAAAAGCTCTTACAAGTTTTGCTCTAGACGTAAAACCAAGGTAGGTTTCGTTCTGCACCTCGAGTGCAAGAAATGCGTCAAATCGACTTCCGCTGGCTTAAAAAAAAAATGGGGCAGCACTGCTTGATAAGAAATGAAATACACGTGGTGTTTGTTTTTGCTAACTGTTTATTTCTGGTAACATGACATTAACATTCGCCAAGACACCGGATAACCAGCCTTTTCAAGCACAGGATTATGATGTGAACCAAAGGCACAGCAATATCTAAATGAACTGCGCACATGCGGGGTTCCAAAATTAGGCAGCAGGGGAAACAACCGAAATGACCGCAGAGAGAAAAGTACTTAAAAATACCAGATAACCAGCCCTTTTCAGGCATACGATTATTATGTGAAGCAAAGGTTTGCATATGATGCGTCAGTATGAACTGATATGTCTGGCTGTTTCCTGAATGATCGAGCCGCACCGTTAAGATAAAAGTGAGGCGGTGGGATACAGCCGATGACCGGCGTCATGCGATGGGTGTTTTGTCTCATTTGGTACTAAAAATCAGGCAGTATAAATGAATCATGTAGAATTTCTCCCCGCAACTGCAAACAATCTGCTAGATCTAACCATTTTAGGCACGCATAAATGAGCAAGCGGGCAACGCTGGTATAGAATGGTGGGAGATATCAAAAGATGGACGGAAAACAAAACTTGCCAAATGAATCATAAAGACAGACAGGTGTACATCCCACTGCGGTCAATTTAAAAATGTTGATGAAATAATGAAAAGAAGACAAGGTCGTGGCTTTTCAATGTCCTAAAAGAGAAGGCGGCTTCATAACAATTTTCAGATTTATCTGCTCTTGAGAATTATACGCAAAGACGATTAAAAACAGGTACGCCCACTAAAAACTGCACTTCCCTTTGCAGAAGATTTGTGCTGGCGACATTTCAAACTGTAGAATACACCCATACATCTTCGCTCGTCATTTTTTTTCACTGTGAGAAAATGGAACCAGCAGAAACAGTTCTGAGTCAGCACTGTGAACTTAGGTCATCTCAACCACCAGATAAGTTCTGTATTTTCCTTGCGGTATTTGAACTGGGCCCACATACATATACAAATACACCTGACGCACATCACCTTGAAATGATGCCCCATCTCAGTGCAACGGTTTTCAAATCGTTCCACCGTGTATCACTTCGCTCATAAAACCACTAAGTTAAAAGTTTTCTAAGCATGCTCTGCAAACTGAAGAATCGTCCGCCAGTTCTTACACTCTTGACATTCAGATTTTTATGTGAATTAAAGCTAACATTGAGTCACCGTATGTAAAGTAATTTAACACGAAAAAATTCTTTCTATACATGAAAAAGTAGGCTGTTTCAAAATCTTTTGATGGATTTTGGTTTCCGCTATCAGGTAATGACTAATGAACTTAACAAATGTGGAAGGGAAAAAAAAAAGAAACAATGAGATACGTTGGAATCATGATAACTATTCTGGTTTTGTAAAGGGGCGTAACTGTAAGCTGAAAACTATATAAAAGCTTATGGGAAATGAGCTAGAGAGCGACAGCTTTGTAAATGAGTGGAAAACACTAAGAGCTGGACATAAAGCAAATTCGTCAGGTACAATGTGACAGCAAGACAGAGGGCCAATTGTCTGATATTTTACAAACAATATTCCTTGGATAGAAGGTTCAGGATAATTTTAAAAACTACTTTTTGTCCAAAATCCTTAGAGTACACTTTGATGATCTTTTGTTTTGGTTTACGTAAAAACAAAAACAAAAAAACGGTACGTACAACAGCAATGTCAGTAGCTGCAAACGTTAGCTGCTACAGTGAAAGGAAGCAGAACACTCCTAGAGACGCAAATGCGCACGTGCGTCTCTCTATAGGAGAAACTCTTCAACATGAAATGTTAGAGATGGGGACAGAGAGACTTCCTGCCAACAATAACAAGTCTCGGCCGTTTCTTATGTGATGAGTCAATATAAACGGACATGTTTGGCTATGAACTATCAGCAACGTCACATAACTCTCAAACAAGGGAGCGACGGGAGTTTCGATAAGGTAACATTGATACCGGTATTACTCTTAACGTTAGACAGTATCATAACAGTATTTTTGTTACAAGCGATGAACAAGGCTGTACAGTACTTATTCTCTAGTAGATACTTCTATACATTTTCGCTCTTCTGTGCGAGTGCAGAATTTTTTCTTGTTAGTGGGGGATTCTCTATAACTTTAAGCTTATATGTATGACTTGATCCTTTTAATTTGCACAATGTACAAAGTCCGTTATTTCCTGATTTTGTAAGTAGAAATAATCCTCGTGCAGGATGCTTGCCCAAACAAAGAAGAAGAAAAAAGTGGAAGGAATGGTGTGTGAAGTAAGGTGAGCAATTATCTAACTCTCCGCTATAGGATGATGAGTTCAACATCTCGCACAAACTATAATATAATATGGCTGGCTAAACTTTCATGAAGAGAACTGCTAATGTTGGCAGGCTTAGGTTCTGGCGCACATGGAAAATACCGCAATAACTGCAACTTCCACCTCGAAACTACAACTTAAGTTTAAAAAAAAAAACAAAGGGAAACAAAAAACTCATAATTAATCAATCAATTAATAGCTCGACCATATTTTGAAATTAATTCAAAGCCGCATTAAGTTAAAAGTTTGTTTCTTTTTTTTTAAAATTTTGCTCTTAACACAAATGACTCATACAGCATTTCCATAATATACAAAAAATGATCAATTAAACCAGTACGTACGATTGTTGTTAAATTTTATTCTCCTTGATAAATCTCTACAAGGAAACAAAAATTCGCTCCATGATGAACATTACTCGCAACTTACCAGAAAATCACCACGTACTGAAGGAGGCGGGTAGACGACGAAGTGGCGAAGAGTGAAACCAAATCCTGACCGTGCTCGTTGTATGACAACAGTATGAGGACCCGGCCAGTCCAAAACACTGCTGCTTCTGTTACCAGCTCTCGAATCCTATACATTTAAGAAAAAGAATTTGTAACTGAATAAATGAAATGGTCTGCTATGGAACGCTACCATCTACATGCAAGAAATAAGACACGTAACTAATAATAATATTGCTTTGGATTTCTATTATTAAAACTCAAATCGTACTTTCAAACAGGCCTAGGTGGCCAGGGTGGGCAAAGGTAACTTCTGATACTACAGAAGGAAAATTTTCCACTGAGCAAACGGTAAAAATGCACGGTAGAAGGCTGGAAACATGCATTAATGAAATGGAATGAGACATCTGGAATCGTGTGTGCCCAGAGCCTGACATCAGCTGTTCTTTCAAGAAGAAAATTATGAAGGAAAATTGACACTGTAAATAGCAACATAAGTGAAGATAAAGAGTAATAAATAAAACATTTCTAACCATACACAAACAAGACATGAACTTTCCGTTATTACGAACACCAGAGCTGTAGCAAATTGTCCGTGTGGGAATCGATCAATCAATCTAGTGCCGTGCCGTGTGGCGTAGGCGATCATTTCTCTCCACAATTCCCTGTCTTTAGACTTGATTATGAGATCCGCCGGTGACTTTCTTCCTAGCCACACTGACAGTTACTTCTCTCTCTGTCTTCCTCTGTCTCTTCTTTCTTCGATTTTTCCAATTGTCACAATGTGTTCCAATTTTACTCTTCTCAGAAATGTCCTACAAATCTCGCTTGTCTGCCTCTGATCTTTGCTGTAGTTTGCCTTTTAACTCCAGCCTCTCTTAAGACTTCTTCGTTGGTTTTCTTAGCTATCCATGGTGCCTTCACAATCTTTCTTATGAACCACATTTCCATGGCCTCCACTTCTCGCTGTACTCTCTTATTCATGGACCATTCTTCACATACATAAAATAAAATTGGCTCGATGTAACATTTAAGTACTTGGAATCTTGTTTCCATTGATATGGATCTGTTGCACTTGGCCAGAGAACGTCTGCATTTTATTTCATTGTGACATTTCCCATCAGTTGTTATAATTGTTCCTAAGTACTTGAATCTATCAACTTATTTCAGTTCTGTGCCATCGATGGTAATCCTACATTTTGGTGTTATTCTTTTCTTTGAGGTGACCATCACTTCAGTCTTCTTTTTATTCAGACTGAGACCTTTACTTTTACTTTCACGGACCATGATGTCCAGAAGAGCCTGTAGTTGCCCTTCACCTCTAGCAGTCAGGACTGAAGTGTGGGAAGCAAATGCTCAGGATGTGAAGTAACTATATACATGCAACCAAGTTATTCTCGCATATTAATGAATACTTGCCAAATTACTATGCAGTAACAGCATTCAATTTTCAGAATCATTAACAATGACTGCAATCATAGTCTAAAGTAATGTGGAAAGTTTACGGCCCACGAGGGCATGCAATCGACATTAAACAAATATTGAAAAAGTTTGAAGTTGTAGATAGGAAGACAGCTTATACTTTTTATGCAATATGGAAGGGTATTCTAAAGATGAGCGGCAGAGTAAGCAAGGCTTTTCTTAAACAAAACAAGCCTGGGTTTTGAGAAAAAAAAAGTATACTGTGTAATAAAGACAGTGTGTAAGGATAGGCACGGCATGCTCGAACAGAACTAACCGTGTTCATGCCTGTACCATCACAACCAGGCTCACGAAGAAATGCCAGCGATACTGACAGCTCTCACTGCTTCAAGAAGAGTACATCTTATTGTAGACAAATGTGTTACTACGATGATGCATTAGCTCGTGAAGTGTTTACTTACACACACAAAAGTATGCATGCCAGCAACGTCAGATCATGCTGTGTAAACACGGGAACGTATCAGTCGCAAGTTGTCTATTTATACATTCATTACGCGCAAATATAAACTGTGCTCACATCAGAAAGATAGGAGGATGGGTGAAAGATCTATCACGTTTATATGCGATTAAACACTTTATATATGTTTTTCTGCTCAATGTATAATTTCAGATTACTTATTATTTCACAGCAGATTACTTTACACTTTATCATCACTTCTATCATAAATAAAATAGAACAAAACAAAACAAATTTTCACCCTCCGAGAAAAAAAAAAAGAACGAGCGCGCGAGCGCACACACTCACAAATATACTAAATGCTCAAAGCTATGAGCAAAACACCAATTGTAAATAGCAATAATGTATTTACAAGGGAAAAAAGCACAAAGAAAAGAACTAGCTGGACTGTGCCCGGCGTAGCTAATACTCAGCAAAAGACTTTAAATTCCAATACAACACTGACATGAAAAACGCGTCAAGAGAGATTATGGCCCTTAATTAACTACAGGTACACCAGCGCGATGCATATTATTTTTTAAATGATCAATAATAATAATAATGATAGCACAGGCGGTGCTCCGAACTAAATGTAACAGACCTACGTGGAAATACACAGATTCATCTCTGACAGTCCCGTGCGCATCAGTTTAAACTTCTTTTACCAAAAAAAAAAACAAACCCCACCGTTAATCTGTTTTTCGACTGTAAGAGCAAGGCTCATCAACACAAACGTGTCTAAATCTCTGAAACAGAAACAACAACAACAACAACCGTTGAGAGAACAGAACTGTGCAGACAAAGCTGAAAAAAAAATCATTCTCGTGCTATTGAAAAATGATTTTTTAAATGAGAGAAACACATATACAAAAAACATACACATACGCACGCACGTGCTCACACACAAAAACGATGCATCTTCAGCCCCTCCCCCCTCTACCCACAAACATCATACAATCCGTATCAAGCACTCTGTCCTGGGTTGTTGTAAGAAGGGTGTGGTGGGGGTCGTTAAAGAATCCTCTGAAAGGTGAGATTTTTTTGTTCATTATTTGAAGAAACAGTGTGAAGATATGTATGACATGGTTGTCAGAATTCATTACGCCAGTGTACGCGATGCCTGAGGGTGCTCAGGTCGGAGTACAACCTGTCGTGGAAGGTGCTCGCCTCACATCCGGAGGCACAGCCTGTTTATCACGTTCAGAATCTAGCTTCAGCCAGTAACCCTTTATGTTCTTAAAATAGAAATAAAGAAACAGGTAATATTTTTTTAAAAACCTGCGAATTTTTCTGTCGGGTGGGGGGGGGGGGGGGGGGGGGTGACAATAGCAGAAACAGTTACATAATTAAAAATAAGCAAGAGATAAGGGACAGACTAGTGAAAGCCCGGATGAGATTTAAACATTACAAGAAATTTGGAAAGAGAACGTTAACAGTGTTTATTCAACCATTTTAGATCAGCAAGCAATTGCGAGTAGTTCAAGGATAACTCGCGTGATGTTACAGCAAGTACATAATAGTCTTTGGTGCATTAATATCTTTACAATGAAAAAACAAATAAACAAACAAAAACACCACGTTGCTCTCTCTCTCTCTCTCTCTCTCTCTCTCTCTCTCTGAACCTTAAGTGCCCAGGGCACATGGGGCTTTCGTAAGGGTTTTCCACAAACGCCTGTCCTTTGCCTTTTTTCCGCTCTTGCCCAGGTGAAACGTTGCCACAGAAGCAATAATCATAATAGCTGTCAATATATACGTGACAAAAAGAATATGAAAACTGACTGAATCAGGAACAAGAATTTTTTATTTGAAGGCTGCCTCCTTACACTACGAGTCTTGCCTTCTCTCCAGGGAAAACAACTTAAAACAGAAGAGATATTATGGAAAAAAAACAAACCATACTATATTCAACAGTCAGCCACGTTACAGAAGTTTAAAACAAAGTTAGCTCACGTTAATTTGGCACAATTTTTCCTTTATGTGTGTGTGTGTGTGCGTTTTGGTTTTGATGTTCTCCCTTCATTAGCCTCTGCTTCTCCGCATTCCTCGTAACGCAATGCAAGAATCCTGCATAGGAAGGGGCTGACATGTTCTGAACAGGTGTAGGCGAGGATGAGAATGAAAGCTAGTCTGAAAGGTCTACCTGTATGTACGTCTCGTACAATAAATCCACCGACATAAAAATCATCCATTCACAATTTCACTCATAAATTTATTTACTCGCTTATTCATTCATTCGTGCATTAACAGAATCATATAATATATGTGGATTAGAGAATAAGCTGGATCTTTTTAATGCCCAGGGCACTGGTGGAGCATAAATTAAGTAAATATCAACCAATCACGAAAGCAGTCAGACATGGATGTGTTCTCTCGCCAGATTTGGTCTTCCTGCACAGCGAAAATATCACGAATTAATTTTAAAACAAACCAGGAATTCGAGTTGAAGGCTACAATGTGAACAATCTACATTATACAGACGATATAGTACGAAGTCTAAAATGAGAACAGCTGCAGAAATCATTTAGTAGTGACAGTAAGTTAGTAGAATGGACTCGCCTTAAATAGCAAGAAAACACAAATAACGATTATATAACGGAAAAAGAACCCATCTTTATGCAATGATAATGTATATACAACCATGAGACAAGTACATACAATCAAATACTTTACCAGGCTAATCATGGATGGAAACTGCTCTTCTGGAATCAAGAATACAATATATCAAGCCAAAACAGACTTCGAAGAAAAAAACACAAGAAAGAGAAACATCGTGTACAATGCATCTCTGTCACTGAATATCAATAGTTCTAAAATGCTACATCAAGCTAGTCTTTGACAGAAAAAAAGACCAACGCAATGACAGCCGGGAGTAACAAAGATCTGACATCTTATAAGAATGAGTATCATGGAAAACAACGACGACAAACAAGGAATGTTTAACAAAAACAAAAAAATAATAATAAAAAGGAACCTAATTAAATCCTTCATAAAAGAAAAATCAACATTCACTGGATATATAATGAGCACATGAAGAAGACCTCAGATCATTATAACAGGAAAGATAAATGTGAAGAAAGACAGAGGAAGGCCACGAGAGAAGATCATGGACAGTCTAACGTGATGGCATGGTGAAAAGTCACCATATCAACCAAGTGAAAATAGCAGAATCGAGGTCTGTGCAGAAGACTGTCGGCAGGAACCCTAACCATATATATATATGTCAAGAAGTTCAAGTACATGCAATAAAGAAAGAGATGAGAGAAATGCGCGGTGTGTAATGTATACGACATCCCATGCTCTCGGGTCCAATTTTTTTTTTTAAATGTGCACATTAAATGTTCTCACACGAACACTCCTACATTTCCCATTTCATTCTCCCTTCCCCCCTCCCACACACACACACACACACACATACATCCCTCCCTTCCCCCAACTTTCTGGCACTCGCGTGGTATATGTTTATACTCTTAAATATAAATGTCGATGCTCTTCCGATGCTCGTCATATATGCAACGCTGTAGGTGCACACATGTGAAAAAAAGATGGCTTGAACATTTGTAACGTATATCATTATGTCCCAGTGTCTGCCAAACACAGGAATGCTTGTCCTAACTTGGATTCTTATCTGATCTGATAGTGAGGATTAGGAGAAATATAGACCACACTTTGGAATGGATTCCTTCTCTCTTGCTGCAGTTTTTTTTTTTTTTAAGAACATAAGGAACACCAAAATATGCTGCTGTTGTGGCTATTTCGCTGCTGCTGAGCTAAGCGGTTTCCTCTTCCGTCCAGAGCTGATGATAGCTACGATATGTCACAGAATAACTTTTTCAGAGTTCCAGGGACGTATATAAGATGCTAGAAATGGACCTGTCACGTGTTCCGAAGGCACCGCGATAGACACTCAATGGAAAAGGGGAGCCCAACCAAAAACAACCCGGTGAAAAACCGTAGAAATAAAGGTAACAGCCTGCATCACATCTGGGGCGTCTTACAAAAGCTGGCCACAGAACGTAAGAAATGGAGTTAATTTGTTGCTGCCGTTTAAGAAGCCGCAATTACTGGTAAGCAATTGTTTAGTCAAATGGCACTGCCAATCAAATGCAATGCCATGTTATGATTCGCCTATTCTCATATGTATGTTTGTGTTTGTATGTAATGTGTGTATTTAATGTATGTTATATACATATATATGTAATGTTGTAATATTAAGTAATACTATGTAGTGTGTGTGTGCGTATATATATATATATATATATATATATATATATATATATCGCTAAGCGTTAGCTGCTTGCTTGCTGTCAGATGATATGCCATGTTTACATTAAAAATCTGATGCTCTAGATCTCCGCAGCTAACGAAGTTCCAGCTCAACATACCCTACAGTGCAAAAAGAACTGAGGTGCTCTCTCTCTTTCTCTCATACACACACACACGTGTTCTCATTCAACCATGCGTTTGCTTCTCTCACCTTAATTAGACCTAAAGATGCAACGGTATGAACGCAGAACCAAGTAAGAAACTCGGGAGGTAAAAAAAAAAGAAAACAGAAACAAAAGGTAATACATTTGCAGAACTAGACAATTTCATATATTTGTTCTTCTTTTTTTTCTACACAATAAAACATCGTTGGAAACATTATGACAAACAAAAGTGTCAAGACAAAGCAAATGGCACTAATTCCCTTAACACTGTGTTACGAGAGATGATGGGGGAATGCTGGAACTTACGACTCGCTAGAGCAACAGACCATATAATGTATTGCATATAACAAAATATAAAAAATCTATGAAGTACGAAAGAGGCGGAACGAATTTAGCTTAAATGATACACAGGTAAAGGGTTTGGAGGGCACTGTTGTAACGTTTATTTACAAAACAAAACAAAATGAAAATTGGAAGGTTGTGAAATCCGCCGTTTCTGTGCTCAGTATTGCACCGAGTGGAATCGGAACTAACGAACCCAACCTCCTGAATTCGTTTCTGGTGGTGGTGGAGGGGTGGAGGGAGGCGTGTTCCTGTGAGGAAGGAGGGATGAAACGAGACAGGGGGAGAGTGAGAGGGAAGGAGAAGGGAGAATGTGAGAAAGAGGTAGGAATAAAATGAGAGAGAAAGAGTATTAGAGTGAGGAGAGAGAAAGAGTATTAGAGTGAGGAGAGAGAAAAAAAGAGTTGTGAGAGAATGAGCAGAGAGAGAGAGAGAGAGAGAGAGAGAGTGAAAATGAACATTATTTGCACAGGGTGAAGAACTGGTCAGTTTGTCATTTATCTCTCACCTTCCACACTCGCTGACATTCAGTACCAGTTTAGTACCACTATACTGTGCATATATGAAGAAACATGAATTGAAAAACAATTCAAACAAAACTACCTTCCTTTCACTTTAATCCAGACATTCACCGACAGAATCTTTCGTCCATGTTCTTTCAACAATGTGAATTTTAAAAGTACATGAAACAAACTTAGTTTTACATTCTTACACTTCCATCTATATAGCTTATATCCTTCCCGTGCCGTTAAACGTCACCTAGGACTCACAAGGTAGTTCGCCATTTTTTCCTGTTTTCGGCGAGTCTTTCAACCTCATCAAGGGATTTTATGCCTGCTAATTAGGCCTCTCTTAACAATGTCCTCTTCAGAGTTTCACGTGGTCTGGCTCTTTTTCTTTGGCCTGTTGTGTTCCACTTGACAGATTGTTTTGGGATTCTCTGATCGTTTCTTCTCATCACGTGACCAACATGTCCGTCTCCTTTTCCTGGTGTGACGTGCAAGATGGCGGACGTTTTTTTTAACGCTCTCGCCGGCATGCAGAAATCAGCGAAATTCCGCTTAATCTGTCACATACCCTGTACTGGGAGTTGGGCATAAGGCTAACAACCTTATCCTTGGACCTATCTAGAGGCGACTCCAGATTGGAAAAAAAAGATATCGTTACGGAAACTCGCAGAGAAACCAACCGAGCATAAGGGATGCCAACTCCGAGGAGCTCATTCCTCGGCCCCAAACATGTGACAAAGATTGGATTCTGGAATGTAAGAACGATGGCAGCATCTATATATAGGACTATTTTGTAACTTATGTTGACTACTTTATTATTATCTAAGGTTTAGAGATATGACGAAAGTATATAACTTAAGGAAACATATAAGCTACAAGTAGATCAAACATACAGTGACAAATTTGCCTTAGAGTATATTCCAGCCAGATAAACTTGGCTTTTCTGTCTACAGAGAGTTTCGAATGAATCGCCTATCTTCAGATGATTTTGCCTGTTTAGGAAGCACTAATCAAGAAAAAAAAACTGGCTTAACCCTTAATATAACCACTGAGACTTCCATCCCCCCCCCCCTCTCTCTCTCTGCCCCTCCCCTTTCTCAACAAGCAAACAAACACACAAACCGAAATATACGACAAAGGTGGAAAAAATCCACCTGGTAATAAGAAAAAAACTCGATGCTGGTCTTTCCTCACAGTTTACTCTCAGAAGTTTTCTTCAGCTAAAACCTTTTACTTTTAGAAATATTTTTCTGTTTTTATTACTTGTGTATTACTTTTCATATCTTTCTACTAATAAATGTACTACAAATTTGTGGTGTACTGAAGAAACAGTGCCAGGGGTCATCATATGTAAGTAATGCTGTTACGAAAAACGGGGCGAAAAAAAAATTACTTGGAACACATTACTGCGGGAGACAAATTTAGACTTTCAAATGGTGAAGATGGAGCATTAGGAAGAGAGTAAATTCCGCTACTGTCTTGTGTATCAAGGCCTTTGAATTGCTTGCGTGATTGTCAGATAAGCTAAACTACTCTTACGAACATCACAAGCGAGAAAAGACAACGGGATAATTACCACGGGAAAGCAAATCGCCTACTACTTTTCTTGTGATAGCCTTTGCTATTATCTCCCCTTTATCACATTTCTTTCCCCCCCCCCCCTCCACCCCCCTCCGTGCTCTTATTTTTCTTTCACAAGCTGCTACCTTCCAGTTTACAGGCAAAGAAAACAACAAAAGAGAAAGGCACTTGGTGAAGTTACAAAGGAAGACGATGATCTCATGAGAAGAATAGCTTGTCTCATTGCCAGGGCATTCCTATCATACAAACAAAAAAAAAAAACCTAAACCCCACAGTTTTCTCTCAGATCTTTCGCACTCCTAGAGATTTTGCTCCTTCTCTTTCTCCGTTCAGTAATTTCAGAGAAAACGAAAAACTGCCGAGCAATGGCTGCTAAGGTGAGTCTTTCGTTCTGATTGTTTCTTCAGCTCGCGGGCAAGTAAACATTTCTCTTGCTCACAGTCAAACACAATGGGATGAGAGAACGGAAAACATGGGTGTGGAATGCTCGAATGGTAGGTATAAAAATGTACAGGTTAAAAGTAATTTATGAGCCTACGCCAATGTTGACGGCTGTGCGAATGCTGACGGCAAATGTTGGTCTACCGAGTCCTGTGAGTCCGAGCAGTTTGTTCTGGTCTATGATAGTGAGGAGTGACAGTGAGGAAATATATCCATCATGATTTTTACCGTGCTCTAAGACTTGCGCTTGCGATGTCTTCCCACTGGATGCAATACCAGTTCCTCTGTGAGTTTCATCACTAACACATATCACACAGATCCATACTTCGTTCCATCAGCTTGTTATGACATTGGAGCCGCCGTAAAATATGTCAGGCAGAGTACTGGCCAGATATAGTTACCAAGTTGTTATGACACTGTTACCTGGACCTGATGTAAAACATGTCAAGTAAAGTGCTGGCCAATGGTCCACTAAGTTACTATGACACATACTGTTACCTGGAGCCGCTGTAAAACAAGTTAGGTGGAGTTCTAGCGAGATACGATTCACCAAGATGTTGCGACACTGTTACCTCCGGCCTCTGTGAAATATGTGATATAGAGTGTTGGGCAGATATGATTCTTCAAAATGCTCTATTACCTGGAGCCGCTGTAAAACAGGTGACGCAGAGGTCAGAAATGGATCACCTGCCTGGTATCAGAAGGGCTGCCGCTGTCTGCAGTCGTAGGTGAATATTATAGGTCGTAATCACTACAGTAAAACTGACACTACGATGACAAAGCGATGCTGAAGAGACGGTAGTGTATGATCAAATCTTGTATTCTTTTCTCTTGTCCGTGAAGATGACTTTTTACTTAAATATTGGTTGTGTTTGTTGTTTCTGAATGCCATGTTTTTTTTTTCCTATCTTATATGAATGTAGATTACATTCTGTCAAACAGCGCGTCAGTTTCATTCACCTTTACTTCAAACTAAAATAGGTACAGAAGAATCGAAAATTCTTACGAAGCAAACAGAGAGGAAGAAGGAAAAAAAAAGTCACATGTAATCCCTAAGGATCGTCCTCTTGAGTGGAAGTTTCTGTTCTCAGTGACGAACTTTCCACTTCTCTCTCCCCTTACCCACGATTTATACATTTTCTTCCTCGCAAAATCTCTTGTCCTATTCTGATAGTATTTTCAGCAGATTTTATTTCGATGGTTGTACTTATAATATACTCACTAGCTCTTATGTCTATGTTTGTACTTATAATTACATTTGCAGTTGAATGTGAAGACCATCGAACCATTAGTCTTATGAGCCATGATACCAAAATCCTGCTTCGTACTGTTATGAGAACAGTCAGGAGCAAAATAAAATCAGAAATTGCTGAAGAACAGTGCGGCTTCGTCGAAGGAAAAGGTACAAGTAACGCCATATATATTACGAACAATGATGGAGAGATTAATCGAAGTAAAGATGGAACTATACTTATGCTTCATAGACTACTGTAAAGCATTTGATAAAATGAGACACAGAAATTATAAGAATGCTGGAAGACATCATCATAGATGGGAAAGATCTGAAACTTATCAAAAACATACACTGGCAGCAATCAGCAGCAATGAGGGTTGAGAACTAAACAGGAGCATTCCAACACATAAAATTAGGAGTGAGACAAGGATGTGTGTTATCTCCTGACCTCTTCTCCTTGTACAGCAAAAACATAATGAGAAATACAGAGAACATGCCAGGAATATCAGTTGGCGGGTACAACCTTAACAACTTAAGATATGCAGACGACACAGTTCTGATTGCTAAAAGTGAAGGGGAGCTACAGGCTTTTCTGGACGTCGTGGTTCGTGAAAGTAAAAATAAAGGTCTCAGCCTGAACAAAAAGAAGACTGAAGTGATGGTCATCTCAAAGAAAAGAATAACACCAAAATGTAGCATTACCATCGATGGCACAAATCTGAAACAAGTTGATAGATTCAAGTACTTAGGAACGATTATAATAACTGATGGGAAATGTCACAACGAAATAAAAAGCAGACGTGCTCAGGCTGTCAACATTCCAGACAATGAGACACATCTTATGCAACAGATCCATATCAATGGAAACAAGATTCGGAGTACTTAAATGTTACATCGAGCCAATTTTGTTTTATGGGTGTGAAGCATGGTCTAAGAAATAAGAGAGTACAGCGAGAAATGGAGGCCATGGAGATGTGGTTTATAAGAAGGCTGTTTGTGTAGACAATGGGTTAAGCAGCTAATATGTCGGTGTGATAGAACAACACAGCGAAATGTGCATGGAATTTATATAATGGACTAACATACAACGCACCTTAGTTAATCTCAAGCAAGTTTAGAAAATGATGAAACTCCGTGGCGGGAATGACAGTTTTACGAATTCAGTTTTATCAGTAGTGCCGACGACAGATGAATGTATTTTCTGCTACTGAACATGTACTTAATCTTGCTATCAAACAAAAAAGAAATTTAAACTAAATAAGAATATTTATAATAAACACTGCCGCCATGCTTTTTATTTAAACTAGGAAATAACCTTGGATTTGCAGTTAATTTTAAGGTAGTTTAAAATTTTAATTCCCCCCCCCCCCAAACAAAGAACAAGACCCGATAGATGTAGCTAATTTTTAAAACAATTTTTAACAAAGTCATTTTAACGGCTCGTAGTAGTAAAAGAGTTGCTTTTTAAAAGCCCGATTAATTTTTATGCAAACAATAAAAAACACGAATTTGTTTTAGAGTGAACCATTAATCACCCCATTCCGACATGATAAACCAATGCATCTGAACAGCATTATGTGTATGTCTAGATAACTTAAACCTGAGATTTACATGTACTCAACGTGAATGTAATCGATGTAAAAGATACGACGGAGCTAGTAAATGATATCTATGACATGTGGTTACGAGTCCCGCCATTGTTTTAATAATCGATCGTACTATTCAGTGCGTGAGCACGCGTTTCTATTTGTCATAATAATAATAATAATAATAATAATAATAATAATAATAATAATAAATCTCATCAAGCTATCATCATGTGTCAGTTCCCCAGGGTGAGTTCGCTGAAATGGATTTCCAGCTCGCTATGTCTCGTGTCGGCCACAAACATATTTCTCATGTTTTCGGTCATCTGAATCGCTTGTTCGTCCCTTCCTGTTTTCCCTCACGCAAGGTTGTCAATACATTATCATGCTTCTTGATATGATCAAAACATTTTAATTCTCCAGCTTCTATGTTTTTCATTATTTCGTTTTTACCCCCTTCAATTGGCTTATTCTGATACGTGGAACGGAAGGCGGAGCACGTATGGGAATGCACTCCTGGGATGCCAGTCTCTGATTACAGTTACAGTTAATACTTATTTGTTATTCTTTTTTTTATCAGCCATTCTTCTGTATTCCACGATGTAAGGCCAACAAATTTTCCTCCCAATTTTTCTTGTCCATGATTCTACTCCATAATATGTTCTCAAAGACCGGAAGACAGCACATCCATTTACTTGTGACAGACAACTGTTTGTTCTCCACATTCCAATATCCTCTCTTTCTTTTCTTACATTTTAAAAACGTAACCAAATCGTTACTTTGTCCTGTTATATTTTTTTTTCATTCGCTTAGCATAGATCAGTGTTATGCACTTTCATTAAATTTAATTCATTTATTTTCTCTGTTTTGTGATAGAAAGAAAACTGCATTTAAAAAGAAAAAAAAACTACGGGTTTTTTTTCGTTTTGTTTTGTGAAAACTGCTTTTTTTCCCAGTAAAAAGAATCATAAAATAAAGAACTTTATGAAGCAGTAAATTCACTTTTCACTCAGGTGAAGAGATTTCATGTCTACCACCCACACTGAACTCCTCATAACTCTGTTAACAGCTGAAAGTAATTCTTAGCAAACTCTCTCTCTCTCTCGTTTTTAATCTTTTTCAAGATAGGCAATGAAAATGTTAGTAAACACTCATCATATGAACTCACATTAAAAAAAAAAAAACTAAGTAAGTAACCAGTGTTAGTTATCTTCATGTTAAAACACATACCGGTTAGGTTTAAAAGCAGCATGCCACATGTATGTCTATATACAGGTGAAATTTAAAGAAAAGACACATCAGCAAACGATAAAACTGCAAAACATGCTACAAGCATTTCGCACATTCTCTGTTGTGTTCTATTTCTGCTCAAGATAATTAAAACAACTCAACATTAAAAGTAAAGAAGCATTAAACTTTCTTTAATGTTGTTCTCACATTTTTTATATATCGTATCTGTCAATCTATGTGAACCTTTCATACCAACATTCTGTGATCACACATTTACAGCGGTAAACAATAGTCTACTCAAAGATTTATCAAGATAATCAGAAACAACAGAAAACATTCTTACCCTCTTTTCTCTATATAAAGAAAAAAAAAAAGAACTCGAAGATCACCAGTGAAGATATACTCTGCAACATAAGCTGCACATGATAATAAAAAATCAAACAGGAACCATAAATACACTGCCCCTGGGATAACTTTGCTATAAGAATTAAATAAAGCCGCATTACATCCTTCAAACAGTTATGAATGTCATTATTACTATTTCTGCATTTCATGTATCTGTTTACGTCCAGCTCTCTTGATACTCTGAATATGAGATCTCCAACGCCATAAATCATCATCATCATATCCTTGTACTCCCAATGGATCATAAGGCATCAATATAGATTCCTCCGCCAATCCTGCCTTGAGCAAGTCTGTATACCTCAAAACATGCCTTTTTCTCGCTTCCTTTAGTTCATCCTATATTGTGCGTCTCCATGTTCCTAATGGCCTGCCTGTCTTTCTTTTTCCCTGAAGATGGTGTTACCATAATTAACTTTCCAGAATTTAAACGAACTTGGACCATCCGTGCTAGTGGTCAGTCCGGGTTTCCTATATTTGTGACCCAATGAGGGATAATCTGTAAGGATGGTAAGACAGATGTCGAGTTTTCGCTAAATAAAGATTCTGGCACAGATTGCTTCGCGGTTCAGATGTCGATATGCTAGGAAAAGATCATGAGAACTTTTTAATAAAAAAATAAAAACTCTCTTGAGATAGTTGCATTCTCACTCACTCACTCACTCTCTCTCTCTCTCTCTCGGAAGAATAAAGATGGAGTGATGAAGGGCAGAATGTAAGATTGGCCTGCGTGCTCAATTCTTTACCTTTTAAAAATAAAGATCATTCTCTCTCTCTCTCTCTCTCTCTCTCTCTCTCTCTCTCTCTCTCTGATAAAATTACATGCCATATTAAATTCAAACTTTTTTTTAAACAGATTTCAAGCATCCCTTCTCTGACATCGCCGCGCCTGTCCCAGTGATCGCGTTAACCGACAATTACCAGTAAATTACCCATTAAAAAAACAAAACTGGAAAAACCGAAACTCTTAGAGGTCGGCACTTACCGTAATCGGTTTGAATTGTCGACCCCCCACCACTGAAATCGTTTGTGGAATAATCGGGCCCGTGGACTGACGATACTCAATTTTCATATCGGAAAATACATACACGGAGAAGAACAACAGAGAGGATGTTGAGCAATAGAGGGCTCACCTGGGCAAGAGCGGGAAAAAAGGCAAAGGACAGGCATGACTTTCCCACCGGAAAACCTCGACGTGTTTTGAGATACCCGTGTATCACCGCCGGGTGAGAGGTGGTTGCCCATCCAGTTCAGTGTTGGACTTTCTCACCGGAAAACCTCAGCGTGATTAGGATACGCATACATCCCCGCCGGGTGACAGGTGGCTGCCTATCTAGACTGCTCTGGTCCAGTGTCTCCGACTTTAGCATTTTGTGGTCGTGGCCGCTACCCTTCCTAGTTGTGATCAGGATGGAGCTTTTGTCCAGGAGGACGAATCCTTGCCACTAGTGACTTCCATCCCTCGGCTGAGCCGGTTTAGGCATATTATCCCAGTATAGGCGTGTTTGGGACGTGACCGACCTCTAGAGCAGAGGTACCGTGACATGTGTAGCCTTCAAGTTTCACCCCTGGTGTGTGCCGGTCTAGGCATATTTCACCAGTGTAGGTGTATTTCGGATGTAGCCGGCCTCTAGAGCAGAGGCGCTGTGGTATGTGAAGTTCTCGCAGCGATACTACTGGACATACCGATTAAACTTCACTTTATCCTTTCCTTCACCTTTTCACATCGGCGCCGCACAGCAACCCTTATTTTCCGCAGTTTCTTCCTTGACCGGGAGGAGCTTCATTCCACTCGCGGCATCCGAAGAGTCTCGCCAGCAGTGTCTTAACCTCTGGGTTAAGCCCGTTCAGGCATTTCACCCGATATGAGTGCACTTAGGACGTGGCCGACCTCCAGACCAGAGGTGCCGTGATTTGACTGTTTGTTTCGCTTTATCCTTTCTACCACCTTTTCCGCAGTGGTGCCGCGCGGCAACCCCGATTTCACCTTTCTTCACTGGCCGGGAGGAGCATCGCTCCACGCACGGCAGCTGAAGAATCTCGCCAACAGCGGTAGATGCGCTACAAAACGTGCCTCTCATCTACCCTAAGTGTCTGGTTTTCAGGCGCCAGATATTCGCCTTCGCCCCTTCTCCTGTCAGTTTAAACACTTCTGCCACGAGAAGGCCAGGTGCTGGACTTGACTGCCAGAGGCTATTTGAGACGCACGCCGTTGGAGCGGAGAGCGAATTCTCCACCCCACTTCCGGCAATAACAGTCTTTAGAAGCATCGTAGTGAGTATTTAAATTACTAAAGTAGAAAGACTGACCATAACAATTCTAGTCAAAAACAATAATAAATGATAGTATTAGTGTCTGAAGTGGACAGAATTACCATATAACGTTCAGTTAAAAACAATATAACACTGTTATAACTAAAGGCACGCTTAAATAGACGACATTTTCCCATGTTTTATACTTGATAAACATAAGAGAGGACCAAAGCACAATATGATCCAGTATCACGTTAACTACGGTGTAATAATGAAACTTCATCTAGAATTTGGTTGTACTGGCATGAGTTGGTTGTACTTGCATGAATTGGTTGTACTGGTATGAGTTGATTGTACTGGCATGAGTTGGTTGTAATGGCATGAGTTTGTTGTACTGGCATGAGTTGGCTGTACTGGCATGAGTCACCGTGCGATGACTTGCCAAACGTGAAAACTACGCTGTGTTTGTCAATGCAAGGAAATAGAAGGAACTCTATATGGAGTCAATATTTACATTGTGAATCTAATTACCACTTGTAGAAATTTTCTGCTAAGAATTTCAAAACGTTAAGTCAGTTTGAACGGACTTTAAATTAAGCTTATCCAAACGACAAAATATGTTTACTGAAGGTAAAAACTGATTCACGGGGCGCACATTCTTAATCTACTGCAGAAACCAACGTCTAAGCAATTGGGCACGCATTGATTTTTTTAAAAATAAAGATCATAAGCTTTCCAAGACTATAATTTTATTGTTCCACATAATATACAGTATTTCACAGTAGTATAGTAAAGCACTGTGAAGAAAGCTTGAAAGATAGATATATATATATATATATGTATATATATGTGTGTGTGTGAGAGAGAGAAAGAGAACTGAGAAAATAAGAATGAAATAAGAGCATTAAATCTTTTCCGCGTTGACAAGACTTCTCAAAAATGTTTCGAAACACAGGCTAACAGGATTTGTGAACATGTGAAACAGTTACTATTCATGAATAATAAAATGCGTTCAATATAAAGAACGCTACACAAAGAATAATGCATATAAAGCCTCCGGTTATATAACGCAGCAACAAACTGCGAGAAACAGGAATAGTTAATGGAGTGAAATGGTTCGCAGAGAATGTGTTTGTAGAAACATGTGCAGACATTAAAAAAACAAGAACTGTTCACATATTCGATGTGGTATTGTTATATAACATTTAAATAACAGAAAAGTTATATTTCAGTACAGTGTATAAGGAGAGGAGTTCTTAATAATAGTTGTACATATTATTCAAGCGCCAGTGCATGAGAAAATACTGGTTACCGGGGTCGCTGATGGGTTAATGACAGGTTCTTTAGCAGCAAACGTTCGGCAAGACACATTCCTTTTAGTCTGAATGTGTTCAGAGACACAAAGCTTCTGTCATGCATGGACAGATCACAGCTTGCTTTAATAACTATGTGAAAATAAAAATGCGAGCACAGCGCCGTGCTTACCTTGGTGTAATTCCATGTTTCCATGTCAACACATCAGCTTTTAAAATTTTCATCCGTTATAATAACTACTACTTCCTACAGCTGCTATCCAAATAACGCAGCTGCCATGACAGCTTCTGTTTCAAATAACAAGATCTTTAAAAACAGAAGGAACAGTCAAATTCGCCTTGAAGACAGCACCTGCCGTTTACTCCAGCGTCAGCCGTCAAGCAAATATAGACCTGACACAACACACCACCTCAGCATTACGTGTGATTTACACAAAGAGAACACGCTTTCTGAATGTTTTCTCTCCGCTTACAACCTAGTGGCGCTAACGCCCTGGCCTTCATTTGTGATACATGACTTCATCGTAACGGCTTTCATACCTGAATGAACTCCTTTGGTCTGTCCCTACACACTTTGCAGTTACACAATCCTATCGCCCCTTACATCTGTTGTCGCTAGTGCTAATGTTTAAGCAAAGTGTACTCCATTTCCCGTCAACTACACACAAACGACAGCCTACGATATTGTGATTCTACGATGTTTCTTCGATCTATTACGATGTTATAATGCTATGATATTTCTGAAGTATCTATCTATTACGATGTTGAAATGTTACGCTGTTCCTTAAGCATCTTCTATTTCCCTACATGGAGACTGCAGATGTTTTCACTGGTGAATCACAGACAGCCAAGACTGTCTTGATTATACAGCCTTTGTATCACAACGGTCAGATGATTAAAAGTACTAATCGACGTCGTTATGCTGGAGAGGCCTGGCTCTGTAGTTCCACCGGAAAGCACTATCTTATGTCCTATATCCGGAAAATCAGTCAGCTTATCACTTTCAAGTAACGTTACTGTCATCAGCAGCGGTCACAAGTGTAAATTCTCAGCTTCACTTAATTCATCTCCATATTAACATATATGTTCTGTAAATCTGCATTCTTCTTCTTCTTCTTGCAAACACTCAGGTGTTATCCTGCATATCCCTGAAGTACCTAGCAGTTCGCTTTATGCTGTTGATATCACTATACAACCTGGCCTTCGCACTGGGGCTTTCGTAAATTAATATCCCTAACTACCCTGTTGGGTCCTGCGAATTCTACCACGGCAAACTATTCCACGTGACTCGGATCATGCATTAACAGACAATTGTCGCATACTTATGTGCTGCATTCACCTACACACATATATACGAGTACATAATTACAAACACACATACGCAAGCGTGTAAATGTACATATGGAAGTAATTCAATATAAATAATATCCTAGCCTTTCAAATTTCACAATATTTCCATCCTTCCTTGTCGACGTTAAACGATTTCCGGCTTACAAAAGTTCGCCTCAGATCTGAACTCGGAGGGAAGTTACACAACACGACCACAGCTATAATAAACACAACACGTTAGCAATGCCATCTGCGTAGGGGAGGTAGTAGAAACTGAATACTGCTAACGTAGGAATGTGACAAAATGTGCTGTACACATCTTCCTCGTGCGGAATTTGCTCACGCCCTTCGCATTTCAGCCACTTGAGAATGACATGTCTCTACAGTTCCTCATCTCAGATCTTCGGCTTCAAATCCCACGACCCCGAGAATGACTCGGGTCAAAGAGCGCTTGATGTGTATACGAAACATTAGCTCCTGCAGGGCGCACGAAGGAATTATGAGACGGCTCTAAAGCACGTGACGAACAATAACAATTTCAAAGCACATATTCGAGGAATGTTGCTTGCTGCGTAACGATTGGGGTCAGCCCTTGTGGAGCACACGGATTTTCCACACAGCTGAAGACAGAAGAGCTGCGAGACATATTTAGGTGATTCAAATATGAAGGCAGAGCTATACATGATCTAGGCACATTGTCGGATAATGGGCAGGCAGGCAGACAGACTGACTGACTGACATAAAACAGACCAACAGACAGGATGTGTAAGGTTCCGTACAGATAGGTCATGAAGCCCTATGACATACCACTGAAGCATACAAGGAATATGGTTCTCATCATCATCATCAGGTACAGTGCCCGTAGGCAGTGGTAGTCATGCTTCTCTACAGATTTCAGTGCCTGATATTTTCCATCAGCTCAGCTAGTTACTTTTTACTGTGCCATCGTGTTAGACTGTCCATGATTTTTTTTTCTTTTGGTCTTCTCTTGCCTCTCTTCCCATTTGTATTTCCTGTTGTTACGATGTTTTCAAGTCCTCCCCTTCTCATTAGACATCGAAATAATGATAACTGTCGTTTCTTCTGAATTAAGCTCCTTTCTACATTTGCTTTTGTTAGACATTTCCTGTTTTTCATCTTAGTTGTCCATGGTACGTTTATCATTCTTCTAAGAAACCACAACTGTAACCTCTGCCGATTTTTGCAACCATCTATTCATTGTCCATGTCTCATTTCATATTATCTGGATATCATAGATTGTTCAACAGGCAAGGGGAAACCACTGTCGTAATTTCTAAGAAAAGTTTTCCTTGCGTGTAGGTACACGGTGAAGTTGAAGTGGTCCGTATCATTCCTGTCTTTTCTTTCTCTGCTCCAGGAATATGTAAATACTCTTTTTACAGCTACATTCACTGGGAGCCTCAGGCCAGAATCGAAGAGCCGACTTTTCCAGCGACAGTCAAGTGGCCTAACCAGTTCGTAACTTAGGGCCCCTAGAACTACAGAGTTCCCTTGCAAGTAAAACTGCAATGAAAACTACAGACTCACGCCACTGGAACGGGATTTGACTACATCACCTTCAGCTTAAAATTAATTCCAACATTACAGTTGCTAGTGATGAGGTGGCCAGAGAGAGAGAGAGAGACACACACACACACACAGAGGGAGAACGAACCGGGTCAATAATAAAACCTGCAATTCTAGAAGATGAGTTGACTGATGAAACTGGTGACTCTTTATAAGTAAACGACGACTCTCAAACATCAGACACACTTCATCAATTTACACATTGCTGTGGAGGTAGGATTGGTCGAATCGACAGGCACGCGATCTCTCGGTCAATTTCGGACTTAGGTGTGGGTTCTAATACCACCCGCCACTCCCATATCGTCAGTGTTCTCGCCGGTGCTTCGGAGCATGTGCACTGTTCTAACATCCTCCTTCACAGGGGGAGATAGGAGCACTTATGGACTCGTAGGACATGATGTTGATACCATTTTTAACAGGGAGTTGATTGGGTCCATTAGCGTTAGCGGCTCTCGTGAATTAGTTGACTCTCTCAGACATGGGCATGGTAGCTCACATATCGGTTATTATCAAATGATTGTATCTATAACGAGTTTTGGCGACTCTCGTTAAAGTAAATGATGACTCTCAAATATCAGACACACTGTGTCAGTTCACGCCCCGTGTTTATATGTGCTCACGTCTCTTTATGCATCATATTTTTTTTTTAATGCACGACAGGCTGATTCCCTGCCTACTTTAGTTTCACAGAAAACTCTTCCATTCACAAGAGATCTAGTTTTTGTTCCACATGATCTCACACCATTTTCATTTCAAACCAAGTTAGTACATGTCAAACTTGAAGAATGCCAGTAACTGGTTTGCGTTTGTTCAAAGCGCTTTTAAACAGACTGGGAAGGTGTTTTTTTTTCATACTATCTCCCAACAATGACATTTAACAAAAGACCACAACTGTGACATCGCGCCGTAAGCTTTAAACAATGGAAATCCGCCAACATTAAATCCACCTGAAGCAGGCAAAGATAGAGGAGGCTAACTGCAGGTCGAATGCGACGAACAATTACAGTTACATGATCTCAACCACCTGTTGCTATATTCGAGGAAATGAGTGTGTACATGGGTGTATGTTTACACAAAACCGTGTACACCACTGAGAAAGCAGTATATCTTCAAGCCCCCAACAACTGGCAGTTCACAAAAGGAGAAGCAGTTGACATTATCCCTAATGTACAAAACACACAGGAGCAAAACAAGATAATCCAACTCAGAAATTTTCTGCTAACTCGGTGTTCGCCTCACTGAGACAAAAAAAAAACCTACCCACCCACAGAGAGAGAGAGAGAGAGAGAGAGAGAGACAGACAGACAGACAGACAGACAGACAGACAGAGACTGAGAACATACTACAAGGACTAAAAAAACAGAACATATAAGCACACATACAGAAAAATGAGAAATGTTATACCTCCGTGTAAAGCTAGACAGAAAATTAAAATTCAAGAAGTTCATGGATGCATTATCAGAAAAAGGAACCAACAGATTAAACTTACTCAAGCGACTTACAAGTACATCCTGCGGAGCCGACAAAACAGTACTCAGACAACTGTACACACAGGATATGTTAGATCTATAATAGATTACAACCTCCCCTTACAGGTTACAACATCAAAGAGTTCTCGTACGCAAGTAGACAAAATCCAGAACCAACCCTTCATTTCATTTGTTGGGGAATGAGATCAACACCCACATCTGCATGTGAAACTGATGCAAACACAAAGCTACTAGATATAAGAAGAGAAAAGTCAACCACTGAGGCAGCTGAAAGATATAAACGCATGCTTCCTGACCATCCTAACAGAAATGTAATTGATAAATGGAAGCCTTGTAATAGACTGAAATTAAAAACAGTGCTCATTGCAGAACAGCTAAACACAAGACACAAACTCCTTGAAGAAAGAGAATAACTTACACAAATGCTAGACATCCAACCAAACGCAAACTACACACTTTCCCAAATTAACACCAGACTCAACAACAAACTAGTGATAAAAACATTAGAGCCCAACATCTTAATGTTGTGTGCACAGGAGACCATAGAATCCTGCCCTAAGGACAGGATCCATGCATACACTGATGGGTCATCGTTCAATGAACCAAACAATGCAGAATATGGGGTACTCATAATGTTCATAGTCAAGGCAACCAGCCACATTTCTGCACCTTGTGGATCTCGGTGCTCCAATGATGCCAAGATGCAGGCTATATTAGTAGCGCTGACACCCATCACCACACATTACAAAAACTGCCACACGCCCCAAAAAAACCTTGCTATCTTCTCAGACTCCCAGTCTGCTCTCCAGGCCCTTGAAAACTGGATACCAAGAGCTGAACACAGAACAGCCGACATACTCAATGCAATAAATCTACTTGCCTCCTAATACATCAAGACCACCCTACAGTGGATACTAGGGTACACAGATATCAGAGGCAATGAACGTGCTGGTAGACTGGCAAAGAATGGAGCCACCATGCCACACCTTCACATCGCCACCAACATGAGAACAGTTAAACATATACACAACAACTGCAAGCTGCAGTGAATAGATAACTGGACCAGCAACACAAAGTGAAGATCCTTATATGTATATTGCCAAATCCCAACCCTGGAGACCAAATCAACAGCTTATATCGCAGGACCAATGCACAATCTTCATGTTAAGCAAAGCGCACACCACCCTCAAAAAACACTTACACAGAGTGACCGCTGATCACACACCATAATGCCTATATTGCAGCGGACTAGAAGAAGAAACTGAAACACCACCTGCTGGAATCCAGTACACTGAAAGATCTTCGGAAGAACCTGATATCACCTCTGTATACATCACCGACATTCCTTACGGAGATACAGAGCAGCCGAAAATGGCTTGGTACAATGGATAAAAAAAAAACAAAAACTCGTAAACCCAGGGATCGGAAAAGTCAAAGTCAGCATGCAAAACAGTTACAACGTAATCCTTCACAAGAAAAAAAATATGTACTTCTATTGAAACTCTGCTATGAGAAGAACTCAGTACAACCATCAGTACAACAAGAGGTGTCTAAACAAAAATCAGTGTACAATCTGCATCCAGAGTACAATATGAGTTAACAGATACTCGCGTAGAATCTGCATCCAGAGTACAGTACGAGTTAACACATACCCATGTACAATCTGCATCCAGGGTACAGTATGAGTTAACACATACCCATGTACAATCTGCATCCAGAGTACAGTACGAGTTAACACATACCCGTGTACAATCTGCATCCACAGCACAGCACGAGTTAACATATACCCATGTACAATCTGCATCCAGAGTACAATATGAGTTAACAGACACCCATTTACAATCTGCATCCAGAGTACAATATGAGTGAACAAATACCCGCGAACAATCTTCTAGATTATAAAGCTAGCAGCTGTCGGTGATGCTGCCATATATCATGTACGGGAGTATGCGACTGAGCAGGTGTAGCTGACAGCAGGAACATACTATCCTATTGTTACCAGAACACGGGGTAGTCATATAAGCCCGCCCATATTCATTTCAAGAAACGATGAAATACTTTTTATACCCAACTGAGAATAAGTTACGTAGCTGAGTTTAGTTTTGTGGGGGAGAGGGGTGCACCGCGGGGCTGAGGAAGAACAAGAGAAGTGGGTGGGGTGGGGGTAGAAGCAAGTGTTGGCGTGAAAAGGAAAATGTGACGGGATTTCTGGAAAAAGCAACAGATGAAAAGAAAGGAATAACAGAAAATTTAAGTTATAAGTTCCATACTAATGTGAGAAAAAAACAATCTGTGAAATTAGCAATAATTTACCAGTAACACGCACACCTGATATTAACTTTTCAATCGTCCGTCCATCCAACCATCCATCTATCTAAATGCCAGAATGTAAGACGGGCCTGCGCGTCCAATTCTTCATCTTTTTTTTAAATAAAGATATGCCTACCTACCTACCTACATATCTATCCTTTTTCTCTACGTATCTCTCCATATAAAAAGATAACAAAAGGATTGTCTTCTTTGCTATAAACAGAGCACGCTTTATGAAAACAAAAGACATAAAATGAGAGAAAATTCAAACAACGCATCGTAAGGTGCACAAAAAAGAGATTGGATGGACGAAGCCGAATTAAAACAATACCACTAAGAGACTGAATGGTAAAACAACAAAACTAATGTGTATTACTATTAAGATTTTGAGGAACAGTCTGCGTATCGTTAAGATCAAGCAGAGAATATGTATTTATATAAATACTTCGATCCAAGATAAGAGATACGGGGACTGCTATCTGTTTATAGCTCAAGAGACAAGTAAAGAAGGACTGCCTACTCAGAGCAAGAGTCTGTTCGACGGGTCCACTTCAACAGGTCCAAGAGGTGAAAAGAATGACCACATTAGACCGTTTTGACATCCATTAGATACATGCACAGATAATGTCAAGTGTCAAACTGGCATCAGGTGTAAACAAGCCCTGGCATTCAACAGTCCCATTTCTAGCTACAGTATATTTACACATGGGCGCGCACACACATGCATGCATACACATACACACAAATGAATGCATCCATGTATACATTTTCCCACAACACATATAAACATAAAATACACATGTCGCACAGACTCAACCAATATTAAAATGAATTTTTGAGAGAAAACACACGCACATACACATATGCATGCATTACGATTTGTGAGAAGGCACTAAAAATACTGCATTATTTCCCTACCACTTTCAAATGACGTCTTTTACTTACCTCACTGAGGCGAGATCAATTAATGATTGGCCAGGAAAGACATACGAGACTTGCAATGACGTAAGATGCTGCAGTGGCGTACGTGACTGATCTGAACCACGCTGATGAGTTTAACGCATTCTACGCACCCAGTATTCTGAATTTACGGGCCACCTTCCTAAACTCTTAGAATTTTTGTTATGTGTCTACATATTTCAATTTAACAGATCTGAATAAGACACAGTAAAATTCATCTCAGCTAACTCTACTGAGTAGGCTACTTACTTGCTTACGAACCTTTCAGCCCGAGTTTATGCAGCGCACAGCCTGCTTCTTCCCTGTGGTAGCAAATCATCACATGGATATACTGAAGAACCTGGTAAGGAAGTTATCAAAGATAGCGTTATCAGTCAGGGGCGCCCGTGAGGGCCTCTTTACTCTGGTCACTTGTCGCTACTAGAAGGCTGAAGACGGGCAGCAGTTCAGGAAACAGACAGCCCAACTGTGGGAGCAGTTCTTCCGATATCTGGCTGTGCCACTGGTAGACAAGCGTGAGCAAGAGACGAGCACGTGATGGTGGCATCTTTCTGGCAGGGTGCCTAAACGACTTTCGTCAGAGATGATATTTCTAGCACACACCAAGAGAACAGCCACTACTGACGAGTATACGGGTCTGATACACAAAAAATAGTCTTTTAAAGTGTGGTTTATTTTTAGTGTTAACAAATGAACAACACCCTGCGTTAGTGAAACTACAACAGCATAGCACATTTAACTAAGAAAAAACGGATTCTTTACAGGATTTTGAAAAAGAAAAAAAAATCGTAAGGCACTCTGAAGTTAACAAAAAAATTGCGAAAAATACTTCAGGCTACTTTCCTTTTCTGGAAAAAAAATGCACACGCAACATTCTGACAAAGAAATTCGATAATTCTGAAAAAAGAACGAAGGAGTGTTATATCCACCAGGCACATGTTACAAAGCTTGTTAAACACGTGCCATTCGGCATCTGCAGTCCGCAAGAACTTATATATGTTATTTTACCTGTCCAGGTTTTATGTGTACAGTGAAATAAATTAATGCCTCAGAGAAGTAATGAGAAACGAACTAAGAAATACAGAAAGCTGCCACAAGGTGGCTGAGAGACGTGTCATTTTCTAACACCACATAATGTTCTGTGGCACTGGTTCTAACCTGGGGCGTATCTGCATTCTTTGTGGGGGTCCATTGATAAACTTTATGGGCCCCTGAGTTTCGACTGAGACAAACAAACAAATAAACAAAGACAAATTCTGACATTTTATTTTCCCTTCCAGGTAATTTATCTGGTAATTTAACAATAAATATCTCTCTGAATCTTTAAGTGTCCAATGCACATGGGGTTTCCGCAAGGGTTTTCCATAAACGCCTTAAATTCTTCCTCCCCCCCCCCCTCTCCTCCTGCCCAGGTGAGCCCTCTATTACTCAAAATCCTTTCTGTTGTTCTTCTCCGTGTCTCCTTAACAATAAATACAGAAAACAAAAATAGTTTACTTTTTCTAGGTTCTTCGTTTCCTGCAATTAGTATGCCGCAGCAGAAGATAACTGGAACACATTTATTTACAAGAATTAGTTTTTTTTTCATAAAATAAGTGACTCTGCTATATCTGTGTATATAAAGATTATGTATATTCTTCTGAAACGGATTAACGTTTCATCAAACTCTCAGAAAGACTCCACTGCGCAAAGAAAGTTTAAGAACCTTTGTTTTTGAGAAGTATTAAAACTGTTCGCCTATATAATGTGAGTGAGATATCTGGCACAGAACAGATTACCACAGAGGGTGGGAACTCATATCCTGGCTAGAAGGTAGCATATGCTACAGTTTTTTTTTTCTCCTCCCTTTTCTTATGAAGTGCTATTTAAGTGCCGTGGATGAGATTCATCATCATCCTATGTCACCCTCCCTGGGATGACTGACCACAATGAATTTCCATGGCTCGTTGTCTCTTGTCTTGATGGTGCTGTTGGCCAAGCTACTTCCTGCCCCTTTTTTAAACATGTTCTCTCATCTATATCGTTATCGTCTTCTCGCTCTTTGTCGACTTCTCCGTTTAAAATAATTTTAAGTACATCATTATGCCTCTGAAGGCGTTCAAAATACTTCAGTTGCTTGGTTCGTGTGCTTACAGAATACAGTACTGACTTTACATATAATAATCGTATACTGATAAATTAATGCTGGTTAGAACAGCATCTGGCAATGAGTGTGAAAACTAAAAAAAAAAACCGAGATTATAAATATGCAGCATGTCACTGCCATTTCTTTACTTAGGAAGCAAGTAGCACGGCAGCGCGGTCATTGTCCTCATATGGGGATTTCGAACCTTAAGCTGACTGGAGATATTTTTCTTCTCACTGACTGGAACGTTTTCTATATCTGTGTCTGAATTCTCCATGAAAAAAGCGGTATGGATCCACATTCTGGTTAGGTGGTTCTTGTCATGTGGGAAACCGAATGAAGGCACATCCTCGTATCCCAAATCATCTCTGCTGAGTGCGCACCTAAGAATGTACATCAGAGCACTGGAACTTACCCTCGACACTCTTTGAACTTATTTCGAAGCGCAGGTTATCGAGTGTATTTCCAGAGTGCAATGACTTGGGTGCGCATTCCTCACTGTCAAGGTGACTGCCAGTTTTATGATAGAACCAGGGTTCAACCTCTGTGTTGAAATGTGGCCTTCATATTTTCACCCTCTCTCTTGAGAATTCTCCTTGCAGGGATTGGCTTTGGCATTAAAGTAATATGACCGAGGAAAACACCTCACTCAATGCACTTGGTGCATCATCATTTTCGCTTGTTTATCACTTTACAGTCTCATATCAGGTCTGCCTCTTTCCATTTCCCCGTACGTTCGCCAGATAAAATACTCCCTTCAAGGTCCGACATATGTCTGTGGCATACTATGGCAACTCCGCCGAATATTTGTTCTAGCACAGTAGCATGGATTTAGGTGAATTCAGTGGAGGCCTATCTGGTTATACAGACGCTATAATGGTAACGGTTCAACAAGGTACTCATCGAAAGTCCACGATAATGTGAAATTCATTCATTCATTCATTTGCATGTCCCATGTGGAACTTTGCCTCCCTACCAGCACCCCCGTAGACCTCTCGGTTGTGAGCAAGATGGCCTGCTGCTGATGCATCCATTTGCAGATCATCAACGATGTCTTGCAGCCATCTTCGCCTTGGTCTTCCTCTCTTTCTTTTTTCCCACTATGTACCGTTCCAAGACGATTGTCTCTAGATTATCATGATGTTTAATGTGTCCAAAATATTTAAGTTTTCTCTCTTTAATCCTCTTCACTAGCCAGCCTTCTTCAATATTAAGTTCTTGTAGTATAGATATAGATGCACTGTGGAAAATCCTAAGATGGCATGGCCTCCCCCATAAGACAGTTAATGTAATCAAAGCCCTATACGAGGGTTTTCAATGCAAAGTGATCTGTGGAGAACATACCTCCAGCAGCTTTAGGGTACAAACAGGAGTGAAACAGGGATGTGTACTATCACCAACATTATTTATCTTGGCAGTAGACTGGTTAATGAAGGAGGCAACATCAGACAAACGCAGAGGATTGCAATGGACCCTTGACACAGTGCTGGAGGACCTTGACTTTGCGGATGACATTTGTCTATTATAAAGCAGTCACAAAGATATGCAAGATAAAATAAACAAGCTAACTCAGAATGCAAACAACATAGGACTAAAGATCAACGCAGGAAAGACAAAGTTAATTAAGCAAAATGTGAACAACATAAATGTACTCAGAGTAGATAGCAAGTTAGTGGAGGAGGTCAAGGAATTTGTATATCTTGGCAGCAGAGTAGTAGAAAATGGAGACAGCACAGAGGACATCAACAGCAGACTTACTAGAGCAAACCAGGCTTTTGCAATGCTGCAGAATATATGGAAATAAAAAAAACTAAGCATAAATATGAAAATCAGGATATTTAAGAGTAATGTTCTAAGTGTACTACTCTATGGAAGTGAATGCTGGAAAATCACAAAAACCATAGAAAACAAGTTAAATTCTTTCCAGACTAAATGTTTACGAAGAATTAGAAAGATATTTTGGCCAAACACCATAAGAAATAACATCTTATTGGCAGAAATGCAGATGAAGCCATTGACAACAATTATTGAGGAAAGACGATGGCGATGGTTGGGACATGTGTTCCGAATGACTGACAACTCACTACCAAAAATAGCACTAAGATGAACACCACAGGGGAACAGAAGTAAGGGTAGACCAAAACAGACATGGAGAAGAACAACAGAAAGGATGTTGAGCAATAGAGGGCTCACCTGGGCAAGAGCAGAAAAAAAGGCGAAGGACAGGCATTTGTGGAAAACCCTTGCGGAAGCCCCATGTGCCCTGAGCACTTAAGGTTCAGAGAGAGAGAGTGTATAGATATATTTGTTCTTTTTTTTGTGTGTGTCCATGATATTTGAAGAAACTCTTCTGTAGCATTTACATTCAAAGGCATTTATGTGTTTCTCACCTGTTTTGTTCAGTGTCCAGGTCTCATTTTGCGATGGGAAAGATGCATGCCCTTAAAAATCTTATTTGTGTAGTTCTGTCTGTTCCTCTCCACAGATTCTTTAGTTGTTTTAATTTCTGAAGAGCTATAGATGTCCTCCTTTTAATTTCCCTCATTGTATCTCCATTATTAGTTAGCAGTGATCCAAGATATTCACAACGTTCCACTTCTTCCAGTTTTTTCCTCATTGATACATATATCAGCTGCCTTGTTTGTTTTGTCAGTCGTCATCAATTTAGTCTTTTTTCGCATTAAGATAGAGGTTTTGCTCTTCGCTGTTCTTACAGACTGACATAATTAGTTTTTCCATTCCTTTTTGTGTTGTGGACAATAATACTGTGTCATCAGATTATCTAATCTCTGGTATTTCATAACCTCCAATTGTTATGGCATCGTAATATTCTTCGTCTACATCTTCTCTAACATTCCTCATTACATTTTCAGTATACAAGTTAAATAAGTAAGGTGACAATATGCACCCCTGACGGACCCCTTGTTTTATGTCAAACCAAGTTGTTGTTTCACCAATTATTCTTACTGCTGCTTGTTGGTCTAGATACAGTAGATATATGTGAAATTGCCTTATAATTAACAGTACAATCTGTTGATACTGATATATTTATATAATGTTTCTTTGCAGAGCTATGAAAGTGTAAAATGAAGAAAATCTAAATCAATATATAAGAGTCTAGATAGTTTTCCTGTGCAGCTGAAGACATCGGAAAGAAAGATATTTTATTTTACTTTCAGCATTTCACTATTCGTTGTCGTTAAGACAAATTATGTGCGATTTAAATAATTGCTATAGTATTAAATAGCCAGTTTCGATTACAGCAGTTAACTCCCATCGCTTGCAATAGTTACTCTCAACGACTGTTACCCGCTGGCTCTCTTTTGATATCTGAACTATGGGCTTTCAGTCTGCAATATTTTAATGCTCTATAATAATAACCAAAACTACATGACGCATGGAAACAGGCCATTCAATACGCCACATTTAGTCCAGCAGTAAAATACTAGTTCAAATGACTTTCAGGGAATTGATGTACTCGTGAAAGGTCCACACTTACTTCCCCCCCCCCCCCAAAAAAAAACATATTTTCCCCACAAAACACCATGCTTTATGTTGTATAAAATACAATGTAAAGAACTACACCGGAAAAAACCCAACATTATTATCCTTGTACAAGAATCAACGCAATGAACCCTTTCTCTTATAATTCATTCTTTCCATATATCTGAACTTTTTTAAGGGCTTAATGTTCTCCGATTAATTATACTTCATACTCACAGTGATCGTGTAATGCTTATGTATACAATAGCTGAGGGTGAATACGCTTCCATGTCTGGCAATCAACGACCAAAAATTGACGTTGGAGTCATGGCTGACGAACATAACTGGCCAAGACCCTGTCTCATTTCCCCGTCTGTTCCCTCAGTATCAGGCCCGGCCAACGGACAGGGGTTGCCACAGTCGTCATGGCGAAGAGATCTGATAAAGAAGTACTCAACACTCCAATGCTTTTGAGCTCCAATCAGAAACTGTTAAAAAACACTCGCCGTAACCCGCTCCCAAGCCGACACCATGCTGTGCCTCAACATCTTCACCGCATCGGCTGCAAGGAACCCCAGTTCTCTGCCCCAAGAAGTAGCAGAAGAAGAAGACAATATATATGCCCAATACCCACCAAATTATTAACACTAAGAAGTAACGTCAATGTAACAGAGACTGATGCGAGCTTACTGGGAATCAGTTTAGAGAATGATTCCCACATACTGAAATCAGTGGACAATCATCGACCTTTACTTAAGAAAGATAGTTTAACGACCGACGACAACAATCTCGTCAACTTAAAACTGAAGCTTTGTTGCATTAAACTATTCATTTACTGAGAACCATCGTATACTGTGTTACACAGAGGATACAGCATGCAAATCAAGCCAGGAAAAATATGAGTGTTTTCATGAAAAAAAAAATGAAAGCAAAGGAAACGCATATATCTCTTACATGGGGAAAAAAAATTAAGGCAAAACCTGACTACCACTAAGACCGGATTAAAAAGAAAAAACAACAAAAAGGAGAAATGTTTTAACTAACCTGCCGAAGCCCCCGGATGAACTCACTGGAAACTATTACTAAAAAAATCACACACATAAGAAGAGCATGCCTGAATGAAAAGCCAGAACACAACACAGAAATGTTTGAGGTTGGCTTCATTCTCAAAGAAACGCATACAACACGCAGATAAAAAAAAAGCCGTTCAGAAAGCCTAGCAAAATATAAGAATAAAATTCCTAGAGAAATGATATTAAATGTTTGCATAACGGCTACAAGACTGGCTAATTATTTGCTTAATCAAAAACAAGTCATAGAAAAGAAAATAACTGCATCTGAAATGAAATGTTATAGAAGGGCACTTAGAATATCATGAACAGAAAGAAAATCAAATAAAGGGATATTGACGGGATTAGGTGTCGTAGACAACTGGCTTGTAAACACCATCAGAGTTATAAAGATGAGAAACTTCAGTCACATGAAAAGACATAATGGTCCGGGGAGGCTGACAGCAGAAGACATAGTGCCCGGCAAAAGGAAAAAGGGGCGACCTCGAGGTCGCATGTGGACTCGGGACATCACGGAAACTCGGATTATGTCAATGAGATATGTTGGTCAACTTGCTCAAGACCGCACTGTATTCATGGAGGCAGTTAGAGGGTCAACGTTCTGGAAAGGACACGACACACATAACGGTCACATTCTAATATGTTAGTAATCTTCTCTGATCTGTATCACAAGAGGAAGAATGAGAGATATATCTTAACTGTTTCAAACATTGTGACACCATGTAGGATACACAGTGCACGATACAACAGACAGGTGACTGCAGACCATGACCAAACATTGTGACAGCATGTAGCATATACAGTGCACGATACAACAGACAGGTGACTGCAGACCATGACCAAACATTGTGACAGCATGTAGCATATACAGTGCACGATACAACAGACAGGTGACTGCAGACCATGACCAAACATTGTGACAGCATATAGGATACACAGTGCACGATACAACAGACAGGTGACTGCAGACCATGACCAAACACTGTGACAGCATGTAGCATACACAGTGCACGATACAACAGACAGGTGACTGCGGACCATGACCAAACATTCTTACAGCATGTAGCATATACAGTGCACGATACAACAGACAGGTGACTGCAGACCATGACCAAACATTGTGACAGCATGTAGCATACACAGTGCACGATAAAACAGACAGGTGACTGCAGACCATGACTAAACATTGTGACAGCATGTAGCATACACAGTGCACGATACTACAGACAGGTGACTGCAGACCATGACACAAGGGCAGAATTTGCTGTCGTCTTTCAGTACGATACAAGGTGCACTGGAACATGACAATGTGCACTAGAACATGACAAAGTGCACTAGAATGTGAATATTTTGTTAATCAGTGTCAAAGTCTATAGGTGGATAGATATACTATTAGAAAAATAAATATTAAAGCCTATCATTTTTCAAAACTGTAGGTAATGTTTGGAAACTTCCTTTACTAAAAAGTCTTCACAACATAAGGGA
The DNA here is from genome assembly GCA_009760885.1 of Achatina immaculata. Lineage (NCBI taxonomy): Eukaryota > Metazoa > Mollusca > Gastropoda > Stylommatophora > Achatinidae > Lissachatina > Lissachatina immaculata. Next base: position 109,156,402 of record CM019691.1, on the reverse strand, counting down.
GGCCAGAAAACTTCCTAGGTGTGCTACATTTTTAGTCTATCTATTCTTAAACCATGACCATTAGCTCATGCCATGAATAACGTTATGATTTTAATAAACCACACGAAGGGAAATGTGGATACATCTGTCGCTTCTACGTCTGATTATGTCGTTAAACAGATATTCGGTGAAAAACAAATCAATTGACGGTTGTTTCTGTTCATACTGAGAATATATAGTAAAGGATTGCTCACCATTCAGAAATCTAAAAGAAACGCTAAAGCAAGGATCTGCTTTTTACTTTAAATGCTTTTTTATTTATAAGATTATTATGATATAAATAATTTTTCTACCCTCAATGACCCCAAAACAGTCTATGGTTATAAACCTTTCGCCTGCCCTGCACTGAATGTAAAATTAAAATAAACGCCCAAGTAAAGCTAAAGAGAACATAAGCCACGATATCTGTATACTGCAGATTCTGGAAAACAGAAACAACTTTCCATTAGTATAGATAAGGTTGTAAATGATCTGCTTATATGTGTGCGCTGATTACACACGTGCATCATATCTGAAGGATAGATTCAAAAGTTTCTTGTTCGCTAAGTATCACTGGAAAGATATACCAAGATTCATAAGCAAGTTTGGCAGCAAATACTTGTGTAAACAGGTTTTTCCCCCCTCCCAACAATGACTCATGTGAAGTGCACAAGGAAATCGTAAATCACAGACAGACATTCATCTGGAAAGTTAACTTTGTGTTGCAGCAAACGTCTATCCTTGACATGCCGACCTTTGTTCAAGAGAAGGTGTGCCAAGTTGCACATTGCCATCTACTTTTATCGCAAAAGTGAATGACCGACTTGTTGAAGATATTTTCCTGTACTACAGCTACTGCTTTCAAGATCACATAATTGTATAAAACAAAACCCGAGAAGCAAAGACAACTATCCTAAAGAGATGCGCAGTTATCTAGGTCAGAATACAAGACTTAGCCGTGATGTTCCTGGAACCAAACTGCTGTGTTATTTCTATATAGCTAGCAAAGAAAGGATTGTCGTCTTCCCCATGACGATGGAGCTTAGATCCGCTCTGGCAACTAAAACCTGCCACAGTAACTCCAAAGCCTCATCTAATGCAGTGCCTGTGGCTCAAAAACTTCACGACATTACCTGTAAAACACACAATGAGGTCTTGTTTTGAACGTTAAACATGCTGTTATAAATATACAATTTATTGTGATATTTGTATCTGCAGCCAGCAAACCCGTGCGGAATAATGAATACGACACAGACTGTTATTGATTCACTACAGATAGCTGCAGTTTTCTACAACAAAACATATTTATGGAATATGAAGACCCTTCTATGCCGCAGACTTGGTCTGTGTTATATGTTGTAGGCTTCGGCTGGGTTATATGAAGATGTTGCAGGCTAGGGCTAGGTTATGTGAATAAGATTATGTGGGCTTGGGCTATGTTATGTGAATAAAATGGTGTAGCCTTGTGCTAGTTATATAGAGAAAATGTTGTAGACTTGGTTAAAAGCAGAAGATGTAGGCTTGGGCTGGATTATAAGGAGGAGATGCTATATGCTTGGGCTGGGTTATACAGAGAATATGTTCTAGACTTGGGCTGAGATATATATATATAGAGAAGACGTTGGCTACAAGATTTTTTTAAAAGTATCTGAGCACTATTTGAACACTATAACAAACATACATTAATAATAAGTGCCCAGGGCACATGGGGCTTCCGCAAGGGTTTTCCACAAATGCCTGTCTTTCGCCTTTTTTTCTGCTCTTGCCCAGGTGAGCCCTCTATTGCTCAACATCCTTTCTGTTGTTCTTCTCCATGTCTCTTTTGGTCTACCCTTACTTCTGCTCCCCTGTGGTGTCCATCTTAGTGCTATTTTTGGTAGTGAGTTGTCTGTCATTCGGAGCACATGTCCCAACCATCGCCAGCGTCTTTCCTCAATAATTGTTGTCAGTGGTTTCATCTGCATTTCTGCCAATAAAATGTTATTTCTTATGGTGTTTGGCCAAAATATTTTTTAATTCTACGTAAACATTTAGTCTGGAAAGAATTCAACTTGTTTTCTATGGTTTTGGTGATTTTCCAGCACTCACTTCCATAGAGTAGTACACTTAGAACATTACTCTTAAATATCCTGATTTTCATATTTATGCTTAGTTTATTGATTTCCATATATTCTGTAGCATTGCAAAAGCCTGGTTTGCTCTAGTAAGTCTGCTGTTGATGTCCTCTGTGCTGTCTCCATTTTCTACTACTCTGCTGCCAAGGTATACAAATTCGTTGACCTCCTCCACTAACTTGTTATCTACTCTGAGTACATTTCTGTTGTTCACATTTTGCTTCATTAACTTTGTCTTTCCTACATTGATCTTTAGTCCTATGTTGTTTGCATTCTGGGTTAACTTGTTTATTTTATCTTGCATATCTTTGTGACTGCTTGATAATAGACAAATGTCGTCCGCAAAGTCAAGGTCCTCCAGCACTGTGTCACTACTGCTTTCAAGATCACATAATTGTATAAAACAAAACCCGAGAAGCAAAGACAACTATCCTAAAGAGATGCGCAGTTATCTAGGTCAGAATACAAGACTTAGCCGTGATGTTCCTGGAACCAAACTGCTGTGTTATTTCTATATAGCTAGCAAAGAAAGGATTGTCGTCTTCCCCATGACGATGGAGCTTAGATCCGCTCTGGCAACTAAAACCTGCCACAGTAACTCCAAAGCCTCATCTAATGCAGTGCCTGTGGCTCAAAAACTTCACGACATTACCTGTAAAACACACAATGAGGTATTGTTTTGAACGTTAAACATGCTGTTATAAATATACAATTTATTGTGATATTTGTATCTGCAGCCAGCAAACCCGTGCGGAATAATGAATACGACACAGACTGTTATTGATTCACTACAGATAGCTGCAGTTTTCTACAACAAAACATATTTATGGAATATGAAGACCCTTCTATGCCGCAGACTTGGTCTGTGTTATATGTTGTAGGCTTCGGCTGGGTTATATGAAGATGTTGCAGGCTAGGGCTAGGTTATGTGAATAAGATTATGTGGGCTTGGGCTATGTTATGTGAATAAAATGGTGTAGCCTTGTGCTAGTTATATAGAGAAAATGTTGTAGACTTGGTTAAAAGCAGAAGATGTAGGCTTGGGCTGGATTATAAGGAGGAGATGCTATATGCTTGGGCTGGGTTATACAGAGAATATGTTCTAGACTTGGGCTGAGATATATATATAGAGAAGACGTTGGCTACAAGATTTTTTAAAAAGTATCTGAGCACTATTTGAACACTATAACAAACATACATTAATAATAATAAAAAAGCTCTGCAGCACGAATGGGATCAATGCCAAGTGTCACCTACTGTATCCTTTGTACAGATCTAGTACACTGTATTACCATATTCCTGAACTGGATGACATGAGGGTAGAGGGTTCAGCTCTATTTGTGTCTGAAACCCGATCGACTCTGTTAGACTAATGCAAAATTCTTGGCTAAAGAAGAAGAAGAAGAAGAAACGATTCGAAGGTTAAATCCCTGCATTGCAAAACCTAATGTGTCTATTGTTGATGCTGGCAGTAATAATAAAATGTATACTAAACATGTGCACGGTAATCTACATATACTATGCCCATACATGCTTAAACTGGGGCAGCACTCAAAGATAAATCTGTAATACAATCTGGCAATTTAAAAAAAAACCCTTCTAATATACATAAACGATCGCGATGCAGCATCGAATTCTGAATCGCCACAAACCCTCCCATTTTAAAATGGTCTATATTAAATTCCTCCTGAATATGGGTTGTGCATGAAACCTGAAAAATATATAAATAAATAAAAAGAAAAGAAATTTGCTCGATGGTCCGGATCTGAATAAAAATCTACGAGTACTGAAGTGCATTTTTAAATCTTCAACCCAAAACATTGAAAAGTCTCACAAAAAACCTCAACTGAAACAATGACACCTTTACAGGAAAACAAATACATCGCGCTGAAACAAACAAACAAACAAAAGCACTGTACAGCACAATTTTCTTCCCAGCTCTGTGCTATCAATGTCAAACATGGACACTAACAGCCAAACACAAGAAGGAAAATCATCACGACAGAAGCGAGATATTTAAGGCGAACAAGAAGAGACCAAATAAGAAAAAAAACCCATCAGAGCAAAGGCTAAAATAACAACAGCACTACACTACATCCAGAAACCACAAATAAAATGGTCTGTCCACATTACACAGCTGTCGCCAGTCAGTATACAGCTAAAACAACAACAACAACAACAACAACAAAAATCACTCTAAGAACTGTAAGAAACAGAAGAGGCCGCCCACGTAAGAGATGGAGGGCGGAAACCATAAATATTCCATTATATGAAGCAAACTGCCGAGCTCTATCAAGACATCTATTTGTCCCATCAACACTGAAAGGTGTATAATGAAGGAGATACGAGAAAATAAGACAAGGGGAAAAACGTAAATTCAAGACAAAGACAGCTGCTGACATACTATCAAAACAATTTCGGACATCACCTTTTTTCTCGGAGACATAACTTCTTCTTCTTCTTCTTCTTCTTCGTTCACTTCTACCACCAAAAACCGCACTGTGAACCTACTGAATTCACACATGTGGTCCTCGTTAGGTCCGGTGGTCCCCTGTGTGGTCCAAAATAGACCACATGAGTTCCACGAAGGACCACAAGGGGTTCAGAGTATCACAGTGCTTTAGCCTGTATTCTTGGTGGGTCTCGGAAGCGGGATTGCGTGACACCGTGGTTTTCATTGCACCAGTTTGGTCTAGGGTTGGACTTTCTCACCGGAAGACCTCGACGTGTTTGGAATATCAGTGCATCCCCGCTGGGTGAGAGGCGTTAGCCCACCCAGGACAGAGTTGGACTTTCTCACCGGAAAACCTCGACGTGTTATGAGATACCCGTGTATCACCGCCGGGTGAGAGGTGGTTGCCCATCCAGTCCAGGGTTGGACTTTCTCACCGGAAAACCTCAGCGTGATTAGGATACGCAGACATCCCCGCCGGGTGAGAGGTGGTTGCCTATCTAGACTTCCCTGGTCCAGTGTCTCCGACTTCAGCATTCTGCGGTCGTGGCCGCTACCCTTCCTAGTTGTGACCAGGATGGAGCTTTTGTCCAGGAGGACGAATCCTCGCCACTAGTGACTTCTACCCCTGGGTTGAGCCGGTTTAGGCATTTCCCAGTATGGGCATGTTTGGGACGGGACCGACCTCTAGGGCAGAGGTACTGTGACATTCATAGCCTTCAAGATTCACCCCTGGTATGAGCCGGTTTAGGCAAAATTCACCAGTATGGGTGTTTATCAGGCGTTACCGACCTCTAGAGCGGAGGTGGCATGACATGTCTAGCCATCGAGTTCCACCCCTGGTGTGTGCCGGTTTAGGCATATTTCACCAGTGTAGGTGTATTTCGGACGTAGGCGGCCTCTAGAGCAGAGGTGCCGTGGTATAGCTCTCGTAGCGATACCACTGGACATACCAGGTTAAACTTCACTTTCCACCACCTTTTCCCATCGGCGCCGCACAGCAACCTTTATTTCCGCATTTACTTCCTTAACCGGGAGGAGCTTCACTCCACGCGCGGCATTTGAAAAGTCAAGCCAGCAGTGACTTAACCTCTGGGACAAACCGGTTCATGCATTTCACACGATATGACTGCACTCAGGACGTGGCCGACCTCCAGACCAGAGGTGCCGTGATTTGACTGTTTGCTTCGCTTTATTCTTTCAACCACCTTTTCCGCAGTGATGCTGCGCGGCAACCTCATTTGCAAATTTCTTCATTGGCCGGGAAGAGCACCGCTCCACGCACGGCAGCTGAAGATCTCGCCAACAGCGGCAGATGAGCTACCAAACGTGACACTCATCTACCCTAAGTAACTGGTTTTCAGGCGCCAGATATTCGCCCTCGCCCCTTCTCCTGTCAGTTTAAACAGTTCTGCCACGGGAAGGCCAGGAGCTGGACTTGACTGCCAGAGGCTGTTTGTGGCGCGTTTGCAGTCCTTAGAACCGGAGACATAACAAAACCCTGCTAGAATTTTCTGAATGTTGTTTCCTGTATCAACAACAGTGACTTCTTACAAACCAACTCAAGCTAATATCGAGTAGAGCGGTTCCTAAAGTGTGCTGTCTGGATATGACAGTCTCAAATGGGCCAGACTGGGGTCCGTTAAGGAAACCTAGAGTAGGCAGAAAACTAAAATTGTGTGAATATTTCTTTTTAATCAATAACATGTGGCGGGAGAATTATGGAGATCGGGGAAAATAAGTAGAGGTCCGAGGCCAGCATAATCTTTCCAATCGTTGATTTAGTGCAACTCCTTCCCTCCCCATTCTTCAAAAATAAAGTTGTAAGAAAGCCATAAAAGGACCGGAAATGCCCGAGATAGTGCATATCTCTCCCTGCTCCAGATCTGAATTTCTAAACGAGGTTATATTAACTATTCAATCATTTTACTCGAATAACCGTTCACAGTCGTCGAAAGAACACACAGCCCTATGACTGGGTATTCCCCAGTTTAAACACTTCCTGGCAGGATGTCAACTCTTCGAGAGAAGTAAATTCCTCTTATTAAAAAAAAAAATCTAAATAAGCGAACTAACTTTCTTAGTATTTAGAATATTACAATTATTTCACAAAGCTGGCAGATGAAACAGTTTTTCATTTTCTAACCACTGAGGGAAAAAAAAACCTTGCTACCACCCTGGCTGGCGGGTTAGTAGCGGTTTGGATACACAACATACATGGTTGTGATAAACACGATAACATGCCTAGTTCTGCTTGACTGTAGATTCACTGAACTTAAACAAGCAATTCATTCTTCTGGTGCTGAAGAGAAAAAAAAAACACAACATACTAGGGCAAAGATCGGTTAGCAAACACGGGCAAAGAAATACCTTTAAAAAAAACCCATTCCTCGCCGTGGTAAATGTTCGTTAAATACGAACTTTTAGAGTCAAAAGCACTTCGCATGATACAAGTCTTAGTACAGATCTATTCTTCAACAGTCTATTTAACTGTCTTCGGTTCTTACAAGCACAAGCACTCTTTGGGAAAATGTACTTTCCATAATTCAAGTTATAGTACCTTCCAACACTTTTTTCCTCATTTGTCTCACGGGACACAATGACAAATTAGCCACAAGAAGAGCACAATATCTTCCTCTCTTCTCTGCAATGCTTCTAGAAGAGAAAAACAAGTTGTGGCCCATCATCCTGACCGATAGCGATTGATCTAAACTTTCCTCCAGCAGTGGACGTCTTCAAGAAATATTTTTCTTAGATTCGATCCTGAAATCAATGAAAACGACCGCAGCACAGTCTATATTCATCTTGATACACCATGACAACGGCCACGAGGAAGTTTGCAGTTACAAAGAGACAACCATTCAACCAACCCATCAACCACTTAGCCACTCATTCAAAGAAACCAACCAGCCAACACCCACCCAACCAACGAACAAATCAGTTACCCATCCACCATGAAACTATAAACATAAACACAAAACATAACACAATAACTGACATTTACCACCAGATGCTGAATAAAGACAACTGAGGTAGTTTATAAACATAACTGATCAAATATTGTAAGCATTGTTTATACAGAACATAACCTACTTCATTATAAATTACTTCACCACAGAATGTTGATTTAACTTGCTTTATAAACAGAATGTAAACTCATTAGACTCTATCATTGAACGTAAACATAACTCTCTCTATCATATGATACAACATAATGAATTTTACCACAGAATAAATGTAAACATATTTTAATTGAGCATGAGTCATTGAAGATACAGTACTAAGAAAACTAACGTTACCTTCGGATGTGAGCCCTACTGCCCCTACTGGTCTTCTACACAAACTAACTTCGCACTGAACTGAAGTCATTGTTAACTTCACCGCAGAATATAAAGATTACTGGCTTTATAATTTAATTTTACCGTCATAATCTCTAGAAAAGTCATAAGATTTTTTAAAAACTTAGGTCAACGACTGCATCCGTCCTTTCTGCTTCTAAACGACATACATACATGTCTATAGACTCGTACATATGAGATGTGTTCAAAAAATAACAAAATTTTTAAATAGTACACCAAACGGATGAGACCGCACCTAACCGCACCCAGTGGCAACTATTCTTGACAACAAACTGCCATTTTCCCCGTTCCACTATGAGCATTAGTCGTCGAGCTACACCTGCTGAAGTGAGCACATGCACGGATTACCGTTGTTGATTGTGTTTGTTGACTGCAAAGGCACTGTCCACAATGAAATTATAATGACGTGGTCAGATGGAAAACAAACAGTTGTACTATGAAATTTTAGAGGGTTTGAGGGATGATATGAGCAGAATAAGCTTCTCATCCGCAGTTATCTGACAACGTCAGACATCAGTTGTGTCCCATCCAACCTATTCTCCGGACTTAGCCCCAGCAGAATTTTCCTTTTCCCAAACTTAAAACCACTTCTGAAAGAAGGGCATTTACAAACCATTGTATAGATTTAGGACAGCGCGATAAGAGAACTGCACGCTGTCACAGAGAGTGCGCTACAGGAAGCACTCCAACAATGGAAGAAACGTTGAGAACGGTGTATCACCAGTAGAGTGGATTACTTTACAGGGGATAGTGCTGAAAATGTCGAATGAACACTTATATTTTTTATACCAAATGTTTGCTCTTTTTCAATAATCTTTGCGTGTGTGTGTGTGTATGTTTCGCGCGCGCGCGTATAGGGATGTTGCTCGATTAAAAACCTTCACCGCAAGTAATCACATGTTAAAATTTTTAATCACAAAATAACTACACATTAATCGAAATGTTATGTATTTCCTTCAAGAATATTAATACTATTATTTAAAGCAGAAATAGCTCAGTGATACTTTCTAATGTAAAAAAAAATTTTTTTTAAATAGCCAGTTGCCTGTGCATAATGAATTATTTCAGTTTAGTTTAATAACAATTTCCTATAACATAAATAACCGAATAAACAGTGAAACACTAATCATTCAACATTTCACTTTTTTCCCATTGAGCCACATCATTTTCCTTTCAAAATAATGGGCTGTTGTTTTATTATGTTTTTGTTTTTGCCTTTGATTCGGTTTTAATTTGTGTAAAACAAGGCAGACTTCAGAATCTGTTACAACATAACTGATGCATCATTCCTATGATAAGCACTCTCATTCAGTCATTCATACAGCCTTCGCTTAGTCCAACCACAGCGATAATGTTTGTAAACAACACTTACTATTGATTCGTCATTCCTTGCAGTATTGTGAGCCACCACTGAACTAGTATATTTCGGAGCTAGAAGTCAGCTTATTTCAAACAGTGGTAAACTTCCACCGTATGTATAATGCAAATATAACGGATATGAATTATTTTGTCTATCTACACGTTTAGTTGTCGTCTATCTACACGTTTAGTTGTCATACTCGTATGTCTCACCTGAATAACTAGTCTGGAGACAATTGGGAGTCACAGACTATCCCTGGGATCTACCACAGCTTTGGCCTGCGTCAGAGCAACCGGGGGGGGGGGTGATATCACTACCTGTCGAAAGAGCCTAATCAGAGTATCGGCTACTCGCTATGAGATTCCCAGCCTTCAATAAAATTACTATGTATTATGTTTTTATAAAGAATTGCGCAGAGTACAGTACTTTATTTACCATGTTTCAATGTTTAATAGCACACGTGTTCTATAATCAATGCACTCAGGTGCTGCATTAAAAGGTTTATTTGCATAAATATAGATGTCTGTGTCCCGTGAAACGCAGTGGGCATCTGTCTATGTCATGTGATAAGGGGGAAATTCGCAAGGCATATCTCAATGCAGTTCACGAAAATCACTTCAGTGAGGCAGTCCGAGTTGCAGATACCCAAGACAATAGTGTGGTTTGTGTTATGAAAACACCTTTGTACGCACCTGTACAAGATAAATCTAGTGCATGCTTTAACAAAGTCGTCAGCCATCAATTCTGTATCACCCTTCAAAGGAAGATCGAGAAGAATGACCCGTTTGCTGAGAGGGCAACATTCAGCGACGAATCGACCTTCCATTTCAGTGCCAAGGTGAACAGACATAATGCTCCTGTTCTTGGCATAAGAAACCTCCACCAGGTCATCGAGCATCAGTGGTATTCAGCAAGGTGAACATCTTTTTTTTTTCCTAGGGAGAAGGCCTACAGGCATTTCTTCTTCAATGAAGATTCTGTAACTGCTATGTCCTATCTGTTAATTGACTGGTTGATGCTTCAGCTTCTGGAAGATAGCAAAAACTTTATTTTTCAACAAGGCATGCCACTTCCTAATTGGTAGCGAGACGTGGGCACCTTTCTGAACGCTAGCCTGCCCAATCGTTGCACTGGAAGAGCTGGTAAAAACGACTCACATTTGTTACGCAAACCCCCCCCCCCCCCATTCTCCCACCTTGTGACATTTTCCTGTGAGTGTACATTAACGACAATGTTTAGGTACACCTACTTCCACATGATCTAAACATTCTAAAGCATCAAGTCGAGGACGTCATCACATCTATTACTCCAGATATGCTACACAAAACCTGAAAGGAACTCGACTATAGCACTGAGACATGTGCCATGTCACTAAGGGAGCTCGTATTGAGTCCCTGTAAAGTATCTCTAAAACTCTACGAATTTCTCTACAAAATAACATATACTTTTTCCATATAACTGTATTTGTTTTCCTGCAGTGGCTTCTGGAATGCTTAAGATACTTAAGGAACATCCTATATATTCCTGTGCGCCAAACCACAAGCACCTACATAGGATCGCACATCTATCAGGAGATCTGCTACGCATTTCAAACCTCGTACAAGCCGACTGAAGTCTGCTGGCCCTCAGTACTACAACAGGTAAACCCCCAGGCCTGATATAAAACCTACAGACCACTCGAACAGGCCTAGTCTCAGTTCGTTTCACTTAATTATAAATGTAAACAAGCTACCTGTCTTTTTACTTGCATCGAAACAAGCAGAGTGCATTCCAATCTCGACATAAAGTACGCTTTTCAACATTTATCAACACAATCTTCTTAAAGGAATCTTGTAAAACACATATATACTGCATATTATGGCTGCAGTCCACGGGATGTTTTTGCCTTCACCAATGAAGTACTATAAAGAAAGAACCAATTTCCTCTTCTTTTTTTTTTTCATTAAATATCTGTTGCCATTAGTACTCTGATCTCTGTATCCCTATGGGCCTTGTTTTTCAGATCGACAAGTCTCCATTTGCGAGGCAAGAATCCCTAGAGATTAGGGAAAGTCATAACGCCAAGACGTACCAGTGAAAAAAAGCATCTGTATCTGATATTACTCCTGTGGTCCTTTGCTCACAAATGTATACGCATCAGCCAATGACCTACTAAGATTCCCATAGAGATTTTGGTTAAATATTTTATTCATACCCACACTGAGTAAGCCCGAGTGATTATTACGCTATTTTTTTAATTTAAATGTATGAAGCTGACCACACAACAAAGAAAGATAACAAACTGTACCCGTTGTTTTTAATCTTCGTGAATATAAAACCGGAATGTAAAAGTTACAAAAATGTGACACGAATTTCTCTTCCTTCCGGCATATACGTCGACTTCGGAATTCTAGCTATGAAACAGATACAGTATTTTGTGTTAGGAAGTCATATTTGGATATATATTCGTATTATATTCACTTCCTTCTGAACCTCCAGAAAACATAAGAGACTTAGTGAATATAAAATGTTACAGTAATATTTCAGCCTTCACACTAAATATTCCAAATAAAAAGTAAGTCTGTTAACATACTGCACACTGATTCCTTTAAAGAAGCATTCTTTGTTAAACACAAGTAAAATATTTATAAAGATTATACATTATTTACCTTCAGATCTTTATCGATCAACCTGTTCCGTGCTAGTTACAAGTCTCATGAGGTTCTGAGGCTGAATTTTTTTTTCTTTACACGAAGCCCCAACACAGTATCATAAACTCTAACCCAGACCCAACTGAATTTTTTTTAAAAATTCAAACATTCCAAAACCATGACAGATCACAAAGTGAATTATACACTTCTCTCTTCCCTGTTCTTACGAAATTCTTAACCGCCTTCAGTATCAGATGATGATTGTTCACAAGAACAAAGACTCTATAGCGACTTCGACTTGTCTCAATAGAATTTTTTTAAATATTGAAACATTCTGCGACATCAAGTGCATAATCCATTATGTTAAATGGGAAAGAAAAGCAGTATTATCACTGGCTTATTGGATCTGCGACCAGAAAAAAAAATATGGGAACCACTGGTGCAGCCTTATTTCAGTGGCATAACCTGTACAGCAGTGCTAGGCTTTATGAATATACTATATGAATATACTAACCTGTGTATTAATGAGTGTTCATGACATTAATTTTACTTAGTGGTGCGGCTGTATTTGTTATATGCATGTATAATTCTACGTATATGCGTACCTGCACCTACGACAGACATACACATGCACTTAACTTTCCTTAGTAAGAGTCTTCCGTGTTCAATGACACACTGGAAGGTTAGTTCGCAGGCTCTATGTCTTGCAATAACCGCTTTACTATTCTATAGATTTTATTAATACTATGGTAAGTGTTCACCAGTGGGATTAGGTCTGGAAGAAAACTGGCTCGTTAACACCATAAAAATTAGAAAGCTGAGATACTTCGGCCACATCAAGAGACGCAATAGCTTGGGGAAGCTGATAGCAGAAGGCATAGTGCCCGAGAAAAAAGAAAAAGGATGACCTCGCCGCAGGTGGACTCAGGACATCACAGAAAGTTTGAAAGTGTCAATTCCAGACGTTGGTCGACTTGCGCAAGACCCTATTGCATTTCAAGGAGACTGTGAGAGGGACACCGTTCTGAAAAGGACATGTCACATGAATGAATGAACTGCTCACGTTATCTAACATTTGCAGGATTAGCTGATAGATGACCATCTTCTGCAAGCGTCTACAATAACAGTTACGCTATTTAAGATATCAGTCTCTCTCTCTCTCTCTCTCACTCACACACACGTATGGATGCCTGAGTGGCGAAGTGGTCAGTGCAATGGTCTCTCATGGCAAAGATGGGGGGGGGGGGTTCGAATCCGGCCGGAGGCACCCCAGTCACCCAGCTGTAGAAATGGGTATCCGACTTCTTCTGGAGTTGGGAAGGAAAGGCAGCCAGGCTGATACTGACCATATCACCATCTAGTGTGCTGACAGGTCAAGGAAAATATGAGCACTAACACATATCCCTATGTGCCTCTAAGGCATGACAGGGTACCTTTACTTTTTTACTTTTTTATATACTTGTATATAAGGGTGGCATTTTTCTTACTCTGTGTGTGTGTATATATATATATATATATATATATCTGTAATCCTGAATGAAAGTGAATGATTATACTACTGTGACTAGAACTTACCATCCCACCTCAACACACCTATCTCTAGGTTATGTAAAAGTAAAAACTTTAAAGTAATTATCTGGAATCACAGGTATTTCATAGTGTGAAGTTACACAACACAAACTATGTGCCAGATTTTATTTTCAATATAACTTTTATATCGACAATACACGTTCTTTTTTTTAAATTAATGAAAATTCCTTTCACGTTCTACACTTAAATAAATCTAATATTAATTTATGACAGGCTATATATAGTCACGTGTGAGGATTTGCACCCTGGACTAGCCTTTGAAGAAAAAAAAATATATATATATATGTATATTACAACAGTGACAAAAACAATGGCAAACACATGAGTATTGATTTTTTTAAAGGCTCTTTTTGTCTCATAAGGTGGTGTTGAAAGAGGTAGGTGTGAGCTGTTTGTGGAAATTGACGACCAGTATTTTAGCTCAGCGACTTTTCTCGTGGCTGGTTCTACCATTACTTGCATAATGGGCTACAGAAACAACGAACCTTGTTACAAAGCGCTCTCTCTCTCTCTCTCTCTCTCTCTCTCTCTCTCTCCTCTTGCGTTTTAATGAGAAACCTATGACTTTTTATAAAAACATAGCCAATGCGATAAGAGGGTCTCAAAATCAAATACAACCTTGACTTTGAGTGAAAGAATAGCAAATGGAAATATTATATTACAATATATTACAACTGCCGGCAAAACAAAGGACTGACATGGGGACAGCCAACACGGAATAGAAAAGGTCCGATAGAAGTGGAAATCCCTTGCTATCAGCAGCTCCATGTGTCTTGGCACTTACGGGACATAAGAGGGATAATCTAATTAAAGCCATGCCCATTATGTTGCAAAGAATGAAACTAACATAAAGGCTAATTAAACGAAACTACAGATCATGCCATTCTTAGTTTTACGGGATTTTTTTTTCAGAATGTTTAAATACATATGTGAAATTTACGCCTAACAATTTACCAATGTGAAATTTACGCTAACAGGTTACCAGGATAATGTAACATGAAGAAACGTAAATCTTAAACCCAGTCCACTCTCGCTTATAATCGTGATATTCATACATGGTACTCAGTGAAATATTAGTAACATAACATTTTTTTAAACTTTAAGATAATTACATTTAACAGTGAGGAATTAAAAACTTATCCCCCACCACACACACAAACACACACAAAACAGTTTCCTAGCATTACTTATGGACCTTGGCCATGGGAAAAGATTCAACGGACTTCCGTGTGAAGTTCTGTTTCTTTTGTTAACGAGTTTGTTGTTGGCATATTATAAAAGAATTAGATGTCACCCTGACAACTGGAAATGTGAATCTGAAAAAAACTCGGACACGCAAAAGTCGAGATAAACAGCTTAAGAAGCGATACTAAACTAAACGTAAGAACTGGGAGATGGGAATGATCGACTCAGACAAAATGTGAAAAAAAAGTCTTAAGTGCACAAGTTAAACATATTATGTAATCATTTTGCACTTATTTTCGACTTATACCAGCAAAGGGTGAAGTCACAAAATATGAAGAGCATGCAATTAGCAAGGGAAAAAAACAAAAACATTCCAAGTTAGCAATGTACAAGAAAGCTGTCAACTACTATTAACAACACACACAGCCCTTGCAGAAGAATGAATGATCATGCAACATAATAAGTTCTCTGGCCCTAGGATGAGTGTACACGATTGGATTACTATGTCGTCTGGGTACGTTTACAGCAGTCTGAACTACAGAGCTGGGATTGAATGAACCCAGTGTGCACAGGTTGAGATAAATGAGCTCTGATGTAATGAACTGGCATTTATCTTAAGTCAGGGGTGTCCGACAGCAAGA
Organism: Achatina immaculata; assembly: GCA_009760885.1. Lineage (NCBI taxonomy): Eukaryota > Metazoa > Mollusca > Gastropoda > Stylommatophora > Achatinidae > Lissachatina > Lissachatina immaculata. The sequence goes on along the minus strand of CM019691.1, from coordinate 109,141,053 downwards.
AATGCTGAGTTGTATGCTGAGAAAGAAAGAAATCATCACAGCTTCAGCCATTCGTAAAGTCAACTGTAAAAGTGTTAGAAGCATCTTACGTAATTCGGCGAAAAACTGGTTGATTTAGATACGGCCCTCCACTCTATTCGTGGATACAACACTGGCCTTGGGATCTCTTAAGCTGGACACCCCTGGTCTAAGTGAGTGACTTGTCATTAGTCGAGCGTCAATGTAACTATAACAAAAGATACACTGCGATTTACTATAAAAGAATATAGTCTGAATATGGATGGAGAACAACATAGATGATGCAGTCAACTGACATCAGTTTAGTAAATCACATGCAGAACACGGAAATAATAGTTATGAGAACGATTACACAAACGACACAATTTGTCAACTATTGGGGGGGGGGGGGGGTGTACACCTATACTCTCTGATACTTACAGATGCTAACTTGTGCACTGAAAAAAAGTCAAATAAGAAATGCATTGCATAAATGGAGTGGCATTGGAAAAACCCAAATTCATAAAATAGATTTATAGTAAATGTTTCAGCGTGCCCATGCTGGGACCGGTTTTTCCATGGATCATCAGCTAGACCTGAAGGAAAATGAATTCTGGCACAGACGTTAAGTTTACTGCCGAGCACTTTGTCAAAGACTGTTGCAGAATTTCTTTGTACTTGAGATTTTAGTAGTGAATTAGGACTGTGCACCATAAAACATCAAAATGAGCATGTAGGGAGCTACAATAGCTTCCTTGAGATGTAACAGCAAATACAAAAGCAATGGTAAAAGTAGACGCTCCGTGACATGAAGCTACTTAGGAAATAAGGTGTCGACGTTTCTCTTCGCCTGTCGGCATGCTAGAGGGTGATGTGATCAGCTTCACGTTTGTCGGGCTTTCCTTGTTGTGGTCCAAAAAAAAAAAAAAGCCAAGTATCCATTCTACTGGCAGGTGACTAGAGATTCGAATCATGAGATACGAGTGCCCTAACCACTTCACTGCCTAAGGGTCCCTTAGTGGACTTTAAGAAGCAGGGTAAATCAAGATCCACTGCCATAGGGGCTACGTCGGTTGGTCAGGCATAGAACAAAAGCGTTTTTTTTTATTACATTCGCTTAAAAGCAGGATAGGAACTTAACCAGGTAAAGCTCACTGGAACTGACAACCGTATTATCATAGCATTTACCACCACAGTCATCTTGTATTCGCAAATATTTTTTCTGAACTTTAACATTTTCTTTACTATGAGGGTGACAAAAACGTTAGAGAGAGAGAGAGAGAGAGAGAGGAAGGGAGCGATTCTCAGGGCATCTAGTACAGGAGTCCTTGCTTAAAAAAAAAAAACAGCAGGTAACTCGCATTAACAGGTGAGTGAAACAACCAGGACGCCAAATATACCTAGGTGCCAGCAACGGAGATGTTTCATATTGAAAACGAAAAAAAAAAACACATAAAAATAAAAATAAAAACAAAAATCACATTTATGTGTCTTCAGCCTTCAGAAAGGTTTCACAGCTCTCCTGCAGCGTGTACGTGCGAAGTTATATTTCAAATGACGCAATGCTATGCTGAGTGCAGGTTTTGTGTGAGCGTTTTTATAGAAAGCACCTTGTGCGTGCGCGCTTCAAATGAGAAACTGTAGATTATCTTACCTGTGTTATGCTGCAGCATCCAAGATATGGCTTTATTTGGATGTTAAGATTCTGTGGTTTTCAAACATTTATAATACGTGATAACAGTAGCAAATGGAGCTATATTTGACAGATGACTCTTCCATATAGTTAGTTACTGTCGGTCAAGACCCTCCCTTCAATCCAAACTATGCTCCATCTGGTAAACAGGTTGTTATGATTCTGAGGTACAGCCAAAGAGGTGAAGACTAACCTGTTCCACACTGATGATAATTACTGAATTAGTTACAAAGAACCATCTTTCCTGCAGACCGGACATATCAATAGGTGCTCCGACCTTCTCATCAATATCTCCTGCAGAGTATGCATACATTAACTACACCCGTCCTGCACTAACTGTTTATCTTTCTGCAACTTTCAATCAGTCGTTCATGTTTTTGCCACGCTGGTGATAGTCTGATGAGACTAATGCTTCTTAGATCTGGTGCATAGCATTAAAGTATTCTAGCCCTCTTACAATATATTGTATCTGTGATACAAGTTCTTCATAACATCAATAGGTTGCCGATAGTTTTAAGTTTTCTGTTGCAGGGAGATAAGAGTAATATAAAGGCAATTTGTGATGCTGCATTCTTCCACCGAGTGATTTTCCAATCTTAATACAAACTTCATTCGGTCTGACAGCAATTTAGATTACACTTTTCCAATACCTGTAGCACAGAACATCATTTTATAGAATACTAAGAAAAAAAGAAGAAGAAGGCTTCATTCAGTTCTAGAATCACTCTGAAATAGCAGTTCTTTTTTATAATAGTTTTCAATACACATTCTGAAAGAAGCGTTTGAATATTGTAGAAACTGCACTGTGGAGGATACTTAGGACATGGCTATATCTAATATCAAAAAAGATTTATACTTGTACTTTGAAATTTTGTTTTTGTTTAGTTCAATGTATTCATGACTTCGAATTCGTACGTATTTTTTAAATAATTTGTCTGTGCAGTCATCTCTCACAAAAACAAATAAAGCCAGCAGATCTCTGACTAAACGCTTGCAGTTTGGATGTTGGTAAATGAAATCCTCTCTTCATGTATCAAGACAATCTGCTATACATCCTTGGAAGCAAGATGTTCATTCAAATTAATCTAAATTTATACATCACGACAGTCTGCTACATACCCTTGGAAGCAAGACATTCATTCAATGAACCTACATTCATACAGTATGCTACACACCCGTGGAAGCAAGACATTCATTCAAATGAACCTACATTCATACAGTCTGCTACACACCCGTGGAAGCAAGACATTCATTCAAATGAACCTACATTCATACAGTCTGCTACACACCCTTGGAAGCAAGATATTCATTCAAATGAACCTACATTCATACAGTCTGCTACACACCCTTGGAAGCAAGACATTCATTCAAATGAACCTACATTCATAGTCTGCTACACACCCTTGGAAGCAAGACATTCATTCAAATGAACCTACATTCATACAGTCTGCTACACACCCGTGGAAGCAAGACATTCATTCAAATGGACCTATATTCATACATCAAGACAGTCTGCTACACACTCGTGGAAGCAAGACATTCATTTAAATGAACATACATTCATACAGTCTGCTACACACCCTTGGAAGCAAGACATTCATTCAAATGAACATACATTCATACAGTCTGCTACACACCCGTGGAAGCAAGACATTCATTCAAATGGACCTAAATTCATACATCAAGACAGTCTGCTACACACTCGTGGAAGCAAGACATTCATTCAAATGGACCTAAATTCATACATCAAGACAGTCAGCTACACACTCGTGGAAGCAAGACATTCATTCAATTGAAGGTTCATTTATTTGCATGTCCCTTGCCGAATTTTGCCTCCCTAACAGCACTCCTGTAGGCCTCTCGGTTGTGAGCAATATGGCCTGCTGCTGATGCATCCATTCAACTGAAGGTAACTTAGGTTAAATTGAAGGTTTAGTAATCAGGGCGTGGGGGCTGGGGGCAGGGGAAGGGGAGGGAGGGAAAGAGAGAGAGAGAGAGAGACGAAAGATGAAAAAGTGAGCAATGAAAGATTGTAAAATACAGCTGCTACTATTCCATCCAACTTGCAGATCCTTATGTACTACTCGTACAATGACTTATTAAACTAGGATATGCATTACACAACTAAAACCTTCAGCTAGCAAACCAGTTTATTTAACAATAAAGCAGTACATTTATAACTTACCTATTGCATTATTTTCTCAACTTTTAATGTGATGGATGAGTTTCATGCTGGGACATAAGTTTCTCAATATCAGGTTTAAAAGTGCTATGAAGAAGTCTTAGATCTTCATGTTCAATAACTTTCAGTCTGTTTCTCTGTTTCGAAAGAAGCTTCATGACTGCACTGAAGACTCGCTCTGCTAAATACGTCGTCAGGAAGGCAATAAAGTAAATCTGGACTTTGTTCCACAACGCAGGGTAACAGTCCAAAAAAAATTTTTTTTTTTTAACAAAACATCTTGATATGATTTATTGAATTTTGGCCTCAACTCAGTGTCATTTTGGAGTGAAACCAGTTCTTCCTCCAGCATTCCTAATTCCTCACTGGTGGTATCAATGAATAGATTGATCACCCAGTCTGATATATGAAGTAAAAGGAGATCCTGAAATCTGTCAGACATGTCCTTATGCCGCTGATACAACTGTGAACAATAGATCTGAAGGTTATCGTCTGACATCCATTTTCTCTTTGTCCAGTTCAGAAAGACTTCGAAACCTGAACAGCTCACGCTGGGCTATGTTATGTCTGAGTAAGTGTAACTTTGACAGAAATATGGAGATGCTGACTTTACTTTATTCACTGCTTTGAAGTTGGAAATTAATTTGGCTGAATTTTCTGAACATATCTGACAAGTAGGCAATGTTGATGTTGATGTCCCTTAGTTCATTACAGAGAGAAAAAAAAACGGAACTAATGGAAGGATTCTACAACTGTCTCAAAATGTAAATGGAAGCGACCCACTTTGGAACACACTAGTTTAGACCAATGAGGTGTCTCTGGCATGCCCGATCTTCACTCGTAACATCAGACTGAATATCTACGTATAGCCATCAATTACTTCTGTTTCAGCTATCACATTATACACAAGTGACCTATTTATATTTTCTTTTTTAAAAAAGGGGGAAGAAGAAGAAGAATACATCTGTGGCATTCATCTATGACAGCATTTATATATATGCACCACTGGGGCTCTGTTCAACGTTTCTGATTGGTTAAGCTTTTCTAAGTCGCGATACATAAATAAAGGAATCTTTGTAGTGAAGGCTACTGAATGTAGAGATCTACTTAGCACTTTTCAGCCTAATATTGAAAAATTTGTGTCCCTACATGGAAGTCATCCATCAAATAAAAAAGTTGAGAAAATAATGCAATTGGTGAGTTTTAAATGTACTCCATATTGTTAAATAAACTGGTTTGCTAGCTGAAGGATTTAGTTGTGAAATGCATATCCTAGTTTAATAAGTCATTGTACGAGTAGTACATAAGGGGGCGTTGAGGATGTGACTTGGGAGAAAAAGGGGCAGCAACCCGAACAAGCCTGGGAAACATTTATTTAAACTGTCTTCCTTATCAAGGATGGCTCATTTCTTCAATTATGCCACACGAAGCTAAAACTCCCAGAATGAAAATGGACTTTTTTTTTTTTTACTCTAAACAGAAATATGAAACTCGATATACCTGCATAAAAGGTTTAAAAAAAAACACATTAAAATTATAAGCAGCAGCAATGGTTGAGATTAATTCAGTGGTTATCGGCCCAAAGGTGGGCCGTGACAGGGAGTATTGTGGGCCGCGCTGAAGTCTCAAAGCAGAAAAAAATAATAAATAATAATAAATTATTTATTTTTTAAAAGATGACGAAAACAACAGGTCGTGACCCGGTGGTACTGCAAACCGGATCCACCCGTAACGAGATGTGGACCATACCCGGCATTCAATATGCAGGGCAGGCCTCATGCATCTCGTTTAGTTAAAAAATAACGACGCTTATGTTTAAACCAAAGAGCATGTTGATCAGGGTACTTGCCAAGAGCACACTTTGACGTCAGCCACTTTGATCTTAGCCAAAAGGCCGAGAAGCGATCGGATGCAAGCTGCAGAATTGTAGGTCGGTCGCTTTATTCGTATGTCCGCAATGCGGCTATTGGAGAAAGGATGGTCCAGACAGCGTTTCTTCCAGCATCAAACAGAAATGTGATGGACATAAAAAGACGGCATTGCTTTTGAAGTGCGACACCGGCGTCTTTCTGACTGTTGCTGAATCGTGCAGTTTTACAACGTAATTTTAGAGAACAGTCGGCGTAGATTCTGCGAGATAGCAGAAGTGAAATATAATTCTCAGCAATTGTGTTTTAGTTTAAAAATCATATTTCGTTGGCTTGAGAGCCGCTATTCGGCCTTGGTACTGTGTGTAATTCGTATTAGATTAATCAACGAATTCCAGTTACCCACGTAGTGATCGTAGAGACTTTTCGGATAGGCTTTTTTATTACTTAAAACTTTGGACGCTATAATGGATCAATTTGTGAAACGTAAGCCTTCGACTTGGCGCTAATAAATTGATAATAGTTGGAGCGAAAGTCACCGTGATCGAGACAACGTTAACGTTGATACTTGTAAGAAAACTAAATACGCTCGAAAATATGATGAGGAATATATTAAGTACGGTATCGTTCCATCAACAAATGACCAAAATCTCCCACAGTGTGTTATTTCCTTGCAAATCCTCTCTAATGAGGCAATGAAGCCTACGAAATTGCGTTGTCATCTAACTACAAGACATACAGATCTACAGAATAAAACCAAAGAATTGTCCGAACGTAAAGGGGAATATAGTAAACAGAAAACAGTGTTAAAAACAAGAGCCACTCTCAACGAAAAGCTCTTAAAGCATCGTACTGACTGCCCATAGAATCGCAAAAATCAAAGAAACTGCACACGATTGGAGAAGATCTTATCATGCCAGCCGCTGTTGAGATTTGTGACGTATTTTCAGCTCAGAATAGGCTACAAAGCTGAAAAGTATTCCCATCTCGAACGATACTGTCCACAGAAGAATATCTGAAATGTCCGAGGATACTGTTGCGCAACTAACTGAATGATTAGTCTACTAAGTTTGTTTGCTATTCAGTTAGATGAGTCAACTGACATCGCCGGAGAGTCACAGCTGCTTGCTTATGTTCGCTGTTGTTGGCAAAATAGTATGCAAGAGGAATTTATTTTCTGCAAGTCACTGCCAGCGAGAACGACGGCCGATGAAATATTTCGTGTTTAAAACGATGTTTTCACAACTTTTGGACTGCAGTGGACGAACTGCATCAGTGTTTGCACCGACGGTGCTGCCATAATGACTGGCTGCAATATTGGTGTTGTAACTCGCATAAAGCAAGTGTCACCCGAGACTGTAGGTACCAATTGCATGATCCATCGTGAGGCACTCGCTTCAAAGAAGATGAATGAAACTCTGGGATCTGTACTCGAAGACTGTGTTCGGATTGTAAACTTCATAAAAACTAGAACAGTGAACAGTCGATTATTTGCTCAACTTTGTACTGAGTCAGATGCACATCACAAGCATCTCCTACTGCACTCGGCTGTGCGTTGGCTGTCCAGATGAAAAGTTCTTGCGAGGGTGTTTGAGCTTCATTCAGAATTGTTGCAGTTTTTTATAGAACACCTCAACCTGGCAGGTAAGGTCACTGATATTGAGTGGCTTGCCATGTGGCATATCCTGCTGACATTTTTAGCATTTTGAACAGTTTGAACATATCACTGCAGGTAAAGATGCCAGTATACTCAAGACATACGACAAAGTTGCAGCCTTTAAGAAGAAACTACGACTTTGGCGCACGCGACTCGAGAACAAATTACAAGACATGTTTCACTTGTTCTGTGAATTTATAGAGAGCAATGAAGTTAATGGCGAGATTCTGGAAGGGGTCACACTGTAATAAAAGGGAATCTGACATCTCTTGCTGAATATTTTGACAAATATTTCATGCCCGAAGACATTAAAGCACAATTGGATTCATAATCCTTTTCAGTGTGCATTCTCTGAATTAACCAGTTGTGCACAAGAAGAATTAGCGGAACTGTCTAGCAATCGCACATTACAAATCAAATTTAACAACCCTGCTCTGGATATCTCTTCCTTTTGGTGCACTGTTTCGCTGGAATATCCATTTTTGTCAGCCCTGGTGATAAAAGTTCTTCTACCCTTTTCAACAACTTGTTTATGTGAAGTTTCATTTTCTGCACTGACTGCCATGAAACCCAAATTTCGTTCAAGAATGAATGTGGAGGATGATCTTCAAGTGTGTTTGTCACAAATTCCAACCAGAATAGACATGCTATCCAACCGGAAACAGTGCCATCTTTAAGGTAAATTAAAAGAACTTTTGTGTAGCAATGAATATGCAGTTAAACATGTAGAGAAAATATTACATAAAACTTTATAAAATTAGATTTATATCTTGCAAATATAAAGCACTTTATTAACGGGCGCAAAAATGTCTGACTTTTAAATGTGGTCCGTACAGCAAATGGGTCTGAGAACCGCTGGATTAATGTGTATCTCCACACCTGCTTATTTAACATTAATGAGTTTCTCCACTACTGCTTAATTAACATTAATGAGTATCTCCACTGCTGCTTAGCCTGGTGAAATAATTTTTATTCATCAAGCACTAACATAACTGACACTTAGTACTGTCTATATACTAATCTAGTGTTCTATCAATGAATGTTCTATCAGTGTCAATGCTCTATTACAGGGACAGATATTTAATATTTTCTATGCAAAAAAAAAACTAGTGTTTTATTATACATCTATGTTTTCTGTGATCTCTGATGTCATTTGAGTTTATATTTGTGGTCTTAGTCAAATTTGGTTCTAAAAAACTAATCTATTTTTCATATTTTGGGTAAAAATATGGATCACTAGAGTGTCCAAAAATGATGTGAGAAAATCATTTCTTATCATGCTTCCTCTTTCTTCTTGAAACGAAGTCCAAGTCATTGTCATCATACATCCCATATATACAATTATTACTAAAGACAGATTCACAAGAGAAAACATCCTGCAATGTACAAGATTCACTGAGGCTATGAAAACGCCATAAAAGTTAAAGTTTACCTTATCTTCCATGTCATACTGACTGGGGAATAAACGGCCTGGTGATCATAATGAGCTCCCTGACGCGCTGAAAGGCTGTCTTCACATAAAGGTTGACATGAATGAGCTCTCCACATGGGTGACTGGGTGATACAGTATTGTGAAATCTCATACTGAACGACCTGGTAAATCCAGACTAATTCCGCACTTGACTGGTAGGATTTTGCGCTGTAAAGTCATTATGACAATCTGAGAGGTCTCCTACGACTCTTCCGTCACAGACAATCTGCACTGCTCAATTCTGGCTGTTCTCTGTGTCAGGTATGCGAAAAAAGAAACCTACTGAAAATTACATGTAAATGGCAAAATCATGTCTTAAACATCTAAAATCCTGCAATTCTGAAAACTAGAGTGAGAAACGATACAACTGCTCAGCCTATAAGAAAATAATCATCACGTAACTTCTTTTTAAACACAAAAATATTTAATAAAACAGTGATTTGTCTTGGAAGAAAGTAATGATCATATTATACCTGGCTAAGATTTTCAAAAGAAGCTTCATATGGGGGAAAATTTTTATGAAAAACGCAAGCCCAATTTTTAATTCGATATCTCAAGGATGAAAAGATGCTGAAGAGTGATCTTCTTTCTCACTCCTCCCTCGTCCTCCGAAATAAACCCTCCTAGCCAAAAAGTGTGTCGTCTCTAAAATACCATCTCCCAAGCACTCCATGAAAGAATTTAATCTCACGGTGTAGACTATCCGGCGCGTATTGTCAATTGGAGCTCTTGGAAATAATGTAACAAAGGAAGTGTTTAGCTAACTCCCATGTCAGAAACGGTGCTTTCAATCCAATGAACTGCTCTGTGTCCCTCAGATCAACTCAAAAAGATATAATGCAATCCTAAATGCAAACCTGTGATTTATTATATACCGGATGATGAGTCAGCGGTGAAATGCTGCACGGGTCAGATATATGTGGGGGGGTAGAGAGAGAGAGAGAGAGAGAAGGTTATGATACATTAGCAGATAAAATCTTTCTCACAGGATCTTGCTGAAGACAAGACGTTTAAATAATAAATAACATAAAGCTTATTTATACTAGTGTGTATGTATATATATATATATGGTGCGCGCATGATCACCTCAGCTGACCTGCTTTCCCATGACATTAAACAACTGAAAGGCTAAGACTTACAACAGCACCAAAAAGGTGAAAGAAAAAAATCGCCCCTTATGTGAACTGTTGGCTCCGAAGTTCAATCTCTGTTTGGATTAAACATTCTCGCAGCTGAATAAAGAACGGAGACGCCCTCCTAAATGTTTTGTTACATCTCGTAAATGAGAATATGAGAGTCCTGGGCATCCATATACATGCACTGTACAGTATATATATATACACACACACACACATATACATCTCTCTCTGAACCTTAAGTGCCCAGGGCACATGGGGCTTCCGCAAGGGTTTTCCACAAACGCCTGTCCTTCGCCTTTTTTTCTGCTCTTGCCAAGGTGAGCCCTCTATTGCTCAAAATCCTTTCTGTTGTTCTTCTCCATGTCTCTTTTGGTCTACACATATACATACATATATATATACACACACACATATACATACATATAAATTTTAAGACGTAGTTCAAGTATTCCGGCCACATCATAAAGCATAATTCCTCGCTTATTCCCCTAGTTTAGAAAAAAGAGTAAGGTCGAATACTGGAACTGGTCACAAGGTGGAATCTGTTGTCTCGCAGATGCATTTTAGCCCCCCGAAAACATTAACACACTGTGTAGCACTGGCGAATGCGTGCGAAAAATAAGTGAACGAAAACAAGTAAAAATGTAAAGTTAAACAAACATAACTTTACCTTTAAATATTATTACTCCACAGGTGAACGATGAATATATATTTCAGTGGTCGAAATTAACGGAAAAAGCCTATATGGTCGAAAGCATGGGTTCTGGTTATAACTGAAACCGGTCGAAAAAGCAGGGGACACCTGAGCATTAAAAGAAAGAACTGGAAAATTTGAAGGAAAAGGACCAAAAGATGGGACGTTAACAATATAGATGGGTGGACAACATCAAGAGATGGACGAGATTCAGGTTAACTGGATACACGGTGAAAGCAATGGACAGAGCAAATTGGAAATCTAACGCAGCCAACGTTCTCTGCCACAACAAGAAGATGGTGATCATGGTGGTGTTGTCACGGTATACAAATTATGTACTCCTGTGGAGTCCTTCATTTACCGACGCGAGATTCTCCGAATAGGTTGCAAAATGAGAATAATCTATTACCAGGAATAGTATTTGAAGATCTTAACCTTCTAAGACGGTGTTCTTAACAGAGAAGCAAATTATGGAACTCTAAACAGTTTTAAAAAATATATTTATATTTTTAGACCACAATCTTTTTTTCCAGCTGTTCTGTTCCTAGCTATCCATTTGTAAAGTAAAACCAGCTATTGACATCTTTCGAGGTCATACTCGTATGAAAAAAAAACAACAAACCCAACTTATTTTGGGGATGACAGAACAGTCTTTATGAGCCCTGATCCTGATTAATGCACCGTGTCTACATAGACTAGACTGCAGTGTTTCCCAGGCTTGTTCGGGCTGCCGCCCCCTTTTCTCACTGGCCATATGGATTACACAGTTAAAACTTAAGCTAGCAAACCAGTTTTATTTAACACTATGAAGGAGTACATTTGTAACTCACTTACTGCATTATTTTCTCAACTTTTAATGTGATGGATGAGTTTCTTGTACAGACACAGGTTTCTCAATATCAGGTCGAAAGCTAAGAAGGAAGGTATTACCGCCCCCGTCTACTGCTTCGTTTTTCCTCAGCGCCCCTTACTGCCCCCTATTCTTCCACTGACCCTTTTTCTTTAGCCGCCCCGCCCCCCCCCTCCCGGATCTTTTCCAACAATCACAGGTGGTGGGGTTATCGCCCAGTTTGGGGAACAGTGAACTAGAGGTCGATGGAGGTGTATGGTGCAGTTTTACATGAGGGTAAAAAAGAGGAAGAAATAGTGAGAAATAATTATAAAAGACAAGTGAGAAGAGAAGGTGATGAGAAGCAACTAAAACAGGTTTGTTCTCGATGTTTTTCATCACACTACTCTCTTCTTACTGCCTGTCATTATCATTTTTCTTCTTTTCCTCCTCGTTTCTAACCTATGTAAAACTGCACCATATTCCTCCATATTACTCGTATCAGTTTTAGCGCTGTCACCATTGCAGTCTTTTGTCCGTACAGTCAGCACCGCTTCTTCTGGGAATCTCTGAAAGATATAAACGTACCTCGGCAAAAACGTGGTGAAAGTCGTGCGTATGCCAATTCATGTTTTCCTGTTTGTGTTATGAAAACTCCTACTTTGATGTTGCCTATTAAAAAAACATGTTAAATAACGTAGTTATTTTTTTTTAATAAACCACTACCGTATATATCTCAAGGAGATTCAAGATACATGGGCAGGTGCTAAGATTATGAAATATCGGTAGTGAGGGAAAGAATTTCACACGTATGCAAACAGAGGAGATGTCACACACATTTTTTTTCTTTTTCGTGTTTTACCCTGTCCCAGTGAAGTATAGCAGCCAAAAAATTGTTAATAATTATAATAGATCAGTGGCTCCCAATTGGTGGTCCGCGAAACCTGCTTGAGGGTCCATGACAAAAAGTGAAGGGAAGATTTTTTTTTTTTTTGTTTTTTTATCAAGTTTTTACTGATGCGGGCGGTTTTGCAGCCTCGGTGACAAACTAATACGACGGCGTCCTACAGTCAGACAACTGTAATAAGAACAAAGAGGATGCTAGAAAGAACACAGACATGAAACTTTTCCAAAGTATGGGGGTTCGTGGCCTGGATTTTTAAATAGCAGGGAGGCCCACGAACTTCTGTTAATTGAGAATCAGTGTGATAGAGGACATAGGCGGGGAAACTATAAAGCTGTTACTACTGTTTCGTTTTGCATTTTCTAATAACCTAATTCATGACTCAAACACGCTGTACAGTAGTGACTCGGACACTCAAAAGATAGGGAATAAACCCAGGCAGAAAAATCCGCAGGGACACTTGATGGTCAGTTTCCGTCTTATCCATCTTGTGACATCCTTGCTAAATTTCCAAATGTATAGATCTTGTCCTTCCAGTAGAGCTGATCAGATGAGTCCTCAAGAAATTAGTGTAACATGGGCCATCCACTTTCTCCACCCCCCAGGCAAAAACAGGAAACAATAGAATCAGTCACGGAAAAACAAAAACAAAAAAAAAGCACCTCATCAAGGTGATTCCAAGCAAGTTTCACACACAGCTACCATTTGCCTGCAAAATCTGCAGGGGTGACAAAAGCTAATACCACTCTACTCCGTGGCTACTGAATGTGCTAAAAATATATAATTCATTTTAAAATGTTTTTATTTTTAACGTTCACCACTGTGAATTCGTGCAGGGACAGAGTTATACGTGAATATCCTTGGCTTTTTTGTTCTTTTAATGAACTAACAACCGTGTTTCGATGTGCTCTGGTATATCTCTCCTTGCAATTAAATAATTCTTTTTTGCATAATTTTGTCTAATAAATAAGTGGCGTCGGCATGTATTTTTTACACAGACAGATTGACAGGAGCATACTGATGAGGAATATAATCTATTGTCTTCACGTGGTAAGTGATTCTTATCGACTGTGCCGCACCTCCGCTCATGTAACACTATGAATGATGAAAGAGACTCGAAGGACAGAATGTAAGATATCTTATGTCCATATTCTCATCTTCTGAAAATAAGGTTCGTTTGTTTTGTAGGGTGCAAGTGATAATGGCTGCGGTGAAACCTGTTCTAGCAGAACTGGGTTAGACGAAAGTTTATAGTTAGAAAGAAATAAAGAATACCAATACGATATAATAACAGCGAAATGTTTATTCTGTAGGGTGCGGCATCCACAGTTCTCCCTGCACCTCTATCCCAGGTATAGAAATGTCTTTTGTGTAAGCTCAGATGAACATAAAACGTTTCCTGCATTATAATGCTAAATCTTTATGTACGACAGCTGATCTTTCCGCTCCGCCAACAACATACAGAGAACCACTAGAACAGTGGTTCTTAACCTGGAGTCCGTGAACCCCCATGGGTCCATGGAAGGATTTTGGACGGTTCACGGACCAGCAAATGGATTGGCTTGATTTTTTAAAAATATGTATTAGCATAATCTGAATTCTATTTACTACTTTATTTTTAATGAGGGGCCCACAACTGTTCTCAGGCTGAAAAGGGGGTCCACGGCCAATTTATAACCACTGCCTCGGGACACAAGGTGTTTTATTATAATAAATACGTTATGATATTTCACTTTTCTCCCCAAATTCAATAAGATCATTTCCTCTCGGGTCCTTGTCAGATGGGTCGGTAGATGCGTTATAATACCGTTATATTAAATGGCCCTGCACAGATATCTTTGGTCAAAGAAACACAGTGAATCAAATGTTTGAACATATCAAAACTATGTAGGCCTGTGACTCTTGCATTTTTTTACCAATCTGGGAGCCATTTAAAATGTATTGGGAAGAAAACCACATTTATATGGTTTTCACTGTTGCTATAATTTCCCATGAACTTTACAATAAAAGTACGAAATATCAACGGCGGCAGCACCTGAGTGCAAGGGGAATAACTGGATACAGCAACAAACGCGTATTACCAAACTGGATTATCTAACGTTCACGCAAGTCTTCTTGCTCATTGCCCTGCCGTTTGAGTTCTTTGTACGTTCTAAACAAACTCTTTATGTCAGCGAAATGTACAAAGCCATTTCCGCACTGCAAAACAAAATAGATACTACCTACCTATGCGCCTATTTGTGTGTGTGTGTGTTTTGTGTGTGTGTGGGGGGGGGGGGGGGAATGGATTGATTGATTGATTGATCTTTATTTCAAAAGGGTTAAGAATTGGGCACGCAGGCCCGTCTGACATTCTGCCCTTTATCATACATCTTTCACTCTATTTCAGACATTCTACAAATATGCCGTTCATGTAACAAATATAATTAACATTAGAGAGGAAAAAGAGAGGAATTAACAAGCTGGAAAAAGTGCAATGCTTTTTTGGCAGAATAGGAGCCACTGCTTTTTCCCTGCCTTATTGGAAAGGTTGAGTTTGTTACTGACAGCATTAAATGTTATAAAACTTGGAAACTGAATCTGATAAAATATCTCACTTTAGTTTCTGGCATCTGCCAGTAATTTATCCTAAATAATTTTAACAAGTGAAACATGAATAAAAAAAAAAAAACAATTCCGAAAGTCCTGTAATAGCTGGAAGTAAACATTTGTGTGAGCTTACTACAGCCTAGAAAATGTGAAGAACTGTCCTAAAATAAAGTAGTTAGTTTCTGTTCTTTTTTTTTAATTAAATGATTTTTCTGTGTATTTTTTTAAGAAACTGTTGTGACTAGCGTCACAATCAAAATTATAAATGAAGTGTGTATCATCTATACAACCATCACTCAGTATCTGCATACACTGGTGATCAAACACAAGATTACCTTATCTAATGTGAAAATGAAGTTTAATCACAACTAATCACATAAAAAAACAATGTTTCATATGAAACTTGCCTTCTTAGTCACTGAGAACTCACAAGTCACAATAACAATGGAACAAAAGCAAAGCTTTTGTAACATGGTTACAAAAATATTTAAAACAATAGACAACAATAACAACAACAATAAAATACAATATAATAACAATAAGGAAAATATAAAGTATGTCTTCAATATGTACAATAACTTTCCACTGGACAGCCCCAAAAATTTGCTTCTTTTGCAATTATGAAAGTATTACAATTCTGCAAAATGATTCTTTACTACTCTCTGAAGATACAAGTTCAAGTTTCTGAGTATAAAATGCAAGACTGATCGGTACATGCTGATCTGCATGTCTGGATCTCATGAAAAAACAAACAAAAACAGAGAGAGGTAAAATAGTGCCACCAGAAACTGGAGGAAAATGGAGATTTTACATTGGCGACAGGGCTCTTGATTTAGAATGACCTGGAACGCTAAAAAACTACTTCTGTGTCATACATCTTTTTTCTAAAAGCTGGAAATGTTCTACTTATACATGGGTATATTAGCAATTCCTTGAAACTACTCACGTGTTCTTTTTGTCCAACCTCATAAAAATAAATATAATTTATCTATATAAGCATAATAATAACATTTCAGTTATGAGCTTCAGTTAGTAATTCAAGTTTATGTGTTTCAAACAGTACAATCTTTTTGCAGTAACTGTATAAAATAAACACTGAATTGAAGAGACACCAAGATATACATTTTATATAATTATTATTCACTTTAGATGACTCACTTATCAATTTACATAAAGCACTACTTCCCTTTGTTGGTGAATGCATATGCATCATTCTTTCTGTTGTCTGTCTGATATATGTATTTGTACACGGTTAATATTTTACAAAAATACCAAATTTCTGCATATTTTTCGAGACCGGTGACACTTCAGTTTGCTGTCTGCTACCAACATCCATGCAAGCACATCCAGCGATTGGTTTTAGTCAACGGGCTTGCTCTATCTAACACTGCAATATTAATTAAAATATAATTTAGCACAATTTTCCTCTTTAGATAATTTTTTTCTTCCTGAATTAATAACAAATATGTTAGATATTACCTTGTATAGCAATCTGATGCACAAAAATGCTTGATTATCATCAACGCCACACAACCAAGCAGACGATCACATTATTAAAACTCGCTGCGCTACATATACTTCCTGTTAGTACGAGGCAAATGCAAACCCGCCGTTTTCATTGGCCGAAATGATAAATGTGTCACGGTGCCCCGTTAATACTTTTCAGGGAAATCTTTCTAGACCTGGCAGTGGAGTATATTCCTTTATGGCAGTGACTCTTACTCTGGGATCTACTAACCCATGAGGGTCCACGGCCTGCAAATAAACTGGCTCGGTTTTAAAAACTTAGCATCATCCGAGTTTACTTCTTGCTTTATTTCTAATGAGAAATCACGGCTGTTCTCGGGTAGAATAAAGAGGTCAAAGCCAAAAACAAAAGATAATACCATTCGCATTGTGGCTATGGTATACAAGTATAGACTTCAGATAAGAAAATGGGCAACAAAAATTGAGGCCCTTGAAATGTGGACCTATAGAGAAATTGTTACAGACAACACTGGGACTTATTCTTTGGGCAGAAAAGAGAAGAAATATGTAACCAGTTGTAATTAAAATGAGAATTAAGGGGGGGGGGGTATCAGGCTAAATCAAAAGGCATATTACAGTAATGAAAAGGCTACATGTGAGGGGGGGGGGGTTTGAAGGGAAAAGAGTAGCACAGCGACAACTATATAGACAGATGTACAGCATCAAGAGATGTACTAAATTTAACTTGGCTTGGCGCGCTGTGAAAACAAGGGAAAGTGACCTTTCATATGGGACAGTCCCGCATTTTAAAGATTTTTCGCGGAGAGTCGTATTACTTTCTGTCGGGACGCCTAAATGTCCCCTATTCTAAAACAAGTGGTCCATATTGTTCCTTATTCTTATCTCTGATTGCCGTATGTTCCAAAATACCCACAATTTTTTAAAAATATCTTACTGGAAATGCTACTCAGAAGAAATGTTACTATGTAAAGAAAGTACAGTCTGGACTGACTGGCGCATTTGTGATTAACGTTATAAATCTAACTTACGATGTAAAATGTAGGGGTTAAAATGTTGCTTTAACTTTATTACACACACCCCCCCCCCTTTTTTTTTCCTCCCGAACACACACATGCACCACACACACTCACACTTGACTGAGTGTCTCACACGTGCAATTTGAAAAGATGACCATGTTAAGCAACGGAAAGAGAAAAAAAATATCTATTTCGGTCCCTGGTCAAATGGCACAAAATATCGCTAATATTCCGACTTTCATAGATGCCACTGCGTCAAGTTCCGTATGCACAATTTACACAACCATGCAGCGTATATGACCAATGAAATCTTCGTGTGAGATCCGTCCCATTCTCCTTCCCGTCCCTTTTGCATGGCGTACTGGATGTTCTGGTCAGATGCTTCTGAGTCCAGAGCTATATTTTAATAGAACAAATGTAATCCTACTTGGGCTGTCATGATGTCAGTGATGTAGTTTAGCCTGGCCAAACTTTGTAGTCCAGTCAATTAATTTGGTCTGTGAAATAAATTATTCGCTAGTACCTTTCCAATTCTAACGTTTCAAGACGAAATAAGTATGTAAATAAATACAGTTTTAAAAACAAGGCTGCACTTATTGTTTTCATCTCTTTACTACTTTGTACTTTCGTGTTACCATGAGTCTTCCTCTCAGCGCTACCCCTATTTGTGATACCCCTATTTGTGATACCCCTATTTGTGGTAGTGTAACTCTTGAACACAATTTCCCACTATAGCACTCCTATTTTGGTGTCCATCCATCTATTCTCTGTCTAATGCAGGAGACTTCACAGCTCAAGATTTCTTTCAGATAAAAGGGGTGGTGACTGCAGTAAAACTAGTTCTAATAATAAAGGTAGATAGAGGTCTACGGTGCAGTGTTACAAGCTGGCAGACTGGGTGAGAAAAGTGAGAAAAATAAACGAACAGAAAGTATGAGAGCGAAATGAAAATGTATAAATGAAAAACATCCAATGTCTGATATTTCAGCTTGAGCCTTTTTTCGAGGATTACATACACAAAACGATACACAAACGTATAACTAAACGAAAAACTTATCTTAATGTGGCATCCTCCAAAAGTAGGAAACACAGAGAAATTCGTGTCCATTAGACGAGGCATATAGACCACGCCGGGTCACACAAAGGATAAGCCGATAGAGCCAGTCGTAAAGAAGAGGTGGAGAGAAAGAGGAAAACAGGTAGGGGAAGGGGTAGAGCAATAGAAACATGATAGCCGCTAGAAGAGAAGGTGTCAGGAGGGAGGGGGAAAGGGGAAGCGGAGAGATAATGAATGAAGAACATAAACACCTGCAGTGAGAAAATGTGAAACTGGTAAATAGGACAAGACCCTATACATCTAATGGTCGCCAGAGAAGAAGAGCGGGTGACGATAGGGAAGGGAGCTGGGAGAAAGAAACAAGAAAGTGGAGTATACATCACAAAAAGGGGAGTGGAAAAGTAAAGAAGTTAAAGGAAGCTGAAGACATAGTTAATTCCAGCTAGGTGGAGCCAGTCAGGCTGGAAAATAAGGCGCTGTTCTATGACCCTCCGAGATCGTACATCAGCACTAACAGAAATGTCCTGTTTTCCCCTGTGGTTGCTAGTGCAAAAATGTTCAGCCATATGTGTCCAGGTCCTCTTAGAAATATCGTTAAGATGTTGGCGAAAACGATCTCCTAAGCGTAAACCGGTCTCCCCTATATACTTCATACCACAATGTTTGCAGATAATAGCATAAATAACATTGGGTGAAGTGCAGGTGAAACCCTCTTGAACTGATAACGTGGATTTAGGGAAGGAGTTCTGGCTAGCCTCGACAACAAACAGACAAGTGTTGCATCTACAGCGTCCGCAACGTCTGGTACCATAAAAAGCGTCATCTGTCTTAAGGCGACTTCGAATTAAAAGGTCCCTGAGGTTCTTGTCCCATCTGTAGGCCACCAACGGGGGTTCCTCAAAAAGTTCACGTGTATCAGGCTCGGTCTGGAGGAGATGGAAATGGCGAAACAGTATGTTTTTAATTGCCAAACTATGAGGGTGGCGAGTGAGTACCAGTTTAGCTCTGTCTGAGCTACAGTGCGGTTTAGAGGTGAGGGCTTGTTGCCGCGATATATGGCTGATGCGGTTCCAAGATGACGAGAGAACATGTTCTGGATAGCGGCGTTGACGGAAGAAATCTAGGATTTTATTACCTTGATCCCGGAAATCAACATCCTCATTACGCAAACGTCGCAACCTAAGAAGCTGGGGAAAAGGAATAGGGCCCTTACACGATCTTAGATGGGAGGAAGAGTACAAGATATAGCTGTGAGAGTCTGTAGGTTTATAGTGGACGGAAGTAGTAAGCCAGGTAGGGCCGATAGTGACTGTGATGTCGAGAAAGTTAGCGGAAGTAGTAGAGATATGGGAGGTGAAAGAAATGACAGGATTGTATTCCTTAATAAAACTGATAAAGTTGTCAAGGTCTTCCTCTGGCATTGATGTAACCCCAATGGCCGTCATCTATACAGCGTCTATAGAAGGCTGGAAAGGGGTCTTTATATGCTCTCTGAATCTTGTGTTCGAAGTGGTCCATGAACAGACATGCGTACCTGAGGCCCATTTTGGTACCCATGGCCACAATACTAATCTGGTCGAAGTAAAAGCCATTGAATTCAAATGAATCGAGTTGGAGGACAAGTCGTGTAAGGTGCAGAATAGTAGGCGTAGGAATAGAGGGTTCAGAAAGAACTTGACGGTCTGAAGTCTCTGATCATGCGGGATGGATGTGTATAAGAACACTACATCAAGAGTGAAGATACGGTAGGTGTGACCAGGCAGGAGTGTTCGGGTCTCAAAAGCACTGAGAGCATGATTCGTGTCCTTAAGATAAGTGGGCAGACTCGTGACAAGAGGCTGAAAGATACTGTCCAGAGAGTCAGAGATTTGTTCTGCAGGGCAGGAACAAGCGGACACTATGGGTTTTCCCGGGTTGCCTGGTTTGTGTATCTTAGGGAGTAGATAACAGGATGGCTCACCTAAGCAACTGTCGCGGATGTGAAGATGAGTAGCAGAGAGAGAAAGACCAGTCTTGTGGATGAGTTCGTTTATCGTGTCATGAACATGATGGTTGCTGGCCAGAGTTGTTGGCGAGAGGAACAAAATTCACTGCTTCTCAGCTGGCCCATGGCCTCTTGGATGTACAATTCTTTCTTCCAACAAACAATGGCACTTCCCTTGTCTGCATTCTTGATCACTATATCTCGTCTGCGCTGAAGTTGTGAAAGTGCGCGCTGCTCCCGGGGGTCAGCTTAGAGTGTCGCACACGGGGAAGGCGAAGCTTGCAGATTTCGTGAAGAGTGTGATCAATGTAAACCTCCAAGAACGAGACGCTCCTGCTGAATGTGTCCAGGTGGATGGTTGTTTAGAGAAGCGAGAGAAAGGGTCATCATCAGAAATAGATTGGGATGATGATGGTTGGGCCGCGTCTTGGAAATGGAACTTCAGTCTGCGATAGAAATGGTGAGCATCTTGAAGGAGTGAAGACTGGTCAACAGAGGGACGGAGGGGAACAAAGTGTAAACTTTTCCCAAAGACAGACAATTCATCAGCCGAAGTGGAATGTCAGGAGGGATACAAACCACCTTAGTGGGAGCACAAGCGGAGCTGGAACGGGGAGAGGCTGGATAGCAGAAAGTTTCCGCTTTTTTCAGAGAAGAAAGTTGCAGGTAGAATTGTCTGTTGGTGGAGTGAAGACAATGTCTTCAGGTTCCTTTAACCATTCCCCTTTTTGTGATTTATACTCTACTTTCTTGTTTCTTTCTCCCAGCTCCCTTCCCTATCGCCACCTGCTCTTCTCCTCTGGCGACCTATAGGTGTATAGGCTTTTGTCCTATTCACCAGTTTCACATTTTCTCACTGCAGGTGTTTATGTTCTTCATTCATTATCTCTCCGCTTCCCCTCCCCCCCCCCCCCCGACATATTTTCTTCTACCGGCTATCATGTGTCTATTGCCCTCCCCTCCCTTCTTCTTTACGATTGGCTCTATCGGCTTATCCTTTGTGTGGCCCCGCGTGGTCTCTATGCCTCGTCTAGTGGACACGCATTTCTTTGTTTCCTACTTTTGGAGGACGCCACATTAAGATAGCTTTCCGTTTAGTTATACGTTTTTGTCTCGTTTGTGTATGTAATCCTCGAAAAAGGCTCACGCCGAAATATCAGATGTTGTATGTTCTTCATTTATACATTCTCATCTCGCTCTCATACTTTCTATTCGTTTTTTTTTTCATCACTTTACTAACTCCGTCTTCCACCTTGTAATACTGCACCATACATCTCTATCTATTAAGATTTCTTTCCACTTCTGACAGTCGGCAGCGTAATCCTCCTAGAATGTTAGTTTTATGTCCAGTGTCCTGTTTTACCTTTCTATTTACACGCATCACTGAACTGTGAACTGTAGCTGTAAGCACCCAGGACCCAGGAAATAGTGTGTGTGATCTGTTAATTTATGATATCTTCGTGATAATTAATTCTGCGAGTCTCTGTCTCAAGTCTAGACTAATTATAATGACAGCATATTCCCTTTTATATATATATATATATATATATATATATATTCACCATATCTCCCTGCAACATCCAGCCTAAAAAAGCTTGCGTCCTCTGTCACAATTCTTCCAGTTCCGTGGCTTATTCTAAGCAGACATGAACTTTTTTTCGCCAAATTATGAAATGTTATATATCTCTAGCTACCACTGAAAGCTTACAGCTGTATCTTAGAGGTGGCTGCCAAGAAATCTTCACTCATCGTAATTTAAAACAAATACCTCCTGCCGCTCTATTCCTTCATTTTCATAGTGCTGCAGAAAATGAAATCATTTTTTTAAATATATACTTTAGCCTCTAAGAATTTCAGAGTGAATAGATTAAGACTATTTTCACTGGCTGACTGACAGATCTGTTCCCGCTGCTATCGACCTCTAGACGACCCAGTTGTGAAAATAGGTGTTCAACAGAAGAAAATTTCCCATATAAATGGAGAAAAATCAGTTTGCGCTGTTAAACAGATGCATTGTCCTAAGTGATGTACGCATAAAGAACCTTCCTTGATGGCTTGAAAAAAAAATGACTTGGGAATTTATAGAAGTTGCTATAAGTGTTCCACATCAGACACAAAGTAGAATCTGCTGGTCATTCAGGCTTTATTTTCCCTGCTATTCTTCAGAATTACAACTGTAACTTGTTCCATCTAATTATTGTTTTGTCTTACATTTCTAAGAGTAATGCAGCACCATAGCACTCTGATCTCTGCTATCATCTAAGCAGTCAGTCATTGGCAATATTCTTCTATTTACCATAAAATTTTCTTACATTTAAATAAAAATAACATAAAATCAAATGCCATTTTCATTTAGCTTTGGGTAATGTTTACAGTCCATAACAGTAATTTCACATCCATTCAATCACTCAAGAGAAAAAAAAAATGAACAACACAGACTACATATTTCAGTTTTTGAACCTTTTAAGAAAAATGCACCCACCACTTGATTACAACTTACAAGCTTATATTCCACATTTACATATAAACATGAAAATATTTGATCTCATGCATATACATATTTTTGAACTTCCCACAGTGGATACTTATTCATGAAATTCTAAACAAGAGATTTTGTAGGCCTTTTAACATCCAGTTTTTCCATTCTCCCAGTCACATGCATGAAAGAAATCTGGCATTTAAAAAAAAAAAAATTAAAATATCAACAAAGAATTATGCCAAAGAGAACACCATGAGGACAGCACTGATAACAGGCACAAGGACAATGTCAGCACACAATTCTTTGACGCTCCTAGAACTTTCCAGCTGGAGTAAATCACCTCGGGATAAGCAAAGAAAGCTAAGGAATGCACTGTGGAATGCCACTGTGGAGGCTAAGAGATGATAGCAGCTATAAAATAATGTTGCTTTGGTGTGTCTTTTTTTTTTCCCATTATCCACATTCTTATATTCTATATATTTTACAGTCAGTCAATCAGTCATTTGCATGTCCCTTGTGGAACTTTGTTCCCTAACAGCTCTTCTATAGGCCTCTCGGTTGTAAGCAAGATGCCCTGCTGCTGATGCATCCATATGCAGATTATCAACGATGCCTTGTAGCCATCACCAGATGTATTAAATATCTGATTCAAATTCCTATTTGGCTAAATAATGAAGACTTTTGTTGCTTTTTTTATATTCATATTAAAAATGTAAAATTTCAAATGCTTATTAAACAGTTATTTCTCCTGGATACCTACCCAATTTTGGCACTAATAGGAAACCAAAGTTGGTAATTAGTGTCTTATATCACTGCAGACAGTGAAAAACTATGTACCAAAGTTGGTAATTAGTGTCTTATATCACTGCAGACAGTGAAAAACTATGTACCAGAAATTGACAATTCTTACTTTAGTAACAATTTTCTGACAATAACTGCAACATGATTTTTATACTCACATTTTCAGAGAGTGGACATATTCCCATAAGTGTACTGCTCATATTCAAGTTCATATTTGGCCACTCAGAAAATCATTTATTTGTATTCAGTTGAATAGTTAAAATTCCTTATTCAATACATCTCTAATATCTGTGAAATTTTACTTCTATATATACATTTTTATATTTTAGATATTAAAACAATGTAATGTCTCTTCTTATATAAACTAGGAAAAAAGTATTACTTAACGAGCACACAGTTGTGACATTTCAGTGTGAACCTTAATCATAGAAAAACACACAGGATGAAGAAATAGAGAGAAGATAAAATATAAATTCACATGAATCCTATGTTAAAAATAGGAATGGAAATAAATAGAATAAAATAAAATAAATGGAGACTTTTAAGAAGCTGTGTTCAGAAGTGCACATGGTGGAGTGTAGAGAATGTTTAAATGGAGATTTGTGATGTGGGATAGGTGAGTTGTAAATGGTGGAGAGGGGGGCAGGGGTGGAACCATGGAAAGGGGGGAGAGTGATACAACAGTAATCCAGCTGGGAGAAGGTGGAATAGGTGGCTACAGTTGGGGTAGGTGGGTTATTGCTGTGAGAAGGTTCTGAACTAAGTGTTACAAGTAAGAAAGACATGGAACTTAGTGCAGAGGGAATATGATTGTGGAAGAGGGGAATGTTAGGTGTAGTTGAACTGCAAGCTCAAACCATGTGGTTCCAGCTTTACTCAGAGGCTTTGTGTATAGTTACATACTTAGTTTTTTAAACTTACACACTAATTATTAATGTCTTTTCTTGTCTTAAAACGGTGGTTCTTAGCCTTTTGTTTTTTAATGGAGTCCCCAAAGGATTGTTTATGTTTATGTCACAAACCCCCATCACCAGACAGTTGAAATCATGTCCATTATAATCAATCCAATAAGATACTAATTAAACTGCAAAAGAACCATTCACAGAACTGAAAGCTGGTTGAGAGGATTTGAAAGAAGATGCCTCCGGAAAATTTTAAGAATACACTGGGAAGAATGTGTGATAAAAAAGGAAATAACCACATGAACGGGCATTGAGAACATTACTAAAGAGGTCAAAAGACAAAGATGGAAATGGTTGGGCTATATACTATGAATGGAAAAAAAGGACACCCCAAAAAATGCCTTTACTTAGACACCTTATGGGGGAAAAAAATGGGGCAGGCCATTAGGGATCTTGAACTAAAGGAAGCAAAGAAAAACAAGTTTGAGGTATCCCAACTTGCTCTAGACAGGACAGGCTTGAGAACTTTTGTTGATGCCTTATGCTCCACTGGGAGTAGTACAGATGACTGATAATGAAACTGCAGAAGATGAGAATAGCTTTATTTTAAAATTTACATATAGATAGTTGGGAACAGAACAACTACAAGACAGTTTTAATCTAACACAGTTTTAAAGGTAGTTAGATCAGAGATTGAGTTCTATATCCTCATCATTTGGTTCTCATACCCCCAAAGCATATGAATACCCCAGTTTAAGAACCCTTGTCTTTGAAAATGACTGTGAAGAAAGCTGATGAAGCTGTGGAAGCTGAAAAGCTGATGCAGGTATACAAAATAAAAAGCATCCTTTTATTGAGCTGCTCTCTCATGATTGATTCTACCAATATTTCCCATCAAATTCAGTATCCATGTACCATGCCATATTTGTGTAATATAAACAATGAAGCTGAACTTAACTGGATATGTGAAGTGAGGTACCATCCACTACAGCATGGAAGTTGATGCTGATACAAAGCTTTCATACTGATGAGAAAATAATTATATCAGTATTTATCAATACCAAAAGAAATGCTCTATTTGTCCCTCACTATGATGGTTCTAGCTAGGTTTATCCCAGTTATGATGTGCCTTGATAATATTTTAGTCATCATAGTTGATGGTAAAGTTAATATTTGGCTTCATGGATTTACACACATGATTATACAATTTGCAGGAGGCCTTGTTACAAATAATTACCAAAGGCAGTACAGACAGCTCAGCATGCAGCTGATCCATTCACTGATCAAATACACATCAGTCAGTTATTAAACACAATTGATAAAATATATAACAATAATTCAATCAGCCACTACACACAATTTCTAAAATGAAAGTACATTTATGAAGAAGTTATAAAATCTTCTAAATGCAAAACATATTTTAACTTACTTCATTCCAACAATAAGTAGAGAAAATGTTTTTAAAATTGTTATATTGTTGTAACTTTTGTTCATTTAAAAAAAATTAAATCAGAGGTATAAAAACTATATTAATGTTGACAGATGAAATTCTCACAATGATAGTTTAGGTACAAAATTATTTCAAGGACATACATGGCAGAAAATGGGGGGGAGGGGGGAACATTGCATAATTTAAAGTAATGCATATTAATCGATGCAATGCAGAGTCAGAATTCACAATTCATCTAGCACTGAATTAACAATGTATGAAGAAAATAGCACTGTCATTCACATGAAGACATTCACTCCAGCTTCAGCAGGCCTGAGACCTCATGTCTCTCACCAAGTTTGGGAAGCCCATAAGCTTTAAGAACATTGTCTGCTTCTTGTCTGCTCTCAGGTGACAATGCCCGCCTGGAATCCATTGACAGGTCATGAGCGGTGCCTCTGTTGAAGTCTACTTTGAGTGCTTCTGCTGCCACATTAAGATGTTCACCCCTGATGTCCAGACGCTGCAGGAGAACAGAGAGCGAACGTCGAGGATTGTTCATGAAATCTTCATACAAGATAGAGCCAATATTGTAGCCTTTGTATCTGAGATCTGCACACTGAGAGATGCTGGCTGCCCAAGCAGCAGTGAAGATACCAACGCTGTCAAGCTTCTTAGGAATCAGACCTGGCACCTTTTTCTCATTGAGAAAGACATTATAATAGTAGAAATATGACCTAACAAATGGAAGAAAGGTTGACAAGATGCTGCTGTCCATGATAAAGCGAAGTGCATTTGGAGCGGGGTCTTGCTGTAGCAGGCTGAGGCTGGACATGATGCTCTTCACACTGTTCCTGTACATGAAGAGGTATCTGAAAGTGGGAAAAGCTTGAGTGATGTCCTCAAGCAGGCTTGTGGTACATGGTCTTCCTTTTACAAATACAGCACTGTAACGATCATCAGGCTTACACAGGAGTCTTACACAACTGGCCAGAAGTTGCTTGTACTCACTCACTGGGATCAAGTTGTTTTTGTACAGAAATCCTAGTGTAGTGATAGCATCAGGCTCAGAGAGCACCAGCATTCCAGGTATCCGGTACATCATCTGAAATTAACATTTCTTACTTTAGTGACATTTTTCTGACAATAACTGCAACATGATTTTTCTACTTGCATTTTCAGAGAGTGGACATGCAAACATAGAATCAGAACCTTTATTTTTCCTTTTTTTTTATAAATAAAAATATATAACTCAGTTAAAAGATTGGATGAAATTTAAAACAATTTTCAAATATGACTGGTTGTGTAGTTGCAATGACTGGATGATAAAAGCTTACAATACTAAAAGAAGATACTAGAGTTCTAGGTTTAAACGAGGTGGATGTTTTTTACAGTTCTTAAGAGCACGAGGAGTTCTATCTTCAGTGTGTGATATTTTTCCACCTCGTTTAAACCTAGAATGAGGAAAACTGGGAATCAGAAATTACAAACAAAACAGGACTATGATGGGCAAATGTTGCAAAGAGACATTAAGTCAATGGCTTCTGCTCTAGTCAGTCGACAAAATTATATTTCACTGGATAATTTTCCTACATCATGAGAGAAATGATGTAAACAAAAAATAAATAAATAAATGAATGCTTTAAATTATTCAATTTGGTATTTGAAACTGATTTCAGGGAGCACAAAATTATTACTCATATAATGATGATCAGATGGTGAAAATACCTGACTAATAAGAGTTGATCCACTTCTAGCTGTACAAGATAGCCATGTTACAGGAACCCGAGGGTTGCCAACATCACTGGCCACTTTGTGGAAAGAAGCCAGGGGCACAGTGATGACATTGACAGCATGATGATACTGGTTCTGGTAGAGATACGTGCTGTGCTTAGACTTGTAGACATTGTCAGACTCCTTCACCTCTATAAACACTGCCTCTTTCCTGGTCATGCAGTAGAGTGAAACGTTAGGCTTTAAAATACAGCTTGGCTGTCGGAAACCTTTATGTGTTGTTATGAAGTTGCACAGATCTGCGACAGAGTGGTCTAGAAATTTCCTTTTCCAAAAGATTTCTTGAACATGAGCACTCTGTTTGAACTGTAGCCCTCTTGCTGCATCACGACGGATGCGCTCCACACCTGTAACTGCCCATGTAAACTTCTGCAACGTTAGCACCAGGCGACGAGTGAAGCGAAACAATATAAACACCAGAATCTGTTGACATAACAATAATAGTTATAAAACAGAGAGTTAGGGATTTTTTTGATGAATTAATTTTAATGATAGTACCTTGTATTTAAAGCTAATATGTTGGTCTGGAAAAGAGATCAGGACTTGGAAGAGTAAGAAGTGGGCAATGGGGACAGAAAGCAAAGTGGTACATCATGTCTAACCAGCTATTCTGGCTTTCATATCCGAGAAAAAAGTTCCTCATTTTCTTTTAAAATAGACATACAGGTAAACAAATATGGTTTTTTCATTGTGTAAATGGTCTTCCACATAAATCTCATATGAAAACACCTTTCTACATATAGAAAAATAATCATGTGATGTTCTGTATCATCATAAGGAGTTATCACCTTTTCTAACCTACTGTTTCACATACACATTTGTTATAAGTTAAAGTTTACTGCAGATAATAATCATGCAGAAAATAAACTGAAGATAAAGAAAGAAGATAATGAAGAAAATTTGTTAACTCATTCTTAATACTGAATCTTATAATGAGGAATAATTTGGAGACTGGGAAATAAACTATAGAGAAGAGAAAATATGGAAACCATAGACTGAAATGAAATATCTGACAAAGAACAGATCTATATGAAAGAAGTTTATCTGTGCCTTGTATTACATGAAAAGGAAAATATTGTTGCTGTGATGTCCATTTCTTTTGATCTTCTTGCTTGCTGATCACAACAGAAGGTAAGGATGTTACCTAAACTGTTGGCAAAAAAACACAATAGGGTTCAACATGATTTTTGTGATAAACAAAGGTTTTATTATGAGATATTCATCCTCATATAAGATGTAGATTTCTGTTAAATCTCTAGTAGCATTACCTGTAATGCACTTCTGTACCTCTTTTCTTCTTCCTTCTAAACATGTCTCTTCCACTTTTGTTATGCTTTTCGGAACTCCGTTATACTTTCCCAAATGAATGCAGTTTTTCAGGATGATTGCCAGTGCTTTACAATGTACAAATGTATCTTTATCTAATTATGGTATACCATCTATGCCTTTCCGATTTGTTTTTAGTTGAACGTTTTGTCTTACACCTTACATCCTTCCCATGCCGTTAAACTTCACATAGGGCTCGCATAGTAGTTCGCCAAGTTTTCCTGTTTTCAGCAAGGTTTTCAACCTCATCAAAGGATTTTAAGCCTACTAATTTGACCTCTCTTAACAATGTCCTCTTTAGAGTTTCACATGACTGACCTCTTTTTCTTCGACATGTGTTCCACTTGATAGCCTGTTTTGGAATTATCTGACTGTGTTATCTGGACACATATTAATACTGCTTAGATCTGAGAAGACATATATCTTTGTGAGATGAGAAAGTCCGTCTGACACTGAATCAAATACTCGTATTCAGGTGAAAACAATCAACAAGAGAAAAAACTTGCCTGTAAGGCTCTGTCCCTGAACATGTTCATAGCTTTGCTAAATTGTTCCAGGTGGTTATTGGCCTCTGTCTTTGCATCCATATTTGTCTCTGCTCTCTTTCCTGCTTTCTCCTAAGAACTAGTGCACTTACACTGCTGTTGTTTGGCGATTATTTCAAAGCAATGAGCAATGTTGAGGCTGTCGATTAGAAGATGACATAAAAATTACTAAACAAATCTACACAAGTATGTGTATATGTGTAAACATCATGCTACTTCACCTCATGGACAACCCAGATATATGTGTGTGTCTGTCTTTTAAGTCATGCTAGTTCACCTCATTGACAGCCTAGATATGTGTGTGTGTGTGTGGTCTTTTAAGTCATGCTACTTTACCTCACTGACAGCCTAGATGGTGTCATTATTCTTCAGCAGCAGCCTAAATTTATCGTACTGATTTATCTGTTTACACTGCAATTTTTTTCTTACCAGATTTTCCTATTTATTTCTCCATTATTTACAAACTACCCATAGCAAGTGTAGGGGATGAAGCGTTAGAGACCTCATTACGCTGGGCCATCAGCGTATGAGGTAGGGTGGACAGTTCCTTTCCTCACTATCGTTCCTTCCCAGATTTTCTCTGGTACCCATTTTACGAGGCTAGGTCAACCTGGGGATCGTAATGTTAGGAAAAAAAATCCCGCTCAGCTGGGGATTCGAACCCTCGACCATTTGATTGCTAGACGAATGCTCTAACCCCTTACAAACTACCACACAACCATATTACAGCTCTGGGTAAAGGTAGCTAGGTGTCTTTCAGACATAGGGGAAAAGATATTAAAGCTCATGGTTTCCTTGTCCTGTTGGCACACTAGATGGCGAAGTAGTCTCGACTGTCGTTCCTTTCCTAGGCCCCCCCTTCCCCATGCCGAGTATCTAGTTGCACCCCTAGGTCTTTCCAAAAGAGATCAAGTCATGAACCTTCGCAGCGAAAGATAAGTTCACTAACCACGTGGATACTGGTGCGTCAGTATCTTAGGAACAAACCCCAGAAATTCTATTTTTAAAAGTCCAAAGAGAGCAATGCTAATCACGAATCTAAAGGTAAACAGCCATTATCGAGGCCCTCGTGCAAGCCTGGCTAGACTAAACAGTTTATAGCTCTCGGAAAGCCAGATCAAACGTTTTAGTGTACGTAGTTTTCCTCATTTTCATGGCATTGATTGCCCTGTTGTCAAACCATGCCTTTTTGTGTTCATTATGTCTTATCACATACCAAATCATTCTTTCAGGGGGAAAAAGGCATATAAAATATATGCAGGAAACTGTTGTAGGCAGCGAAATAACACAACTCCTCGGATCATCAGAAAAGTACCCCTCTCCCATCAGGGAAGTGTTTCAGCCCTCTACGGAAGCTCTGAGGGAGATGGGAGGCCCCTCTGGTTCATGACTCTCAGAGGTCTGTGAGTGGGTGCTTTATAATCTTTTACGAGACTGAAAGATGCTACTTGAATGTTCACGTCTGTAACTTAACAACATTCCTTTCTCTCTGCTCGGTAGATTCGGCGTTCCTTCTTAGTTAGGCCTATAATAGACCCCTAATGATTTGAACAATATTTCGAAATACAAAAACTACAAGATGTTTTTTTTACCTTGCCGTATGCTGTTATTTCTATTATGTCAGGGGTTCGGCAGCTGTTATTTTAATCATAAACTTTTGTGGGAAAATAAATGTCAATATATGACCGAAATTAAAACAGACAAATCCAACAGAGAAGGTATTTGGGGAATAAAATGAACAATGAAATGTGTATGACAAAAATGTTATATTCTGTTTGTTCACGTGATTTATATTCTGCTAGTTCATGTGGGGTTTTTAAAAAGTAATTCTCGATATAAATATTAGTTTCACCTCAAACTTTGCCGTTTACAATATTCAGAAATGTACTATGTGTGTATTTGTAGGTGTTAAAATATAAATAAATACAATAATCCATTGTAAGTGCATGGTGTTAAAATACATATAAACACAGAATTCACCGTAAGTACGTGGTGTTAAAATACCTATAAATATATAATTCATTGTAAGTACCCGGTGTTAAAATACAGAATGCAATGTTAATGTGTGGTGTTAAAAGTACATATAAATATAGAATTCATTGCGTGACGCTAAAATACCATAACCATGGAATTCACTGTAAGTGCATGTTATAGGGAAATGTTTCACAAGTCTATCATTTTTTCTTATACTGCCATATTATGTAACAAGTGATGTATTTCTTATCACTTATCATTCTTTTTTTAACCTGATATTTATCATATATCAAAGTACCTTATGTCATCTGGTGTTATACTAGATTTATACTGAGGAAAGTGAGGTGATGTAAAGAAAAAAAGAGTAAGGATTTTGCCATAAGGATATTTATTGTGAAAAGATATAGAGAATCCTGCCATGCATATGATAAATAAGGTCGCGAAGTAGTTAGTACAACAGCCTCTCAAGGCGAGATCTGTGGTCCATGTCTAGCTAGAGCCGCCCCGGGTCACCCAGCTGTAGAAACAGATGTCAGCACCTAGAAGAGGGGAAGAAAAGCCACCATGTGTGATGCTGACCACATCACCCTGTAGTATACGAACAGGTCATGGAAAATATGTAAACTAATACCATACCCTGCTAGGTGACTTCGTGGTTTGACAAGGTTGCTTTTACCTTTTTTTGTGTGTGTGTGAGTGTACTATTTATACCACAGATCGATTCATCTCTCGTGAAGAAACCTGCTTTATCAGATGCAGCCTGCTATGAACAATCAAATTACTTTTCTTTCCCATGATGTGGTTAACTTACAGTACCCATTCTTGTTATTTAACACTGTGAAAGTATGCAATTAAGTTGCCTGCTACAGCGGGTGTTATGATTAAACTTAGTTTCATTTTTAAAAGGCGAAAAACTAGTCTGTACAACACAGTTAATACACGAAGCCTAGAATGGTTGTATATCGTTTGTGTAAAACAACAGAAAAACAATGCCGATTTTCAACAGAGGTGATAAGGAGGAGACAAAGATAAAGCAACGTAAGAAAGAACACGATGGAAAGGAAAAGAATAAGGCAAAGAGGGGCAACAGAGAAAAGAAAAGAGATTTTTTAAAGGGTAATGGTCGCAGTTTTAAGAAGCACTAGTCTGATCTATGCTAGTACATACAGCTGACCTCTGTTGCCATGTTCCTCTCTCCCTCTTGGCAGCATTTACATTTTTAAAAAAAATCTATTTGCTTACAGAGGAAAAAAAAGAAATGCGATTTTTTTTTTACTTTTTTATCTGAAACTGAATAACCACATTTGTTTACTTTTGCGCGACGCTGTGGGCCTAAGCAATACTTTCGCTGTGACTCATGAAATTTAGGTAAAGAAACGAAGGTTGTCAGACACGTCACCTGTTTATACTGATGCACATTTAATGAACTACATGAACTACTTATACACACACAAACACCACTTCAGCTGTTTATACACAGTTAGTGAACTACATCAATTATTTGTATTCATGTACAGTTATTGAACTATGCCAGCTGTTTATATTGATTGTAGAGTTAGTGAACTACATCAATTATTTGTATTCATGTACAGTTAGTGAACTATGCCAGCTGTTTATATTGATTGTAGAGTTAGTGAACTACGTCAACTGTTTATATTGATGTACAGTCAGCGAACTATATCAACTATTTGTACTGATGCATGGTTAGTGAACTGCTCCAGCTGTTTATACTGATGTATAGTTAGTGAACTACATCAGCTGTTTATATTGATGCACAGTTAAGAACTACATCATGTGTTTATGGTGATGTACAGCAGTATAAACGTTTCTAGAATTGTTATGGCTAAAGTATACTTCTGCGGTAAATGCCAGAAAATA
Organism: Achatina immaculata; assembly: GCA_009760885.1. Taxonomy (NCBI): domain Eukaryota; kingdom Metazoa; phylum Mollusca; class Gastropoda; order Stylommatophora; family Achatinidae; genus Lissachatina; species Lissachatina immaculata. The sequence continues at coordinate 109,107,357 of CM019691.1, read as the reverse complement.
TTCCCAGCTAAAAGGGTTCTAAAACGAAAGTTTAAAAATGGAAAATACTATAAAATTAATTCTAGCTTGTTACATATTTTCTAGGGAGTAGAGGGGTACATCCCTGGCAGCAGAGTAGTAGAAAATGGAGACAGCACAGAGGACATCAACAGCAGACTTACTAGAGCAAACCAGGCTTTTGCAGTGCTGCAGACTATGTGGAAATAAAAAAAATAACCATAAATATGAAAATCAGGATATTTAAGAGTAATGTTCTAAGTGTACTACTCTATGGAAGTGAATGCTGGATAATCACCAAAACCATAGAAAACAAGTTGAATTCTTTCCAGACTAAATGTTTACGAAGAATAAGAAAAATATTTTGGCCAAACACCATAAGAAATAACATCTTATTGGCAGAAATACTGACAACAATTATTGAGGAAAGACGCTGGCGATGGTTGGGACATGTGCTCCGAATGACTGACAACTCACTACCAAAAACAGCACTAAGATGGACACCACAGGGGAACAGAAGTAAGGGTAGACCAAAAGAGACATGGAGAAGAACAACAGAAAGGATGTTGAGCAAAAGAGGGCTCACCTGGGCAAGACCAGAAAAAAAGGCGAAGGACAGGCATTTGTGGAAAACCCTTGCGGAAGCCCCATGTGCCCTGGGCACTTAAGGTTCAGAGAGAGAGAGAGAGAGAGAGAAAGAGAGAGAGAGAGGGGTACATTGCCCCGGCAAGGCAAGCATATCGTGTCAGCCAATACCAGATCTCATATCCTGGCAATCCTCTTAGCACGAAGAACTGGGCAGACATTGACTGATACCAGTCTGGGCAGAAATTACCGAGATACCTGTCATTACAGTTCCTACTGGGAGAGCACCATGGGGCAAAGACACTCTCTGATTTGGCAATCAGCGATCCATAGCTGACAATCCGGCGTCTGTTGTGGTGAACCACAGCTGACCAAGAGCCTGTTCTACCTCTCCGTTGGCACTTCTGGAAACAGGCCTAGCCTGGCTAACAGGGCAGGGATCAATATGATCCCCATAGTGGTGGGGTATGTTAAAGAAATATTGCACCCCTTTCTTTTTTTTTTTAAGTCCATACAAGAACTGAAAAAAATAGCCAACATAGGTAGCTGCCAAGACGGCACGATGCTGCGCCTCAATGTCCTCACCGTATCGGCTGCAAAAGAATACCAGCTCGCAGTTCCAGAAAAACTGAAGAGGAAGAACTGGGAGCACACCATGTATGGCACGGCCTCTTATCACAGTGGACACATCGGGACTTGTACCGGAGTCTGCTATTTTTCACCCTGGACAAAACAAAATAATCTGTATAAAATGAGCCCCTCAAAGGTTAGTGCTGCGTTTTCTCTGAAGTCTTGGCTCGCTGAGGCTGCTAATTTGACATAATAATAGCAAAGGCTTAAGAAGGACGTACTTAACAGCAATGGTGGGTTTACCATTTGGCTGAACAGACTTAAGCCTAGGGGCCCAGCGTCAACGTCCTAACTTCAAATACAGACGGTTTCATGTGACAATCATGTATAACTGTTATTACCTTACTAGCACGCCGTGTTAAAAAAAAAACTAATTAATTTATAATCAGTGTTTGGTCTACGTAATACAGCAGTAGTGGTGATCACAACTAGTGTGGAATCAGGCCATACGTCTAGAGATGAAGGTATAGGAGGGAGGGAGCGAGAGCTCTTATTGGGTTTAGCCTAGGGACAGGTGTTGTACATGATACTCGTTTATGATCGTCATTTTCATCATAAGAAACAAAAGCGCTCAGTGTTACGGCACTCGGAATGACAACACTACATTTTTAAAAAAAATTTTCCAAAAAGTGATTTAGGCTTTCTTGTACGGTATATTTATTAATAGGAAGGGACAGCATGAAAACTTATGACCCAATACACGAATCAGAACTGCAATTAGTGTATCTTTATAGCGTGTGTATCATAACCTTGATGAGTAGCCACACATTTTCTTTTCCCTTTGTTGTTGTTACTCGTTTCTGGTTCTAATGAAGGGTTACGCATTCATTTCATCTCTTTTATATGTTTCCCCTTCCTAACTACAAAATTATCAGAATATGTAACCTTTGACTTTTCCGATCCCTGGGTTTCTGAGTTTTGACTCGTCTTCTCTTGTGCCAGGTAGTGGTACATATAAATCTGTTTTCAGCTGCTCTGTATCTCCACGCAGAATGTCGATGATAGAGGATTTTTGGTGATATCAGGTTCTCCAGGAGTTATAACGGCCAAGTTCCCTAGAATATGTTTCTATGCTCAAAGTTTTAATCTGAACTGTATACAAAGTTAGAGCGATTTTGGCAACTCTGTGTATCACCCACAACCAATATAATTTCCTGTAGACAAAAACTGCAGACACAACCAAATCTACCTTATTCTTGGTCTTCAGAGTTCAAGTGTGAGGTCTTGCTAAATCTTGGTCTCTCTTGTTGGGTTGACTTCCACAGCTGTCAACAGGTTACAGCGGTAGCTTCGGTTTTAGATCTAGACCCCCATACCATAAGCATCTTAGTATGTTGGGCCCTTTTAGAGTACCGATGCTCGACTTACGATCTTACTATTTACAATATTTCGATTTTATAATATGCGATAACGGTGCGCATTTAGTAGTCATCAGACTTTAAAGTTCAATCTGGTCTCAGGCTAGCTATATGACGCACTAGTTCTCTGACTCAATCAGATAAGGCAATCTGAACAAATTTTACAGAAAACCAGTAAACTCTGTCTAATAAATAAATCTGGTGCCAGGTAGAACTTGTAGATTCACACCTGTAACGGTTTATCCTAATTATCTGCATGCTGAAAACATACGAGGGAAATGCATTACTCCTACTGAAATGTTTACAAAATAAAAATTCTCAAAAAAGTCAACTGGCTCGTCGTTTAACGCGGGGAGGTTGCACAGCTGTGAGTTTCCGTTTCACATCGCTGTAGCAGGAAGCCTATTCTGCTAATTTAGGAAATCGTGGATCACGCGTGACGAAGCTTTGCACTGACATGAATGTCGCTTCTTTTCGAGTGCTTTTTTCCTTAGCTCTTCAATATGACCATCTTTGCGTAGATGTTATTGCGAGCTCTAGCAACTGTTCTACATATGCTCTTCTTTCTTTCGTTTTCTCGAACCTGCTTCTATTTGTATCTTAATTTTTGTTCGATCGTTTAGTGTTGTTTAAATTAATTTAGGTTTGACAGTGTCAACAGAGATGCACTGTGGAAAATCATAAGATGGCATGGCCTCCCCCACAAGATAGTAAATGTAATCAAAGCCCTATATGAGGGTTTTCAGTGCAAAGTGATCTGTGGAGAACATACCTCCAGCAGCTTTAGGGTACAAACAGAAGTGAAACCGAGATGTGTACTATCACCAACATTATTTATCTTGGCAGTAGACTGGTTAATGAAGGAGGCAACATCAGACAAACGCAGGGGATTACAATGGACCCTTGACACAGTGCTGGAGGACCTTGACTTTGCGGACGACATTTGTCTATTATAAAGCAGTCACAAAGATATGCAAGATAAAATAAACAAGCTAACTCAGAATGCAAACAACATAGGACTAAAGATCAACGTAGGAAAGACAAAGTTAATGAAGCAAAATATGAACAACAGAAATGTACTCAGAGTAGATAGCAAGTTAGTGGAGGAGGTCAACGAATTTGTATACCTTGGCAGCAGAGTAGTAGAAAATGGAGACAGCACAGAGGACATCAACAGCAGACTTACTAGAGCAAACCAGGCTTTTGCAGTGCTGCAGACTATATGGAAATAAAAAAAAAACTAACCATAAATATGAAAATCAGGATATTTAAGAGTAATGTTCTAAGTGTACTACTCTATGGAAGTGAATGCTGGAAAATCACCAAAACCATAGAAAACAAGTTGAATTCTTTCCAGACTAAATGTTTACGAAGAATTAGGAAAATATTTTGGCCAAACACCATAAGAAATAACATCTTATTGGCAGAAATACAGATGAAGCCACTGACAACAATTATTGAGGAAAGACGCTGGCGATGGTTGGGACATGTGCTCCGAATGACTGACAACTCACTACCAAAAACAGCACTAAGATGGACACCACATGGGAACAGAAGTAAGGGTAGACCAAAAGAGACATGGAGAAGAACAACAGAAAGGATGTTGAGCAATAGAGGGCTCACCTGGGCAAGAGCAGAAAAAAAGGCGAAGGACAGGCATTTGTGGAAAACCCTTGCGGAAGCACCATGTGCCCTGGGCACTTAAGGTTCAGAGAGAGAGAGAGAAATTAATTTAGGACCTTCCCGTAAATCTAATTCTAATATGTGGCTCATATTCTTTTTAGAATGATCGTTTCTTAATGGTTGATTCTGTAACATATCCGGAGTTTCTACTTATAAAATTTTGTGTGTTCCTCAGCGCCTCTTTTCTGTCCTCATTTCTTGATAAAAATGTTACAGGTCACACTAACTCCAGGAAGGGATGAAAATGACAAAATTGGAATCAGTACTGGCGTTGTTTGGATCTTAGAGTAATTACAAACTTGATTTTTGTACTAGTAACGTAGTCCTAAAAGTATTGAAAAACATCAAATCCGCTCGGCTACGTTACTTTTCTCATTTACTGGATCGGAAGCAAGATGATGTCTTGTCATGAACCTAAATCACAAGGGAGATTCCTTCGTTGATGATTATCCAGCAGACCTGACCGAAAATAACTCTCTCCCCCCTCTCTCTCCCCCTCTCTCTCTCTCTCTCTGCGAGTATTACAGGAAACATACCAGAAGGTCAGGCTGAAGCAGTGCAACATCCTATTTCCAGGAGAAACACCATCATCAGGCCAAGCTAAACCAATATAACATCCTGTCTCCAGGAGATACACCGTCACCAGGCCAGGCTACAACATCCCGTCTCCAGGAAATACACCGTCACCAGGCCAGGCTACAACATCCTGACTCCAGGAGAGACACCATCACCAGGCCAGGCTAAATCAATACAACATCCCGTCTCCAGGAAATACACCGTCACCAGGCCAGGCTACAACATCCTGACTCCAGGAGAGACACCATCACCAGGCCAGGTTACAACATCCTGACTCCAGCAGAGGCACCATCACCAGGCCAGGCTACAACACCCTGACTCCAGGAGAGAAACCATCACCAGGCCAGGCTAAATCAATACAACATCCCGTCTCCAGGAGATACAACGTCACCAGGTCAGGCTACAACATTCTGACTCCGGGAGAGACACCATCACCAGGCCAGGATACAACATCCTGGCTCCAGGAGAGACACCATCACCAGGCCAGACTAAATCAATACAACATCCCGTCTCCAGGAAATACACCGTCACCAGGCCAGGCTACAACATCCTGACTCCAGGAGAGACACCATCACCAGGCCAGGTTACAACATCCTGACTCCAGGAGAGACACCGTCACCTGGCCAGGATACAACAACCTGTCTCCAGGAGAGACACCGTCACCAGGTCAGGCTAAACAGATACAACATCCTCTCTCTGCGAGTACTGTAGGAAGCTACCAGGTCAGGATGAAGCAGTGCAACATCCTGTCTCCAGGAAAGACACCATCACCAGGCCAGGCTAAACCAATACAACATCCTCTCTCCACGAATACTGCGGGACACTACCAACAGGTAAGACTGAAACAGTACAACGTCCAGTCTGTACGAGAACAATGTGAACTTCTTGTTTGGAAAGTTCTAGGATGGAGCTTTCTATCTTCTGTTCATTGACGATGACAATTCGATATTATTTGACATAAGACTGTCATATAGTCTAAGGCTTTCATGGCTTTCACTGTTCCGGAATGTACGGAATCGATGCCCTTCCTATGAACTGCATTACCAAACTCAAACACTAAGTGCAGCGGGTAGAAGAGAACTGCTTGGACATAGAATGTTAAAATGATTAAAGATCATCATCGTCGAAAATAGAATCTAAGCGCAGGTGCACGACTTCCGTAGCCCTGACCAGAATCCGCGTTGACTGGAGGGTGATGGCAATGGGCATACAGACCCCTGCTTTTAGTACGAGGAGTCATGTCGCTGTCTGTTCGCCCATTCTCACTCTTAGACGCTTAGTTTATTCACCTTGAATAAACGCCATCTCTAAAACAGCCATATTTGTTCCAGTTACCTCCTGCTCGCTCCATGTGACTAGAAAACAGGATCAAAACATGCAGGAAGTTCGTAGCTACTGGGGTTAGAATGTTAATTGCAATGTCAAAAAAGAAACTACAGTTTGTTTTTTTTTTAACAGACCCATCACGGAATTTCCTGCAACGAAAAGTTTGACACACTGCACACAATCGCTGTAGTGATCTATGACAGCGTTAATATATTCTGATGCATCCTTATTCGACAGTTTAATGGATGTCCACGATGGGTGGGTCAAGTATAGCTCTCTCTACTTTGAGAGCTTATATTCGTTACGGTTCACTGAAGCACAATGTTTCTCCAAATATTCTGTTTATATGAGTTCTAAAGGAAAATAAGCGCTCTAGCGATAGTTGAAACATGTTGCTTGCGTATTTTTTTTCTTAACCACAGACTGTTAATGAATATTTAGAGGGTCTTAAATATCTTACATGACTTTATCAGTGCTGATGAGGCTAGTTCTGATGGTTTGGAAGTTCTGCACATATAATAATAATAATTGAGAAGCCGAAAACAATATTTACAATCTTGTGCATTTCATCTCACTTCGGACAACACCAAAATAATCCTGCAGATGACATCAGGCTGTCGCGGCTTTCTTCATCGAGATAAAATTAAGAAAAGTTGCAATGCTTCTTGACAGGCTCCACGACCAAGGGGACCCTAGCGACCACACTGAAGCTCTCACTGGGAGCAACAACAGAGAACTGGGGGCAAGGAGAAGTTATGAATCTCTTTAACTTAATATGACAGGGATTCTTAAATCCCGAGCTTAAGTAGCCATATCGCACTGAAACTGTCACGTGAATGTCAGGGATTTATATTCAGTGGTTACTGGCTAGTGGTTAATATGGAGTGGGGAAGTTCCTACACTGGAATAAAATTGACACCCATCATTACAGGCACAAGAAAATGCGCATTATCTATACTCCGAATGACATTTACAAAAGGCTCAAGGGTTGAGTTTAAAGCCACATGGCAAAGAAGCTGGTTTGTATTAAGATAAATATCACAAAATTCGCCAGAGGGAGAAAAAAAGAGTGCAGAAAATATCTTTTCGCAGCAGGAAGTTATGATCGTAAAATGGGAGAGAAATATTTATCTTATCCGCAAAGAGCAAAACCAGTCATCCTTGTTCGCTTCATCAAAAAGTGGTTATTTGGGTCAACTGAGGCATAACATTCTGTAGGACAAGATCCATAGCCTCTCAATGACGCAAAGGTCGACTTCGTGGTTGATTGGATTATATCTCTGTAACTGTGATAGTTAATACGTTCTACGAGGGAAAGTCACTAAGTAACTCGCAAATGTCTGTTTCAAAAAATACTAAAAGCGACAGTAACTTGAAAACTTTTAATTTTTGAACCTACGTTATTCCCCTATTTCTCAACGTAATCGCCACCAACATTGATACATGTGTCCCATCGTGTAATCAGTGATGCTGTACCCAAGGCATAAAAATCAGGAGTCCGATTTCTGAATCATTTTTTTTTACTTCTGTTTCCACCTCTTCGTCACTCGAGAATCTTCTCCTGCCAAGGTGGTTTATCAATGGACCAAACAGGTGAAAATCACTTGGAGCTAAGTCAGGACTATAGGGTGGATGTTCAAGAACTTCCCAACCCAACTGGCTAATTTTCTCTTGGGTTAACCAAGCCGTATGTGGTCTGGCAGTGTCATGAAGGAGAAGCACACCTCAAGTCAGCAGACCAGGACGTTTTCTTCGAATTGCATCCCGTAGCATCCACAGAACTTCACAGTACGATACAGAATTCACACTGTCACCATACTTCTGGAACTGGTTAACAACACTCCTTGATAATCCCAGAACACTGTCAGCATAACCTTCCCCGCAGAAGGCATAATCTTAAATTTTTTTTCTTTTTGCGCATGGCGATGACGGGTTTCCACTGCATTGAGGCATGTTTTGATTCGGGTTAGTAGTGGTGCACCCAAGATTCGTCTCCAGTAATAATCTTTTGGAGCATGTCTTCACCTTCATATGCGTAATGACAGAGATGCTGCAATGACAAACCAAATCGGTTCATTTTGTGTTCATCATTCAGATCTCTGGGTACCCAACGTGAGCAAACTTTCGGAAAATTCAATTGCTCAAGCATTATTCTGTAGGCTAAGCCACGTGAACATCCGATTGCACTTGCTACACTGTCTATCGTTACTCGTCTATCAGCTCTGATAATCTCATTCACATGTTGCACAGTCGCTTCTGTTGCAATCTGAACAGGACGGCCAAGTCGGACTTTGTAAACAATTTCGGTGCGTCCCTGAGAAAATTCTTTTACCCAGTAATAGACCGCTTTACGTGATAAACACTTTTCAGCATAAACTGTAATCATTTCCTTATGAATGTCCTCAACTATATATAGAATATAGATTGAGGATTTTAAATCCAGATATCGAGTGACTTTCTTTACTTCCCTAAGTGGACTCCAGCAGCAGCCTACAAAATGCCTCTACCTCTTCGTGTCTGGTCAGACCGTGTATTCGCTGGGGACCGTATGGAGCTTGGTTTGATTACTGGCTGGCCCCGGCTTGCTGGCCTAATTATTTCGCCGACTGTTAGCATAATCGCCTCCCCTTCCAGGTAATAGGCGTATCACACCAGCCATCCATGGACGGTGATCGACTAAGCAGTTATCTCCCAAAGTACAACTTGTGGTGTCTTCTGGAGCAGCTACAAATTCTCTCCATTTCTCACGCCTGCAGCACCCTGTGTTTGATGCCGCAGGTGTTGTATACTGCTCACTTCGGCCTTTGCGGTGGTTCGCCTGGTTATCTTTCGAGAGAGCCTGTTTTTTCTCTCGTGTTCACGGCATGGCTGTTGTGGTCATGGTGTTGAGGCTTTTCGGAGCACTTGGCCAGTCATTTTTTCACTGGCCAAGTAGATCTGTGGGCTTTCTATGGCAGGTTGTAGGGAATGAAGATGATTTAGCTATTTTCTTTCCATTTGTTCTCCTGCATTCTGTGAAATACAGGCGTACATATAGCACACACGTATAGTTTAATATTGATCTTGATCTAGCACTGCACAGTAGGAGAGTGTTTGGAGCGGGGCTGTCCAGCTGTTTCATAGGCTAATAAAATTTCGTCTTGCTTTAATTATTCCACTTTTAAAAATGTCTTTCTTCCTCCATCAGGTGTTATCTTGCCGACAGGGTATGGGAAGGTGTCTGTTTCTGCCAGGTTTTGGTCATTAATTTTAAGTTTCGTTAGCTCAGTTTTAGTTTCAGACGTCATTTATCGTTTATTTTGTACTTTGGTTATTTAGCTCGAGTTTCTCCTCTATTTCATTTTCAGTGCTGACTATTCTTATCTTAAATTCATTAATGTCTAACTTTAAGTTCTCTCAAACATGAAACTGCAACGAACTCATGTAAACGTCCTAAACATTATACTTTACAAAGGGCTGATCAGAGGAAGTTATTTTTCGAATAATGAAAGAAATTGCTTTGAGTTCAGTATTTCTACAAGTACACTTTTGTGGGAGTTCTCTAGCGCTGGATATAAAATGCAAAGGCGGCTGCGGGCAGCAGCCATCATTTCCTTATATTTTGCTTGTATTAATGTAGTGTCTAGATTGCCTGAATGTACATTCTTAAACCACTAATTGTATCCAAGTTATCAGCTCCAAAGAAAAAGAGATTTTTATTTTTAAAACATCGCGTGCATTTCAGTCATTCTTTCTCTTCTCTTGGCGTTTTCAAAGACTAGTATGGAACATCTGATATACCCTTGTATTAAATGCTACAATTTTAAGATGCAAATTACACTAAAGGCGCAGCTTTTACAGATGCATAAAGACTGCCATCTAGAGTTGTCAAAGCAGTTTTATCCGATAACACTGGATTTACTAGCATTCTTCGAGGTCGGGGATTATAAAGTTAGTCTCAGAAACATTTAAGTCACAGGTCTCTAAATTTTAGATTCAGACAGGCTGTTTCGATCCCTCTACTTAAGCCAACACGAATGATAGAGTCTAACAAGGCCAGCCCGGCAGTAAAATAACAGGCTACAAGAGGAAGGCGTAATGAGTTTCTTTGAAATCGTAAAGCACCGCCCTCGTATATTTTTACCGGCTGTTAATGTTCCCTTTCTGTACATACAAAACGTTTCTCCTACCGTCATCCTCACCTTCCCTCCCCCCTCCCAAGAAAAAAAGTAATGAAAATTAATGCCTTTCAAATGCGGTACACAGAAGAACAGGTCGAAACCCATGGACAGAAAAGAAAACAAAGAGGTGCTAAGTTAATTGAAACTGAAAAGAAAAATAGTAAGGAAACAAAAGAACCAGACAGTTAAAATTTTCGATCATATCAAGGGGCGTAATACAATAATTAAAACCAAACAATGGAAATGTAGAAGGACAAAAAAAGAACAGGTCGACGACAACGATATAGACTGATGGACAAAAAAAAAAAAAAAGGACTGGAATTAGCTTGGTCAGGTGCTCTAAGAGGGCAAAGGACAGAGCAAGTTGGAGGACCACTGCAGCACATTTTTCTTGTGAAGAGAACTCAGGATGTGTACAGCTTATTCTTACACTTCTGGGCTTAGGGGCTAGCATTCCCCGGCTTTAGTAGTAGTTTTCCCTAACACGTTGTGCGTGGTACTCTTTTTTTTAACAGCTGCACAATGAATAACGATGAGCACAGTTTCCGCATACTAAGTCAGTTCTAAGTCGATTCGGCTATGCCTACGCTATTACAACAGATGATTTTTTTTTAAATTCTTGATTACTTGTCGCCTGGCTTTTATCGACGCACCCAATACAGTTGTCATTGGAGTGCTGTATAGTCTGATTATGCATGCAAGTCACGTGGCCTCTAGAGAAAACAACACAAATTTTCTAGATAGTTCGGGTGGAAGATAATGTATCGGAGTACATTGTTCACGTCCACAACACATCCTTCTCAGGATTTCTTCTCTCTCTCTCTCTCTCTCTCTCGGCCTTTATCTCCCCCGCACCCCCAATGTTTATATTCAAGTACTGTACATTCATCATGCATTTCATGACCCTCCCCTCTGTCATCATCACAGGTAAAAAAAAAAAGTTTGCCTTTTCATAACTTCCTGCTCTGGATTCTAGCGCAAGCACGGCTGCGCATCTGACAAAGTTGGACAACTGTTGCGTCGCGTACACGTAGGGTTCTGCGCTGCACTTTTGCCGATGTTTGTAACCGCCCAATGAGAAACCTGAAGTGGTTAGAAACTGTCATCACGCAGTTTAAAACTTCAAATATATCAAAGTTACAAATGCACACAAAACATCGTTTCAAAGCTTTGTTGCTGAAGCTTGTCCAGGTTTTTGTTCTTAATCTTCAACATAATCTCATAATGTTGGAAATTATTTAAAGTTTAAAAATTATACACAGACTTTTCAGACATATTTGACATACATTCCTCCTCGTTATTTTCACATCTTTCATAGCGATCGTCACACTCAGCTTGTTTCCAGAGATGCTAATAATTTGATAAACGTTTTGGTGAGTTGGAGGATAACGAAGAAAACTGGCGAGTAAACCGTTCTTCGAGATTCGCCTGTCTTCATGACATGACCGAAATGAAACAAGTTTACACAACATTAATAGAATAAACGAAGAACAGCCACTAAGGACAGAAACTCGGGAGAGAAATCACTTGCTTCATGAATACACAAAAGGAAACGAACAGCCATTTGTACAGTGGCCTGTTTGCATGTTAGGTTGCTCTGACACTATTAATCACATGTCTGTATATTTTGATTTTGCCTTAGCAGTGACACCTGTATACCTGAGATTATCAGTCGTTCTTTCACAGGTGATTAGTACTGGCATATCAAGCATACTTTCCCTGTACATTTTGATTAGGTCACGTGCAGACAAGGCACTTTAAGTAATACTTTTTCCACTTGTAACGGTACTTCATGCTTTCCTTCATCTTTGTTGGTTATCTTTCCATTTTCATCGCGTAAGAATGACAACCATCTTCTCTCTCGGCCGTCCTCTATATTTGTTTTCATTTGTCTGTTGCTACTTCCCCCTCAGTTTAAAAGCCAAACTAATACTGATCTCTCTCCCGTTCCCCCCCCCCCCACACACACACACAAGCAGTAGATTCTTTCTGTTCATAAGATATTGTGTTAGATATTCATTCTAGCTGTTCAATACACTCTTAAAATTATATTAGAAAACCAAAGTGACATGTCAGCACTGACAATCAGTGGAAGAGCAAATGATACACTCGAATATATATGCGGCACTTCTGAGGCAATATCCAAACCTACATAGGCCTACACACCTGACTGAGATTGTCAAACCAACATAATTAATACACAACCAGGCTTCCAATATCGTGTCCATGATCTTTTCATTAGTCTGTTTACTGCCTGCGAATCACTTCATACATCGATAGTGGGCTCAGTATAGCATTTCAGCATTTTTTTTCTTGACATTCAGTGATATAGATGGAATATAGTCTTTCATTTACACGTATACAGCTTCACTTCCTCCCCCCCCCCCCAATTTTTACTTTTTTTTTAGCAGTGGTTCTCAACCTTTTTCATCCTAACTGATTTCAAATATTCCACGTCAGACTCTAATGTTGTCCTTCACTTGTCGACATACATTTGCTCAGTAATGAGTTCTTTCCCCGCTCTCTCCTCCACAACCCCACAATCTAAATAAATGTTTCAGAGTTGCAGTTGCTAAAAGCAGAATCTTGTCAAATGCTCAGCGAGCAGTCAACACGCCGCAAAACATAAACACCGCGTTTTTGTTTTTAATGTATTATTTGTGTTCTCTATCCGTCAGTGCTCCATTTTACTTATATGTCAAGGCAAGCTACTCGCGTGTCAAGTCACACATGCACTGAGTAATCGCCGACTTCTAAATGCTCCTGTGCAACAGTTACCAACGAGATATAAACGACTAGAGGGGGTCCCAGAAAGCTTGAACTACCATCGGGTTTTCCCAGTAGGAATGGTCGGTCATTTCAATTTACAAATAAAACCACACAGCAGATCCTTTTCAGTGAGACTGACTAAGTAACTAAACACGCACTAGCGGATATAGTTTGGGAGAGGCATAGTTAACTAGTGTGTTTGTTGCGAGCACGGCTGGCTCCGGGATATTTTTCTTTTCTTTGGTAGTAAAGGCGGGTAAGAAATTAAAAGGATTTCAAACAATAAATTTACGAGGCTTTTCTGACCTGTTCAAACTTAGTTCTATGGCGCGACGGCACCCGCAGAAACATACATAAGTGCCTGCAGCAACAATCCATTGTTCGACCTAGATTTCACTTCTTGCTGTAGAGAGGATATGTCGCTAATAGGTTCGAGGAAAATAAAGAAAAAGGGCATTTACGAAATTACTGCACGCATCACAGCCCTGGAAGCTCAGGAATGTCATTAAGTTTAAAATAACAGCAGCCAGCACTTAACCTTGCGTTAAAATAGTTTATCTTACAAGTTTAATGCGTATAATGCTGATGTAAGTAGAGAAATGACGATCATCATTTCGTGGCGTCTCCCCATGGAAGGTTGGGTGCGATGAATCTCAACTCTGCTCTGTTTCTTGTCTCCTTTGAGCACTCGGCCAAGCTGACCTCTATCCGTCTCTTGATGTTGTCCACCCATCTATGTCTCTGTCGTCCTCTTTGTTCTTTTCCTTTCGATCTAGTGAGTCTTCAATATAGCATTGTGCCTCTTGCACTAGGTATCTTGTTTTTACGATTTTCAATATTTCTCTTTTCACTTCTAGTTGGTTTAGCACTTCATTGTTTATTTTCATTTCTATCCATGAGATACGCTCTAGTCTTTTGTATATCCACATTTCAAGCTCCTCAGTTTTCTTTTCTGTTGTCTTTTTCAAGAACCAGGCTTCTACACAAAAAAGGAGTATTGAGTATATGTAATATGCCACTACGTATGCCTGTGAGGCCTGGAAACTTAAAGCAGCTGAGAAAAACATAAATGCCTTTGAATGTAAATCCTACAGAAGAGGTCTTCAAATGTCATGGACACAAAAAAGAACAAATATATCCATACTATAAGAACTTAATATTGAAGAAGGCTGGCTAGTAAAGAGAATTAAAGAAAGAAAACTTAAGTATTTTGGACACATTAAACGTCATGATAATCGTCTTGGAAGGGTACATAATGGGAAAAAGAGAAGGAGACCAAGACGAAGATGGTTGCAAGACATCGTTGATAATCTGCAAATGGATGCATCAGCAACAGGGCATCTTGCTTACAACCGAGAGGTCTACAAGAGTGCTGTTAGGGAGGCAAAGTTCCGCAAGGGACATGTGAATGAATGAATGAATGAATGTATACTGTCCACAAAAAGAAACGCATAACTACTGATGACTCAATTTTAGCCATAACTTTGATATTCTATAGCTTTTTAAATTGAATGAATAAAATTTTCAAATTGCACTTAATAATACCTAAGAGTTCAAACACTCACTTGACAGTTTTTTGCATACGTGCGACGAGAATTTGTTAGTCCCAGGGGTTCTCAACTTAGTATGGTGTGTGGCCTCCGCTTGCATCGATCAGCGACTAGCATCTCCTGGGCACATATGCGATCATATGTCTGATATGCGCCTGTGGGAAGGCTGCCCACGCTTCCTGGAGTGCCTGCCACAGATCACGACGATTGGCTGGAGAAACATTTCGGCGACAAACATGTCTTTGCAGCTCATCTCGTAGGTGCTCGATCGGATTAATGTCTGGAGACAGGGATGGTAAGGGAAGGGTGAAAATGTTGCTGGCAGTCAGGAACTGTGTGGTGAACCTTGCAGAATGAGGTCTATCGTTGTCCTGTTGAAACACAGACCTTTGCGCAGCTAAAAATGGAAGGACATGGGGTAGAAGAATTTCATTGCGCATTCAAGCCTCCTTCAGTCTGCACCAATGGACTCCTTCCGTTGACACTGATCATTCCCCATACCATTATACCTCCACCACCGTGTGGCGGAGCTTCATCAATGCAATTTTGGGCAAAACGTTCATTTGGCCTACGGTAGACTCTTCTCCGCATATCATGGCGGTGCAACAAAAAGGAAGATTCGTCACTAAACAGACAGGTCTCTGTTGATTGTCAGTTGTCCAGGGTCGATGCTGGTTGGCCCAAACAAGTCGATTTTGGCGATGGCGTCTCGTTAAGACAGGACCTCGGTGAGGTCGTCGTGTCACCAGTCCAGCTTCATGCAGTCTATTCCGGACAGTTTGATCAGACACACGACGTCCTGCAAGCAATGACTGGGCACTTGAGGAAGCTGTTGTAAATCTGTTTCTGATGTGATGAACCAGAATAAAGCGATCATCAGCTGTTGTTGTCACCCTGAGTTGTCCACTGTGATGCCGGTCTTCAGCTGAGCCAGTGGCTTGGAAATGGTGCCAGAGTCGACTGATGGTACACTGCTGCATGTTTAAATGCCTGGCAACCTGACTTTGACTTTCGCCTGCTTGCAGGCGACCAATAGCAATGTTTAGTAAATTTTGCGATAGACGCACCATAATTGTCTGCTTGAAAATTAACTGAATTTGTTTGTGTAACCTTATCCTTTTATAGGGTTTCATTTGCGTGTGAAGTGAGTTGTGCTCACCACAAAAATCAAGACTTTTCCATAAACGAAACGTGAGTTATGGTAAAAAAAATTGCGTGATTAGCAAGGACAGCTACTGCGTTCTGACTATACACGAGAATAGCAAAATTCACGCTAAATCATGGATCTGATATCTTGGTGACAATTTTTGGTTTGGTTTGAGATACCCGGGAAAAAAATTTTTGTCATAACATATAAAAAATGAAGCTTATATAAGCTATGCGTTTCTGTTATTATTATTTTTTTTGGACAATATAGTATTTTACGACGCTTAATGATAGCCGTTCTAAAGTGATCATATCGTAGGCCTTATCTTGTCTTTCTGTATTACTTCTATCAGATTCTTTCTTTTAGCTGTAGCTAATAAGTTAGGGCCCTTACTGATTTCCATGCTAGTGGAGTCTAACAAGCAGAAAGCAATTTCAGTAAGGAAAAATCCACAAAAATTGGACCGGTGTCTCAGCCCTTTAACAAATTAACAAACATTTGCTAATCTACCATTCTTATATATGGGGGCATCAAAATCTTCAAGGCGTTGAGATAGTGCATGGTCCAAAAAGGATGGGAAACACTGAACTAAAGGAAGCGATAAAAATGTGGTTTGAGTATCCCGATTTGCTCAAGACAGTTTTGGCTGGTGAACTTTTGTTGATGCCTTATGCTCCATTGGGAGTACAGAGATGATGATGATGATGATGATGATAGAGTCTAATAAGAAGCTTGCGTTTGGCCCTTCCTGAGAGTTCAAGTACACCATTGTAACCTAGACCAATCAGACATGACATTTGTATTTCAACATCATCGCTGTGTCGACTACAGAGAACATAAGTTCTCAAGTTTAAAGAAAGGCCGACATAATTATCTACATGTCCAACGACTTTCATTTAAAAAAATCTCTACAACCTCTAAACCACATTTGGAACTAATACAAGTCTTTGCTGTGTGGCTGATTGAAAAAGAAATAATGCACTCTGTATGGCTGTCACGATCGCCGCAATGGCTACAATGGACACAACAGGACGTCATTTTTCAGGAAAGAAATCCCTATTTTAGATGCGCACCAACTCATCCCCCCAGTGAGTCTTTTGCTTGACAATCACATCTCCCGACAGCATGTGAAAGATTTAGTCTTCATGTAGTAAAACAAGAAGAGCTGCGATAGAAAACAAACCAACCCACAGTGAAAGAAATGATAATGAAAACACGTCGGAGATGGCTAGGGAAAACGCTACGAAAGCATACTACAAACATCCAGAGAAACTCTGAGTGTTCCCAGGAAAGAAGAAAACAAAGAAGATCTAGAAACACCTGGCCAAGGAGTCTGGAAGCGGAGATCGAAAAGATGGACTAAACCTGGAGACGGATGGAAGGAACAGACCAGGGCAGAAATAAACGGAGAGCCTTTGTTAATGGCCAGTGCCCCAGATAGGGGTAATAATGGCTAGGAAGGAAGGAAAGAAGAAAAGAAAGAAGGACCTGTATAACGATGATAAATGATGATGCTTGCTCCTCACACGGTTATAAATTGCTGGTTTGTTTGGTTTTTTTTTTTTTTTTGCTGACACGGTTAGTTTTTAACACAAGTTAGTTTTTAATTCCCTACACCTTTAGAAACTTGATATTTGTTCCTGAGAAGGTTAGAAATCGTTAATATTTGTTGCTGACACGGCTAGTAGCTGTTCTCCTTCATGACACAGTTAAGCACCGTAGGTATTTTTTTCATGACATGACTAGCGACTGTTCCTACCTACAATAAAGTGTAAAGAATAACAGAAGACTCTTAACAACACAAGAAAGATAGAAGTGAAAAAAAAAGACAAAACCGTAAGGACAGAAGTACAAGAATCCAGAAACACAGTGGTGGAGAAAAGAAGCTCAGAAGCTATGGCATTAAGTTCTAAAGCAGCAGCAGCTGTAGTGACAGTGGTGCTGTACAATAATAGCAGTAGTGCTGTACAATAATAGCGATGGCGCCAGCGTCTGTGGTAACGGTGGCACCGTACAGAAATAGCGATGACAGTAGCTGCTCCAGAGGAAGTTAAATGTTAGAGAAACGTAAGCCGAACTATCCTTGACAAATTATAGACAGGGCACTTTTAGGCGCGAAATCTTCGTAGCCAAGCGGTGGGCGTGGTGCCCACACACGTCTAGAAAGCTGCTCGGCACAACGAAGTCCATGGGTTTACACTTATACATTATTTCACTATTTTTCTTTATCTCGGGTCTAAAGTTATTCGTATTTCAAGCGTATATTATTTTATCTGAAACTTTGCTGCGTACAAGCCTGGTCTAACTACGTAATTTTTTTTTTTTTGGTCAGTACGTGAATGACATTCAGGTAGTTGGTGGATAAAAATGAAGAAGACAAAAACTGATCAGGTTCAGTAGCGCAAGAATTACATTCTCGAAGGCATTTCATAAACGCTCGTTAACCAAGGCTTTTGCTTCTTCTAGTGTGTGTGTGTGTATATATATATATATATAGAGAGAGAGAGAGAGCAGCAAAATGTAGTGGCTAGATTTGAAAAAAAAAGAGCAT
Source organism: Achatina immaculata (assembly GCA_009760885.1). NCBI lineage: Eukaryota > Metazoa > Mollusca > Gastropoda > Stylommatophora > Achatinidae > Lissachatina > Lissachatina immaculata. Next base: position 109,089,025 of record CM019691.1, on the reverse strand, counting down.
CATCTGGGTTTTATTTATTGCTTTACTCTTAGTGGGTCTCTTACTGTCCTCAGGCCAGAAATGGGATCCATAGCTGTTCTCAGGGTAGGAATGGGATCTATACCTGTTCTCGGCCCGAAAGGGGGTAAATGGCACACACACACACACACACACACAAGTTAACAACCACTGTAACATTATTTACTTCGGTAGTTTACAACAGCCTCGTTTCTTCATTTTTATAACCAGCACAGCAGCATTGTCAAGACTGTACAAGGTTCAACGCGCACGTCCCCAATTTTGTGTTTTGTCCTGATCTTCGAACAGAAGATCACCTCAAGAATAAATGTAACATTCCCAGCCTTCGTGTAGGTGATCCCAAGAGATTTGTTGACACAAACAAAATATGTTGACAGCTGACTTTTCTAGTGCTCTTTAAACCAGACTAGCTAGTTTTTATTTTTTTGAAAAACTCAATACGTTCTTTACATACATACATACATAATACATACATACATACATACATACAAATGAATAGATGGAATCTTTCTGGCAGATCATAATAAATTCATCCGTTGCTTTGAAACTTTTCATTCATTCATTGTGTCATGTTGAGAGGTGTTGAGGATGCTGAGAGGTGCTGAGGGTATTGAGAGGTGTTGAGGATGATGATTCTTCATTTTCTGCCGTCCTCCACATTTCCAGTCAGTTCAGTTGCCTCTCTTTTCCTATACCACGTGCTCCATTCGTCAGGATGTTTTGTTTTTCTACGCATTATATCTATGTTGAGCTAAGTCTTAAGTCTCGTCTTCTATCTCCCTGGAACTGTGAGCTGTTCTTTACAGTCGCTGCCCCGGAAGTGTTGAGGACTGAGAGTAGTTATGGCGGCTTTTTCCAGTACCTGAGAGGAACTAACAAGCGGGGAGTGTGCAATGCTTCTTTAGCAGACTCCACCACCTTGAGGACTATGGTGATCCCTACCCTATTAGCCAGGCTAGGCATGTTACTGATGGCATCAACGGGGAGGTGGTGCAGCGTCTCATAGCTGACATGCTGCCTTCAGAGTTGGCGAGCATTAGCCGACCAAGGTCCTGTCCCATCTTTCCGTTGTTACACCCGCCCCCCGCCAACAAGCACAGCTTGTCTAACGAGACAGGGATCGCTACACTCCACCACGGGGTCTTGGAGTCTGCCAAAGAAGCACTGCAACCCTCCCTCCCTCCTCCCCAACCCCCTGCTTTTTAGATTCTGTGAGAGACTGAAAAACTGGCTGCCATGACCCGCTCCCGCATGATACTGTGCCTCGTCACCTTCATAGCATCAGCTGCAAAGAACATCAGCTCACAGTTCCGGGGAGGAGGAAGAGGAGGAGAAGAAGAAGATTAGAAGAAGAAGAGGAAGAAGAGAAGAAGAGGAGGAGAAGAAGAGGAAGAAGAGAAGAAGAGGAAGAAGAGTAGAAGAAGAAGAGGAAGAAAAGAAGAAGAGGAGGAGGAGAAGAAGAGGAAGAAGAGTAGAAGAAGAAGAGGAGGAGAAGAAGAAGAAGAAGAGGAGAAGAAGAAGAGGAGGAGGAGAAGAAGAAGAGGAGGAGAAAAAGAAGAAGAGGAGGAGGAGGAGAAGAAGAAGAGCAGAAGAAGAAGAAGAGGAAGAAGAAGAAGAGTAGAAGAGGAAGAGGAAGAAGGAGAGAAGAAAAAGAAGAACTTATTTATAAACGCATTGTCAGTTACATTAATGTACATACCCTCTATGCAGCTGATGGCACGACTTTCAGCTTAACAAAATAACTAACTTCTTCTCTTGTATGAAATATAAAACATAAAGAATATACTTACATATTAAGTTCCAGTGTTTGTAGGAATAATACTTTGGTAAAACACAAAACACTTGGAAGATAGTTCTGAAAGTATCTCTCTTCTAAGAAGGCAGTACAGTACTATCTTTCTTCAGCCCGTTGTCTGTTAACGTTTGACTGTCGCGCCAAGAACCGAAAATTCCGATTTTATTTGTTCTGTCATGTGTAAACGAGCGAACGGTCGAGGGTTTCTACTCTCCACGCAAGCCTGCGGAGAAAGGCCAAAGTTACATGTGGGAGGAGCTATAATTTCCGTATGCGGGCGGTTTTAAGACTCAATAATAACTCTGTAGATTTGTCACTTGTGTGTAGGTGGGTGAGGTTGGGGGGAGGGGGGTTGTTCTTCTTGGGCCCTGAGAATTTTGTCTGTTTTAAGGAGGGCCGGTAAGGCTTCGACAGATCAGTGGCAGATTAACACAACCCAGCCCCTTAGGCTAAACTAAGAGTCCCTGCCCACTCCGATTTACACTGTTCGTTTCTTTAAGTAAACTTCATAAAGCAATACTCTACATTTCCAGAAGGTTTGTTTCTTTGATTCTGGGCACCCTGCTCTTCCAGACCCCTAGGCTTGAGCCTAATCAGCGCAGTGGATAATCCACCACCGTGGGGGACCCGAAGTGGACGGAAGAAATAAATGGAGGGGGGGTGGGAGTTGGGGGTGGGGTGGAGAAGGGAGTTTTGTACCGGTTCACACAGGCCATTTTGTGTAGGAAGAGGAGAGAGAGAGAGAGAAGGGAAGAGGGTGTATCATGGCTAGAATACAACACAAAAGAAGAAAAACTAGAAATAAATATCCTGGTTACGATTTATAAGCGGGAACCCCCCCCCCCCTCCCCGGCCCCAGACAGCTCTTTCTCCGAGCCCTCAAGTGTCGACGCTAGTAATGGCGAAAATACCCCCAGGAACATGCCACGTGAAATGGAGAAGCCACGACCGCCGCGCTTGTCTGCAAGAACCTAATAATGATGGTATATCTTTTCACATCAAAAGATCACGCAGACTGGTCGCACTTGTGAATATGGTTCAACCAGTCCCACCACTACAAATTTCCTGAACAGGTTTGTGTATTTTTTAAAGCAACGTTTCTTAGGTTCAGAAGAGGGCGCTGCGGATAGCATGTCAGTGAGGACGTTAAACATGTATAGAGAGGCACAAGTTTGAGGTTCGCTGACTCACCTGTCTGTCATCTAATGGAGGTGGTATTTTCTATGTCTGGCAATAGAAAATGTCCGCTAGAATTAGGTTACTGATAGTAGTACTTTGGAGGTAATTCATTTTGTGCTTTAAAAAAAAACCTTTCTGTACATAAAATATTATTTGTACAATTTAGTGTACCTGAACCGACAATACAAGAAGTTTTATAGCCAATAAAGAATCTGAAAAATGGTAAATCACCAGGATGTGATGAGATAACAGCTGAACTTATTAAAGCAGGAGGAAAGTAATGTGCAACAATCTATCATGCACTGTGTAAAAAGATATGGCATTCAGATATTTGGCCAAAAGAATGGAAAAGAACTATATTCATACCACTGTCAAAAAAAGGTAACCTGAAATTATGCACAAACTACAGAACTGTTGCCCTGATTAGTCATGCCAGTAAAATTCTGTTAAAAATCATCATGGGTAGACTTCGTAAGAAAATAGAAGAAGAAGTCAATATGGTCCAAGCTGGTTTCAGGCCAGGAAGAGGATCGAGGGACCATATATTCAATATAAGATTAATAATAGAGAAATGCAGAGAGATTATGTGAATCTATATTTATCCTTTATAGACTACTCAAATGCATTTGATTGTTTACAACATCAGAAACTTTGGGAAAAATGGAACAAATGGAATTTCCAACACATTTGATACAATTAACATCACTACTGTATCTAGACCAACAGGCAGCAGTAGGAATAAATGGTGAAACAACAACTTGGTTTGACATAAAACAAGGGGTCCGTCAGTTGTGCATATTGTCACCTTACTTATTTAACTTGTATACTGAAAATATAATGAGGAATGTTAGAGAAGACGTAGACAAAGAATATTACGATGTCATAACAATTGGAGGTAATGAAATACCAGAGATTAGATATGCTTATGACACAATATTACTGTCCACAACACAAAAAGGAATGGAAAAACTAATTATGTCAGTCTGTAAGAACAGCGAAGAGAAAAACGTCTATCTTAATGTGAAGAAAACTAAATTGATGACAACTGACAAAACAAACAAGGCAGCTGAAATATGTATCAATGAGGAAAAACTGGAAGAAGTAGAGAGTTTTGAATATCTTGGATCACTGCTAACTAATAATGGAGATACAATGAGGGAAATTAAAAGTGGGACAACTATCGCTCTTCAGAAAGTAAAACAACTTAAGAATCTGTGGAGAGGAACAGACAGAACTACAAAAATAAAATTTTTAAGGGCATGCATCTTTCCCATCGCAACATATGCCTGTGAGACCTGGACACTTAACAAAACAGCCGAGAAACACATAAATGCCTTTGAATGTAAACGCTACAGAAGAATTATTCAAATATCATGGACACAAAAAAGAACAAATATATCCATACTACAAGAACGTAATATTGAAGAAGTCTGGCAGGGTGATACGCCAGCGAGAAACAAGTGCATGTATTCCTAGCCCGTACCAGATTTTCTCTTGATTATGTAGCCATTTCTTCGCTGCATGAATCACTCCTTCGTCATCTTCAAATCTTACCCCTCGGAGTGCATCTTTAAGTGGGCCAAACAGATGGAAATCAGAGCGTGCCAAATCGGGACTATAGGGTGGCTGAGGTAGTACAGTCCAACCCAATGATTGCTTCCCGTGTTGTCAGACTTGTGTGAGAGCACACATTGTCGTGAAGAAGAAGCAGGTCTGCTGGATTCTTGCGCGGTCGAACTCTGCGAAAACGTTGATTGAGTTTTTTCAGTGTCTTAATGTAAGCTTGCGAATTGTTTGTCTCTCCTCTTGGCATAACATTCACAAGAATCACACCTTCAGTGGCCCAAAAGGCAATGATCACGACCTTTCCAGCTGAAGGAGTTGTTTTTAATTTCTTTCTTCGTGGTGACTGCGGATGATTCCACTCCAGTGACTGTCTTTTTGTCTCAGATTCAAAATTATTTGCCCAGGTTCAGTCACCTGTTACAATCTTAGCCAAAACGTTCTCTCCCTCAGCATTGAAACGCTACAACAATTCAGAAGAAATTACTTTCCTTTGCAATCGATGGTTATTTGTGAGACTTCGAGGAACTCATCTTGCCCAAACCAAACCTTAGAAAATCCGAAAGTTTTTGTAAGTGTATTTGCACTACCATTGCGACTGGCAGCTTTAAGGCCAATTGTTGAGTAGTGATACGCCTATCAGTAAGACAAATGCCCTTAGTGCATTTCAACATTTCTCCCTTGGTGGCTGTGGCAGGACGTTCACAGCGCGGCCAATCTTGCAACTCCTTGTCTCCACTTATTGATTATTTGATTCTCTGAATCCAGAAAATGACTGTACTCCTGCAAAACGTCCATACACATCACATAGACGCTTGTGAATGTTCACAACAATTTCCTTCTCTGGAACGAGAAATTCTATCACAATTCTCTGCTTATACCGAAAGTTGCTAACGCGCTCCATTTCAACGGTAGGGCAGCCATATTCTTTTGTCGGTTGCGGTGCAATTCGGTTCACAAAATCGGCACATGCCACACTTAACGTTTGCAAAATTTCACGCTTCTATCTTCATTATTAGCTAAAAAAAAAAAAAACGACGTGGTGCATTACTTTCTGAACGCCCCTCGTAATTGTCTGTGATTTATAATGTGTATATTGTTCTGATTGTTTTATGGTATTGCTGAAGGATGATTATATGACTACACATCGACATGCCACACAAAATTGAAATAAACACAATCAAACAATTCTTTTTCAAATAATCATAAACTTATATTATTGCTAATCAGCAGTTTGCACAGCAAAATCAAAAGAAAGGATCATCATATATAATGTTGTTATTTATCAGCTTATATCGTTAACAACATAGTCATAAAATGATTTCCATAAATTTTCAGATTCCTAGATTATCTTGAGATTATTTAAAGAATCAATTTAACCCCTTTTACACAACTTCTTGTGTATGTAAGTTAGTTTGATTTGAAAATAATCGTCTCATACAAAATCGCTAATCTTCATTATTAAATTATTGGGTATCTGATGTATTATAAGGAACTAATTGGCAATAATTGTTGCAACATACATATTCATAAAATTCACCGATATGTATTTATGTCCACATATGAGCCATATTGCACATTATCAAAACCTCTAAATCTTACATAGACAAATATGTTACACCAGAATTATAATTATTCATGTACCTTTCAGTTATCATAAACACACCTAAGTGGGTCGGGATGGATCGGAGAAGTCGACAGCACAGCCTTGCATGCGTCCACGTGACAGAAATATAAACCCCCATATTAGCCTAACACTTACGTGTTTATCTATAGACGAGATGCACTCTCACACGCGCTCGAACGACAGCAAGATCTCCCTCGATCCGTTCAGGGTACAAATCCCGATCGATTAAAATTCTATCATGTTATCTTTATATACTGGGCCGGTAAGCAGATTTTTTTCTCAGAGTTGCACACCTCTGAAAATTGACCGGTAACTGGCCCATTACTCCTGCTCTTAGGGTTGCCATCCAGCCAAGGTAACTATTTGCTTATCTATTCCCTACACTGGAACTACACGGTTTGAAAATGAGATACATCTATACTTAACCTTTTCCTTATTTCTCTCTCTACTAGGTTCTCATCATTCTTTAATCACCCACAGATGATATTCCAGGACCTTTACCACACTATATTACAGACCCTCTACCCCAACCACATTCATCTGTTCCACATGCTCTCTTCTCATCTTGACAGCCATTGTATCCACTTCTCTCATTTCACCCTTTCCAACCAACTATTCACTGCCAAAACGTCAGATTGGCATCATAACCCGCATATCTCCATTTAAATATCCACAATACATGTACTTGTCCACACGCACTCACCGACACAGCCTCTTGCAAGTCACAACTAATCGCTCTTTTTTCTTTCCTTTTTTCCCCCGATCTCATACGATGTATATCATAGATGTGAATTTATATTTTCTTTTCTTTTTCTATCTCTTCGTCCTTTACGCTTTTAGTGTATTAAAGTTAAACTGAAACGTCACAACTGTGCTCGTTAATTAATAAAACTGTTCATACTTTGTTTTAAATAATCTTACATTTTGTTATCACAGCTTTACTGTAGTGGTTTTGTCTATATTTATATATTTAATTTTATACCCGTATATCCTTATCCTGCTCATCAGAAACACCTAAGATCTAAACCAAGTAGCAGGGAATCGCCAGACATGGAGAGCCTTGTCCTCCGCCCTACGGGCCTCTTTTGGCTCAAGAGGAACAACTAACTAACTAACTATATACTTATACCCAAAAACTATCGTGTTTCTTAATATCTTTTAACTTTATTAATGTGTGACATCCTCTATCTTTGTCAAATATGACACATTTTAGCTTTGTTAAGTATGGCAACTCTTATCTTTACCAAATATTATATATATATATATATATATATATATATATATATATATATATGACGTTTTTTGCCTTTGTTAAATATGAGATCTTTTATCTTGATTAAATACGACGTTTTTTTTATATTTGTTAAATATATGACATATTTTTTTTCCTTTTGTTAAATATTATACCTTTTATGTTAATTAAATAACTTCATTAAATGTGATTTTTGTTGTCTTTATTAAGTGCGACTTAAGAATAAAATGACTCTTTGTTTTCTCAGAATTTCTTTGAGTCTTCTGTTCATCATCTCCCACTTGGGTCATTACTTGCATTTTAGGTTTGCTTTCCTAAATCTCACTGTAGGGCAGTGTTTATCAAGTTTCTTTTGATCATCCTCAACTTCAACTCCTCAAAAGTTTTCATGGCTCTTCCGCCCCTTCCCCTCTCAACCGCCTTCTACGTAACATAATAGTCAACCAAGTTCTGAAGAAGTGAGATATTATAATTGTCCTCGCCCTAAGATATTGTCTGCCCTCATTGGGGTGTACGTCACAGATTGGGAAACACTGCTGTAAGGTGTGGTACACAATGTGTTAAGATAGCTATCAAGGTTTTTTTTTGGTTTTGTTTTTGTTTTCCCACGTGTGCGTTCGTTCATTCTTATATGTTACCAGTGCAGCTGAACCAATTCATTTTGTTATTCAGTTATGTATTCTTTGAGGTAACAGTTTACCATGAATACGCTGGCGTAGAGAACAAGAGAGAGAGAGAGAGATAGATAGATAGAGAGAGAGAGAGAGAGAGAGAGAGTGAAGTGAAAGGGAAGAAGAGAGACAATCAGACAGACAGACAAAAAGAGAACGATAATAGATAGAGAACAGTGAAAGAGAAAGAGAGAGAGAGAGAGAGAGAGAGGGGGGGGAGAGAACTTTCATTTCTAATGAAAATGCCAGGTGTTTATTTGTATTTTTAATTGTTGTTTTACTGTTGTAATTAATTGTTATATTGATTAATAGTGTTGCCATTTAGCCTAGTTTATCTTTTATACTCAGGCTTTTTCACGTTTTTTTCTGTCTCCTTGGAACTGCCAGCTTGATACTCTTTGCAGAAGACGATGTGAAGATGTTGAAGTATAGCATCATGTAGGTGAAGGTGTTGAAGCATAGCATCATGTAGATGAAGGTATTGAGCTATAGCATCAAGTAGGTGAAGGTGTTGAAGCATAGCATCATGTAGATGAAGGTATTGAGCTATAGCATCAAGTAGGTGAAGGTGTTGAAGCATAGCATCATGTAGACAAAGGTATTGAAGCATAGCATCATGTAGATGAAGGTATTGAAGCATAGCATCATGTAGACAAAGGTATTGAAGTTTAGCATCATGTAGATGAAGGTGTTGAAGCATAGCATCATGCAAGTGAAGGTGTTGAAGCATAGCATCATGTAGGTGAAGGTGTTGAAGCATAGAATCATGTAGGTGAAGGTGTTGAAGTATAGCATCATGTAAGTGAAGGTGTTGAAGTATAGCATCATGTAAGTGAAGGTGTTGAAGTGTAGCATCATGTAAGTGAAGGTGTTGAAGTGTAGCATCATGTAAGTGAAGGTGTTGAAGTATAGCATCATGTAAGTGAAGGTGTTGAAGTATAGCATCATGTAAGTGAAGGTGTTGAAGTGTAGCATCATGTAGGTGAAGGTGTTGAAGTATAGCATCATGTAAGTGAAGGTGTTGAAGTGTAGCATCATGTAAGTGAAGGTGTTGAAATATAGCATCATGTAGGTGAAGGTGTTGAAGTATAGCATCATGTAGGTGAAGGTGTTGAAGTATAACATCATGTAGGTGAAGGTGTTGAAGTATAGCATCGTGTCGGACCGGCTGCTGCTTACGGTGTCTATTTTTCCAGACTTTGAGTGGACCTAAAAAGCAGAGGGTATACAATACCAAAACTCCACCATGGCGATCCTTGCCCCGCTAGCCAGACTATGCCTTTTACTGGGGGGGGAGGGAGGGGGGGGGAGAATAATAACGGAGAAGTGGGGAAGGGTCTTGGTTGGCTATGGTTCACCATCTCTGACAGTAGCATGTCAGTTGGTGGGTCGCTGACTGTCAAATCAGACAGCGACGTCACCCCCCCCCCCCTTCCAATGGCTTTTTCACAAATTTTACGTTATGATATCCTGGTTACCTCGGCTTATTAATCCAGTGGTACAGGGTTCAAGTCCCAGCAGTGGGATTTTGTTCTCTGGTACACACAGACCCCGGGGTCGACTCAGCCTCTAAAAATGGCCGCCAGAGAAATCTGGGACGGTAAATGCGACCAGGCGTGATATATACTGACTACACCACACTTTCATGTACCAAAGGTCATGGAAAATACGGGTCTAACCCAAAATGCCTTAAAGGCATAGAAACGGGAATTTTACCTTTTTTATATTATAATATATTATTATTCACATATTTTTCTTTCGCTTTCTTTAATATTAAGGGTTTTTTTTATATTTCCATTGTCAGTTTTGCCGGTGGATCACACTTTGTTATTTCCCCTTGCCAATAAATTGTGAAGAAATATTTCTGAACTTTTGATTATAGTTCAATCTGCGGAGACTAAGGTATCATCTTTTCTTTTCCCTCGCAGATTCTATTAGCCTTCTCTTCGTGTGTCTCCCAAATGGATTAAGTTTAAGTAGCAAGTGTTGTTATTAAATCCATATTCACAAAATCCACAACAATGTGCATAATGGCCATGCTTCTTCGCTGTAATGATGAAAGAGTAGATAATATCGCACTGCATTGTCCCGGAAATTGAAGGTACTGAAGAGATTGAAGAGATCAAATAAGGTGATTTGTGTCAGACACAAGCGTTATATAATGAGAGGACAGAGATATTTGGTAACAAAACATACATGAATGAAAAGGAAAATAAAATTAATTAGTGATGTAGCGTAGACGTGCGAGTAAAGTTACCAAGGTTTAGAAACACTTAAAGTAATATTTTCCGTTATCGTCTGCTTTCAAATTCAGGAAAGCCTCATGAACATAAAGCTAAATTGTACTTGAATATCTTTTTTAATTTTAAATTAATGTGTCCACTGTAATGTGCACGCTTTGTTCTGATGTACCACTGCTTGCACGTCGATATTCTCCATTCTTTATTGGCAGTTTCCCTAATACCAGTGCTAGATACTTATATTTTACAGATAGGCAGACTGGAGGTCTACAAAATAGATCTAAAAGTTAGCCCCTTCCACTTAAGAAGTAAGCTGTCTTTTGCAGAATACAGACATGCGCCTCCGAACATCCACGATACGTTCTGTGAAATAGGACATGATGTGATTTGGACGTGTGCGAACACTGTATGGTATAATTTAGTGTACCTGTATATCGCTTTGTTTTCATGAGACACATGCTATGTGCGGGAAGCTGTTGAGTTTACCACGTCCAGTTACGTCCACTGTGTCCCATTCTTCGACCTGGATTGTTGAACTCTGTTATAACATGAAACCGCAGACGTATGCGCGGTCGGACGTTGACAGAATGGACGTTATGCAGGGCATGACTGTATTTAAGTATCATGTCTGTAACCAAAACCAAAACATCCCGCCAGGTTCTTCAATCCCCATCACTATAGCTCTGCTTCTTCCATTCATCCAACACTTGCAGCTAACTGCGATGAGTCAAAGTTCAAGGGTTGGTGAATCACTAGACGGAAGTTATCTGTGCGTGATATACACCGAGCACCTAGCTGGAAAAGAGTGGAAAAGCTGTTAAGTTTTGAATGAAAGGCAATGTTTATCTGACCCGTGGTTGTCAGAAACATTAAACAGGCCATGACTGTTCTTATCTCCTTTCTAGTAGAAGGGCCTACAAAATAGTCTCCAGTTCATAGAATTTCATGAAAGCCGGAAGAAAAAATTGTTTCTCTCTACTAATAGCGCCCCAGTCTCGTGATTACCAGTCTTTTCTTTTAGATCAGAGATGACTGAAGCACTTGATGTTCATCATCATCATCATCAGGTGCCGTGCCGACTGGCGTTGGCTATTATGCTTCTCCAGAGTACCCGATCCTTCATGCAGGCCATCAGTTCAGTTGGTGATCTCCTCTCACACCATCCCGTCAGAATGTCCTATTAACCTTCTGGAGATTTGCTTTTTTGAGGGTGGGGGGACCGAGGAAGGGGGAATTATGGGTTTAGGTTGTTTGTGACGTACAATATATATATATATATATATATATATATATATATATATATATATATATAATTAAATCTAAACTTGCTACCCAAACTCTCAGATTCTCAGACTCCCATATAAGCTTTCGTAGACCCTACACCGGGAACTGATGTTCTAATCAGTGATAAAATTGTGAACAGAAAACAAGGCTTTCAAATTATTTGCCCGTAATATGCCCTGTCAGTCTATCCATCCAAAAACATAAATAAACCACGAAGCAACAGGGCTCAGTCACAAGGTTCTGTGCGTGTCGCTACAATCATTGCGTTCATGACAAGTTACACAATAACAAATAACAGTTCCTCCCTCTAAATGCCACCAGGATTTATAAAGTTCAAGGCTGGCATTCCCCACCCCTCCTTTTTTCTGTAAGTGTTCCCATGGGTCTCAAACTGGATACAATCCCCCCCCCCCGCCCCCAAGAGACTATCAGATATGAAATGCTGTGACGCATCTATTGGACCATAACACGATACAAGCAGCTAAGATATATGGTTCCAATGAATAATTTTCTTTTTAAAAAGTCATTTATTTTCCCAGTAGACAAATCTGCAGATGTGGACCGTAAACGAGTATGAAAGAAGTGGCAAGCGATACAGTCGTTGAAATGTTTGGAGACTTCTTCTTCTTGGAACTGCGAGCTGGTGCTCCTTACAGCCGACGTCGTGAAGATATTGAGGCACAGCATGGTGTCGGATTGGGAGCGGGTTGTGGCGGCCATTTTTTTCAGTTGCTGAGTGGACCCAAAAAGCGGAAGGGGGGGGGGGTGTACAATATTTCTTTAGCAGACTCTGGTGTCATAGGAACAACGGCTTTCTTTGGTATCCAGGTTAGACCTGCTACTGGGGATACCCGTGGAGAGGTGGGACAGGGTCTTGGTCAGCTATGGATCGCTGACTACCAAATCGAACAGCGTCTTTGCCCCCCTTTCCCCCTTTCGTAGAACGGAAAGAATGTAGACAGATGAATGAAACTTCACTTTTATTTTGGAAACGCTGTGCTGCAGAACGAAGCAACAAGAACTATGCATTTATATGTTTCTTTTCTTTCTTTTTTTTCTCTTTTTTTACGATTGAAAACAAGCTGAACCTGATGTAACAAATTTATCCGGTTATTTTACGACAGTTAGATTTACTGTCCTCATTTCAAACTAATCGTCAGTGCTGATTTATCGAAACGGTGTTGTGGTATTATTTTTTTTTTAATGGACAGAATTAGAGAGAGAGAGAGAGAGAGAGAGAGAGAGAGAGAGAGCATGTATGGGGAAGTGTATGTATATAAGAGTGTGTCTTCTTCTTCTTCTTCGTTCACTTCTACCACCAAAAACCGCACTGTGAACCTACTGAATTCACGCCTGTGGTCCTCGTTAGGTCCCGTGGTCCCCTGTGTGGTCTAAAATAGACCACATGAGATCCACGAGAGGACTACAAGGGGTTCAGAGTATCACAGTGCTTTAGCTTGTATTCTTGGTGGGTCTCGGAAGGGGAATTGCGTGACACCATGGTTTTCATTGCACCAGTTTAGTCCAGGGTTGGATTTTCTCACCGGAAGACCTCGACGTGTTTAGGATATCAATGCATCCCCGCTGGGTGAGAGGCGGTAGCCCACCCAGGCCAGAGTTGGACTTTCTCACCGGAAAACCTCGACGTGTTTTGAGATACCCGTGTATCACCGCCGGGTGAGAGGTGGTTGCCCATCCAGTCCAGGGTTGGACTTTCTCACCGGAAAACCTCAGCGTGATTAGGATACGCAAACATCCCCGCCGGGTGAGAGGTGGTTGCCTATCTAGACTTCCCTGGTCCAGTGTCTCCGACTTCAGCATTTTGCGGTCGTGGCCGCTACCCTTCCTAGTTGTGACCAGGATGGAGCTTTTGTCCAGGAGGACGAATCCTCGCCACTAGTGACTTCTACCCCTGGGTTGAGCCGGTTTAGGCATTATCCCAGTATGGGCGTGTTTGGGATGGGACCGACCTCTAGGGCAGAGGTACTGTGACATGCATAGCCTTCAAGATTCACCCCTGGTATGAGCCGGTTTAGGCAAAATTCACCAGTATGGGTGTTTATCAGGCGTTACCGACCTCTAGAGCGGAGGTGGCATGACATGTCTAGCCATCAAGTTCCACCCCTGGTGTGTGCCGGTTTAGGCATATTTCACCAGTGAAGGTGTATTTCGGACGTGGGCGGCCTCTAGAGCAGAGGTGCCGTGGTATAGCTCTCGTAGCTATACTACTGGATATACCGGTTAAGCTTCACTTTCCACCACCTTTTCCCATCGGCGCCGCACAGCAACCTTTATTTCTTTTCTGCATTTACTTCCTTAACCGGGAGGAGCTTCACTCCACACGCGGCATTTGAGGAGTCTCGCCAGCAGTGTCTTAACCTCTGGGACAAGCCGGTTCATGCATTTCACCCGATATGACTGCACCCAGGACGTGGCCGACCTCCAGACCAGAGGTGCCGTGATTTGACTGTTTGCTTCGCTTTATCCTTTCTACCACCTTTTCCGCAGTGATGCTGCGCGGCAACCTCATTTGCAAATTTCTTCATTGGCCGGGAGGAGCACCACTCCACACACGGCAGCTGAAGATCTCGCCAACAGCGATAAGAGTGTGTATTAGAGAAAGTGTGCATATGTGTATGCGTGTCTGCTTGTGTGTGTGTATGAGAGAGAGAGTGTGTGTGTGTGTGTGTATGTGTGTGTGAAAAGGGATTTTATCAAGTCTACAAAGTTTATGCTCATGAATGCAGTGGGCGTGGTCGCTGGTCTGATAACTCATCATCATCCTGTGCTGTCTTCCCATAGAAAGTTGGCCGCAATGGTTCTTGCTTCGTTCTTCGTTCTCACTATATACTCGGCCAAGATCTGTCCAGTTTATTCTGTTTAAACGTTGTCCTTTAACGCTAACTGAAAACTTGATGTACCAAAACAAGGTGAAACAATTTTTAAAAGCCTTTTTTTTTAATTAAAAAGCCGCAATTACCCGCTCCCAAGCCGACACCATGGCTGTGCCTCAACATCCTCACAGCATCGGCTGCAAAGAGCACCAGCTCGCAGTTCCAAGAAGTCCATACATTTCAAAGACTCTATCGCTTACCACAAGATCAGTCCAGTCCATTTTTTTTAAACGGTGTCCACATATATATCATTGTCGACCTCTTGCTCTTTTTCCTTCTACTTTTTCCTCTTGATGTCTCCACAACAGCGTAAGAACAACCAGGATCCAAGGCTGGTGACCAACACGAAGATGGCTGTTAATCTCCCTTGTGCAAATGCATCTGGCAAGTAGTTCCATTTTGATTGGACATGGCGTCATCGTGATATTTTGTTCGAAGGAATGTCTTCGCACCAGATTTTAGTGTACCGATCCTTCAAGGGTGTGTTTATTTGCACCAGGTTTTATGGTATAGATCAATTAAAGGTGTGTTTATTCACACAGGATTTTAGCTTACCGATTCTTCAAGGGTGTGTCTATTCGCACATGCTTTTAGCGTACCGATCCTTCAAGGATGTGTTTGCATATGATTTTAATGTGCCGGCGGCCTCAACTGGGGTATCGCAGTGTCTATTGCATGTCTTGACCTGATTTCTGTGCACACATTTTTTCCGCATTCAGCCGCTGTTGTTGTGCTCACATCCGTTAGACTTTGTAACTCGTTTATTTAGGTTGTTAGCTGTTCGAATTAGGGCTGATATGATGGCAATGCTACCTCTCAGCTGCTCAATCCTGCAGTAGTAATAGTGCGTATTTGGACCAAGGGCCATGAAACATGCCTAACTGTAATGTAGGTCAATGTGCAAATAGCCTAAACCCCGGGCTGAGGCTGTCAGTGCATTAAAATCCTGTGGAAATAGCTTTAGCCTTTGTTCGTTTGTTTGTTGCGTAACCTTAGCCTTTGTTCGTCTGTTTGCTGTGTAGTTTTAGCCTTTGTTCGTTTGTTTGTTGGTTAACCTTAGCGTTTGTTCGTTTGTTGTGTTGCATTAGCCTTTGTTAGTTTGTTGTGTTGCCTTAGCCTTTGTTCGCCTGTTTGTTGCGCTGCCTTTGTTCGTTTATTTGTTGTGTTGCCTTAGCCTTTGTTTAATTGTTTGTTATGTAATAAACTAATCTACTTTTCTCTTCAAACACCAGACTCTTGTTACCAGACCACATAGTTACGTTCAACAACTGTCACACAAACCATGTTATTCACATCCGCTTCACGCCCGACTGGGTCTACATTATTGGATGTCACCTTCTACTGTTTGCATGTCTTCCCATTAGCTGGATACTTATCTGTTCGTTCAAGCTTTAAGTTCACTGAGGCGACCTTATTTACATTTTTAGGACACGCTAACCCATTCCAAGCGAAAAACATGATCATTTTGTCTGTTCTTGGCTGTTGTAAGCTACTAACTGGGATTGTAGAACCATTTCCTCTTTTGGCAGCTTTCGTCTTTTTATCACATCGTTTTGCTCACTTCAGAGGTTTCCAAACATTTTGTTTTCAGTATCTCTTTCATATTTAACAAGTTTCATTCAATCCTCTTTCTCCAACACTGCTTTAGCAAAGAAGTTTAATGCAGTCTTCTTTCTCCCACACTGTTTAAGAAAAACAAGTTTAATGCAGTCTTCTTTCTCATATACTGTTTTAGCAAACAAATTTAATGCAGTCTTCTTTCTCTTACGCTGTTTTAGCAAACAAATTTAATGCAGTCTTATTTCTCCCACACTATTTAAGAAAAACAAGTTTAATGTAGTCTTCTTTCTCTTATACTGTTTTAGCAAACATGTTTAATGCAGTCTTCTTTCTCCTACACTGTTTAAGAAAAACAAGTTTAATGCAGTCTTCTTTCTCCTAAACCGTTTTAGCAAACATGTTTAATGCAGTCTTCTTTCTCCTACACTGTTTAAGAAAAACAAGTTTAATGCAGTCTTCTTTCTCCTAAACCGTTTTAGCAAACATATTTAATGCAGTCCTTCTCTCACACTATTTTAGGAAGGAAGTTTAATGCAGTCATCATCTATTCACACTTTTCTGACGAGTGGTGAAGGTTTACAAAACGAGAGATACCGAGACGCTCATGACTATGATATTTTGTTGACTAATATATTGTTTATATATAATATATTCACTAATATCTATTGGCGGGTACAACCTTAACAACTTAAGATATGCAGACGACACAGTTCTGATTGTTAAAAGTAAAAGGGAGCTATAGGCTCTTCTGGACATCGTGGCTCGTGAAAGTAAAAATAAAGGCCTCAAAAATAAAAAGAAGACCGAAGTGGTGGTCATCTCAAAGCAAAGAATACCACCAAAATATAGCATTACCATCGATGGCACAGAACTGAAACAAGTTAATAGATTGAAGTACTTAGGAACAATTATAACAGCTGATGGGAAATGTCACAACGAAATAAAAAGCAGAAGTGCTTAGTCCAAGTCAGCATTCCAGAAAATGAGAAACATCGTATGCAACAGATCCATATCAATGGAAACAAGATTCCGAGTACTTAAATGTTACATCGAGCCAATTTTGTTTTATGGGTGTGAAGCATGGACCATGAATAAGACAGTACAGCGAGAAATGGAGGCCATGGAAATGTGGTTCATAAGTAGGATGTTGAAGGTACCATGGACAGCAAAACTAACGAAGAAGTCTTATAAGAGGCTGGAGTTTACAAATTGTAGTTGTAAACTAAAAAAGTTGGCAAATTACAACAAAGATCAGAGGCAGACAAGCGAGATTTGTAGGACATTTTCTGATAAGAGAAAAACTGGAACACATTGTGGCAACTGGAAAAACTGGGGGAACAAGAGACAGAGGAAGACAGAGAGAGAAGTTACTGGACGGGCTGTCGGTGTGGCTAGGAAGAAAAGTCACTGGCGGATCTCATAATCAAGTCTAAAGACAGGGAGTTGTGGAGAGAAATGATCGCCTACGCCATACGGCATGTTACTTGATTTATATTGTTAATAATAGAAGCCTTTTTTACAACAAAATAGTATTTAGAACAAATCTGAAAAAAAAATTACAAAATAGGATAAGTAAAAATTGTTATAAATCACTTTGGTAAACATGTCTTCTTTTAAGGGATACCCATGCTTGATTTTTACAACAAGGTTCACAGAAACGTGACACTATTAGGATATTAGGTAAAATTCCCGTTTCCACGCCATTAAGGCATATTGGGGAATAGGGTGTTGGGCCCGTATTTTCCATGACCTTCGGCACATGAAACTGTGATGTGGTCAGTATCAGGCCTGATCGCTTTACCTTCCCAGATTCCTCTGGTACCCATTTTTGGAGGCTGGGTCGACCCCGGGGCCTTTTTCGGTGTGTACCAGAAAAAAAGGTCCCACTGCTGGGACTGAACCCAGTACCACCAGATTAGTAAACCGAGCGAATATTAGGATATATCATTTTATGAACATATTTTTAAACAGTACCTGGACTCGTAAATGCCTTTGAATGTAAATGCTACAGAAGAGTTCTCCAAATATCGTGGACACAAAAAAGAACAAATATATCTATACTACAAGAACTTAATATTGAAGAAGGCTGGCTAGTGAAGAGGATTAAAGAGAGAAAACTGAAATATTTTGGACACATTAAACGTCATGATAATTTAGAGAAGACCGTATTGGAAGGATACATAATGGGAAAAAGAAAAAGAGGAAGACCAAGACGAAGATGGCTGCAAGACATCGTTGACGATCTGGAAATAGATGCAACAGCAGCAGGCCATCTTGCTCACAACCGAGAGGCCTACAGGAGTGCTGTTTGGGAGGCAAAGTTCCGCAAGGGACATGCAAATGAATGAATGACCTGGACTCGAAGCTGAAAATGCTTCATGCATGTAAAAGATGACCCATACATTTAAACGTGATCGACTTTACAGCATGCTTCAGGATATTCCTGGTTTGCCACAGCTTAAAAAAAAACAAACAAACTGAGTGCTACCATTAAAGAAACAAGGTCATTAAGTATGGATTTCACAAGAAGATCAAAATACTATTCAGCTAAGTATTCAACAAACCAGGCGTCTATTTTTCTTAGAGATGATTTTTTTAAAAATGTCTCCTGGATTAAAAACACGCCATTTTGTGGACGAACGCAAAAGAACTTAGTAAGCGCCATCTTTTTTTCTACATTCTTGGCGTGTCCACAGAATCTCCAGAGTTTTTTGTTTTTTTAGCAATAGAGTCCGATACTGAGTTAACTGCATTCTGCACGTGTTGCCCCATCTTGCTCTGTTAATTATATCTTATTAGTATTAATGATCTAAACAGATTATCTTCTTTATAACAGATTGTAGGCCCGCAAGTCTCATAAGATAACACGTCTTTGATAGAGGAAGGACAAATGAATCTTAAAACACGTAATGGTGTATATTACTGCCAGAAGTAACTTAATGGGCGCTTGTAAAGTTGCATTATTTTAGAATTACACTTTCAGTATTCGGACAACACTATGTTTCTCGAGTTCAAAATGTGGTTTTAACGAGTTGAAAACTAGGAAGTTCCGCCAAATTGAACCTAATAAAATACATTATACATTTATCGAGATTTATCTTCCAGGTCTGCGTGAAGGATACCGCGTTGAAATATATCAGTTGCCTTTGGCCAGCTCATTAGAGCTGAGTGGTTTAGGGGGTTCCTCTGTAAATTATCTGCTGCAAATTATCTGCTAGAAATTATTTTGTTCCTTTTTAAAGTCGCTCGGTAAGTTTCAAGCACGACACGGCCCGACAAATATGTGAGAAAAACTGACGTAAACGCATCAGCACAACACACGAGTGGTAGCTTGTAACGCGTCAGCTAGCAAGAGTTACGGTTGCTAGTTTGTAGTGTTACCACGGTAGTGTCTCGGGAAGAGAAGATGTATGTGCCAGAGCGATGGCCTCATGTATTTTTAGGGGAAGGAGTGAAGAATCGGGCATCATTCCAGGGGCCGGAGGGTTTCCTTGTTTCTAAACTTGGTCCGGAGGGCTTCAAGAAGACAAAATAGTGCTGGGCGCGGAGGGGTGATTTTGCACCGGCTTACAAAATTTCTGTTGGAGGCCCTTGATCAAGGAACAAGAACCTTCTTCTATCTCCCTGGAACTGCAAGCATGGTTTTCTATGCAGCCAATGCGATGATGGTGGTGAGACACAGCATAGTGTCGAGCTGAGAGCGGATTGCGGCAGCTATTATTTCAGCAGGGGGGTGTGCACTACTTCTTTAGCAGACTCAACAGCCATGGGCACTATGGTGATCCTTGCTCAACTAGCCAGGCAAGACTTGTTACTGGGTGTACTAGCAAAATGGTGAGCCATGGTCTTGATCAACTCTCATGTCTCACTAAAGTGCTTTGTCTACGACTTTTTCAAGGTCTAATCCTACAAAACTACGTTCTCTTACTTTATCGTATGACAGTCTAGTTATTTCTTATTTATTAAAAAAATTGATCTTGGCCAAGTACTTTGAGAAAAACAGGACAGAGAAAGTGGGCTTTGTTTCTGAAATTAATCCAGGGCGCGGACTTCTCAGCAGATTCCCCAGTATAAGGAGTACATCAATCATCCTCCGACTGGGCAGAATGAAATGATGCAACAGCCTGCTCTTGGGAATATCCCTTTGGTATGTGTGTATGTGTATGTTGGGGATGGGATGATGGTGTGGAGATAAGGACAGTTTTTAAGCAAGATCTGTGACCCCTTCCAGAATCTCGCCATCAGCTTCATTGCTCTCTATAAATTCACAGAACAAGTGAAACATGTCTTGCGATTTGCTCTCGAGTCGCGTGCGCCAAAGTCGTAGTTTCGTCTTAAAGGCTGCCACTTTGCCGTATGTCTTGAGTATACTGGCATCTTTACCTGTAGTGATATGTTCAAACTGTTCAAAAGGCTTAAAATGTCATCAAGCACTCAATATCAGAGACCTTACCTGCCAGGTCGAGATTGCGTTCTGCCAAAAACTGCAACAATTCTGAACGAAGCTCAAACACCCTCGCAAGAACTTTTCATCTGGACAGCCAACGCACAGCCGAATGCAATAGGAGATGCTTGGGGTGTGCATCTGACTCAGTACAAAGTTGAGCAAATAATCGACTGTTCAATGTTCTAGTTTTTATGAAGTTTACAATCCGAACACAGTACAGATCCCAGAGTTTCATTCAACTTCTTTGAAGCGAGTGCCTCACGATGGATCATGCAATGGGTGCCTATAATCTCGGGTGGCACTTGCTTTATGCGAGTTACAACACCACTGTTGCGACCAGTCATTGTGGTAGCACCGTCAGTGCAAAGCACCGATGAAATTCGTCCACTGCAGTCCAAAAGTTCTGCAAAAAATTGTTTAAAACACGAAATATTTCATCGGCCGTTGTTCTCGCTGGCAGTGACTTGTAAAAAAAAAAAAATTCCTCTTGCATACTATTTTGCCAACAATGGTGAACATAAGCAAGCAGCTGTGACTCGCCGGCGATGTCACTTGACTCATCTAACTGAGTAGCAAACTTAGTAGACTGTAATCGTTCAGTTAGCTGTGCGACAATGTCCTCGGACATTTCAGATAATCTCCTGCGGGCAGCATCGTTCGAAATGGGAATACTTTTCAGCTTTGTTGCGTATTCTTAGCTGAACAATACGTCACAAATCTCAACAGCGGCTGGCATGATAAGATCTACTCCAATCCTATGCGGTTTCTTTGATTTTGCGATTCTCTGGGCAATCAGGTACGATGCTTTAAGAGCTTTTTCGTTGCAAGTGGCTCTTGTTTTTAACACCGCCTTCTGTTTCCTATATTCCTCGAAAAATTATTTGGTTTTATTCTGTGGATCTGGATATTTTGTAGTTAGATGACGACCCGGTTTCGTCACCTTCACTGTCTCATTAGAGAGGATTTGCAAGCAAATAACACACTATGGCAGATTTTGATCATTTGTTGATGGAACGATATCGTACTTAGTATACTCCACATCATATTTTCGAGCGTATTTAGTTTTCTTACAAGTATCAACGTTAAAGTCGTCTCGATCACAGTGACTTTCGCTTCCACTACTATCAATTTGTTTGTGCGAAGTCGAATTCTTACGTTTCACATATCGATCCATTTTAGCGCCTACAGCTTTAAAGTTTAAACAATAAAAAAAAAGCCTATCCGAAAAGTCTCGACGATCACTACGTGGGTAACTGGAATCCGTTGATTAATCCAATACGAATTACACACAGCACCAAGACCGAATAGCTGCTCTCATGCCAACGAAATATGATTTTTAAACTAAAACACAATTGCTGAGAATTATATTTCACTTCTCTCTCGCAGAATCTACGCCGACTCTTCTCTAAAATTACATTGTAAAACTGCATGTTTCAACAACACGGTCAGAAAGACGCAGGTGTCGCGCTTCAAAAGCGATGCCGTCTTTTTATGTCCATCACATTTCTGTTTGATGCTGGAAGAAACGCTGTCTGGACCATCCTTTCTCCAATAGCCTCATTGCGGATATACTAATAAAGCGATCTACAATTCTGCAGCTTGCATCCGTGCAGTCTGCCGCTATGCATTGTGTGAAAAAGGCGGAATTTTTTTTGTACCTACTTTTTTTGTTGTTGCTGCTTTGAGACTTTAGCGCGGCCCACAATACTCCTTTTCACGGCCCACATTTGGGCCGCGGCCCCTGGATTGAGAATCACTGTGTTAGAGATATTGAAACTAAGCTACGGAATTTCTGTGTCATGATCTCGTTTCTTTCCTGTTTTCTACCACTTTTAATCACTGTGTGTGTGTGTGTATGTATGTTTAAAGCTCTTGTTTCAATGCCAGATGCAATGACATAAAGTCTGCAGTTACCGCCCAGAGAGCCATTCTTTCGGGAGACGGAAAAGTGGGGGGAGGGGGGAGGGTGGAGGGAATTCTAACAATGACAATTATATTATTTTCGGTCATACTATTTGTAGTGCATCCATACTAGACATTTCCACAGACAACGTATGTTTAGCTGATAAAAACCATACTGTAAGACAATAAGCTACAAGTCAGTACATCAGATTTATAAACAAGGAAAGTGAGAATAAAATCAGCAGTAGTTACACTAAGACGATTTACTAGCGTGTAAAGTTCTCTCGTGTCTGTAGCATCCATAGGCATTGTTCAAATAATCCAGAGTACTTTTTAGTGCTCAAAATCAAGCAATATTGCCTACAATAGTTAGTGCATGAGTATATAACTGCACACGGAGCCATTGCAGTAAAGCTGTGGTACGAAAATGTAAGTGGTTTCTTTTATCTGTGTGACATTGTTTGATGGTTGTTACCAGAAAGTCAGATTTGCCTCTGGTTTCGAAGCATGCTGGGTGATATCGTACAGATTTTTCTACATGCAGTCCCCTAATCTAAGGCCAGTTTCACCAATATAAATTATTACTCAGATTAGGGGACCGCATGCAGAAAAATTTTTCCCTTAGTTTATATATTTTGCAATATTGACTTGTTTTACAATTTTTCATCGGTTTATCTTTGAGGTCCGAGGATAGTTACAGTAAAAGCTTTAAACTATTTAATTTTTTTCCGTTTTGAGCCCGCACGCATCTTTAGATAATTATGAAGGTTCACACTATTACTTGTATTTCACTAATTATGTACTGTTCAAAAAAAAAAAAAAAAAAACGCAACACTACTGTAGTCGTAATGGACACCAAATTTCAAACTTGTATCAACATTTTATTTTACGGAATTAATGTTTCAATCTTGGTATGAAGAAATTTTAAGACTTCAACACTGAAATGATGTTCAGTAAAGTTGGTTTGGGCTTTTACTCTTTTACTCTTTATCAGAGAACGACATCTCCTTGAAATGGATCCGATTAGCCGTTGGATCTGTTGTTGTGGGATGGTTGCCCACTCTTCCCACAGTGCAAGAGACAATTGTTGGAGATTGGTTGGCGCCACGTCTCGCTGGCGGACTTGTCTGTTCATCCCATAAGTATTCTATTGGGTTCATATCTGATGACATGGATGGCCACAGAATGGTCTGGATAATGTCGTCAGCGAGGAACTGGGTGGTGAGTTGTGTCACATGAGGTCGAGCGTTATCCTGCTGAAAAATCGATCCTGGTGCAGCCAGAAGTGGAAGGACGTGAGGACGAAGAATTTCAGCGACGTATCACTGGGCATTCAGGCGTCCTTCAATTTGCACCAGGTCACTTCTTCCCATGAAGCTGATCGTCCCATACACCAATACACTTCCACCATCAAGTGGAGGAGCCTCATCCACTCACTTCTGGACGTAGCGCTCATGGACTCTGCGGTAAACTCTTCTCCATCTATCGTGTCTCTGAAGCAGAAAGAATGATTTGTCACTAAACCAAACCCATCTCCAGTCATTCGCAATGGTCCATTGATGATGCTGGTTCGCCAAATGCAGTTGGTTCTGACGATGCCGAACTGGACCTCTATAGGGTCTTCCAGCCCTAAGGCCAGAGGTGTGCAGCCGATTCCTGACAGTTTGATCTGAAATTTGACGAGCTGCTATCATTAACTGGACTGTTGAGGATGCAGATGCAAATCGATTCCTGAAGTGACACAGCCGTATGAAGCGGTCTTCGGCAGGAGTTGTGCCAATGGGTCTTCCACTGTGCGGCTGATCTGCAACTGAGCCAGTTTCTTGAAATTGTCTCCAAAAGCGACTAATTTATCTAACCACATTTAATTGTCTGGCTACTACACTTTGTAACTGTCCAGACTGTAAACGTCCAATGATGATGAGTCGTTGTTCTGTAGTGAAGCCATACTTACGCACTGGATTTTCAAATGAATTGATTCGAGGAGCGTCAATCTTTTACAGGCATTCAATAACATGGTCAGTGAGTTTTGTGTTCAGTAAGTTTCACGGGATTCTCATGAACCTGTCATGAGTTATTGTAAAAAATGTAGCTTTTCTGTGCTCATGAATCATCTGATGAGTACAATTCAGGTCAGCACGTGAAGTTGATTTCCAATTGAACCTTTCAGGCAATCAATTTGTCCTTGTAACATCGTATGTGTTGAATTTTTTTTTTTAAACAGTATATAATTTATTGACTTCTATATTTCTATTTTTCGAAAATTTTACACGTAAAGCAAAGTTCTTTCTCTCTCTCTCTCTATATATATATATATATATATATATATATATATATATATAATATGTGTGTGTCTATATGAATAGGTATATATATAATTTTTTTTGCACAAATTATGTTTCAGTTTTCCTTTACATACGCTTAACTGGCACTAGAAATTTTGTTGTGAGCAATTGCGCATGCGTCTATTTAAGAAAACAAATTTCTTTACAGAAGATTTACACTGTAAATGTGGGAAACAGTTGCTAGTTTTTTGGGGTTTTATTTTTTTTTTGCGAACGTATAAGAGGTTAGTTATGTGCAAAAAAATAGCACCTGTACCATAGAGTCCATTTGGCAAAAAAAAAAAAAAAGGTTGATCCATTTGTAGAAAGTTTTACTGTTGTTGTTAGGTTCAGTTGATCAGGGATAACTATTTTTGCTACCGGCACGTCTCCTGTGCTTGTCCCCGACGGGTAACATCCCAAATCACTCAAAGATTATGAAGATACATTTCTTATTCTTGTTCGTATTCAGTTATCCAACAGACTTGGTGTAATCGGTTGTTTCATACTGAGGGATGTGCATTAGGCGCACCTACGGGTTTGTCCAGAGTGAAAAGATTATAAATTGAGTGCATTATTATTATTGTGAATCTATCTTCTGCTCCACTTTTTAGTTAATAATTTAGTAGTTTTTTTGTTTGTTTGTCGGCAGTGAGTCCACAATAATACCTACTTTCTATACTTAAAATATCCACATTTAGCAGTCAGATTTGAAGTATAATTCAGTCAGTTTAGCAGTATTCTAGAAGGAAGTTTCTCTACAATTTTAAAAATGCGGTTTTGATTAGAAATGTGCTACTTTTCATTTTATTTAGGCTGTGCCTAAACATTGCTCAGAGCACAGATTCACACAGGTATGCAAGGTCTATCACCCTGCCAGTGTTGTTTTTTTTGGTTGAAAAATTTAATTAAGGACTTATCACTAGATATTTTATCTGTAGTCCTGACATTAGAAGTAAAGGTGATTTCATCTTCTCCCCATAAATCAAGTTTGCTATAAATTGTCCAACCTTCACCATTCTATATATACATTAATAATTGTTGTAATTGTCCTGATGGAAGCAGTGTTCTTATGCATTTCGGTTGTCATGGTATAAACTGAAACAGCTCATTTGTATGATCAAGATCAGGTTGCGAGTGACAGGTGAAATTATCAGCTATGCTTCTCCACAGATCTAAGTCTTTAATGCTTTCCAGTAGCACAGCTAATTTTGTGTAATGTTATCAGGTCAGATTGTCCATTATTTTCGCATTTAACCTTTCTCTTCCTTTTCTGTTTTTTTTTTAAATTTGTTTTTAAAAAATTTTTAATGCAACTATTGATCATTAATAATCAGAGCTGTTCATGATAAGTATTGGTCATTAATAATCAGAGCTGTTCATGATAAGTATTGATCATTAATAATCAGAGCTGTTCATGATAAGTATTGATCATTAATAATCAGAGCTGTTTATGATAAGTATTGGTCATTAGTAATCAGCTGTTCATGATACCAATATTATTCTTCTGAGAAAATGTGTGTTGTATACATCTCATATAATACACTTATTTATTTCGGCAACCAGAATTACAGAATGGTTCATCGGAGCTTTTAGATATGCCAGGATGTGCTAGATCTGCAGTGTCCTGGGTGTATTACATTTCATGAAAGGTCAGTGGCTGTGGTTTTTGCTGTGAGTCATGGCAGATAGTTTTGGTCGTGACTTGCTAGACAGTCATGGTTGTTTGGATGAATCACTTGTGTCTGTGTACAAATTTTTTTGTAAAACAAAAATCACTTAGGAATTTAATAATGCATGTAAATTTTAATTGTTAAACTTTTATAATAGTTTTTTGAGGAGCAAAGACACTGTTCATTTCTGGCATTTGGTGATCCATAGCTGACAAGCTGGCATCAGAATTGGCGAGCAATACCTGATCAAGACCCTGTCCCACCTCTCCTTTGGTACCCCTAGTAATGGGTCTAATATGGCTATTGAGACAGGGATTGCATAGTCCCCATGGTGTTGGAGTCTGCTAAAAAAGTACTGCACACCCCTGCTTTAGCAGCACTCAGGGACTGAAAGAATATATGTCATAACTCACTCCCAAGCCAGCACAGTGCTATGCCTCAATACCTCCATAGCATCGGCTGCAAAGAACACCAGGTCACAGTTCTAGGGAGATAAATGACAAGACAAGACAGTTTTTAAAAAAAAATACCCAGTAGAGGTGAAAGCTGAGAAATACGCAAATCAGCATCTTTATTCTAATGCAGTCATTTACAGGTGCCATTCTGTATAATGTGGGAAATTATGCCTTTCGATAGGTCATAACCTCAGTGTTTATCATAGAGATTTTTCTGTCATGTCATTGTGCTTTATCTTCTCTCAGTATCATCTGTCAGACTTTACTTTTCATTTTATAATGTTTAATGTTTTGAACCAGAGAATTAGTACCATCATCAGGAGCCATGAACTGTATCTGGGCTATACCCTGGCCTATACCCATATAGCATTCTCACTAAACAGGCTGACTGTGGTAGAAGTTGATTTGCTTTCCATGGTGGGGAAAGTGTCTGTGAAACTTGTTTCGGGCCTACTCTGAAAGTGGTTGAGAGCAACCTTAGCTTTTTGTTTATCTGATGTGATGCCTGTGTTCCAAGATCTTCTTCATCACCAGCTGGCAAGATCTTCACCATATCATCAGTTGCCAAGATCTTCACCATATCACCAGCTGCCAAGATCTTCACCATATCATCAGCTGACAAGACCTTCACCATATCATCAGCTGACAAGACCTCCACCACATCAACTGCCAGCATCATCAACTACCAAAATCTTCACCACATCCCCAGGTGCCAAGAGTTTCAAGTTCACACTAATATGGAGATTCAGTAACACTTTCAAGACAAGACTAGGGCTTTGCTAGGGACATGTTGAAAAACTCACTGCATTTAAAGAAAACTAGAGAGGAGAAGAAAGAAATGATGAACAGAGCTTTACACACGACATCCTCTGTGGTATAATACACAATCTTCACCAAGTACAAAGAAGACAAAATATAGAAACTAATCAGCTTGAACCAATCATGGTTTTTATTTCCTTTCATTTCTATCATTGACATGAAAAAAAAAAGTTCTTCAAGCAATTCTACCATGTTCAACATGATGTATTGTTACAGCTGCAGCTTTGTACTCTCATGAAATATGAATCTCAGAAAATATTTTTTGTTCTTAAAACTCCATTTATTGATAAAATGTCCCTGAGCCCATTGTCTGACCACACTTTTGAGAGCATGGCTGGTTTTATTCAGTTAAACAAAAGGGGTAAAGGGATTCCTATCATGCTGTAGAGACACC
The DNA here is from genome assembly GCA_009760885.1 of Achatina immaculata. Lineage (NCBI taxonomy): Eukaryota > Metazoa > Mollusca > Gastropoda > Stylommatophora > Achatinidae > Lissachatina > Lissachatina immaculata. The sequence goes on along the minus strand of CM019691.1, from coordinate 109,060,928 downwards.
CAAAGGATAGAGCATTGGTGCCTATGTTTTCTTTGACTAGAAGGTGATGTGGTCAGCTTTATGTCTGGCAAAATTCTTCCCCAGCTTCAGAAGAAGACAGCTACCCATTTCTGCAACTAGCAGGTAACCATTTCGGCAGCTAGCAGGTACCCATTTCTGCATCTAACAGGTATCCATTTCTACAGCTTAGCAGCTACCCATTTCTAGAGCTAGAAGGTACCCATTTCTTTAGTTAAGGTGATGCGGGCTGAATTACTGATTTAATTATGAGAAACAAATACCATGCTGAATAACTGCATCACATTTGATACATTTTTTTTATTAAAAAAAGTTTATATATATATAATTTTTTAATTCCTACGGAAGGTCAGCATATATTCTTCAGAGATGACACTTTCTGGAGCAGCAGTTGTCTTCCTTACATCACTTACAGCTCTTCCAGTATCTTACATTTGGGATACAGTTGCTCACTCTAAGGATCAGAGACTTATATTGGTCATAGCAGTTTTATCATTTGGGCTTGTTGGTGCAGTGCCTTGGTTTGTTCTTCAGAAGAAAGTGCAGAAAGTAGAGCACTTCTGTGGTAAGTACTGTATGATGTTTGATACACATGAATGAGATAAAAAGGAATGATACAGAAAATGTTTGAGACCGTTAACTGCTGGCTTTATTCATAAACCGTACATGTATTCGAGTACTTCATTTCATTTGTTAGTGATTATTATTAGGTGGTTTTAATTACTAAATATCATTCTAGTAGCAGCAGGTAGCCACTGTTTTTCATATATTCTGAGGCTATGTAAGAAGGTAGGTTGATTTTTTTTTCCAGATAACTGTAATGGCAGATTTCTTAGTAGCCTCCACCATTATAAGTGAATTAATATCAGTCATAACATGTTCAGCAGCACAGGGAGCACATAGAGCAAGTAAGGCATAGCCTTGATCATCGGTGGTTAACCAGTCCTGAAATGAGCTGAAATGGGCTACATCAGAATATACAGTGTGTAATACTAAACTAAATTTAAATATTTTGTGTTGCACTGCAGCATTGTTGAACATTCAGTGTTCAAAGGTGGGGACTAGCCAAGTGTCACATCATTACCAATCTTTAGCACTTTTTTTTTTTTTTAAATGCAATTTGAATGTACAGCATTCTTACCTGATTCTTTTGAATTAAGTGACCAATGAATGAAGCAGAAAAAATGAAAATGAAGTTTTATTGGTTAGAATGAAGGCAGATTTTGTTTTCATTTCTTGTGTGGAGGGCAGTGCCAACAAGAGCAGAAATTTGAAGTTTTTTATGCGACTTAAATTTACCTTGGGTAAAATATTTCGGAACACTGGACATACCTTATTAGAAACACACAGTGTATGTAATGGAAAGCTGAATTATAATTTCCGCTTCTTTTTTTCACTTTTTTTTTTTTTTTAACCAGTGTTGTGCCTCCTGTTATTTCGGTCAGTGCTAAGCCTTGCTGTAGCTATGGAGAACGATGGTCTCATTGCTGAATTTATGGGCTACTATCTGAGAGAAGGCGAGCCATATCTCAAGACAGCCCATGGGACAATGATATCATACTGGGATGGCATTGCCCATTATGGCATGTATCTCATGACGTTGGCAGCAGTATCTTGGAAGTAACTATTGTTAGGATAAAGTTTGATTGCCGAGCTAATTTAAATATTTAACATTAACTTTTAATCAACTTATTTATTAATTTTGATAGTTAATTTCAGCCATTGATGAGTTTAAAAAAGACTGAAATCTTGCCTTCCAAAAAAAAATAAGCCATGAAGGTTTAATTTCAGTAAGGAAATAAATGTTTAATTTCAAGGTTTTACCACATAAATGGTGACCTAATGTTACTAACATAAGAGGATGTCTCTGAAGTGATCAGCTGCGGAAACCACCACTGAGAAAGAATGACAGAAAAAGTATTGCATGTGTGAAAGCAGTTTTTACATAATAGATTTTAAGTATTTGTTTCTTTATTTCCGAATAAATAGATTTTAAGTATTTGTTTCTTTATTTCCGACTAAGTTTTTTATATTGTATTTTATCTCGCATTCTGCTCACAGTGGAAAAAAAGAGAATATTTGCTTACCAGAGTGAAATGAGGTGTTCAGCAACATCTAATTTCTTCTTAATGTATCTGTGAAATATGTCACAGAAATGTTATTTTTTTAATATTTTTTTTTTTGGTATCCTCAGTCAAAGTTTTTATGATGTTGGTCTGTACTGGGCAGGGTCATTTGCTTGCAGTGAGCTGGTGCTGGTTCTGTCAGTTCTTACAGGTGTGTTTTTGTTGTTGTTGTTTTTTTTTAAGTGGGAATGGAGGGGGAGTGGAGGTTTGCAGGCAAAAGATTTGAGAGAGGAGAAGTAGTATTGCAGTTTCCTGTTTATTTCATGTGTTTGTAGAGATGGGTTTGAGCGGCTATTTGTGTTTCCTTGGATGCCTTCCTTTGTTCTTATTCTCATAAAACTTAGCCTTTTTTAAGCCTGTCACGTAAGATTTTTGCTCAACCTGAGTCTTCTATTTTTTATAATTTATTGCCATTTGTTTATTCATTCATCTGTTGTGGAATGGAGTGAAGTCATGTATTTTTGTGAGTGATTGTCTGAGATGTCTTGTTTCCTCTTCATTTAGTGCCACCCTTTTGTGCAGTGTAGTCCAGTGTGAGGTGCATTGTAGTCCAGCACGAGGCACAGTGTAGACTAGCATGAGGGACAGTGTAATCCAGTGTGAGACACAGTGTAGTCTAATATGAGCTGCAGTGTAGTTCAGTGTGAGGGACAGTGTAGTCTGGTATGAGCTACAGTGTAGTCCAGTGTGAGGGACAAAGTCTAGTATGAGCTGCAGTGTAGTCTGGTGTGAGGGACGGTGTAGTCTAATATGAGCTGCAGTGTAGTCCAGTGTGAGGGACAGTGTAGTCTGGTATGAGCCGCAGTGTAGTCCAGTGTGAAGCAGAATGCAGGTGTAAATTCTTTATCTTCAAGGGTTGTTTTTCCTCATGACTAGTTTGAGAGAGAACAGGTTTTAGAGTTGTGTTGACTGGAGGACACAAGTAATGGATTGAGGGGTTTTGACCAGTCTACTCAGGCCTCCACTTATTATTCCTTGGAAGAACATAAGCAGCTGCTGATGTGACCAAATGTCCATCCATTCATCATCCATGTCCTTGTTTGGTGATCAACTAAGCAATTGCAGTCCAGTACACCTTGTGGTGTCTTGTAAGGCAGCAACAAATTCTCTCCACTTCTCACAGTCTGCATTTGGCATTCATATGTTGCATGCTGTTCATCTCTGTTTCCACAGTTCATTCTTCACCAGGTTGCCATTGGTCAGCTTCTCTATCTCTTTCTCTCAGGTATTCATCATGTGACTTTTTTTTTTTTAGTTATGCTGCGGCTGAGGTCCCTTCGGAGCACCAAGAGTGGCAGATCCTAATTTGCCAAGTCATATTCCTCATCTTTGGAAGTGTTCTTGAAAAGCATTTCTTATTTTGGTCTGGTCAATAAATAGAACTGATTTGTTTCCAATTGTGTTGGTATTTGCTGAGAAACACGGTCAGTGCAGTTAGCTAAAAAAAAGTCCTAAACTGTCTGCCTTGATACAAAGGATAATCACTGCAGCACATAAGTACTGCTATCACCATTATTCATTATCATGATGGAGCAGGGGAGTTAACAACCTTATTTCCTTAGCATTTTGCAGTAAAAACTTGGGGGGGGGGGGGGTAGGGGGAATTGTTTATATATTAGGAATCAGAATAACATAATATTGTAAATTTCTCCATATATATTGTTAAAAAAATGAAACGCAACACTACTGTAGTCGTAATGGACACCAGATTTCAAACTTGTATGAAAATTTTATTTTACAGAATTAATGTTTCAATCGTGGCATGAAGAAACTTTAAGACTTTAACAATGAAATGATATTTATTAAATTTGGTTTGGACTTTTATTCTTTGTGACTGAGCCCTCCATTTCAGTAAGGTGTATGGCTCCTCTGGCCTGTATCAGAGAATGACATCTCCTTGACATGGATCTGATTAGCTGTTGGATCTGTTGTTGTGGGCTGGCAAGAGACAACTGTTGGAAATTGGTTGGCGCTACGTCTCGCTGGCGGACTTGTCTGTTGAGTTCATCCCATAAGTGTTCTATTGGGTTCACGTCTGATGACATGGATGGCCATGGAATGGTCTGGACGTAGGTGTCAGCGAGGAACTGGGCGGTGAGTTGTGCCACATGAGGTCGAGCATTATCCTGCTGAAAAATCAACTCTGGTGCAGCCAGAAGTGGAAGGACGAAGAATTTCAGCGACGTATCATTGGGTGTATATATAATGAGGAATGTTAGAGAAGATGTAGACAAAGAATATTACGATGCCATAACAATTGGAGGTTATGAAATACTAGAGATTAGATATGCTGATGACACAGTATTACTGTCTACAACACAAAAAGGAATGGAAAAACTAATTACGTCATTCCGTAAGAATAGTTAAGAGTAAAACCTCCATCTTAATGCAAAGAAAACTAAATTGATGACAACTGACAAAACAAACAAAGCAGCTGAAATATGTATCAATGAGGAAAAACTTGAAGAAGTGGAGAGTTTTGAATATCTTGGATCACTACTAACTAATAATGGAGATACAATGAGGGAAATTAAAAGGAGGACATCTATTGCTCTTCAGAAAGTAAAACAACTAAAGAATCTGTGGAGAGGAACAGACAGAACTACAAAAATAAGATTTTTAAGGGCATGCATTTTTCCCATTGCAACATATGCCTGTGAGACCTGGAAACTTAACAAAACAGCTGAGAAACACATAAATGCCTTTGAATGTAAATGCTACAGAAGAGTTCTTCAAATATGGACACAAAAAAATAACAAATATATCCATACTACAAGAACTTAATATTGAAGAAGGCTGGCTAGTAAAAAGTATTAAACAGAGAAAACTGAAATATTTTGGACACATTAAACGTCATGATATTCTAGATAAAACCGTGTTTGAAGGGTACATAATGGGAAAAAGAAAGAGAAGAAGACCAGGGAGAAGATGGCTGCAAGACATTGTTGATGATCTGCAAATGGATTCATCAGCAGTAGGCCATCTTGCTCACAACCAAGAGCCCTACAGGAGTGCTGTTAGGGAGGCAAAGTTCCACAAGGGACATGCAAATGAATGAATGAATCGTTGGATATTCAGGCATCGTTCAGTTTGCACCAGGTCACTTCTTCCCATGAAATTGATCATCTCCCACACCAGTACACCTCCACCATCATGTGGAGGTGCCTCATCCACGCAGTTCTGGGCGTAGCGCTCATGGACTCTGCGGTAAACTCTTCTCCATTTATCGTGTCTCTGGAGCAGAAAGAATGATTTATCACTAAACTAAACCCATCTCCAGTCATTCACATTGGACCATTGATGATGCTGGCTCGCCAACTGCAGTCGGTTCTGACGATGCCGGTCCGTACGAACAGGACCTCTGTAGGGTCTTCCAGCCCAAAGACCAGCGTCATGCAGCCGATTCCTGACAGTTTGATCTGAAATTTGACGAGCTGCTATCATTGACTGGGCTGTTGAGGATGCAGATGCAAATCGATTCCTGAGGTGACACAGCCGTATGAAGCGGTCTTTGGCAGGAGTTGTGACTATGGGTCTTTCACTGCGTGGCAGGTCTGCAACTGGGCCAGTTTCTTGAAATCGTCTCCAAAGGCGACTAATGGTGGTTCTAACCACATTGAATTGTCTGGCTACTACACACTGTGACTGTCCAGTCTGTAAACGTCCAATGATGATGAGTCGTTGTTCTGTAATGAGATTAGCCATGCTTACGCATTGAATTTTCAAATGAATTGATTTGAGGAGCATCAATAACATGGTCAGTGAGTTTTGGGTTCAGTAAGTTTCATGGGATTCTCGTGAACCTGTCATGAGTTATTGTCAAAAATGCTGTTTTGACTAGTGTCATTTTTCTGTGGTCATGTATCATCTGGTGAGTATAACTCAGCTCAGCACGTGAAGTTGATGTCCAAGTGAATGTTTCAGGCAATTTGCCCTTGTCTGATCAGCAAACTTCAGTTTAAATCACAACATCCTATTTGTTGCGTTTCATTTTTTTTTACACCGCTGCTGTAGTCGTAATGGACACCAAATTTCAAACTTGTAATAATATTTTATTTTTACAGAGTTAATGTTTCAATCTTGGCATGAAGAAACTTTAAGACTTTAACAGTAAAATGATATTTATTAAATTTGGTTTGGACTTTTATTCTCTGTGACTGAGGCCTCCATTTCAGTAAGGTGTATGGCCTCCTCTGGCCTGTATCATTGAATGACATCTCTTTGACATGGATCTGATTAGCCGTTGGATCTGTTTTCGTGGGATGGCTGCCCACTCTTCCCGCAGTGCAAGAGACAACTGTTGGAGATTGGTTAGTGCCACGTCTTGCTGGCGGACTTGTCTGTTGAGTTCATCCCATAAGTGTTCTATTGGGTTCACGTCTGATGACATGGATGGCTACGGAATGGTCTGGACATTGCTGTTAGTGAGGAACTGGGTGGTGAGTTGTGCCACATGAGGTTGAGCGTTATCTTGCTGAAAAATCGACCCTGGTGCAGTCAGAAGTGGAAGGATGTGAGGATGAAGAATTTCAGCCACGTATTGTTGGGCATTCATGCATCCTTCACTTTGCACAAGGTCACTTCTTCCCATGAAGATGATCATCCCCCACACCACTACACCTCCACCACCACATGGAGGAGCCTCATCCACACAGTTCTGGGACTCTGGTCGTGGACCTCATTTCAGGTCAGCACGTGAACTGCCCTTGTCTGATCAGCAAACTTTAGTTTAAATCACAACATCATATTTGTTGTGTGTCTTTTTTTGAACAGTATATAATATATAAGCTCCTTCAGATGAATCAGTTATTGTTCTTTTCCTTTTAAAAAAAATATTCAGGTAAAGATGAAGTGCGTTTGCCTTTTATACTAAACTTTCCGTTCCTGGTTATTTGTGCCATTGTGTTAACCAGATCTTTGAATGGAAAGTACGATGAAATCTCTCAGGTGCAGAAAGAACTGAAAGAGGTCAGGTTTGTTTTTTTTTTGCCATGTCATGTCTTGTTTTTTAAAAAAAATTATTTCTTTCTTTTCTAAAAGTGTGTTGTTTTTTGTTTTTTTAAGGTTGTCTACTTTCAATTTGGATGTAGTTTTATATATGTAGGATTGATTTCTTACATGAATATAGTTTTTCTTTACCTTTTTAAAGTGACAGTTTTGTGTGTCTTCCTTTACAGACAAACATTTACTTTATTTTTTTTGAGGTTGTTTCCCCTGACACAAGTGTTGGATACTCATTTTTAAATCTTGGTTGGCTAGGGTGTGATACATTCAGTCTACTCTCTTTGAGAAGCCAAATCATTAACTAATGTGGTTCTAAGGATTGTTATAGCCGGAGGTGGGGTGGGGGATACGCTTTCCACTCCAATGAAATATCTCCAAGGCGTGTGTCTCAGATAGCCTCTGATGGTCAAGTCCAGCTCCTGGCCTTCTCTTGGTAGAACTGTTTAAACTGACAGGAGAAGGGGTGAAGGTGAATATCTGGCACCTGAAAACCAGACGGTTCGGGTAGATGAGAGTCATGTTTGGTAGCTCATCTACCACTGCTGGCGAGATTCTTCAGCTGCCATGCGTGTAGTGGGGCTCCTCCCGGCCAGTGAATAAAGGTGCGAATGGGGTTGCCACTCGCTGCCACTGTGGAAAAGGCGAAAGAGAGAATTAAGTGAAGTAAACAGTAGTCTTGAGGTCAGGACTGCTCAAATCATGGCACCTCTGCTCTGGAGGTCAGCCTTTTCCTATATGCACTCATATCGGGCAAAATGCCTGAACTGGCTTAACCCAGAGGTTAAGACAACTGCTGGTGAGATTTTTCGGATGCTGCGCGTGGAGTGAAACTCCTCCCGGCCAATGAAGAAAATACAAAAAAGAAATTAGGGTTGCCGTGTGGTGCCGATGTGAAAAGGTGATGGAAAGGATAAAGTGAAGCTTGGTCGGTATGTCCAGTGGTCTCGCGGCGAGAACTACTCATACCACAGCACCTCTGCTCTAGAGGCCGGCCACGTCAGATATACAGCCATACTGGTGAAATATGCCTAAACCGGCTTAAACCAGTAGTAAAACTTGATGGCTACTCATATCACTGTACCTCCGCTCTAGAGGTTGGCCATACTGGAATAATATGTCTAAACTGGCTCAACCCAGGGGTGAAACTTACTAGTGGCGAGGATTCGTCCTCCTGGGGAAAAGCTCCGTCCTGGTCACAACTAGGAAGGGGAAAAGCTCCGTCCTGGTCACAACTAGGAAGAGCAGTGGCCACAGCCACAAAATGCTGAAGTCGGAGACACTAGACCAGTGCAGTCTAGATTGGCAACCATCTCTCACCTGGCGGGGATGTATGCGTATCTTAATCAGGCTGAAGTTTTCCAGTGAAAAAGTCCAACGCTGGACTGAATGGGCAACCAATTCTCACCTAGTGAGGATACACGAATATCCCAAAACACGTCAAGGTTTTCTGGTGAGAAAGTCCAACTCTAGGCTGGATGAGCAACCACCTCTCACCCAGTGGGGATATAAACAAAACACATCGATGTCCAGTGAGAAAGTCCAGCTCAAGATTAAACTGGTGTCACGCATTCCCGCTTCTGAGACCCACCAAGAATACAGGCTCAAGCCTTGCAATACTCTGAACCTCTTGTGGCCCTCTCTGGGGTCTCATGTGGTCCTTTCGGGGACCACAGGACCTATCGAGGACTACAGGAGTAAATTCAGGGGGATCATGGGGCAGTCTTGGTGGTATAAGCGAATGAAGAAGAAGAAGATTAACTAATGTGCTGCTCCAGTGCAGATTTACTAGTACTATTTACTAAATTAATAAAGTGCTGAAAGTCTCAGAATAGGTTTTTATAACAATTGATTTTGTTAGTTGTGGGAAAAAAAGTGTTTATTCTGTAATGTGGTAACAGTTGATTTTGTTAGTTGTGGGAGGAAAAAGTGTTTATTCTGTAATGTGGTAACAATTGATTTTATTAGTTGTGGGGAAAAAAGTGTTTATTCTGTAATGTGGTAACAATTGATTTTGTTAGTTGTGGGAAAAAAAAGTGTTTATTCTGTAATGTGGTTAAAGATCTATCTTTGTGAACAGAATTAGCCACAAACTTCAGTTACTGTGTATAATGGCAGAATAAAAAAGTTGACTAAAGTGAATGAAGCAAGTATTCAGGTATTAAAATAAACTGTATTGTGTGTGTGTGTTTTTTTTTCCCTTGTAATCAGAATACAAAGAAAGACAGAGTTATCGATACCAGTATTTGGAAACGGCACATTGACCTGTCCATTGTAATTTACTATGTATTTGCATCTTGCTTCATTCTTTTTAGATTTGTGGTAAGTACTTGTTGTGTGTTGTAATGTATATATTAGTTTTAACATCTTAGAACACATATAAGATGTTGTGTGTAGATTTCTGGAAAGTACTTGCCATGTGAGGTGATTAGCATTTAGGTATATGGTTAGTATTTGTCATGTAATGGTAACTCATTGTCAGTTTACTACATCAGTATGAGATGTGAAGATTCTGTGCAGGCAAATTACAGCATGTTAGAAGTCGTTCATACCTCATCCAGTAATGTAATACTGCAGCCTTGTCAGCAAGATGAAGATTATGTGGCCTGCTTGCTGGTGGAGTTTGCTAGTAAGGCTGATCCATAATTTTATCTGGAAAATAAAGAAAGCCATTATGACTCATGCCCGGTCTGATCTCAGATTTCTTTATTTAACCATGGGAGCAACCAGCAACTTCTGGTTTAAGTTGTAAGTAAGAGAGAGGGGAAGCTTTACTGACAGCTTCTGAAAACAATTTGGACAAATCTTCTGAAACTAACCCTCTCAGTTTTTCACAGTCACAGGGTTATCTGTTTGTGAAGAATGCTGAACTTTTGAAGTGTTAAGTCTTCTGAAGTCACAATGTGACCATTTAGCTTCTCCACCTATCAGAATCCCAAAGATGGCAGAAACATTCATAAGAAGCAAAGAATATTTCCAGTAATAGTGCACACAGCCATTTATCCTTTCCTAGTGCAAAGGTCCCTGTTATGTATAAAGTCCTTGAGTCCTACAAGAAGAGCAGCAGTTAAAAATGAGAGCTAGAAAAATGAAAGTCACAACAGTTTAACCAGATTTTAAAAAATTCTGTTTTGTACCATCTGTCAGGCTGCCATGGGTGGCAACATATCTTTGGTGAATCTGTATTCAGAAAAGATTGAACCTTACCTAACTGATCCTCTGCCTTATGCCAGAACCCAGGTAGGTACATGCACACACAGGCTGTACATTTATGAAGTCTTATTTTTTCCTTTCATTTGATAGTCAGTTATTATGGTTTGTTTTTTTCTTTCACTTGATAATCAGTTATTATGGGTTATTTTTTTCTTTCAGTTGGTGGTTCATTATTATGGTTTTTTTTTTGTTTCAGTTGATGGTCCAAACATTTTACTTCATACCTTACCATGTGCTGAGTATTTATTCCCTCTTGAAGCCAGGTCAAGCATGGGTTACCTGGTGGTCTCTAGTACATGCCGGTGCTGCAGCACAGGTAATGAGATTTGACCTACTTAAATCTTTTTTTCAGAAGCAGAAAAATGAATCCTGTTATTATTTTTGCTTTCAATAGTTTTTCAAAGTCAGAAAAAAAAAAACAGAAGAAATTGCTAAGAAATTAGAGGTTATCAACATCACAGGCATTAAGAAGATATAGTGAACTTGTCTTGAGTACACTGGGGATATGAAAGAAACATATCAGATTACCTTCTTTACATGATCATCTCTTGCCTGGACTCTTTCTTCCCATTCTTTTAAACAAGAGAGGTTTTTTAATTCTCAGAGAGACTATAGAACTATGAGGCAACACAGGACAAAGATGGGAGATACTGAATGACCTCCTGAAGGCAGACTAGAATGAGAAAAACCTAGTATATATTGTCTCAGATTACTAGGTTTTAGAGCTGGGGCATAGTCTTTATCTTAACTGCTCTGTTTTGGATTATTGCTAAATTATTTTTACTTAATGAAGAAACAAAAAGAGCAAATAGAAAATAATGCATAAGATAATCAGTTAGGAGGGAGCATCATCCATGCATTCCGATTTCCTCTTCGGTATCTCCTTCCAAATACTGTAACTAATGACACCCATTCTTTGTTGGCTGACCATCTGTCTATTGCCTTTCACTTTTCGCCACCCCATGTTTTCATCCTCAATTCTTTCATTCTTGATAATGAGACTGATTCATAGTTTTCCATGAAGCCCTTTGTTCAGTCAGCTTCTGTTATAGCATGGATGATGTCAGCTTGGTCCATTGCTTGCCCTTACTCTATTACAGATGAGTTGGCCACTTGATCTGCTCTTTCATTTCCTCTGACACCTGCATGACCTGGTACAAAAATGAATGTCAGTCAATGGATCTGTGACATCTGCAAGGATTCAAGCCACTCTTGCCTTAGAGAGCTAGCCTGAATTTTCTTTAGCATGTCACTCAAGGTGCACACATGCATGTAGTCTTGTGACTGGAGCTAGCTCAGAGCTTTTGTCTCAGCCATGGTTTCTATGGTGAGGTTGGTTACTGTTGCAGCAAATGCACCACTGGCTTCCTTCACTGTCCTGACATTTGAAGCGATTGTAAAGGCTTAGGCACATCTCTTACCTGAACCATCAGTCCACCTGTATAAATAACAGTGTCACCATCTCTGGTGTTTTCACTAATTAGTGCTTTGACCTCAGCATCTCCTGCAGCAGGAGTATGTTTTCTTTGTAATATGAACAAACAAAGCCACTTGGAAGTGTGGTGGTGTGGGTACCCATTCCTGTTCAGGATTTATACTCACAGAAAAAAATAAGTGTGCCTATGGTCATTATAATGACGCTTCTGGTTTCCTGTTGCATACCACTGGTCATTATAATGATCCTTGTTTGTTTCAGTAAAACAACCGATGTAACATTTAGATTGTACATATTTCGTCCGCGACTCCGGTGACACTTTTCAAAATGGCGAAAGAGTGCCTAGTTACGAGCGATGCCGAGCAAGAAAAAAGACGAGAAGCATGGAAATTTTTCAATTTTTGACGATGTAGATAGGGGTATGGACATAGCCTATGGCCACCCTGCTGCTCTTGAATGTTTTCTAAGTAGATCTAAACATATTTAGACGACTGGAGTAGTAGTTAGGAGGTTAGTTCAGACATTCATTCAGTGGGAATGCAATACAGAATCACAATATGAGATCGACAAGTAGATCTACACATCTCAGATGGTAAGTAGTGCAGATCTAGACCTAGTCGATGGTGAGCTGGCTACAATCAGTGTCTAAAAACATCACATTACTTCTTTTTTTTTCCTAAAAAACTCTGCATTTATGAAATTTTCATTCATTTAGTTATACTTTGAAACATATTAAGTATACGGAAGTACATGGAAATACTGTTTTCCATTCCATTTTATAACTATACCCCCCATCCCTATCAAGACCCACGTTTTTACTCTGGCACTCCACAACACGTCCATGTTTCTTCCTCAGGCACGGAAAGAGTTAAAAAGCACCATGAACTTGCTCAAGTGATGATTGAAATAAAATTTGGCACACATTATGTTTGATTATCCAATAACAGATAAAATGATAACTTTCAGGCAGTCACATGTCACAAAAAAAGTGAAAAAAAAAAACTCACCTAATTTGGCTCACCACCCCAAGAAAAGAAAATCAGGGTTTCAATATCATGTGTGTCTTCCTAGGACGGTTATCACTGCTTGACACCACTTTCTCATTGAACCAATGACGTTGTATCACTTATTGAGGCATATTATTTCTTTCTTCTTGCAACGCTTGGACTAATTCTTGGCAGTTTCCAGGACGATTGTGTCGTCTTCTCAACCTGCGGTCCAGTTCATCCCAAATGTGCTTGATAGGTGACAGGTCCGGTGAAACAGCTGGCCATGGCAAGACTTAATCTGATGCTGTTGAAAGTGATCCCTGACCACACGTGCAACATGTGGACAAGCATTATCCTGCTGCAGTAATCACGCCTTGTTCATTAGCATCCAGAAAAGGCATTATGTGGCGTGTAATGATTTCGTCCCTATGTCGTAAACTTGTAAGGTTGCCATTGAGGAAGACTAGGTTTGTTCGGCCAGCATAGGAAATTCCTCCCCAAACCATTACACTGCCTCCTCTCCTCCTATCCACCTCTAGCACACAGTTATTCACAAAGCATTCTCCTCTTCGCCTGTACACTAAAGCACGCCCATAATGCCTTGCAGACAGAATCTGGACTCATCAGTGAATAGGATCTGTCTCCATTGATGATAGGGCCATCCCACGTGGTGCCTGGCCCAGGTCAAGTGGGTTTGTCTGTGGTGAACTGTGAGCACTGGTCTAACTGCAAGCCTATGAGGTAAAAGATTTACTTCTCTGAGTCTATTCCACACTGTCCTGCCCGACACACATCTTAAACCTGGAATGTTGCTGGCTGTCCATGTTGCCTGGTGCATGAGGTGGATGTAGCGGTCTTGTGCAAGTGTGGTAACTCATGGTCTACCATTTCTATGGTGGTCAGCAACTGAACCATTTTGGCTAAAACAACTTTGAAGGCATGATATTGTGTTTCTGTCAACATTAAAATGTTGAGATACTGCTGCTACTGTTGATCCAGCAACTAACATCCCAACAGCTATTTCTTGCTGATGTTTGTTTAATCTTGGTATGATGAAAAAAGATGTTTATGTTATGTTGGAATTCCACTACTCCTTTCTTCAACGATTACGTAAAGAGATCTCTGAGAGCAGAATTACACACTTACCCTCATTTTATCCGTGGTCTGTAACCAATCATGAATCACTGCACGTAATTTCACTGGAGCTGTGGTTATCTCCCCATGAATAGTGCGATCAACTTCGTGCAGCACGGGGAAGTGGACAACACTTAGACAAAACTTCGTGCCAAATTTGATTTCATTTCACTCATGACAACGTGATTGGTGCACTTGACACCACTGCACACTTACTTTTTTTCATGAGTATATATTCTCAGGGGAACAAGCCTCACAGATTGTGTCTTCTGTGCTGCCCATACCACAATTTTCCTCTCTTGAGCCTGTTGCCTTTTGCCCATATAAGTTTACCGTGGAGTGGGTGTGCTCTGTCTGTTCTTATTTTGAGGTAGGATTATTGTTCCTTGGCTAATTTTATTCTGCTGTCTGAAGTGGGGAAAGCCTAGCAGATACCTCATGGCCTTGCAAGATGTGTCTCTGGTGCATCAAAGAAAAATATGCACTGCCTCGTTAGGATTAGTAATTGTAATTAAATATTCTTGAAATAAGCACCAAATGAATGGGAGCAAAAAGAGTTGAAGAAACAAAACAAACTAGACTGCAAGGAAATGAGCATAGAACATTCTTATCATGAGAGCACTGAGAGGTTATGTTTGTAGATTTGAACAGTATCTAAAAGCTGAGAGGTTATGTTTGTAGTTAAGAACTTTTGAACAGAGTCCAAAAGCTAAAAATCTGTCATTGCTTTATATTAAGATTTGGATGAGTAACAGGATTGCAGTAAACTGGATTTTCATGAAGGTAGTTGTTGTAGACCAACAGATTTACTATGGCCTAACTGCTCTTGAAATTAAGCAGAAGGTGTAAATCTGTGTCAAAAACAGAACAAGAATCTGTGTATACAGATCACAGCAAGAAAATGAAAGTGGATTGTTGGATTCACACTGAGGAAGCAGAGATACATCATAGCAAGACAGGGTTTGACATGGACCTTTCATGAGAGGTGAAAACAGGCAAGACCAACAAAAATACATGGAAAAGCAACACATTGAAGGTTTTAAGACCAGATTTGCATGGAGTGAGGCAGAGAATAAGACTGAAGCTAGAAATGACTGGAAAACCTTTGTTTGTGACTAATGCTCTAGAGGAGGGGCCAATGGCATTATATATATAAATCTGTTACACCTGCATTCCATCCACCTTAGTAATAAAAATGAGGACCCTAGCACATTTGTTTTAGGGAAGCCTACTTTGAAATCAAAGAACATCAGCAATCAATGCTAGATACATTTAGTCAGAGAGTATTGTCACACAAAAATAGGTATATTTGATCAGAAATGTCCGGTAAGTTATATGCATAGTGTTAGTATATTAAAGAAAACTAAAAAACCAGAGATTCATCAGTCTCTTGTATAAGAAACTATATTCAGATCCATAATGAATGAAAAAAAAATGTTTGTTTAAATAAATATGAATTTTTCATTTCCACAGAGTCAGTTCTCCTTCATCGGATCATCATTTCACTACCGGACTCCTTACATACACCGTTTACCACAGACTGTTTCAGCTAGGACAGTGTTCTGGATCATCAATGGTCTTATGTTTGCAGTCCCACAAATTGCAGCTTTTAAATGTCTCAGCAGTCCACATTACTACTTGTTGGAGCCACAACAGGAAGCCCAAGAACAGACTGCTTCTATCATCACTAATGGTACAAATGCTGTTGCTAAAAAGATTGACTGAAAATTCATGGTGAAAAATGGAATGTGAAATATTCTTGTATTTGAAGTTGACTTTTGGAGTCAGTATTGTTTAGTTATCTGAATTTAGAAATTTGAAGGCTGATAAGGAATGTCTGTCACTTACTGAGCCATACACCCACAAGCATATGCTTATCTGTAACAGAGTGAGGCCTGCTTAAAACATTCACAGGTCCTACTGAGGCCACTTGCCATCTATAGACTGAGCCCTCCTTGAAAACACTCAGTGGCCATATATTTAATAGAACTCACCAGTCTTTGATTGAGCCCGGATGATGGTAGCATTTATCAGTCATAGAGACCCAACCTGAAGCAGATCCCAATCACAGACTAAACTATACAGGCCCCCTACCTTTAAAATAAACACCTAGTACAGATTTGAGTTTTAATTTGAGATTTTTGTTGTTGTTGGTAAGCATAAAATGTCATTCAGTCGTTAATGTCAATCATTAACTTATTCGATACACCGCATCCATCAGTGGATGCTTCCGGACAGTTCCTACCGTAGAGCCATTAATGGATGTATGGTTTTGTTTGTGTTGAAAACTCGATGTAACTTTTCATTTAACCAGTCAGAGCTCTTCTCAGTTGAAATTTTAACTTCCTGTTACATCTGTTAATGGACGACATTTTGACATTCATCGATCTCACCAACTCGAGTGTAATTTTTAAGTGGTTTTTGAGATTGGTAGGCAAAATGGTGACACCAAGTTGAGATTGGTAGGCAAAATGGTGACACCGACCAACCCGACCTATCTTACTGTATGTATTTCTGGCAGTGGTAGACCTGTTAGATTTATTGGATGTCAAAAACATCTCCAAATATTGATGCAAATAATGTTTTCTTATTGACCTATGTATTTGATATTGGATTATGACACAGTGGTAGTAAGTAGAACATAATTTATATTTCTCAGCCAAAAAAAATTTTTTTTTTTTTAATGCCCAAAAATATTTCCATGTTTTCATACCAGTTGTTTTGTTTTCTAACAAATAACTTCATTTATGGAATCGTCATTCATTTCCACTTATTGTGATATATGATATGCACATGTTGAACATGGAGTTTGTTACAGTGACTTTTAACATAGACTTCATAATGAAAAATTGCTGCAAGATAAAACGGGCATTGATTGGGTACATGAGACCAAACTGGAAGATCTTGATTTTGCAGATGACATAACTCTTATCAGTGACAATGTGAAATCAGTGCAAGAAAAAAATGGATACCCTGTCTTCAGTGGCTAGTAAAATAGGACTTAAAATTAACAAGGAAAAAAAAATAATTAAACTTTTCATTAACCATGAAAGAAAAATATACATAGAAGGAACAACTGTTGAAGAAGTAAATCAATTTGCATATCTCGGCAGCTACATAGACCAGGATGGTGACACCAAAAAGGAAGTTAGAATTAGAATTGCAAAAGCAGCACTGACCTTCAAGAATCTTGAGAACATATGGCATTCAAAAGTTATAAGCACAAAAACCAAGTTAAGATTACTCAATTCAAATGTAATATCCACCCCCATTTATGCATGTGAAAGCTGGAAAACAACTAGACAAAAAATTAGACTCTTTTGAAAACAAATGCCTCAGGAAAATACTCATTATAAAGTGGAACGAATTCAAGAACAATGCAGAAATAAGCCAAATGAGCAAACAACAACCAGTTTCATGGGTGATCAGAAAAAGATGATGGACATATGTTGGTCATGTGCTGAGAAAAAATGAGAGAATCCCAAAATAAACTATCAAGTGGAACACAAAAGACCGAAGAAAAAGAGGTCAACCATGTGAAACTTTAAAGAGGACGTTGTTAGAAGAGGCCAGTTTAGTAGGAATAACATCCCTTGATGAGGTTGAAAAACTCACTGAAAACAGAAATCTTGGCAAACTACCGTGCGAGGCCTATGTGACGTTTAGCAGCACAGGAAGGATGTAAGAATAACCTTTACAAAGGGGCCTCCTACAATCGGCCCGTGTTTTTAGCTGGTGTATTGAATGAGTTAAGGCATTTTCACACCAAAGTACTTGAACACGTAGGTATAATTATCATCATAAAATCATAGTCAGAGCATCGTAGCAATAATAGTGAGAAAACTCAAGTGCTGCTTGGCATCCAAGCTGATAGTACATTGTCCTCTCTCGTGGCTTGTCAGTTGCTTGACCTACTGTAATCTGAGATTTGATTCATATTCTCTGACTATGTCTATTCTGTATCAATATTTCTCAACATGGGACATACACCACCTCAGTGGGGCAGTCTGAATATTTTGGGGGGGGGGCCCAGTTAGAATATATTTATTTATACTATACTTTTTTAAGGACTTGGTTGACTGTTATGCTGTAGGGATGGGTGGTGGTGGGTGAGGCAAACATCAGAATTTTTCAGACATTGAAGTGGGGCATGATCCAAAAAAAAAAAAAAAGGTAGACAAACATTGCTGTTTATGTAAAACATGCATAGATTTATGAGCTTGTAATCATGATGCATTTATATGTCTACATACATTTTCTATGTTTCATAGGCAGGTTTCAAGAAATTTACAGCCCACTTGTAATTTTTTTTGGGGGGATAAAGTTTGTAACTGGCCTGTTTGCAGCATAACTGTATGGTTTTGACCATTGCTTATGTGGATTTTTTGTATGATTAATAACATTATATGAAAACAACCAACATTTTTTAGATAGAAAAGAATATCACTGATTTCCTTTGGTTTCTGCTTGATTCTAATTAAGCTATCAAAATATATCAGGGTGTGAATGCTGGGAGATTAGTGTAGTCCATTTTCACTAACTGCTTAACTTTTTAAAATTGTATTTATTTGGTCAGGACACAGTCTGTTTATTCTTTCAATTTGTTTTAGTGGTTTATAGTAAGTTATACTTACCCTATATTTTACATTTAGATATTAGACTTGCCATTCATCTTTTCACCATCTAATAACCATCCGTTAGCATGTCCGACAATAAGAAAATTTGATACAGACAAACATGAGTTATTAGTACCTTCATTATTATTATTTTTGTTTTGCTTATTTTTTATTAAGTTCATTAAAGTTAAAATGTATCTGGAGCAAACTTTGTTGCGGGTGGACCCGGTTTGCAATACCACCGGGTCATGGCCTGTTGTTTTAGTTGTCTTAAAAAAAAAAATTACTACGTGTAATAAGAGAATTTCCTTTCCATGCTGTCTTGTTATAAACAGTAAGGTATGCTGATACTATTTTCTTAACCTTATAAATATTTTCCACAGCATTACAGCAGTGACTATATACGGTGTGTCTGTAAAATCACAGTGTGGTTTGAAGCTGATGAAGTATGGGAACTTAGTGTAGCAAAGCCATGATACTGACACTGCATTAAAGAGCACTTGAAACATTGTTTAGATTTGTGCATTTGGTTTTGAATCACATGGTCAGTCACATGATGGTGATGCTATACAAAATGTCGTTCCATCAACACATCAGTCCATACACACAGCACCAGATAGGAAGGGGCCGGTGGAAGGCTATAAAAGCGGTTTTCAAACCACCCCATGATTTTATGGACTCGGTGTATATTTTGCACTTTTATGGATAAATATGTGTAGTGTATATTTTGCACTTTTATGGATAAATATGTGTAGACCACATATCAAACACTAAATTCATGAACCATTTTCCATATGTTTGTTCACATGACTATTATGTTAATTTTCGGATAAAAGGGCAAGCTGAAAAGTTTTGTTTCCTTTGGAGTTTTCTAGATAATAGTGGATATACTGGGTCTGATCAGCTGTGTGGGATCTCTCTTTCACAGTTTGAAAAGGGAGCACACAGAACTCCTCACAGCTCCTGCTCAGTGTAGTTCAGAATCACAGCCTATAGAAATGCTCTGCAAGCAACTTAATTTTACAGTTTTTTTTTTTCCACCCATTTCCTGCTGAAAAAGTTCTTACTGCTGATATTCTCTGAAGATTGCACATTTATGAGGGTCACCTTGTTGATATGGGTACAGTGAGATGTTAGTACATGAAGTTTATAGATGAAATGAGAAAAGTAAACTTGAATGGCATACACACAGTCAGTGATGTTTGTGACATGGATGGTTTCTCTAACTTTATTTATAAAAGGTAAACCTATATTTTTTTATTTCTCTTTTATTACGTTAACCCTTTTCTTTTTGTAAATCAAAAATTGAGGTAAAATTTTATTTTCATCCTGCTTGATATATATCAGACCAGGACATGTTTATTTTTCTTGCTTTTAGCAGTTGTAATGAAATACAGGCAACACTGTACAGCTGTAATATTGTTTCTTAACAAAGTTGACGTTAGCTTAGCCTCGCCAGATGTCACATATTCTTTACATGTTTGAAAATGACGTATGTTAATGTGAGTTTCATGTTATTTTTTATATATAATGAAATTATTTCTTCCCATTGTAAATACTACAGCCTTCTCACCATTCCAGCGTGTCTAGTTACCTCATCTGTGCTACACCTTTGGTTCAGGCACTCACAAGATTTTTGCCCATCATTCAGACCTGCTTTCATCTGCTTATGTTCCTTATCTGTTTTTAAAATACCATTTTCATGTTTTCTTCACTGGACAGGAGAGCCTTACCAGTAGGTGAGATCTTAAATGGATTTAAATATAGTTGTCATTTCAGTAACTCTGACAAGGTTTGCCATGAAGATAATGCCCAGATTCTCTTTTGTCCTCATGTGACTATGTGGTTAATTATTTTGCTGGAGTCCTGGGTTCGATTCACAGTCTTTCTCTTACTGTTTTTCTTTCTGTCGTGTCTAAAATGTTTTGTCAGTAATTTTTCAAGGCCAGTTGGACATGCCTTGCATTAACACTGAAATAACTGGCTAGAAGATGAGAGCTAGAAGCAGTGTCATTAGCAGATGGCTGTAAGCATGATTGTTCTGGGAATCATGGTTGTTTAGGTCATGCTTGCACTTCAGGCAAGTATCCTTGCTTTCTGTAATCTCATCCTTAACTCAGCCTAACTTGAGCCACATCCAGTATACTTCTGTCAATGTCCACTGCACAGAAGTAAAGCAGTTGTTTATAAAAATTGCATTTTCAGTTAG
Source organism: Achatina immaculata (assembly GCA_009760885.1). Lineage (NCBI taxonomy): Eukaryota > Metazoa > Mollusca > Gastropoda > Stylommatophora > Achatinidae > Lissachatina > Lissachatina immaculata. The sequence goes on along the minus strand of CM019691.1, from coordinate 109,040,187 downwards.
ATCATGTGCCCAAACTGTTAATTTTTAACATCAATTTTGAGCAGGGAAAGTAATTGGGTATTAGAAATTTGAAGGAAATTTTTTTTTTTAATATAAACATTTAAATTTCAGTATTATTTGACCTTGAAAACAAATGCCTAAAGAAAATACTCGCCATCAAGTGGAACGAATTCAAGAGCAGTGCAGAAATAAGACAGATGAGTGAAAAAAAACAACCAGTGTCATGGGTGATCAGGAAAAAGATGGACATATGTAGGCCATGTGATGAGAAGAAATGATCAGAGAATCCCAAAACAAGCTATCAAGTGGAACACAGAAGGCCAAAGAAAAAGAGGCAGACCATGGGGAAACTCTAAAGAGAACATTGTTAAGAGGGGCCAAATTAATAGACATAAAGTCCCTTGATGAGATAGAAAAGCTTGCCGAAAACAGGAAAAATTGGCGAACTACCTTGTGAGCCCTATGTGACGTTTAATGGCACGGAAAGGATATAAAATACAAGATTATTTGGCTGGATATGAATTCAGATCTAATATTCAGTATATCTCAGAATTAGAGCAGCAGAGGTCAAATGTTTTCTTCTATATTCATGTACATAGCACAGATATCTGGAGGTCTCATTTATTTTGTTATCTAATTCTCACCCCTTGTAATACTTTGTTTATTTGTTGTAATCGATCTGAAGCTTTCATTAACTTTTATATGCAATAAACTATTATTAAACTACTATAATTTTTTTCTTCTTGTTTGAAAATGGCATATGTTAAATCTCGTGTAATTTTTGAGCGAGTTGCAAGTTTAAAAACAACTGCACAGTGGTTTTTTTTAAAAACAGTTAAAAACATTTGGAGACTTTCTAATTTGAATATATAATTATGTTAAGATTAAACATATTTGTCTCACAGCAGTGGAGAGTTCTTATTTTTAAAAATGCACAACAGCTCAGGAAGTATTTATTTGTTTTCTAACTGCCAAGAACAAGGCCAGGAGAAAGAACAAATTGAGATAAAGTGATGTATGCATTGGAGAATCTACCTGTGTATGCATGCGTGGCCGAGATTGGCACTATGTAACAAGAACTGTGCTGCTGTTGATACCGCAGTTTACCTAGAGGAAAAGCTGCTCGCTTAACAGAATTTCTCTATAATTCAAGTTTAATGAATCTAATTGAAGATTTTCTTAACTCTGTTTCTCTGATATACTCTAAGAAACAATGCAATACTCGGGCACACGACGCCTTCCACTAAGACAACAGCAGCACGAAAAAAAACTAGACTTGGCAGTCTCCCAACTTGACACCATATCAGCAGGACGAATAGTGCAGGTTTAATATATAGAACATAAGTTTTATGTATGGTAGAATGAGAGATGACTCATGAGGATGGAAAAAAGTACTGCCCACATGGCAGAGTTGACAAATGCAAGAAACTATTCAACTCCCCGACAAGAAATCTGGGGAGAGAGAGAGACTAAGACATAGAACGGCAAGAAACAGTCAATAACTAAGTGCCTATTCATTCATTTGCATGTCCCTTGCGGAACTTTGCCTCCCAAACAGCACTCCTGTAGGCCTCTCGGTTGTGAGCAAGATGGCCTGCTGCTGTTGCATCCATTTCCAGATCGTCAACGATGTCTTGCAGCCATCTTCGTCTTGGTCTTCCTCTTTTTCTTTTTCCCATTATGTATCCTTCCAATACGGTCTTCTCTAAATTATCATGACGTTTAATGTGTCCAAAATATTTCAGTTTTCTCTCTTTAATCCTCTTCACTAGCCAGCCTTCTTCAATATTAAGCTCTTGTAGTATAGATATATTTGTTCTTTTTTGTGTCCACGATATTTGGAGAACTCTTCTGTAGCATTTACATTCAAAGGCATTTATGTGTTTCTCAGCTGTTTTGTTAAGTGTCCAGGTCTCACAGGCATATGTTGCTATGGGAAAGATGCATGCCCTTAAAAATCTTATTTTTATGGTTCTGTCTGCTCCTCTCCACAGATTCTTTATTTGTTTCACTTTCTGAAGAGCGATAGATGTCCTCCTTTTAATTTCCCTCATTGTATCTCCATTATTAGTTAGTAGCGATCCAAGATATTCAAAACTCCACTTCTTCCAGTTTTTCCTCATTGATACATATTTCAGTTGCCTTGTTTGTTTTGTCAGTTGTCATCAATTTAGTTTTCTTTTGCATTAAGATAGAGGTTCTGCTCTTCGCTGTTCTTGCGGACTGACATAATTAGTTTTTCCATTCCTTTTTGTGTTGTGGACAGCAATACTGTGTCATCAGCATATCTAATCTCTGGTATTTCATAACCTCCAACTGTTATGGCATCGTAATATTCTTTGTCTACATCTTCTCTAACATTCCTCATTATATTTTCAGTATACAAGTTAAATAAGTAGGGTGACAATATGCACCCCTGACGGACCCCTTGTTTTATGTCAAACCAACTTGTTGTTTCACCATTTATTCTTACTGCTGCTTGTTGGTCTAGATACAGCAGTGATGTTAATTGTATCAAATGTGTTGGAAATCCCATTTTTTCCATTATTTCCCAAAGTTTCTGGTGTTGTACACAATCAAATGCCTTTGAGTAGTCTATAAAGGATAAATATAGATTCACATTAAACTCTCTGCATTTCTCTATTATTAATCTTAGATTGAATATATGATCTCTTGATCCTCTTCCTTACCTGAAACCAGCTTGGACCATATTGACTTCTTCTTCTATTTTCTTTCGAAGTCTACCCATTATGATTTTTAACAGAATTTTACTGGCATGACTAATCAGGGCAACAGTTCTGTAGTTGGTGCATAATTTCAGGTTACCCTTTTTTGGCAGTGGTATGAATACAGTTCTTTTCCATTCTTTTGGCCAAACACCTGAATGCCATATCTTTTTACATAGTGCATGATAGATTGTTGCACACTCCTTTCCTCCTGTTTTAATAAATTCAGCTGTTATCTAATCATATCCTGGTGATTTACCATTTTTCAGATTCTTTATTGCCCATAAAACTTCTTCCATTGTCGGTTCGGGTTCTTTCTCCTCCAATAATAATTCACACTGTTGATTTCTGCTTCCACAGTCGGTTGTTTCATACATTCTTTTGCAATATTCCTTCCATCTTTCTAGAATTTCCTCTGTCTCTGTCAGGGTATTCCCCATCTCATCACAAATTACATTTAGCTTAGGTGTGACATTTCTCGTCAATGTCTTCATTTCTTTAAACATTTCACTATCTCTTCCACACTTCTGATGTTCTTCTATTCTTTCACAACAATCTTGTATGTATTGTTTTTTGTCTTTTCTTATGTTTCTTCGTACTTCTTTTGTTAAAGTTTTATATTTATCTTTGTTGTTGTTTGTCACTTTCCATTGCGTCTTCATTTCTCTACATTGTTTTATCAGTTCTAGTGTACCTGCTGTAATCCATCTATTCTTTTGTGTTTTCTTTACTGGAACCATGTCTTTAGCTGTTGTTACTAAGATATCTTTGGCCTGCATAGCCAATTCATCTGGTGTCATCTCCTCCTGTACAGCCATCAGGATTTTGAAACGGTTCTTCACTTCTATACTGTATTGCTCTGGTATATTTGTAAGGTCAAAGCGGAGTGGTCTTGATCCCATAACTATCTTTTTCATCTTTATCTTCATGTCTGCTATTAATAACTCATGGTCCGTGTCACAATCAGCACCTATACTTACAGATATATAGAAAAAATCAGAATAACTGGAATTCACCACACATAACTGAATTCCCATAAATGGAAAAAAAAATCTAACCACTAGCATGGTCCAAAGTAACAGGATAACATAATATCTAAATGTCCTAAAAAGGACAATAACAAGCAAGTTACATGCTACTAACTGTCCTAAAAAGGACAAAACTGGCCATTTACACTCTACATCGGCAAAATCCAACTTGAAACTACTGCCATCATGAGAACTGCATTCTACCGTTCTATGACTGAAACTTTATCTACCACAACCGAAACATAATCTTCAACTTTATCCTTCAGCTCCTCCGAAAATGGGTTTTATAGGGCTAACATTTTCTACCATTCCTTTCTGAAGTTTCTAACCCGTGAAGCCCATACTCACGTGGAAAAACTAACTGTTTATGACCTTCAGTTAGGACAAAATCATGAACTTCGTGCGACTTCACAGCTCTCAGACGTCGCACTCTATCACCCTAAAATTTGACGCCCGAGTTTCCTAAATTAGATTTCTTCCTGAACTTCTCTTTAAAAATGGGGGCGGGGGGAGCTGCTTCTTACTTTACTCCGTTTAAAACGATAGGGCACCTTCGTCCAAGTCTAGCCTTTTTATTTCCATGACAAAATACTTCCACATCCATGTCACCTGGCCATTAGCTTAGCCTCACCATGTGTCACATGCTGGTCCATGGGCAGCTGAGTACTGATGATTGTTGGCGCCGGAGGGAAGCAACATTTTGCGAGCCCCAGCCCAACAATAAAAAAAAAAGTAACATATGTTCCATTTCTTCACTTAAATTATTTATTATAATTTCCCTCCCCGTCACAGCATCTCATACCCAATGGTCTTCAAACATTAGATACAGGTAACTGGGGTTGAGATCCGGCAAAAGAGTTAACATCCGGGCTCCCAGGCTGCAAGAGACAAGAGAAGCACAAGAGTTAACATCTGGGCTGCCAGAAACAAGAGAATCAAAAGAGTTAACATCTGAGCCACCAGGCTGCCAGAGACAAAAGAAACAAAAGAGTTAACATCTGAGCCACCATCCTGTCAGAGACAAGAGAAACTTCTTCTTCTTCTTCTTTGTACGCATTGTCTGTCTATATCTGCAGTCCTGTCTCTTGGATACATTTCTCTATATTTTTGTAATTCATGTATGGAACCGTAGAGCTTGTCTTCGTTGGTGGTTTCACTGGGCCAGTAAACACTTCCCAGTGTCTCGTAGTTGGTGCAGTTCTGCAGGATATGTTCCACGGTTTGGGACATTTGGGCACATGTACAAAAAGTAGTAGGACCAGCCTTAAACTTTATATACATATGACGTCGGAGTCGGCTGTGTCCCGTTTGGAAATGGAAAATTGTGACTTGTTCCTTTCTATACAGCATGTGATAATCATCATATGGTGGTGTTTGTGACTTCCTGTAGGTTTTTATCACGCTTTTCTTCTGATTAAAGGTGATGTGTATGTCTGATTGCTCCATTTCAGTGCCCTCTTTGGCCAGAGAGTCAGCTTTCTCATTGCCTGGTATCCCACAATGGGAGGGAATCCAGTGCAAGGTGACTCCGTGTTGTGAGCCAATTTTTGACAAGGCATCTTTAAGGTCTGGTAGTTTGTTGTACCGAAGAGCTTCCAGTACTGGTCTTGTATCTGTGAGAATTACTACGGCTCATGTATCAACTCTAGAGTCTGATAGTTTTTCAACAGCAGCAATAATTGCCATAACGTCTGCATCATATTTGTTACAGTATTTTCCAGTGGGTATGGAAATCTTGTCAGTGGTGTTGTTTGGATATTCAATATGTGCTCCTGCCCCTCCATTCTTTATGGCATTTTATGCAGATCCATCTGTATACATACTTATCCAGGTGTCACATGGATATTTATCATCTAGCACACTAAGTGTGGCTGTTGATCTTACAAGACTGCTTTGCATCTCACTATTATGCACATCTTTCACTTCAGTTTGAATAGTTGTTCGTGTATAATCTGCTTCTTTCCATGGTATATGCACTGGTACAGATGATAATGGAGCGACTACAGTTGGAAGATCTGGCAATGAAGCTGCTTCTTTTAAGCCGTCTTAGTGCCAAGTTATTGAATCTCTTCTTCAGGGGATGGCTTACAGAGTTGAGGAATTTCTCTCTCAATGTCATGACCTGTGTGTCTCTACGTTCCTTTAGCGCTTGAACACCAACTATTTTCTGCATTTCTACTATTGGTGTGGACCTCATGGCACCTGTGATAATCCGTAGTGACTGATTTTGTACCTTGTCTAGATTATGCAGCGTAGTGTTTGATGCTGTGCACCAAACTGTTGAGCCATATTCTAAATGTGGTAGAATACTTTGCTGATATACATTCTTGAGGATTCTTTCACCAGCTCCCCATGTGATTCCACTCAGTTTTCTTAATATGACCAGTTTTCTTCTGGCTTTTGATTCTGCACTGTTGATGTGTTGCTTCCAGGTCAGTTTTGAGTCAAGAGTCACTCCTAAGTAAGTGGGTTGGTTGTTAGTCCTTAAAGATATTTCATTTACAAAGGTCTTACCTGCTTTCTGTTTAGATGAGAGAGTGAACAGAGTGGTACGTGATTTCTCTGTGTTGATATTAACACACCATTTGTTTGTCCATGATGTCAAGATGTCTGCTGCTCTTTGGAGTCTCTGTGTAGCAGCTGTCGCATATTTATCTGTACACCACATGACCAGATCATCTGCATACAGTGCTGCTTTGATTCCATAGAGAAGTTCCTTGACCAAGTCATTAATGAATACAAGGAATAGTGTAGGTGAAAGGACTCCTCCTTGTGGTACACCATGTCGCTCTTTCTGGCTTTTGTGTCCATCCATTACTGTTCTTGCTCTTTTATTGTGTAAATAGGACTTTATCCAGTGGTACAGCCTTCCATTCACATTGCAGTTTCTTAGTTTCCACAGCAGATCTTTTTTCCATACTTTATCAAAGGCTTTCTTCAGGTCTATCCATGCTGCTAGTGCAAGGTTTTTCTCATGGAATGCATCCTCAATCTCTTGAGAGAGATAGGCCACTTGATCTTCTGTACTGTAGTATTGCCTAAATCCTGCTTGTTGTGAAACAAGAAGGTTTTCATTTTCTAGTTACCATTTTAGCCTCAGGTCAATGATGCGTTCCATCGTTTTGCATAGGCAGCTAGTGAGACTGTAGCTGGAGGCCGTATCACTGTTTTTCCCTGGCTTTAGCAGTGGTACCATGCTTGCTTCCTTCCAGATTTGAGGTAACTTACCTGTGCTCCAGCATATATTGAAAATATCCAACAGCTTTCCCATTGCTGCCATTCCCAGGTTCTTGATCATTTCATTGGACACTCCATCTGGTCCTGGTGATTTCCTTGGTTTCAGTTTACTGACTGCTAAGTCTAACTCGCTGTGTGTGATTGGTGCATCGATGACCTCAACTTTTCTGCCTTGTCCCTCTTCTTTCTGTGGGCCAGTGCGCACTGTACGCTCTTTCTTTGAGTGGATATCAATGCTGCAGTCTTGTGAAAACATGCGAGCAAAGTGATCTGCTACCTGCTTACCTGTAATAGTTTTCCCATCTTCTATTAGTGTAATCTTTGTACTTCTTCCAGTACTCTCATCGTTTAACTGTTTGATTAGTTTCCACAGTTTCCTTCCACCCTTTTCAAAGTTTAGGGACTCTGTTTTCTCTCTCCAACTTTCCCGTCTGGCTTGCAGCTTGGCTCTCTGAAATTTGGCCTTAGCATGTTGGTAATTGTGTTCTTTGGCATAGTCTATTTTCTGCTTGCTTTCGAGCTGTTTCCACGTCATCATGGAATTTTCCCAGCTCACTAGACCAGTATGGTTTATAGTCCCTACGAGCTCCTCTGGGAATGGTTTCACGGGCGACCTGAAGGACACAAGCATTGAATTCCTTCACTATGCTGTTAATATCTTCTTTGGACAACTGTCCCATCAGGATACCTGTACGATGTCTGTACATTGTCCAGTTTGCTTTTTTATAGTTCTATCTGGGGAGAAGGCTACTTGTGTTAAGGAGTTCATTTTCTATTGTCAGGAAGACCGGTCGATGGTCGCTACTTTCAAGTTGTTTCCAAATTCGCGTGTAATGTTCCACTTCAGGTCTGGAGAGTGGAATGCCAGGTCTGGTGTTGAGGTTGTATGTCAAGCCCTTGAGTAAAATGTTTGGGGATCCATTGGCTGGTTGATCAGGAGACGTCTATTATCATCCTGCCAGCTCTCAACTTCCTCTCCTCTCTTGTCTATGTGGTCATAGCCCCAGCTCTGGGAATGGCTGATAAAATCTCCACAGACCACCAGTCTCTCTTTATGTGGGATTGTTTCTAGAGCAAGTGGGCGGTCATTAGGACAGTAGCAGTTAAGGAGGTGGAAGTCTGTATTACTAGTTTCTAGATTAATCATCTGGTATTTGCCTCCTTGCATGTACACTCCCACCTGATATCCGCTGATGTTAGTCTTAACTCATCCTTTTTTTCTGTCCTGTCGGTCTGATCTAAAACATTGGTAGCCTCTGATTTTAAAGGCAACATCTTTGGTTAGGTGTGTCTCCTTTATGCAGCATATACTTACCTGCTCTGCAAAGAGTATGTTCTCTAGTTCCACCTTTTTTACTATAACCATCTCTAACACTACTGACACTCTCAGCATTCCATTGCATTATTTTATGTTCTTGCTTTTTGGCAGTTTTCTGCTGTTGTATTTTTTGGCCAGTAGCTCTACACTCATGTCTCTTGACTCCACAAGACGAACTGAGAGGACCTCCAGTAGCATTGGGTGGACCCTTTCGAGGCAGGGAGCCCGGCACTGCACCTGCCTGGTTATTATTCACAGGGCGAGCACCATAATTGAAAATTGCAGGTAAAGACATTTCATTATCGATAATGCGTGGTACCCTGATTTTTGGGATGCGCCTTTTGGTTGGATACCTCCGACTTCAGCACCTTTCCTTGCTAGGGCAGACTGTGGTCTTGCTCGGACTGCCGTGAAGACAGTGGTGTAGGCTGGCCAGGCCTAAACTTTGTTTTTCAGTCTCTGGTGGCTGTACTTAAGCCCCTTCTCCACGTCACATCCAGCGTGCAGACGGCTTTGAGACAGTTCCATGGAGACACTCCGACTTTGGGATGAGAAATCCGATGAGTGCTTCAACGATATCCATTCCCCGCCACCTATAGTCTGCTGGCTCTGTTTTGTTTACCTTATTCTAATAGCCACTGTTGTAAAGACCCATAGGCTTGTCACGTCCTGGATTCATTGGTTTCACACCAGATTTTCCTCATTCCCGCCGGCCATCTCCATGTCCCCATCCGTCCACCAACCTGACATTACATTTTACAAAAATAACAATTACAATTAGTGTTGATTGCTACAGGTTTCTGGGCTACAGAAGTAGGTCAGAGTTTTTAAGCAAACAGATTTATGTTCCCTGTCTTACAAAGACTATGTTAGGATAAGTATGCTCTTAACACAGTTGTTCCCAGGGGAACAAAAGAAGCACAAGAGTTAACATCTGAGCCTTCAGGCTGCCAGAGACAAGAGAAGCAAAAGAGTTAACATCTGAGCCCCCAGGATGTCAGAGACAAGAGAAACAAAAGAGTTAACATCTGAGCCACCAGGCTGCCAGAGACAAAAGAAACAAAAGAGTTAACATCTGAGCCCCCAGGCTGCCAGAGACAAAAGAAACAAAAGAGTTAACATCAGAGCCACCAGGCTGCCAGAGACAAAAGAAACAAAAGAGTTAACATCTGAGTCCCCAGGCTGACAGAGACAGAAGAAAATGTAATTAGACGAATTATCGAAACTTCGAGATCCGCGCCATTACCAGAAAAGAAAGTTGTCACGTTATGTTGAATGGATAAAATGACCAATGAGAATATACTGAAACAACAAGAAAACGGTCTGTATTGATTATAAGAGATACTATACAGACTGATGCGCCGCTTATTAAACACAACATTAGAACTTAGCAGCAGATGAGGGATGGAACAGAGACTAACTAGCCCATGATGCAAGTTGGGGGGGGGGGGAGAATTATCAGGAAAGTTTTGTAGGAAAGCATTCTTGCATAATGTAACATGGCACAGTAAGCCACTCGGCTATCGATGATTAATGTGGCTTGGTTAATGTGGTGTTAATTAAATGCATTATTTGACCACAATTAGCAGGACTGGTTGGTAAAAATATGCCGAAAGTTGGAGACGAACTGCTGCATTTTCGAGAGAGACTGGCATTGAAGTCTGATCGAACGAAGAAGGAGAAGAGCTGGTAATACAAATATAACTGCATATTTTTTAAAAATCAGCTGAGTTCTATAATCTCATATCCAGGCCCGACGAGAGGGGGGGGGGGTGTGAGCCCGTCCTGAATACTTTAAGAGCTCTTCTTCTTTTATTTCGTCCTGGTAATGCTTCCAGGTGAGACAGGAAGTAGGTGTCGGAAGAACATCGCTGGCGGAACTCATACATAAGAATCCCACAACCCGGAAAGGTGACAACATTATCTGTAAGATAATCTCTGACAGGAAATACCAGGTTCTGACAAGACCCAGCAGAGGGATCAATACCTATCAGACACCTGGCGTTTAATCGAGGAATATATATATAGATATACTTTCTTCCATCCAGGTAAAATCTTTATTACTATCAGATGTAATTTCGCTTCATGTGGGCGTTTACGGATTAGCACAACTTTTTCAGTTATATTGTTTCCTAGAGTTCTTAAGTCCTCCCCCCCTTTTTTTCCCCTCCCCCCCCCCCCGCCCCCACTTTCATTAAAAAGAACTTGTATTATCCACACAGTGCACCATAGCTTACATTTTACATCCTTCCTGTGCCGTTAAACGTCATATAAAGGGCTCGCATGGCAGTTCGCCAAGTCTTTCTGTTTTCGGCGAGCTTTTCAACCTCATCAAGGGATTTTATGTCTACTAATTTGGCTTCTCTTAACAATGTCCTCTTTAAAGGACACCATATAACCATTATAAATTTGTTAAAAAATATTTTTAAAACCATTATAAAATCTGCACCATATAACCATTATAAAATCTGCACCATATAACCATTATAAAATCTGGAAAATTCTTAAAACACAAACTGTAGTCACAACACGTTTCACATAAAGGATAATGTTCTCGTAAAACGATTTCACAGTTGTTCGGTCAAGCAATTAGTTTCCACATTTTTCTAGTTTATTCATAGCACTGTGACATTACGAAACGAAGAAAGAGCTGAATGTGAAGAGGGCTATTATTCTTCAAAGGTCAACAAAGATGGTTTTATCCTGTTATCATCTGTCATGAGCTGAACTCGAGACTCTCGGCGATTCTCATGTTATTTAGCACATCTCTTACTGTAATGTCGACACTGAAATAATGTAGGGCTGCCGAGGGTTAAGCTCCCCACCTCCAATCCAAACACAGAAAACTGTAGGCGAAAAGTTACGTTTTCCTGATTTTTATCTCTAATAAGAAAATAAAGGAAAAAAAATAGCGCCGTCGGGCCCCTCAGCTGCAGGGGCCCCAGGGGTAGAACCCTAGTTTTACCCTCTCTCTCGTCGGGTCTGGCTGAGAGCAGACTAGTTTTCTATGTTCCTCTAACGATCATATAAATAAGGCTTAAAGCAGTGATGTTCAGTGCAAAATGAGTAATCTTTACAACTGAAACTACTGGCAGCAGCACGGCAGTATGGATAGAACCAACGGCTTTATATACTGTACAAGGCGTTCAAAACGTTTCTCCTTCTGAAGTGTCACTGCAGGAAGACAAATGGAGCTGCATGAAGAAAGTGTGTTATTCTGTAGAGAAAAGCCTGTTTTAAACATACCTACAGGGACTCAGTGGCAGCCCCCCCCCCCCCCCCCCGTGACACGGCACATGTGAGTTCGTCGCAGGTTTTGTGCAGCACGCCTGGAGTAGCAGATGCTTTGACGTCCTTGATTCAGAATCCTGTGAACGTGGGGTTACGTAATCAATGTCTTTAATGTAATCCTACAAGAAAAAAAAAACCGTCAAAAGTTGCCAGTTCAGGGGATCTAGAAGCCCGCCTACAGCAGCCTCTGGAAAGTGTAAATAAACTTTTAGAAGAGAAAATGATTTATTGTTGACCCCGATAATCAACATTGATGCGTTTTCCCCCCTTTAGGCTTGTCTTGATATAATACATAATACATGCACTGTTTCAAATGTTTATCTATCCAGGATTTTTGTGTGAGTTTATTGATCAGTTCTATCATTTCTGCAGTTCTGTTGCTTTTTTTTTTTAAAATCACGAATACCACATTGCCCATTTTCAGCAGCTGCTTTGACCTAGTTTTGTACAGTCTCGCAGCACTTTCCTCCCTCCCTCAGTGCACAGAAGTCAGGAGTCAGGAAACTGGAGAATTCCCAATATTCAGAAATGAATACAGTAGGCCATTGGCTACGACAGTGTAGATTACCTGCCCCTGTTTAGATTCTATTCTCTTTCTCTGATAGAGACCTATTGATCTCAGCATTTAAAAAAAATCTATCATTCATTTAAGTTCTAAAAGGGCAAATGCACACTGATGTCATCTGCTCCAAATCTCGTTATATCGAAGTGTCCCACAGCCATCAGCAAATATTATATAATAAACTTCATCAAGATCTAAGAAGATTATTATTTTTCCTCTTTACTCACAAATTACATTTTTTTTCGTTTTTTAATTCTTATTTCTTTTTTTAAAAAAAGTCTTTTTTCGAAATCGAAAAAGAGCCGAGATGTAAAGATTGTTTTAATTAATGATTAAAAGTGCGACATAATTTTTTTTTCCTTTTGTGGGGATTTTTTTTCTGGTACCACAGCACCAAAAAGGCCCTGGGGTCTACCCAGCCTCTAAAACTGGGTACCACAGAAATCTGGGAAGATAAATGTGACCAGGCGTGATACTGACCACGTCACACTATCATGTGCCGAAGATCTTGGAAATATGGCTCTAACACTGCACCCTCTATGTACATTAGAAGTAATGGAAATGGGGATTTTTACCGTTATCTCTTTTAATTACCGGGTAGCTGTAGTAATGTATCTTATGTGATATTGTGTATGGTGCTTGTTTATCTTCTACCAAACTATATTATGCAGTTATATTCAAGTCCTTTTTGTGAAATCGTAACTGACATTTAAACGGGACATTGACTACCTAAATCTTCTGGCTTTCAAAGTTCAGAAGTGTACAATACTTTAGTACGCTCAATTATATACCAGAGGTTCTCACATTAAGCAATGCTGTCTCCCTTCCCAGAAGATCGTGGGGGGGTGGGGGGGAGGAAAGAAGAGGGACAGGGGAGAGGCACCCCCTCCCACCAACCAAGTGTGTGTATGTGTGTGGGGGGGAGGGGTTGATGCGTGGTGAGGAACGCTAGGAAAATGGTCTGGAATGTAAAAGTCCGAAAGGTTTCAGGGACTACTGGCATACCAGCTGCAGACTCTGCCATTACCTAGCAGTCCGTTAAAATTTGTTAGCGTAACATCATCGACACTGATATAGAGAGGCTTACTCCTGTAAAAAAGGTAAAGATAATCCTCTCATGCCTTAGAGGCACTCCTGTAATGTCCTTAAATCCGTTTTTCCTTGAAAAACAAATGCTCATCATAAAAATGGATGTTATTATAGCCGGGTCGACCTGCAGAAGGAAAATGAGCCCACTGACTTGATGGACGAGAAAATGAACCCACTGACTTGATGGACGAGAAAATGAACCCACTGACTTGATAGACGAGAAAATGAACCCACTGACTTGATGGACGAGAAAATGAACCCACTGACTTGATGGACGAGAAAACGAACCCACTGACTTGATGGACGAGAAAATGAACCCACTAACTTGATGGACGAGAAAATGAACCCACTGACGACTCTGTCACTGCTATTGACGAGTGTCTTTGTTCCCTGCTCTTTAGTTAGCGCGGCCATCATGTTCTATTTTAACTGTAATTTATCCAACTGGCCAGAGTTTTTAAAATCGCGGTTAAATATAAAATGTACTGAGATCACAGGCTAGTTTTATTCCTGGCAAAGATCAAATGTACAGTAAACGAGCGGGATTTTCACTTTGATGTTGTTTGGGTGGAAGAATTATACTTCGAAATAACTGACGTCAACTTCAGTTGGTGCAGTGAACAGTTATTGCCAGGCAGGTAGGATTCGTCTCGGCACAAAAGGTTTATTTACTTATTGGATGTATCATGTCGAAAATGACGGGAGAAGAAAATAAAATACTATTTTCCCTTCAAAATACAGTGTCAGAGAAGCCACTGCATCTTTCAGAGAAACTATTTCGCTATCGACTCAGCCATTCCTATAACTATACTGATGAAGCGCAAAGCGGTCACACAGGTCTGGGATATCACTCGTATAAATCAATGCATAAAATGTGGCCATCGAAAAATGTCACGCGAAACATCTGCCTGCGTGAACATAACTTCGGCAGATATCACGCGAATGCATCATTAATTCGAGATCCGGTTCTAATTTATCTCGCTAAGAAACCAATGCACAAAAAGATGTTCTGAAAGATGCCACGCAAATCCATGCAGACACACAAACGCAAATTCCAACGAAACTCATTTTCAATTTCGTCTATTATGATCCAATAATGTGATAGCCAGGCTCCAATACAGCTCAGCAGTTGTACAGAAAATCACGTAAATCATAGGATGAAGATGAAGGATTACAACACTGAGAGTGATTATTTGAAGGTTCATATCACGTGAATGAATATGGGAATCTCTCTCAAACTGTGCTTCATTATTTGCAGTTAAACAAACAAAACAAAACTTCGCCTGCATCAAAGCTTTCTTGATTACCTTCGAAATAAAAGTTAAAATACTTTAAAATAAATAAGTAAGTTAAATAAACTATTGGCATTCAAAGTTAAAAATGGGAGCACTTCACTATATCTATATTTTTAGTTAGCATAGGTTCCAACTACACTTAACAAGTAAAGAGCTGGGCTTAAAAATGACAGTATTAACCCAATATTTGAACGTATCATCCACAACCATGCCTCTCCATAGTTTCCAATCTTTCATGTTATGTGTCAGTTCTGTAGTTGTGCCTCTCCCACGCCATTTTGTCAAGCCATCTAAGATTTTCTCTCTTGGCCTATCTCTCCTTCTCCTGCCTCCAATTTTACCTTGTTGTCACAATACTTTCAATCTCTCCTTTTCTCATTATATGGCCAATAAACCTTGACTGTCTCCCCTCATAGTGTGTTTATTAATGTTCGTTTCTCACTGGCTTTCCTAAGGCATTCTTCATTTGTTATTTTGTCTGCCCATGGTATTATTAAAATTCTTCGTTAGAACCACATTTCAGTTGTCTCTAATGCTCTTGTTGTTTTTGTTGGTGACCATGATTCGCTTTCATATAATAGCACTGGCTCGATGTTCAGGACTCTTTTCCTAGTATCTGTTGACAAAGATGGAGTATACAAAATAGATTTCATTTTCTGAACTGCTACCCTTGACTAGCATATTCTGTTTTTTATCTCTGTGGTATACCTACCATCTGATGTTATCATTGCACCAAGATGTCTGAATTTGTGCACTTGCTTTAATGTTGTTCCTTTGATTTTTACATTCCATTCTGGTAGTTTTCTTTCCGAACAGGACCATTATTTCTGTTTTCTTACTGTTCAGTGGCAGTCCTCACTTTCTGCTACTACTATATCTAGCAGCTCTTGTGGATCTTTTTAATTGTCTCTGTCAAGACTGTGTCGTCAGCGTATCTCATGTTATTGATGTTATGCCTCCAACATTTATCACAGCCTTGTCGGTAATGGCTCTCATAATATTCTCGCTGTAGAGAGAAAACAGATTTGGAGACAGTACATACCCTTGTCCTACTCCCTTCTTTAAGCTCTGAAATTCTACTCCATTGACTGTCTTTTTGTCTCAGGTTCAAAATGATGTCCCCAGGTTTCGTCACCTGTTACGATCTTAGCCAAAAAGTTCTCTCTCTCAGCATTGAAACGCTCCAACAATTCAGAAGAAATTGTTTTCCTTTGCAATCGATGGTCATTTGTGAGACTTCGAGGAATCCATCTTGCGAAAATCTTAGAAAATCTTCATTATAACTGCATTTGCACTATCATTGCTGACTGACAGCTTTAAGGCCAATTGTTGAGTAGTGATACGCATATCAGTAAGACTAATGCCCTCAGCGCATTTCAACATTTCTGCCTTGGTGGCTGTGGCAGGATGTCCACAGCTCCGCCGATCATGCAACTCCTTATCTCCACTTATTGATTCTTTGATTCTCTGACTCCAGCGACTGACTGTACTCCTGTCGACTGAAAAACTTCCATACACATCACATAGACGCTTGTGAATGTTCACAACATTTTCCTTCTTTGCAATGAGAAATTCTATCACAATTCGCTGCTTATACCGCAAGTTGCTAACACGCTCAATTTCAACGGTTAGGGCAGCCATATTCTTTGGCCGGTTGCGGTGCAATTTGGTTCACACAATCGGCACATGCCATATTTAATATGTGTAAAATTTCACGCTTCTGTATTTATTATTAGCTGAAAGAAAAACTAGTAGTTCCGTGGTACTGCAGTGATTGGTACTAAGTCGTCAACAGCTTTATATATCGTTACTTCTGCACCATCAATGTAAACGTTCACAGAGTTGTTGCATGATAAAGTATGAAAAACGAAAAAGTTATTCAATATATTTAATATTTCTTAGTCTGCGTACCATTACGCTGTAACAGTGTTTCTCAAAGTGTTGAACCAGGACCCATGGGGGTAACTGATACCTTGTCAAGGAGTTCCCGAGACCTCTCATGATATCTCAGAAATGAAAATTATGTTTGACTAAGCAGAAAAATTTTTTTTAATAATATGAAATTAAAATACTATCAAACAATCTCATATAAATATCACTTGTGTTAGCTGGTAAAGATTCACAACAAAGATCTTCGATGTTAATATCGGACGAAAAACAAAACAAAACAAACCCCAGCAATTCTAGCCACATCCGTAGATCCGCAGATTTGTCCATTTGTAAGGCAAAAGTACAATAATTCCGACTAGAAATGAAATCAGTATTGATGCCCTCAGTCAAGCCTGAAGTACGAAGTGTTTTACTGTATTATTTGAAAGTGGCACAGCTGCGTTTTCTGTCACTGTCTTTTCATATAGCAGGTACTTAGCGACGTCAGCCGTTGTAACAGATCGATGATGTCATTCTTTAAATTATCCGACACAATTTTTAAATATATGTAAACCTTAATCTCCTAGACAGCGAAAGTTTACAACAAGAAGACAGGACTAACAATATTCTTGGCAACGAATACGTAAACGGTATTTTTTTTTATTTGCAAAAGGACAAGAACAGTAAAAGTCTTTTTTGTGTTCCTGATGGAAATTATTACATTTTTTATGAAGAAGTCTTGTTGAGAAGCAAAATTTTGTCATTAAAGATCACGGGCTCTTGCAAGAATAGAAAGATCAGAAAATCTTTGTGTGAACTTTTTTGGTGATGGTCTTTTGAGATAATTGTGAATATTCTGCTATTTAATATTACACAAGAACTCAACAAGACGTAGTTTCTCAAAGGTTACAGTTTACCTTCATTGTTGAATGTTTGCTTTTGTTATTAACTGTCAACATTGTTTGAATGTTTGCTCTTGTTATTAACTGACAACATTGTTGAATGTTTGCTCTTGTTATTAACTATCAACATTTTTTAACGTTTGCTCTTGTTATTAACTATCAACATTTTTTAATGTTTGCTCTTGTTATTAACTATCAACATTGTTTGAATGTTTGCTCTTGTTATTAACTATCAACAGTTTTTAATGTTTGCTATTGTTATTAACTGTCAACATTGTTTGAATGTTTGCTCTTGTTATTAACTATCAACATTTTTTAATGTTTGCTATTGTTATTAACTGTCAACTTTGTTTGAATGTTTGCTATTGTTGTTAACTACCAACATTGTTGGATGTTTGCTATTGTTGTTAACTACCAACATTGTTGAATGTTTGCTATTGTTGTTGACTACCAACATTGTTGGATGTTTGCTATTGTTGTTAACTACCAACATTGTTGGATGTTGTGGTGAATATTTTACTTGCCTCCCAAGGATCATCAAACGACCAGGTAGCATCAAAAATCTGGAAGGAAAAATGTTTGGATATCCCTGTCCAAGACTTTTATCAGTCTCTCCCCTAATGTGGTGGTACAGGATTCAAATCCCACCAGTGGTTTTTACCACCACACCAAAAATGCCCCGGGGTCGACCCAGCCTCTAAAAATGAGTACCAGAGAAATCTGGGAAGGTAAATGCGGACAGCCGTGATGCTGACCACGTCACACTTTAGTGTGCCGGTGATCTTGGGAATACGAGCCTAACACCCCATTCTTAATGGGATGGGAAAAAGGGGGGGGGGGATATTACTTTTTTAAAAACCTATTTCGTGCGTTTTTCCCTCACACATAAAGATGCATAAGTTATTCTGTAAGATGCTTCAGTAACTTTTTGATGTATAAGTTGAAAGCTTCAGAACTTTTCTTTCTGACTTCTCAAGAACTCATAACGTTTACATTTAAAATAAATATTTCTATTTTTCTTTGAACCCTGCACGATTTGAGTCACAGTGACGCTACGACTTAACAGGCAACCTAAGACTGCTGGAACTATTTTGCGACATAAAACGCAGCAGAAAGGTGAGCTAGTAAAAAAAAGCCGAAGAAAAAGATAACTTTTATCATATTTTCTTTTCTTACTTATGGTTTTGTAATATTGTAAACCATGAAAAGATCTCTCTCTCTCTCCCTCTCTCTCTCTCTCATATATATATATATATATATATTATATATATATATATATATATATATATATATATATATATATATATACGTACATAAAACACATAGTTTACATTTGATTTAATTTATTTGAAATTACATTTAATAGATATTTTTGTATATTTAAATGGGAGTGTGGTTAGTGGTTAGAAAATAATGAATAATACTTTCCAATACTTCTAATATAATTTCTGGTATGATGGTCCGAGATCAGTGGTAGTACTTCGCTTATACATGAATATATTGGATATGGAAGTTTCTGGAGTAATTATTTATATTCTGTTACTTCAGTTTCTTTCTTTCACTCTCGCATTCTCTTCCTCTGATTACCTATGCCTGGGCGGGGCTTGCTTTTATCTTCATGTTCTGTAGTACGATAAAACCTGTATCCTATCTTATCTTATATCCTTCCCGTGCCGTTAAACGTCACATAGGGCTCGCATAGTAGTTCGCCAATTTTTCCTGTCATCGGCGAGTCTTTCAACCTCATCAAAGGATTTTATGCCTGTTAATTTGGCCTCTCTTAATAATGTCCTCTTCAGAGTTTCACGCGGTCTGCCTCTTTTTCTTCGGTCTGTTGTGTTCCACTTGATAGCTTGTTTTGGGATTCTCTGATCATTTCTTCTCATCAAGTGACCAACATATGTCAATCTCCTTTTCCTAATCACCGATGAGACTGGTTGTTGTTCAGTCATCTGTCTTATCTCTGCATTGTTCTTGAATTAATTCCACTTGATGCCGAGTATTTTCCTTAGGCATCTGTTTTCAAAAGAGTCTAATCTCTTCTCTGTTTCTTTAGTTGTTTTCCAGCTTTCGCATGCATAAATGAGGGTGGATATTAAATTTGAATTGAATAGTCTTAACTTGGTTTTTGTGCTTATAACTTGTGAATTCCATATGTTCTCAAGATTCTTGAAGATTGATGCTGCTTTTGCAATTCTGATTCTAACTTTCTTTCTAGTGTCACCTATATAAGCGATGCTTATTCCCCTGAGGGTGTCTCTTATATATTGATACCTCCTATAATTAATTCTTCTCCTCTCTTACTTCAATTCCTTATCCCCATTATATTATAGTCAACCCAGGTTCTGTTTGTCCCCTAACCATAACCACTCTCATTCTGTCCTTATCTACGTATGCAACTTCACTAAGCACATCAGCATATGTTAAAAGCGACACTGAATAACGCTGTTAATGCGCAACAAGGGAAGTGAAGACGTTTTCCGAGTAGGCAGTCAGCGACCCATAACTGATATGCTAGCTTCAGGGTTAGCGAACCACAGCTGACCAAGACCCTGTCCCACCTCCCCTTTGGTACCCCCAGTAGCAGGCATAGTCTGGCTAACGGGGCTCGGATCGCCATAGTCTCCATGGTGGTGGAGTCTGCTAAAGAAGCATTGTGCACTCCCTTCTTTTTAGCTGTACTCCGGGGCTGAAAAAGTAGCTATCATAGCCCACACATCTACAGCATCGGCTGCAAAGAACACCAGCTCGCAGTTACAGGGAGATAGTACAAGACAAGACGAGACAAGAATGCGGAACAAATCACACTCATAGAGGCTTCCATATATCGCTAAGGCATTCGAATTTTTGTTTTCTGTCATGTGTAATAAAATCAACAAAATAAAATTACTTTAAAAAGATATTTTGCTATCGTTCTTACCACTCTGTCTTAAATGAGAAAGAGCCCTCTATCAAGTTTAATCTTTCACTCTCATCCTCCCACTCTCCAACTCCCTTCCTCCCCCCCCTCTCTCTCTGTCACACTTTCTTTCTCTCACACTCTCTCACTCTCTCAATCACTCTCGCTATCTCTCCAACTCTCTCTTGCACTCTGTCTCGCTATCTGCGGTTGTCTTTGCCTCTTTCATTCTCCTCTGTCTCCTTCCTGCCCTGCTCGCTTTCCTTCCAACTCTTGCGGTTATCCTCGTGGTACAGTCTTGGTCTGCACAACTCTCTGTTAAACAGCCTGGCTTCTTCAGTCTGCATCTGCCTCTTGTCAGTAAAAGTTTTGTGAGACCAGCGTCTTTAACATGAGCAGCTAAACCCGTATGGGTTCCCCTAGATTCCATAAGGTAGATAGAGGTGTATGGTGCAGTTATACAAAGTGAGGGAGGAAGTGAGCAAGGTGAGGAAAAAAACGAATATAAAGTATGAGAATGTATAAATGAAAAACATACAACATCCGATATTTCGGCGTGAGCCTTATTCGAGGATACATGCAAAAACAAAATACAAACATATATAACTTATCTGAAGCGTCTTGCTCTCAGTAAAGCGGAAATGTGTGGAAGAAGGAGGAGGAGGAAAAAAAACCGTTGCCTACAGACAAAAGATTCCCGATATAGCCAATCATAGCGAAGAAGCGGAGAGAGAGGAGTGAGAGGAGCAGAACAAGTGAGAGAAAGGGGTTGGGGGAAGGCAATAGAAACATGATAGCCGCTAGAGGTGTCGGGGGGGGGGGGAGGAGAGAAAAGAGGACGCGAGAGATAATGAATGAAGAACTTAAACACCTACAGGGAGGAAATGTAAAACTGGTGAATGGGACAAGACCAATATGTGGGCAGAGAAGGAAATAGGATGGTAGAACCCCTAGATTCCAAACACGCGGTGTTCCTTTCACATAATATCACTTTTTAAAATGAAAACAATGCCAGCAGAAATAATCTAGAAAGGACTTCTTAACCCAGGGAGAAGGCAGATTTAGAAATGATGTGTTTTCAGAGACAAAGCCGAGAAAGATAGCCCACGACTAACGATCAACCCATTACCAACATGATGGGACATGTCACTGTCAATGTTGAGAGTGATGGGGAGAGGGAAGACTCCCAATTGCTGGAGGAGGATAGGGAATAGAAGGGAACTGGAACAGGAGTTTGGATTGAAAGTACCTGCTACACTGCAGGGGAGTCATATGGCAAAAAAAGGCTTCTTGATGTCACGAGCAGAGTGAACAGTTACAGAGACAATCATTCTCTAATCAAGTAAAAGTGAATGATTTAAATAGCTAAATCAGTTAACGCGTTTCTTTATATCAAGTTCTTTCTCATCCTCTTTTTTGCTCTCATTCACTCTCTTTCTCTATTTCTCACGCACACACTCTCTATTTTTTTCATTCTCTCTCTCTCCCTCATAAAAACACACTATCTCTCTCACTTTTGCTCTTATTCTCTCTTACACACACTCTCTCACACACTCTCACTTTCTCTCTCTCGCACACACACACACTATCTCTCTCACTATCAGTTTATCACACACTCTCTATCACTTGATCTTCCACAATACACTCTCTCACTCTCACTCTCTCTCCCACTCTCCAACTCACTCTCTCAGTCACTCTCGTTATCGCTCTCTCTTATTCTCTTCTCTCTCTCTCTCTCACTGTCTCACGCATGCACTCTCATTTACTCACATATCTTCTATCACTTTTTGATCTCTCATTCTTTCACTCTCTGACACACTCTCTTTCTCCGTCACACTTTCACTCTCTCTTATTCACTCTTGTAATCTCACTCTCACTCTCTCTCTCCCCCTCTCTCTCACTTTCTGTTTCTCTAACACACAGTCTCACTCTCACACAAATCACACATTCTCATTCTTACCCACACACACACACTCTCACTCACACTTTATCTCACGCTCACACACTCACACACATCAGC
Source organism: Achatina immaculata (assembly GCA_009760885.1). Taxonomy (NCBI): domain Eukaryota; kingdom Metazoa; phylum Mollusca; class Gastropoda; order Stylommatophora; family Achatinidae; genus Lissachatina; species Lissachatina immaculata. The sequence continues at coordinate 109,017,951 of CM019691.1, read as the reverse complement.
AAAAGTATCACTGTTCCCTCTTACGCATATGACTGTATGAACATACACACAGTGAACATGCATATCACCTATTACATTAGTCTGATCACAATTTGGTGTCAAAATAAAATCTAAACCAGCCTTAATTTCCTGTTTCTAGAAGCAGTATCAACTCAGATTACGGTCACCTCGGCTTACAACTGTACACAACATTTCTTTCATTTTGTTCTCCAGATGTAAGGGGTTTTGTAGCTCCTGAACCGGACAAGAAATTCTGCAGCAAATGGAGGAAAGAAAACTCCGGATCTCGTCTCACATTTCTTTTACATTTATACTGTTGACAGTCTTCAACAAGAATTCTACTTGCGAAGCAAAGAGTGTTTGTTCCAGTCGCGTATTTGCGGAAATTCGTTACGAAATAAAAGGAATTCCAATTAATAAACAAATTGCCCCTGTCGGTTTGGGATTTGAGAAGGGCAATAAAGGACCAGTTGGTCGTAAACGTGGCTCAGGGATGAACAAACAACAAACGCAGAAAATCAGGTTCATAAGAGGTCACAGGTAATTACATGGATAACTCAAGCGAAGAAATCACATAATAATAATAATAATTCACGCGTTTTGTAAGTCAGTGCACGCGCTGCCCGCCTGTAGCACTCTTAACTGTTAAAATGGCGCGTAACTTTTAACTTATTAATATTTCTTTCTGTAGGAATGTTTTGTAACATTTCTTTGCATCAACATTCCACTTTCTTTAACTCATTTATCTCCATCATGCGTCTTTAATAATTCATTCTTTTCTCTCTTCATCTCTCACATTTAACTTATTTTCATCAAAATCGCCCGTCTCCTCCCCCCTCCTTTTCTGCTTTTATCTCTGGTTGTATGTTATTTCTTATTTTCGCTTATTCTCATCTTCCTTTCTCATTCTGCCTGATGTAGCCTTCGAAGCAAATAAGCAGAACTGACAGCAGTTAACTTTGTCAAAACAGTTTTGTCAAAACAGTGAGGACTCGATCCTGTTGCAAAAATCACTTCCAGGGAAATATTTTCTTAGGTGCTTATCGATCAGGGAGTTATAAATGAGCACAGACAATCTTAATTGGAAATAATGACTGAAAATATACATTTAGCACATATAATGGACATGTACAAACATAGCATAGACAAGAACATCCAAGGGCTGCCTGATGTATTCCACAAATAATCCGAGGGAGTGAAGTAATCGTCCTGTACGAATACGAACGTGTCAGAGAAGACCCCTTATGTGTCTATAATTTCAGTCTTGACGCCAGCCAAGACTTACCGGTATCGTCTAGAATCGTTCGCCAAAAATATTCTCACCAAGGTATCGTTTTGTTGTCTATGATTGATTCCATACACTGGTCAAGCAGGGGAGATAAAATTCCCGAGCAAACGAGGGGAGACAGAAAATGCGAACAACGGTATTCCCTAACGCATTGTTCGCTGGTTCATTGCCGGGAAAAACTGCTTCCAGACAGCTTGAACCGGTTGTTGCAAACTTTGACTAGACGTAAGAACCCTTAGAGAAGACGACACCTTATGTTTGTCTCCTTCCACACCACGGCGCAATATGATACACAGAATTACCAGTAACGGAACAGAGTATCTCACATCCACATAAAGATCAGTTCAACAATTAAAATGCCACATTTGTATTATAAAATCGATGCTCTGCTATTCTCTGTCACACACGTGCGGTTGGTTAGGCATGAACTTTTCCTGCGGCTTATAGAACTTCTAAAATACCCATAGATCCGCAATTGCAGAACTAGAACAAACATAGATTTTTAGCAGGTGTGATTCTCCCATGAACTAGTTACCAAAAAAAGGGGGGGGGGAGGAGAAAAAGAAGTAAAAACGTTGGATCCATGCTTGCGTTGTGTAGCAATAAGTATTGTGCAATGCCTTGCTTAATTGTTATTTCAATAACTATCTGAGATAACTATGCCGTTCCCCCCCCCCCCGCCCCTAGTGGCAGCACAGCTGTTTCTTGTATCATATGCTTTCATCTGTGATGCCTCTTACTGTACAACACGTTGTTTTATACCAGCGATGTGTTCTAACTGAACGAGTTTTCACTTCGGAGCATTTCCTCTATGGGAAACACTGAAGTTTTTGTTTGTTTCTTTCTTTTGGTATGGACTTTGTGAATAAAACTTAGGTATAAGTGAATATATGAAAACAGATGTTCAGTAAGTTGGTTTTTTTTTTCAATTTATCGTCATAATCGTCTTTTGTAGGGTTAAATATGTAGAAAAATATTTTAAAATTCTGTCTCATAAAATATCATGTTGAGAGATGATAGTGTTATAACAATGATACTTCCATGCTGTTAGAAATATGATACTTTCATACTGTTAGACGTATGATACTTTCATAATGTTAGAAATGTGATACTTTCATAATGTTAGAGACATGATACTTACATAGTTTTAGAGATATAATACTTTAATAATGTTAGAAGTATGATACTTTCATAATGTTAGAGATATGATACTTTCATAATGTTAGACATATGATACTTTCATGTTAGGGATATGATACTTTCGTAGTGTTAGAGATATTATTCTTTCATAATGTTAGAGACATGCTATATTGACAGTTTTAGATAAAATATAATTTCATAGTGTTTTAGTTACAATAATTTCATAGTGCTAAACAAACAATATTTCAGCATGATTACAGAAAGGATATTTTCATTACCGAGAAATTATAGTTTCATAGTGTTAGAAAAATTATACTTTCATAGTCTCATGGAAAGTATATTTTCATAGTCATAGAGAAACTCTAAAATTTCTTTAATGTTGGGGAAATGATGCTTTCATAGTATTAGAAAAGTGACACTTTATAGCATTAGTGAAATGGTGTATTAGAAATGATTCTTTTGTGGTGTTAAAGAAAGCATACTTTCATAGTGCCATAGAAAGAATTGTTTCGTCAGAGTTAAGGAGCCTTGACCGGTCAAGACACTCGTTTCGTTCCATGCAGTGTTCCAGGTAAACAGGCTGTTGTGTCAGTACAGTATAATATTCAAACCAAAGGGGGAATTCAGTACGTTTCACTGGTAGTGGAGCTTGTCTAAAAACCATATTTTCCAAAGTTCATTCCAGGAATTAAAGAAGGCCGTTGATCCTCAGATCTGGCGCAAGCTCTGTACGACAGCCTCGTCCTGGCAGTCGCTTTTTTTTTTCTTTCAAAAATTCATTGCTTCCAGCGAGTTTTTATATGTTATTTAGCGACTTTAATTGATTCGGATATATTTGTTTTACATGGTGTACATAAATTTATATAAATTTGTTTGTACACGGTACACAGAATAAAATGTTGTTTTTTTTTTGCGGATACAAGAATTTGTCGTGAAAATGAGATGGATGCTTTTGAGTTACAGTCTTTCGTGAGAGTGTTTATGAAAACAAAATGACGCCATTGTAGCGTTTCAAATACTTGACCAAAGACTAGGTTTGGGTAGTTTTATCAAGTTTGATGTTAGTCTGCCCGAATGTTATATTCTAATTAATCACTGTCATATGCACGGGTTACACGTAATACCATTTTTTTTAGATAAGTAAAGAGCTCAAGGGCAAACTTCAATGATGTTATGGTTTCAATAAGACTATTACTACAGATTAAAATTAATGTACAAAAAAAGTTAAGATTCGATTAGAAAGGAGAAGAAGAAGAATAAAAGTACAAATAAAACACAGCAAACTCAGGTAATATTTCGGCGGAGTGGTTTCCTTAGGGACAAAAATAAAAAAAAGCGAAACAAAATAAAATGAAATGAAAAATACTACTGATCCTATATGAGGTCGGATCTCGTGTTAGTTAATCACGAAATACGCCAAGGTCATATATATTTCATGCTGTGCATAGAATGTTGATTTCTGTGTTCCTTTATGGACTAAACATGTTTTATTATAAATGCAAAGCACAGGCGAAAGTGGAGTATTCTGCTACATAAAATGACATCTCATTTGTGCTACAATCTTTAAGCTAGTACAAGGCCCTTTAGACGCTTCACTCAAGGTGGTGACGAAATATTCATGGCCCAGAATCCACGAGACTCTCGTCGAAGAACAAATTGGTGATAATTGTGTTAATACTAAATAAAACGACGATATAAGGGTTTAAACTGTAGCAGGTTTCTTGTTCCATGAGAGCCCGGTTGATACACGTGCCACATTTCGTTATTTTTCGCAAAGCTTAAAGAAAATTTTTCCTTTTATTGTTAAGCCAAATTTTGATTCCCAGATACTGAAATATAAGTCTGTACGAGCAGGACTATTTAACTAGTTTCTTTTCTACAGTATTGCTAAACCAGCATTTATTATTATCTACAGGTAGTTTTCTGCGGATTTTCTGCCTTCTTGAACAGAAAATGAAGACTTCCCTCATTCGATCTATACACTAATCGTTTCTCCATGTCTTGGCCTTTCATCACTGGCTCTTGAAATAGAAACCTTCATGTTGTCTCCTCCTACAAAATTACTAAAAATGATGAGAAAGCGGTTCCAAGCATTCTTGATTTCTGGTTTGTTTCTGTAAAGATATGTAGGCGACACTTCAGTGTGGTTGTAAAACCTGAAACTTTGAAAGTGGCATGGGGAGCAATGTGGCTATACAACCTGTTAGAAAAGAGGCAAAGGGTAAGAGAGTGGACTCTACGTTAACATGAACTTGTAACTTTTCATAACAGCGAAATTTAGAAAGAAGGATTAAAATAATGAAGACATTTCCCATTGTATTATTGTATGTTCTGCATCTTAATGCAGATTTCCAAGCCGCAGATCTCATCTCTTCGTGGAGTTATCTAAAAGAATTGAGAGAAGAGACTTTCTAATGAGGTTAATCTTTCTGGTTATTCAAGCCTTCTTCACGTGCTCTCTCATTTCTCATGTATTTCAGTGCTTCTATGTCTTCTCATCCAGAAAGCTGGTTTTCGTCTCCTAGCTCGAAAGTTGTGGAGAAAATGAGATATCATTTTAGATACAGAATATTCAAATCTCGCTTCTCTTCTGCTTTTATATTGAAACATGTTCAAGTCCACAAAGTAACTCAGAAATCAGCATCTTATACACAGCATAAACCCTGTAGGATCTGGAGTATTTCATGAACGATTAACACGACACTCCAGTCTCATGACCGCTGAGTAGCAATGAAGTTTGTCTTTATTATTATTCACTGTATTTCTGAGCAGTGCAGAAGAATTCACTGCAACAGCAGACATATTTTGTGCTCAGAATCTGGAAAATTTTTATCAAAATTTAATTAGATCTAGAGTCTTCTTATTAATAGAATGAACCCTGCACGCACGTCTGTGATCTGGTGTCTTCTACGCTACAAATATGTGACACGCACACACTAAGCTCTCTTCTGCACATGCGAAGAAAAGTACTTTTTTTCATCTGAGCTGTTGATAATTTGATCTTTCTTGCAAGATTTCTATCTAACCAGAAAAAGCAGTTCAATTTGAATAATCCCACAAAGGCTTTTGGAAAGTGATTATGCCTCCAAAAGTACTAGTATGGTAGTGTAACAAAATGTTAAAACTTGTTTAGGAAAAAAAATAGAAACAGCTTTATTAATTAGGGAGCACGCAGTTGTCATGTTTGGGTTTGCACCTTGATCATACAAAGGAGTGCCTTCCTCTCATGGACGCAGCTTCTCACAAGTCTCATCTAAGTTCTCCACTTATTCTATCTTCTCTATTTTATTTGTTGCATAGCATTCGTGTGAACTTATATTTTATCTTCTTTCCCTATTTCTTTGTCCTGTATGCTTTTGTATGTGTAAGGTGCAAACCGAAACGTAACGACTATGTGCTCGTTAATTAATAAAGCTGTTCCTATTTTTTTCCTTAAATAGTTTGAACATTTTGTTATTGCAGCTTTACTGCAGTGGCTTCATGTGTAGCTACATACTTAGTTTTATATACTTATACACAAATTATTAGTAAGTTATTGTAAAGAATAACTGGAATTATTTCTCGTAAAGTTGTGTATCTTGTATTTATCCTCCTTTAGCTCCAGTAAGGATTATTCTGTTGTGGGGAAAAAAAATAGTTTTACTGGTAAGTACACGCTGCACAGCTTTAAGCAAAAACTCTACAATCTTTCTTCTCTCACCATGTCTGGTAAATCCACCTACGAGTTTACAAGTATATTGTTAATTATCTTTGTTACCCATCGCTGACGGGCAATATATCTATACTGTTCAAGTTTTCTCTCTAATTTTATATAATTCGTACCAGCAAGTAGATTTATCTCTCATCTCAAGCAGTTCAATCATTAGCATCTCTCTTGTCGAACTCTGCCGCCATAACAGCTCTGTTGTAGGCCTCTCTTTTGTAAGCAAGATGCCCTGCTGCTGATGCATCTTTTCGCAAATCATCAACAAAGTCTTGTTGCCATCTTCGCCTTGGTCTTCCTCTCTTTCTTTTCCCTATTACGTAACCTTCAAATACTGTCTTTTATCACATTCCCATGATGTTTAATATTTCCGAAAATCCTTAAATTTTCTCTGATTCTCTTTACTAAAACTAAAGTAAACGGATTATAACATATTTTAAGCTTGTGTGAGACAAGATGGAGCAATTGGCCGACTGCTCTCCTTTCAAAAATTGGCTGCAGCACAGCAACGTGAGCGAAAACGTCAGCATTAACATGTACAACTTTTCAGGTGCGGACGTCATTCTTACAGACTTTCGGTAAGCTGATGTTATTAATTGGAAATTGTAGTTTTTTAATAGAAGGTTATTAAAGGGTGTCGGAGTGGCGAAGTGGTTAGTGCACTGGTCTCTCATGGCGAAGGTCGGGGGTTCGAATCCGGCCGGCGGCACCCCAGTCAGCCAGCTGTAGAAATGGGTACCCGACTTCTTTTGGAGTTGGGGAAGGAAAAGGCAGCAAGGCGTGATACTGACCATATCATCCTCTAGTGTGCTGACAGGTCAAGGAAAATATGGGCACTAACACCAAATTCCTATGTACCTCTAAGGCATGACAGGGTTACCTTTACTTTTTTTTAAATATTAAAAGGATGGCTTTTAATAGAGAATATTATTGTTAAAATATGTTTTTTAATAGATACTATTAGCGTCAAAATGTTGTTTTTCAAAAGATTATTAATGTTGAAATGTGTTTTATTAAATGAGATTATTAATGTTAAAATTGTGATTTTAAATAGAGATTACTGATGTTGAAAATGCGCTTTTTTATAGCGGGGATTATTATATAGAGATTATAATATATCCATACTACATGAACTTAATATTGAAGAAGTTGGCTAGTAAGGAAGATTAAACAGAGAAAACTTAAATATTTTGGATATATTAAACGTCATGAGAATTTAGAGAAGACCGTCTTGGAAGGACACATAATGGGAAAAAGAAAGAGAGGAAGACCAAGGCGAAGATGGCTGCAGGACATCGTCAATGATCTGCGAATGGACGCATCAGAAGCAGGGCATCTTGCTTACAACTGAGAAGCCTACAGGGGAGCTGTTAGGGAAACAAAGTTCGGCAAAGAACATGCAAATGACTGAATGACTTTCAGTAGAGATTATTAATGTTAAAATTGTGGTTTTTAATAGAGATTGTTACTGTTAAGAAATGGTTTTTAATAGAGATTATACATGTTGAAAATGCAATTACAATAGTGATTATATTATTTATATTGAAAATATCTTCACAGAGTACATATTAGTCTTTCTGTATATATTAGTTTCGATTTTTTAATTAATGTTGAAAATATATGCAAATTGTGATGACTGTAGGAAAAAATGTGAAAATGCTTTATAGAGATTACAACATTTCAGCGGATGACTGACAATAGCCGATTGTTATTTTAGAGATGAATAATGTTTGAATGTATTATTCAACATTCACACATATAGAAATGATTAACGACGCTGTTATAGTAACCTCATGAGTGACTTACGACGATTGATGCATAGATGACTGATGCATAGATGACCAATGCATGGATGACTGACGAAAGTTACAGATGCATGACTGACGAAAGTTACAGAGATGATGCTAGAGCACACTGTGATAGCTTTTGTGACTTGTGGGGTGCATGTGTTTTGATTTGTGATTTATGAGACTTTGTCGTTTATATTCTTTTTATAAGACCTTGTCGTTTATATAAGGATATGTCGTTTATATTCTTTTTATAAGACCTTGTCGTTTATATAAGGCTATGTCGTTCATATTCTTTTATAAGACCTTGTCGTTTATATTCTTTTACAGTACTTTGTCGTTTATTCTTTCTGTTTTCTTCTTTGTCTGTCTCCTCCTGTTCTTCGAAAGCAGTTATATTAGACATAGGCTATCATGTCCATCCCCAATGTTATGTTCTTGGAGATCTCACTCTTACCACTTATTGACTTTCTAGACTGTTCGCAATCTTAGTTCTCTGTATATATTAGTTTAGACTGTTTATAGTCTTAGTTCTCTGTATATTCATAGTCTTAGTTCTGTGTATATATTAGTTTAGACTGTTCACAGTCTTAGTTCTCTGATTATATTAATTTAGAGTGTTCACAGTCTCAGTTCTGTGTATATATTAGTCTAGACTGCTCACAGTCTTAGTTCTCTGTATATATTAGTTTCTGTTTACTTATTAATCTATCATGACGCGTACATTACCCTCCATCAGTCCATCTTCTCATCATCCCCCCGCCCCCCTAAAAAAACATTTAAAATTCATTCCTTTTTCTTTGCTATTTCTGTATAAACAGTTGTTTAAGGATATTTTCATTAAACATCTGGCTTAGCAACAATAACCTCTTGTTCATATACGCCCAGTAACGTATGTGCTGAATATTTGTTTCGGTTCTTCAAAATATTTAAAATTAAATTTATACAAGAGCAAACTTTTGTCTATGAGCACTCAGTAATGCGTGCACAGGTTTAGATTTTTCATAGACTTTCTTCTTCTATCTCACTGGAGCTCCGAGCTGAGGTTCTCTGCAGGCGATGCTGTGATGATGGTCAGCTACAGCATTATACTGGACTGGGAGCGTGGTACCCCGCTATTTTTTCAGTCCCTTTGTGGAGCCAAAAAGCAGGGGGTGTGCAATACTTCTTTAGCAGACTCCACCACCCTGGAGACTATGGCGATCCCTGCTCCGTTAGCCAGGCTAAGTCTGTTACCTGGAGGTACAAAAGAACACGTGGAACAGCCTCTTAGACGGTTGTGGTTCGCCAGCCCTTACGCTAGCATGTCAGTTATGGTTCTCAAGCCCCGACGCTAGCAAGTCAGTTATGGTTCTCAAGCCCCGACGCTAGCATGTCAGTTATGGTTCTCAAGCCCCGACGCTAGCATGTCAGTTATGGTTCTCAAGCCCCGACGCTAGCATGTCAGTTATGGTTCTCCAGCCCCGACGCTAGCATGTCAGTTATGGTTCTCCAGCCCCGACGCTAGCATGTCAGTTATGGTTCTCAAGCCCCGACGCTAGCATGTCAGTTATGGTTCTCAAGCCCCGATGCTAGCATGTCAGTTATGGTTCTCAAGCCCCGACGCTAGCATGTCAGTTATGATTCCCAAGCCCCAACGCTAGCATGTCAGTTATGGTTCTCAAGCCCCGACGCTAGCATGTCAGTTATGGTTCGTTGGCTGCCAAACCAGATAGCGTCTTCGCCAGATATTTTAATTAAACTGATATCTTAGCGACAATGAACCAGATTCTGAGCACTCAAAGAAATAATGCAACTGACGGGCGTTTGTTTCAGTCACAATTTCCAGCAACTTAGATACGGGGACGTTATTCTCCTGTCTCTGTATATTCCCATCATTGTCGTAGCTCTGGCTGGAAACTTGCTGGTTATTGTGACGATAGCCGTTCAGGTAAGTGAATTAGTGACTTTCCTACTTTTATACGATGTGTTACAAAGCTTGCTCACAGATACTAGTATTATACTATCATGTGAATAGATTCGTTGGCAGTACTAGGGGTGACTGTTCGTTTATTCAAACGAATAACGGAGTCGCTGATTTTAAATGGCCATCAAGCTTTTGTTTTGTTTTGATTTTTGAAATATAAATGCTAGACAGCTAAGTGGCTAAATAAAAATATAAGCCAGATTAATTCCAAAATCAGATAGAGTAGAAAAGGATTATAGGAACAACTGAATGATTGTGTACAGACTATTAACATCCGTTTTTCTACAATGTTTTAAGTTAAATAGGCGATGCATTTTTTCCGAAGATGACAAACATCATCTAAATCAACCTTTCTATAACAGAAGATCGCTTTTCCAACTACGTATAATCTGCAGACCATTTTCTTATACGTTATACCGCAGCTCTACGAACCTTCCGTTGTTTTTTATGCAATAGATGGCACGAAAACGCAGCCGTGGAGCACCTGATAACGCGCCAGAGCACAGGCTGGGAACCACTGATCTAAATAACGTGATACATTTTATGATTTCTTTGATCCTTTGTTCGCAGAGTATTTTTTTAAACTCCACAGTTGACGTTTTTTTAAAATAAAGAAATAATGAAGCACATAGAGCTAAAAGCAGCTGCTAACTTGTGTGTTTTAACCTGCTTGCACGGTTCTTCAGAGCGTCAAGTCATCAAATCAGTCAAAAGGAGACAAAAGTAACGAGCAAAAATCAGCTTGAGATCTCGCAGATTGCAGCGAGAAGAGCGAAGGACCGATTTGAAATCATCATTCAATGGAGGAGGAACTGAAGGGAAATAAACTGGCAAAGCATTAAAACAAAAACAACTTCTACACTAAAGTATTCTTCTTAAATTATCCAGCCTCTACAGTTTTTATTTCTCTCTTCTGTGTTTTCGTTGTTCCCATTCTTTAAACTCTTACCCGGCAAATGATCTCTCTCTCTCTCTCTCTCTCTCTCTCTCTCTCTCTCTCTCTCTCGTCCATGCCAACAGGCGTAGGTTATCACGTCCTTCCATAACTCTCGATCCCTCTTGCATCTCAACAGGCTAGACACTGGAAAATTATTTACATAACAAAATTTCGAAGAGATCACATATGCTAACATTAAAAAGAAAAAAAACAAGAGAACAAATAAATGTGATTCATTTTCCAAGTATTTCACCGTCTTTGCTTCTGAAGCGGATGTTTTTCCTATAATTTTTTATAAATAGGAAACTACGAGGCTTTGGTACAGTAAAGTAAGAGAACAAATTTTGTATGATTAGACCTAAATAAGGTAGATAGAGGTGTATGGTGCAGTTTTACAAAGTGAGGGAGGAAGTGAGCAAGGTGAGAAAAAAAACGAATATAAAGTATGAGAATGTATAAATGAAAAACATACAACATCCGATATTTCGGCGTGACCCTTATTCGAGGATACATACACAACTAAATACAAACATATAGAACTTATCTGAAGTGTCTTGCTCCCAGTGAAGCAGAAATGTGTGTGGAAGAGGGAGGAGGAGGAAAAAAAACCACGCTGCCTACAGACAAAAGATTCCCGATATAGCCAATCATAGCGAAGAAGCGGAGAGAGAGGAGGAGAACAAGTGGGAGAAAGGGGTTGGGGAAGGCAATAGAAACATGATAGCCGCTAGAGGTGTCGGGGGGGGGGGGAGGGAGAGAGGGGAGAGAAAAGGGGACGTGGAGAGATAATGAATGAAGAACTTAAACACCTACAGGGAGGAAATGTGAAAATGGTGAATAGGACAAGACCAATATGTTGGCAGAGAAGGAAATAGGATGGTAATAGGGAGGGGTAGCATAGAGAAAGAAAGTAGAGTATAAAAAAGGCCAGTGGAAAAATAAAGAAGTTACAGAAAGCTGAAGACATTGTTAATTCCAGCTGGGTGGAGACAGCCAGTCTGGAAAATAAGGCGCTGTTCTAGGACCCTCCGAGATCGTACATCTGCGGAACAAGAGCGGATCGCACTAACCGAAATGTCCTGTTTGCCCCTGTGGTTACCAAGGCAAAAATGTTTAGCCACAGGTGTCCAGGCCCTCTTAGAAATATCATTGAGATGCTGGCGAAATCGATCTCCTAATCGTAAGCCAGTTTCCCCTATGTACTTCAAACCGCAACGTTTGCACATGATAACATAAATGACATTTCGTGAAGTACAGGTGAAACCCTCCTGTACTGATAACGTGGATTTAGGGAAAGAGATCTGGCTGGCCTCGACAACAAACGGACAAGTGTTACATCTACGGCGTCCACAACGTCTGGTACCATAAAAAGTGTTATCTGTCTTAAGATGACTACGAATTAAAAGGTCCCTGAGGTTCTTGTCCCGTCTGTAGGCCACCAATGGGGGTTCCCCAAAAAGTTCACGTGTCTCAGGCTCGGTCTGGAGGAGGTGGAGATGGCGAAACAGTATGTTTTTAACTGCCAAGCTATGAGGGTGGTACGTGAGTACTAGTTTCACTCTGCCTACAGACAGTATGAGAGTAGGATGAGAATGTATAAATGAAAAACATACATCATCCAATATTTCAATGTGAGCAGTGCGGTTTAGGGGTGAGGGCTTGTTGCCGCGATATATGGCTAATGCAATTCCAAGATGACGAGAGAACATGGTCTGGATAGCCGCGTTGACGGAAGAAATCTAGCAATTTGTGGCCTTGATCCTCGAAATCCAAATCCTCCTTACACAAACGTCGCAACCTAAGAAGCTGGGAAAAAGGAATAGAGTCTTTACACGATCTGGGATGGGAGGAAGAGTACAGGAGGTAGCTGTGAGAGTCTGTAGGTTTATAGTGGATAGACATAGTAAGCCCGGAAGGGCCGATAGTGACGGCAATGTCAAGAAAGTTAGTGGAAGTAGCAGAGATATGGGAGGTGAAAGAAATAACAGGATTGTATTCCTTAACAAAACTGTTAAAAGTTGTTAAGGTCTTCCTCTGGCATCGTCTATATAGCGTCTATAGAAGGCGGGAAAAGGGCCTCTAAAGGCTCTCAGAACCTTGTATTCGAAGCGGCCCATGAACAGACACACGCAGCTGGGGCCCATCTTGGTACCCATGGCTACACCACTAATCTGGTCAAAGTAAAGGCCATTGAATTCAAAAGAATTGAGTTGGAGGACAAGTTGTGTAAGGCGCAGAATAGTAGACGTAGGAATAGAGGGATTGCGTCTTTTGTTCAGAAAGAACTTGACGGCCTGAAGTCCCTGATCATGCGGGATGGATGTGTATAAGGATACTACATCAAGAGTGAAGATACGGTAGGTGTGACCAGGCAGGAGTGTAAGGGTCTCAAAAGTAATGAGAGCATGATTGGTGTCCTTGAGATAAGTGGACAGACTAGTGACCAGAGGTTGAAAGATGCTGTCAAGAAAATCAGAGATTTGTTCCGTAGGGCAGGAACAAGCAGACACTGTGGGCCTTCCTGGGTTGCCTGGTTTGTGAATCTTAGGGAGTAGATAAAAAGATGGTTTCCCTAAGCAGCTGTCGCGGATGTGAAGATGTGTAGCCGAGGGAGAAAGACCAGACTTGGTCTTGTGGGTGAGTTCGTTGATCGTGTCACGAACATGGTGGTTGTTGGCCAGAGTCGGATCTTGAGGGCGAGAGGCATAAAATTTAGTGTTGCTCAGCTGGCCCATGGCCTCCTGGATGTACAATTCTTTCTTCCAACAAACAGTGGCCCCGCCCTTGTCTGCACTCTTGATCACGATATCACGCCTGCGCTGGAGTTGGGAGAGTGCGCGCTGCTCCCCGGGAGTCAGGTTCGAGTGTCGTACACGGGGAGGGCGAAGCTTGCGGATTTGGTAGAGAGTGTGATCAATGTAGAGGTCGAAGGCACGAGACGCTCCTGCTGAAGGTGTCCAGGTGGATGGTTGTTTGGAGAAGCGAGAGAAAGTGTCATCATCGGAGGTGTATTGGGATGATGAAGGTTGGGACGCGTCTTGGGAATGGAACTTTAAACGCAGTCTGCGATGGAAACGGTGGACATCTTGAAGGAGTGAGAACTGGTCAGCAGAAGGACGGAGGGGAACAAACTGTAAACCTTTCCCCAGGACAGACAATTCATCGGCTGAAAGAGGAATATCCGGAGGGATACAAACCACCTTAGTGGGGGCAGAAGCGGTGGCGGGTCTGGGAGAGGCCGTAGAGGGACGGATAGCAGAAAGTTTCTGCTTTTTGAGAGAGGATTGTTGCAGGTAGAATTGTCTGTTGGTGGAGTGAATAATCTCGCGGATCAGGCGATAGATGAGGTAACTATCATGTGTAATGAGGTGGAGACGGGCAGAGAGTTGAGCGATCTGACTATCAAGATCTGAGAGGAGTTTAATGTGTCCCTCCACGACACAGCGCATGCGTTGAAGAGCGCAATTGGTTTCCATAGCACAAAGCCACTGACGGGTTCTGGGGTGGAGAGTGCCCATGGCCGGTGAAAACTTAGAAGTAAAACCTTTGGGAACAACCCTCAGGCGAAGACAGTTGTTGAGAAAGTTAACGTGAGATGGGAAGACAGTTGTTGAGAAAGTTAGCGTGAGAAGTGAACCGCGTCTTCTTGTACGTGGCAAAAGTGAGGTCAGTGGCGGTGCTGGAAAGGAGAGGTGGCAAAAGACTGAAAGAGAGGGAAATAAAAGCTAACTATCTTTGTCGTTTTTCTTGACATCGCTAAGATAGATGATTTTTGTCGTTTTTCTTGACATCGCTAAGATAGATGATTTTTTTTTCAAATAAGAAGTTTGATCTTGATCCAGCAAAATTCGAATAACAATCTATCTATCTATCTATCTATCTATCTATCTATCTATCTATCTATCTATCTATCTATCTATCTATCTATCTATCTATCTATCTATCTATCTATCTATCTATCTATCTATCTATCTATCTATCTACCTACCTACCTACCTGCCTGCCTGCCTGCCTGCCTACCTACCTACCTACCTACCTACCTACCTATCTATCTATCTATCTATCTATCTATCTATCTATCTATCTATCTATCTATCTATCTATCTATCTATCTGCTTGCCTGCCTGCCTGCCTGCCTGTCTGCCTGCGCGCCTGTCTGTCTGTCTAATCTTTCTTTCTTCCTTTCTTTCGCTGTCAGCCATTTTCTGTTTACAGTGAGCATAATTCTCAGTGAGTACTCCAGATAGGACAGTTTCTCACCTATTACAGGAACACGCACACCGTCCAAAGCATGTGTATCTGCTGAATCTGGCAGTCTCTGATCTGCTAGTGACTCTGATCTGCATGCCCTACACTATGGGCACCATCATAAACCGGCTCTGGATATCAGGGCTGGCTCTATGCAAACTCGCGGCTTTTTTGCAAGGTAGGTTGCATATAGTTTCTTTCATTCTTTCTTTCTTTCTTTCTTTCTTCCTTTCTTTCTTTCTTTCGTTTCTTTCTTCCGTTCTTCCTTTCTTTCTTCCTTCCTTCCTTTCTTTCTTTCTTCCTTCCTTCCTTCCTTTCTTTTCTTTCTTCCTTCCTTCCTTCCTTTCTTTCTTTCTTTCTTCCTTTATTCCTTCCTTCCTTCCTTTCTTCCTTCCCTTCTTTCTTTCTTTCTTTCTTTCCTTTCTTTCTTCCTTTCTTTCTTTCTTTCTGTCTTTCTTTCTTTCCCTCTTTCTTTCTTTCTTTATTTCATTCTTCCTTCCTTTCTTTCTTCCTTCCTTTCTTTCTTTCTTCCTTTCTTTCTTTCTTTCTTTCTTCCTTCCTTCCTTTCTTTCTTTCTTTTTTCCTTCCTTCCTTCCCTCCTTTCTTTCTTTCTTTCTTTCTTTCTTTTCTTCCTTCCTTTCTTTCTTTCTTCCTTTCTTCCTTTCTTTCTTTCTTTATTTCTTGTTTAAACAAAATCATGTATCACTTCTCTCAAAGAACTACATTATAGTAATTAGTATAAAAATTGTTGTACCGCTTGACCTCCGATCGGGAGTGCTCCAAGATCGTAGAAACTTGTAAACACGTAAACAGAGTATCTTCAGAGTTATTAATAATAAAGGAAGATGGAAGTGTAAAGTGCAGTTTTACAAGGCGGCAGAGGGACTGAGTAAGTGAGAAAAAAAACGAATAGAAAGTATGAGAATAAGACGAGAATGTATAAATGAAAAACATACAACATGCAATATTTCAACATGGGCCTTTTTCGAGGATTACGCACACAAACAAAACACGACATATAACTAGCAGAAAATGACAAATTTATTTTAGTGCCATCCTCCTACGTAGGAAACACAATAATGCTTGTCCCATTGACGAGGCATAGAGACCATGGGGAGCCACAAAGGATAGCAGATGAAGCCAATCGGAAATAAGAGGCGGGGAAAGGGGAAGAAACAGGTGGGGTAGAGGGGCGGGAAGGGCAATAGGCAGCTGTAGGCAGCTAGAGAAGCAAGTGTCGAGGGGGGAGGGGGAGCGGAGAGATAATGAGTGAAGAGCTAAGAATGAACAGAAGGGGCTATAAACACCTGTAGGCCGCTAGAGACGCAAATCTTGGAGGTGATGGGCGAAGGAAGCAGGGAGATAGTATGAAACTGGTGAATGAAGGAAAAGACCTGAAGTGGCAATAAACACATATAAGCCCCCAGAGAAGAAGCGAATGTGGCGGTGGGGAGGGGGAGGGAAGTTATGAGAAAGAAACAAGAAAGTAGGGTATAAATCACAAGAGGATACCACTAAAAAAGTTTTCATTTTCTGTTAGTTATATCTTATATCTTATATCTTATATCCTTCCCGTGCCGTTAGACGTCACATAGGGCTCGCAAAGTAGTTCGCCAATTTTTCCTGTCTTCGGCGAGTCTTTCAACCTCATCAAAGGATTTTATGCCTGTTAACTTGGCCTCTCTTAATAATGTTCTCTTCAGAGTTTCACGCGGTCTGCCCCTTTTTCTTCGGCCTGTTGTGTTCCACTTGATAGCTTGTTTTGGGATTCTCTGCTCATTTCTTCTCATCAAGTGGCCAACATATGTCCATCTCCTTTTCCTGATCACACGTGAGACTGGTTGTTGTTCAGTCATCTGTCTTATCTCTGCATTGTTCTTGAATTCATTCCACTTGATGCCGAGTATTTTCCTTAGGCATTTGTTTTCAAAAGAGTCTAATTTCTTTTCTATTTCTTTAGTTTTTTTCCAGCTTTCGCATGCATAAATGAGGGTGGATATTACATTTGAATTGAATAGTCTTAACTTGGTTTTTGTGCTTATAACTTTTGAATTCCATATGTTCTCAAGATTCTTGAAGATTGATGCTGCTTTTGCAATTCTGATCCTAACTTCCTTTCTAGTGTCACCATCCTGGTCTATGTAGCTGCCAAGGTATGCAAATTGATTGACTTCTTCAATATCTGTCCCTTCTATGTGTACATTTGATTGATGGGAATTTTCATTATTTTTGTTTTGTCCTTGTTAATTTCAAGTCCTATTTTGCTAGCCAGTGAAGATAGGCTATCTGTTTTTTCTTGCATGGAATTCACATTATTACTGATAAGAGTTATGTCATCAGCAAAATCAAGATCTTCTAGTTGGGTCCCATGTACCCAGTCAATACCTGTGTTACCTGTGCAGCATTTTTTCATTATGAAGTCTATTGTAATCCCAAAAAGTAAAGGAGACAGTATACATCCTTGTTTCACGCCTGTTTCAATCTGGAACCATTCACTCATCCCTTCTTCTGTCTTGACTGCACAACCATATCCATTGTATAAGTCCTTAATGATGTTGACAATTTTAGATGGTATTCCATATAGATATAAAATTCTCCATAATGAATCTCTGTGTATGCTATCAAATGCCTTCTTAAAATCTATGAAATTCAGTATTAATGGTTTCTGCTTTTCAATATGTTCTTCAAGTATTATTCTGAGAGTAAAGATCTGGTCGAGACAGCTTCTCCCTTTTCGAAATCCTGCTTGTTCTTCTCTCATTGCAGTATCCACTATATCTTTGAGTCTATTCAAAATGACCTTGCAAAATACTTTTGACACAACTGATATTAAGGTTACTCCTCTCCAGTTGTTACAGTCACTAAGGTTGCCCTTTTTTGGTATTTTCACAATGATTCCCTTCTTCCAATTAGAAGGGACCTTTTCTTCTTTCCAAATCTTGTTAAACATTCTCTGTAGTTGTCTCATGTTGTCACTATTGATAGCTTTTAGCATCTCGGCTGTTATTTCATCTTCACCTGCAGCTTTGTTGTTAGCCATTAAATTCACTGCTGTTTCAGTTTCATGCAATTCAATTTCATCTAGATTGACATTTAGTTGTGGGGCTGGTAAGTCAGTTTCAAGGTTTAACAATTCTTTTGGGTGTGGTCGATTGAGTATTTCTTGTTAGTTATATGTCGTGTTTTATTTGTATGTAATCCTCGAAAAGGGCTCACATTGAAATATTGGATGGTGTATGTTTTTCATTTATACATTCTCATCCTACTCTCATACTTTCTTTTCGGTTTTTCTCACTTACTCACTCCCTCTGCCGCCGTGTAAAACTACACCATACAGCTCTATCCACCTTTATTATGTGAACCAGTTTTACAGCAGTCGCCATCCCTTTCAGAGTTACGAGCTATACACTTTCAAACAGATGCTTCTTATTACTGAGCGTGGAAGTATACAATCGCATTCAGATCCATCAAAGTTAAGGCGTTTCAGTGCAAGACTGCCGCCACGTTTGCTTCAGATCTTTAAAGATCAAAATATTTATTGTCTATATTCATCACGAATTGTTTAGAAACGAGTGTTTAGAATGCTACGTCTGTAGGTCTTATCTTATATCTTATATCCTTCCCGTGCCGTTAAACGTCACATCTCTAGGTAGATAATACAAAATGTCTACTTGGCTTTGGTTGTTGAAAAGCAACGAATTAAACTTCCTTTCTTTGCAATAAACGATTTCAGAACTTGGGGAGCGAAGCCGCTGTCCGATTTAGCAATCAACGACCCCTACCCGGCATTCCAGGCCATGGCTGGGGAACCACTGATAACCAAGACCCTCTTCCACCTCTTTGTCGGTACCCCCCCCCCCCCCCAGTAACAGGCCTACTCTGACTAACGGGGCAGGGATCGCCATAGTCCCCATGGTGGTGGAGTCTGCTAAAGAAGTATTGCATGCTCCCAGCTTGTTATCCCCACCCTGGAACAGAAAGAAATAGCCGCCATAACCCGCCCCCCCCCCTAAGCCGACACGGTGCTGTCCCTCATTACCTTCACAGCATCGGTTGCTAAGAACGCCAGCTGGCAGTTCCAGAGAGAAACAAGACAAGACAAGACAAGACAAGACAAGGCAAGACAAGGCGTGACAGGACAATCTCAGAACTTAGCTCCTCATGTTCTTTCTTCTGTTTCAGAAGTCACGCTTGGGTTTGACAATCTAGAAGCTGTTAAAAAAGATGTAGTATAATCATATATTTACTATTTGTTATTTATTCTTCTGTTTGCCCAGGTGTAGCCGTGGCAGCTGGTATATACACTCTAACAGGAATGAGTGTTGACAGGTATAAATTTGTCCAAAATCCTTCACATGCCATTTGGAGTTCTGCCCGACTTCAGGCCTTGATGCTGACATCTGTCATCTGGCTCATTTCCATTGCTTTAATGTCACCGTTGCTCTATGTCAGGACAGTGGACATTTTTGATATGCCTAATCTTACTCCCATGACCTTCTGTATCGAGAAGTGGCCAAGTGACCGCGACCGGCAGATATTTGGATGGCTGGTGCTCATTGTCCTCTACGTCATCCCGGTCAGCATTGTGGTGGTGTGCTATGCCAGAGTAGGCAGAGTGCTGTGTTTCTACGCTCTCGAAAGCCCCGACGTTAGCATTGGCGCCCCTGTCTTCCGCCGTAGGCGAGCGCTTCGAATCGTCGTCGTACTCGTCGGTCTCTTCATCTGCTGCTGGTTGCCGTACAACATTATGTCACTAATGATAGACCAAGGCGATATGATTGAACTCACACGACTTTACCCATTCGCGTTGTGGCTGGGACACGCCCATAGTGCTGTTAACCCGGCCCTTTATTGGGCAACCAATCGTCGATCGAAAGAAGTGATAATTAAATTATATAAAAAATGTATTAGAAGATCCACTGAAAGGAAAAAGCGATGGCCCAGGAGGATTTAACATGGAGGCGGAGAAAAAAATCTTCAATGCAAATATGGTTGTTAAAACTGCTGAGATTCTTTCATCACGTGGTCGTAGTCATCTGCCTATATGTATGTAACATGTATATACTTACCATAGACCATTTATTTATATACGGTTATCAAACGACGATCATTTTTGGATTTTGCAGACATACAACACCTCACGTGCTAGTTCAGTAGTTGTGCACGTACGTCTTCGAATGTTTTATGCTTGGATTATCTTTAATAAACACTTGAACTAGTCTTATGTTTTCTATGGACTAGTCTTATGTTTTCTATGGACTAGTCTTATGTTTTATTTACACATACATTGTTTGTTACTTTAACTTACGAGAGCATTTGTTAAGGTATCTGAGGTGAAAAGAAATTCCGGCTCTAGGTTTTTTGGGTTCTCTCAGACACGCGTGATGAGCTTGAAGCTGAAAGGGCACCATTTGGAAATGCAGTCACCAGTTTCATCTTAGCAGCGTCATCTTAGCAGCGTCATCTTAGTAAGATGATGGAAAGCTTCAGAATGAAACAGAGAACTGAAGGGTGAAAGTAGGAAGGAGAGCTCTTGAATTCTCTAAGAAATGGAGGAATGAGAGGTGCAAGTAGGAAAGACAACTCACTGATTTCTCCTTTAAATAGAGGAATGAAAGGTTAAAGTAGGAAGGACAACTCACTGACTTCTCCTTGAAATAGAGGACTGAAAGGTTAAAATAGGAAGGACAACTCATTGGCTTCTCCTTGAAATAGAGGACTGAAGGGTGAAAGTAGGAAGGAGAGCTCTTGAATTCTCTAAGAAATGGAGGAATGAGAGGTGCAAGTAGGAAAGACAACTCACTGATTTCTCCTTTAAATAGAGGAATGAAAGGTTAAAGTAGGAAGGACAACTCACTGACTTCTCCTTGAAATAGAGTACTGAAAGGTTAAAATAAGAAGGACAACTCATTGGCTTCTCCTTGAAATAGAGGACTGAAAGGTTAAAGTAGGAAAGACAATTCACTGACTTCTCCTTGAAATAGAGGACTGAAAGGTTAAAGTAGGAAAGACAACTCACTGACTTCTCCTTGAAATAGAGGACTGAAAGGTTAAAATAAGAAGGACAACTCATTGGCTTCTCCTTGAAATAGAGGACTGAAAGGTTAAAGTAGGAAGGACAATTCACTGACTTCTCCTTGAAATAGAGGACTGAAAGGTTAAAGTAGGAAAGACAACTCACTGACTTCTCCTTGAAATAGAGTACTGAAAGGTTAAAGTAGGAAGGACAACTCATTGGCTTCTCCTTGAAATAGAGGACTGAAAGGTTAAAGTAGGAAAGACAACTCACTGACTTCTCCTTGAAATAGAGGACTGAAAGGTTAAAGTAGGAAAGACAACTCACTGACTTCTCCTTGAAATAGAGGACTGAAAGGTTAAAATAAGAAGGACAACTCATTGGCTTCTCCTTGAAATAGAGGACTGAAAGGTTAAAGTAGGAAGGACAATTCACTGACTTCTCCTTGAAATAGAGGACTGAAAGGTTAAAGTAGGAAAGACAACTCACTGACTTCTCCTTGAAATAGAGTACTGAAAGGTTAAAGTAGGAAGGACAACTCATTGGTTTCTCCTTGAAATAGAGGACTGAAAGGTTAAAGTAGGAAAGACAACTCACTGACTTCTCCTTGAAATAGAGGACTGAAAGGTTAAAGTAGGAAAGACAACTCACTGACTTCTCCTTGAAATAGAGGACTGAAAGGTTAAAGTAGGAAAGGCAACTCACTGACTTCTCTTTGAAATAGAGGACTGAAAGGTTAAAGTAGGAAGGACAACTCTTTGGGATCTCCTTGAAATAGAGGACTGAAAGGTGAAAGTAGGAAAGACAACTCACTGACTTCTCATTGAAATAGAGGACTGAAAGGTTAAAGTAGGAAAGACAACTCAATGAATTCTCCAAGAAACAGGAATGAAGGGTGGAGGTAGGAATGACAATTGTTTGACCCATGAAATGGGATCCAGCTTCAAAATCACATCCCCCTGTAGTCAGAAATGACAGAATTAAGTCACCGCGCAGTTCATAATCTTGCTATCTAGCCCACACTGAATTCTGGTTTCTTGATAGCCAATATCGCAAGACTGCATAACCAAGATGCTTGCTTCAGTGAGTGTGGTGTTGAGAATGTCATTGGTATCCCGTGCCTACAGTCTCCTCAGTAGTCCCCCCTTTTCTCTTTTTCCATAAACACTACCTTTATTATTGTACTATCTATGCCATATTATTTTTCATTATGACAAAGGATGGATAACGTTCTTTTCTTATGCAGTTGAGAAGTTACAGTCCGAAGATATGTCATTTCAGTCTTTATATTTATGTAGCATACGCTTGAAATTAGTATTAACTGCTTATGAGTTCACATATACTATGAATATGGTGTATTGTATCTGATATATGTGTATCGCATGTAATGACTCGAAGCATCCTCATACAAGACCAAACAATTAAGTAATTAGACTGATTTTATTATGGCCAAGACAAAATGCCATCTATGAAGCAAAGCATGGAATCCAAAGAGGCAACCATCATCTATGATCTGCAACTTTTCATCGCCGCCCAATAAGCAGACGACAAATAAGTCGCCATTCTGCTGACATATTTTGAGGTGCATTATCACGTAATCAGCATGGAGCAAAAAAGCTACCATTAAATTCTGTTTAAAACTCAGAAAAAGTGCCATTAAGACAGTTGAATTGATGCGACAAGTTTATGGGGATAATTGTTTATTTCGTGCACAGATATTCAGATGGTATTCACGATTCAAAAGCAGTGTGGAAACGATTACAAATGCAACTCACTGACTTCTCTTTGAAATAGAGGACTGAAAGGTTAAAGTAGGAAGGACAACTCTTTGGGATCTCCTTGAAATAGAGGACTGAAGGGTTAAAGTAGGAAAGACAACTCAATGAATTCTCCAAGAAACAGGAATGAAGGGTGCAGGTAGGAATGACAATTGTTTGACCCATGAAGTGGGATCCAGCTTCAAAATCACATCCCCCTGTAGTCAGAAATGACAGAATTAAGTCACCGCGCAGTTCATAATCTTGCTATCTAGCCCACGCTGAATTCTGGTTTCTTGATAGCCAATATCGCAAGACTGCATAACCAAGATGCTTGCTTCAGTGAGTGTGGTGTTGAGAATGTCACTGGTATCCCGTGCCTACAGTCTCCTCAGTAGTCCCCCCTTTTCTCTTTTTCCCATAAACAATACCTTTATTATTGTACTATCTGTGCCATATTATTTTTCATTATGACAAAGGATGGATAACGTTCTTTTCTTATGCAGTTGAGAAGTTACAGTCCGAAGATATGTCATTTCAGTCTTTATATTTATGAAGCATACGCTTGAAATTAGTATTAACTGCTTATGAGTTCACATATACTATGAATATAGTGTATTTTGTCTGATATATGTGTATCGCGTGTAATGACTCGAAGCATCCTCATACAAGACCAGACAATTAAGTAATTAGACTGATTTTATTATGGCCAAGACAAAATGCAATCTATGAAGCAAAGCATGGAATCCAAAGAGGCAGCCATCATCTATGATCTGCAACTTTTCATCGCCGCCCAATAAGCAGACGACAAATAAGTCGCCATTCTGTTGACATATTTTGAGGTGCATTATCACGTAATCAGCATGGAGCAAAAAAGCTACCATTAAATACTATTTAAAACTCAGAAAAAGTGCCATTAAGACAGTTGAATTGATGCGACAAGTTTATGGGGATAATTGTTTATTTCGTGCACAGATATTCAGATGGTATTCACGATTCAAAAGCAGTGTGGAAACGATTACAAATGCAACTAGGCATGGACGCCCAATTTCTGTTCGAAATGAGGAACTCATTGCAAAAGTCAGAGAACGGATATAAGAAGATCGTCGTTTGACTGTGAGGATGATGGTAGATGAATTTGGTGTTAACCAAGAGACCATTCGTAAAATGTTAATGGAAGATTTGGTAAAAAAAAAAAGTTGATTGCCGATTTGTACCACATTCGTTTTCTGATGACCAAAAACATCAGCGTGTTGAGTATGCAAAAGTCATCATCAAAACGTGTCGCAGAAATAAACATTTCTTAAATATAATTGTTGCAGAGGATGAAACATGGATTTTCTGCTATGATCCCACACTAAACGCCAAAGTGCTCAGTGGAAGTCATCATCATCACCAAAAGACAAAAATTTCGTCTTCAAAAGTCGAAAGTGAAGACAATGTTGGTGTGCTTCTACAACAGCAAAGGAGTTATTCAAAAAGAATTTATTCCAGAGGGAATAAAGTTTATTTACGCATTTTGAAACGCCTACTGAAAAGGATTCTCCGAGTCCGACCCAAGTATTCACCACCTGGCATTTTTTTTTCTTCATGATAATGTACCAGCTCACCGGGCGGTAATTGTACAGGAATGTTTGGCCAAAAAAAGGAATTTTTGGCCCAAAAAAAAGGAATTTTTGACCCAAAAACAAGTGTTTATTCTCAACCATCTACCCTATTCCTCAGATTTGTATCCCTGCGATTATTTTCTATTCCCAAAATTAAAGTTACCATTGAAAGGACGCTTCTTTGACGGTACTGATGACATCCAAAGGGCCGTAACATCGAGTTTAAGGGCCATACCAACAGAAGAACTGCAGAGGTCGTTCCAGTGTTTGTTAGATCGTGCCACTCGCTGTATCAATGCACAAGGGGCTTACTTTGAATAAAATACAGGTTATATCTTCAACTGTTGCTAAGTTTATTTTTTATGGAATTGTCGGACCTTGTGTGTCTAATAATGACGAAAATAAAAAGAGGCAAGTGTCCCACGTTTTTGAGATACGGTCACTGACTGCTTAGACTGAATCATTTTCCAGTGCCTAAGAAGGGAACAGAAGGTGATTTGTTTACATCAAAGCCGGTATATGTATCAACAAGTTATTGGTCTTATTACACACCTAAAAACAAACGGGACAGTTGCAAGGCCTGTGCTGTACTTAAAATATGCATAACTAGTGTTTGCGTATTAATCTTTATTATTCTGACAGAGCATTTAACAATGGCCTTGAATTTAGCGTGTATATATTTCTTGTTACATAAAATGTATACTATTATCGTATTTATCTTTCAATAAATGCGACGTGTTCTAGTATCATTCGTTATGGCCTATGTTCATTATTTTAACCTCCCCCCCCCCTCTCTGCTATGTTTTGTCTGTTCATTACTCAAGATACACAGGGCAACTATTGTTGGTCCCCTTCTTTCTTTATGGCTGTCTTATACACGTGTTTTATGTTTATTCTCTGCTGGACGTTTGCATGTCAGTTTGGGTAGTCTCTTGCTTCTTTGACCCTGTGGAGTCCAGTTCTGCTCGTGTTCTTTGTCTGCCTATGCTATTTCGAATTTATAGATTTTGATTTCAGTGAATGAGAAGCGCACATCTAGGCTAATTTCTATCAAGAAAAAGAATGTACCGACATCATCAAACACACTGTAATTAAGGCGCCAGTTATACCAGCCGGGCGTGATACTGACCATATCACCCTCTAGTGTGCTGACAGGTCAAGGAAAATATGGGCACAAACACCATATCCCTATGTGCCTCTAAGGCATGACAGAATTACCTTAACCTTTTTTTTTATATACCAAAATTAGAAAATGGGAATAAAATTTCCGAAAGAACAGATAGAAATTGTTTAGTAGCATTATCTGTCAGCACCAAGGTCATTGACGTCACACAATAAATACCTCTATCGTCGTTAAGCAGAAACCCAAGAACAGCGCATGTTAAGCTGGTGACTATGTGCCAGATGTACTCCAAGGACAAAATGCTTTTTCCCGTCTGATTCTTGTCCGCCAAAGGTCTAAACCCCTCTTATACACAACTCGAAATATTGTCAAAACCTTCCCTCCCACGCCTGTTTTCCCGGATTTGGCTCCAAGGGACGTTTACCTTGATCCCTAAAACAACAGCTTGATAGAAGAAGATTCTCGACCACTTCAAAGGTGCAAGATGGATGGATGTTACCAGTGGCGGAGAAGTCAGGACATTTTTTTTTAATTACTGGAAGCCAGACTCTGCTTTAACACGTGGCACAAACGCATTGCAAAGAAAAGATCCTATATTGAAAAAATAAGGGCGCTGTTTTCCCTACACTACCTACAAGTTTCGTGTAATTCGCATTTGATTCACCGTCGTGCTGGTTACACATGTGCAAGCTGCCACTATGATGGTTGCCGGTAATTTACCATGTCGATTCTACCAGATGTGTCTTACAGTGACAGATTACAAGGTCGTAGTTCATTGTCATACTCTCTACGTACATACACACACACACAGAAAAAAAGGGGGCGAGGGGAGCAATCTTTACCCCCACAACGATTAGTATAGACTATTAAAGTGGGGAAACTGTCAAGTCGCAGGTGCGGTCAATACTTCTGTTGATGCAGGAACACAGGCATTAAAAGAATATAATTTTTTTAAAAGTACACTAACGCTTTTGCAATGTAAAGTCAAACACAAACAGCAGATATACAGACAGATACAGATAATATACAAAATGTACAAAGAAATTCGTAAATATACAAAAGATATACAGAATATACTAGTAAATGAAACACATTTTACAGACAGAGAAGAAAACAAAAAGTACTGGAGTGCCAATAAATTTTTTTTTAAATGTAGTCCAGACATTTGAAATATGGTGGTCAAATAAAAAAAATCAAATATATGAAAAATCATACAGTAGGGAAGAACTGATAAGTAAAGCGCCAGATGGTCGTGATGATGATGATGACAACGTCAGAAATGTGCAGATAACATTAAGAATAAAGAGAAAATATCTCCACCTTGGAAGCTGGAAAAGTAGCAGTTTGAAGAACCACTTTAACTGGGAAACGGCACATAATGATGATTATAATGATGCTGATTTAGATGACACCGTGCAATAAGATGTTGATGATTATATTTTGTAAAGCGGATTAATCTAAAGAACATCGTGCAAATAAGTTGTAAGCGACGAGTAAGAGACTCGTTGACACGTACCTGACCACAGACACACCAGGAGGACTTCTGTGTTACCACATCTTAAGAGTTGCTATAGGGAATCACATGATGCATCAGCGTTTATGTTTCATTTTGGTTCACCTGGTGAAATTAATGATTTTCTACTGAGTGTCTTGTACTTGTGTACATAATTTAATGTTCCTTATGCAAAATGTCGGTTCCTCTTTTGGTGTTAAATCTATTTCCTGGGTACATTAAGTAGATCACACTTCAATTCGAGATAAACTGTCACTTCAGCCTAGGACAGTCTGACACTTCAGGCTGAGACGAGCTGACACTTCAATCTCAGACAAGCTGACACTTCAACCTGAGACAAAGTGACACTACAACCTGAGACAAGCTGACACTTCAGCCTGAGACAAGCTGATACTTCTGCCTGAGACAAGCTGAAACTTCACCCTGAGACAAGCTGATACTTCAGCCTGAGACAAGCTGACACTTCAGCCTAAGACAAGCTGACACTTCAACCTGAGACAAGCTGATACTTCTGCCTGAGACAAGCTGAAACTTCACCCTGAGACAAGCTGATACTTCAGCCTGAGACAAGCTGACACTTCAGCCTGAGACAAGCTGATACTTCTGCCTGAGACAAGATGACACTTCTGCCTAAGACAAGTTGACACTTCAGCCTGAGACAAGCTGATACTTCTGCCTTAGACAAAGTGACCCTTCAGCCTGAGACAAGATGACACTTCAACCTAAGACAAGCTGACACTTCAGCCTGAGACAAAAGTGACACTTCAACCTAAGACAAGCTGACACTTCAGCCTGAGACAGTGACA
Organism: Achatina immaculata; assembly: GCA_009760885.1. Classification (NCBI taxonomy): domain Eukaryota; kingdom Metazoa; phylum Mollusca; class Gastropoda; order Stylommatophora; family Achatinidae; genus Lissachatina; species Lissachatina immaculata. The sequence goes on along the minus strand of CM019691.1, from coordinate 108,990,060 downwards.
CTTCAACCTGAGACAAGAAGACACTTTCAGTTTGAGATAAGCTGAAGAATTTTTAAAAATTTATATAAAAAGGATTACTAATATTTAAAATTCATATTAAAGATTCTTCTGTGTAATCCAGTTTTTGTTGTTACGTATTCCCTTCATCCTTTCACTAACCAAGTAACCAAGTTTCACAGTCTTATCCATTTCTCTAACAAATGGACTATCTATAAAGCTTTATTTATCGGAGTCCTCTAAAATGCTAACTTATTTAGTTCTAGTTCAGTGATTCTGACAACTCTAACGTGTCCATATCAGAGTCATCTGTATGACATCGACTAGTCGGCAGCGGTTTAAAGCGCAGAAGAAACAACTTTATTTATAACGTGACTGATATGATCCAACAGGCAAACACAATTTTGGAATAAGGGGAGTAAACAAAATTAGAACACAGGTATGAAAAGTCACCTGTATTTTTTGCAGTTCTTTCCCTTGGATTAAGAATACATGACAACTGCAGTTAAAAAGTCATGGCACACATGCTGGACACTTGTGCAGTTAATTATTATTTATTTTAGCAAAGTTTCCACTCTACATTGACTATATTTAAATATATGCATAATGAAATGTGAGCCTGATCGGAGGTACAGATCTCTGGCCATTTCAGTAACACACGAATAATTAGTGTATAAGTATATAAAACTAACTATATAACTATACACGGAGCCACTGCACTAAAACTGTGACAACAAAATGATAAACTGGGGGGGGGGGGGACCATAAAACCTGCTCCTACTTTTTTTTCCCTTAGTTTATACATTCTGGCCATTTCAGTTCGCGCTGGACTGAGACTAACAACCAAATTGCTGTGTGTTCTCTATCTGGCAGATGTATATTGTTTAAATAAATAAACTAAAATGCTCTGTAATTTGGTGAGATATATTTTTTTACATTATAAATCTCTCTCTCTCTCTCTCTCTCTCGCAACAATACCTATGTGTCGCAGCAAACGGTTTTAAAGTTTATGGGGTAGAGGTGGACAGTGGAGCATAGTTCAGTCAATTTTAAATAAATGGACCAAACTTTTTTTTTTTTTTTTAAGACGACGAAAACAACAGGCCGTGACCCGGTGGTACTGCAAAACGGGCCCACCCGTAACGAGATGTGGACCTTACCCCAGGCATTCAATGTGCAGGGCAGGCCTCAAACATCTCGCTTGTTCCAAAATAACAAAGTGTTCATTCTACATAGAGAAATGGACCAAACTTTATTTTTTTTTTTATGCCCTCATTGGCTCGCTAGATAATTTACCACGTGTGTGGTGAGGGTTTGTAGACCAAAATCTACTTAACCTGGGTAGAAAGACCACCTTTCTATTTATTTATTTCATGGTGCCTTCCCTAACGAATACCAAACTTTTTAAAAATATTATTTATTTATTATTAAAACTTTCTTAGTGCCCGCATGGGCTTGATAGATAATTTACCACGTGTGTGTTGAGGGTTTGTTGATTAAAATAGCCTGATAGATATACCAAACAAAGAAAGAAGAAGTGGAGTCTACAACAAAAAAACACAAAAACACGTGGAAAAGGAAAAAAAAACCCGAATATTTCGGCAATGATAAATTTGGACAGCTTTTTATTTCAGCATTCCTTGTGTTTCCGATCCTCTTTTCTTTCCCTTTGACGTAGCCATTTTGTAGCTCTGGAATTAAAACAAATATTATGAGTTGCAAATAGTATTAGGTCAAGTTTGTAGGTAAGGATCTGATTAGAATGAAAGTAAATGAATTTCCACCTCTTTACCAGCAAAAAACAAAATAGTTTCCCCTGTTCTGTTCATGTCTCTCCACATCATCACGTGATCTGTTTGCGTACAACGTCATTCGTTTACTGTATGGCTTCTCTAGTCTTCACAGTTTATGCCGGTTTTTGTTTTTAAAGCCTATGTTCAGGTTAGTAATTATTTATATCGCAGAAGCTCTTTCCTAAGAAGTACTTCATTCCTTTCATGACAGTCAACTTGTGTCTCGTTTGGAGAGAAAGAAAAATCAAGTTTGTGTAATAACATTTCGGTATTTTGAAATCGTTTGACCATTTTCCTACCATTTTTGTTTTAATTATGGCCCTGTTTCTATACGCATAGTCAGTGTGTGTCTTTTCTTTCCTTTTATGGGTTTATTTCCACGGTTTATTAACTTACTTTAGTTTTATTTCATGAAGATTTTCTGTTCAAAATTTGCGTACTTTTCCATAACGCAGGGTATCCGTGAAGAGTTTTATAAGGTGTGCAAAAACCATTTTTACCTTCCACTTACCTGTTGTCTGGCTGTTCTGTTTTCATCCACTATGCCTCCTCCCTCCCCCCCCCCACCAGGGTATCACTAGCGCCCCACCACAGGGTACAACTAGCGCCCCACCACAGGGTACCACTAGCGCCCCATCACAGGGTATCACTAGCGCCCCACCACAGGGTATCACTAGCGCCCCACCACAGGGTATCACTAGCGCCCCACCACAGGGTACCACTAGCGCGCCCCCCCCCACACTAAAAAAAAGTTCCCGGACCTCCAGAATGATTCATGGGCATGATCCCCCCCCCCCCCCCATACACACAAACTGGGCCTTGCCAGCCCTACCCCCCACATCTGTCCTCTTGTGAAATGGAACCTCTTTCTAGATGACACGTGGCAGTCAAGAATGTTTGCTACGCCCACATGTGTCTCCGGGTGCTGGTATCAACTTCAGCCAGGTAATTTATATCCCAGCTATTAAGTGTCACGTAAGCAGTGGAGAATGTACAAAAGAGGTTGTCGATTATCTCCCTTGTCTGTCTGCTTGATTTCTTTTTTATCTGCAAAAAATGTTGAGGAACATTTTACCTCGATTTACATTTTGATGATTTCTAGATCAGTTTTTAAAAAAAACTGTCTTTCCATAATTAAATGTAATTGTTTTGAGGAAGCTGCACATGAGATTAGCGTTCACGAATAGATCAGTTCCTGGTTAGATCTAATCTAATGCACCTAAAGTATGAATCTAGTGCAGGTATTGGGCAATGAAGGAAAAACATTTTTGTTAAAAATAAATGTTACTATTCGAAATATTTACGATTACGAATATTCTAGTTTTGTTATTATTTGATCGAATAGAAAAAAATGGATGAAACAATTGCCACACAGAATCATTCATTTCAGTCTTTGGGTGCTCTTTTTATACCACATCCCACCACCACCACCACATACACCAAATACACGCAACACGCACGGACAAATAACACAATGAACATGCTGCCAATTTGACATGAAAGACGTTCAGATATATCTCGACGCCAGACAATGAATAAAGACAGGTTTCTGCACCTTATGTTCTGTCCTTTCTCATAATACGTCTTAGTCTTCTCATATAGTAGCTGATATTTTGTAGCGGCTTTAGAGAAGAGAGAGAGAGAGAGAGAAGGGGAAGGGGGTCGAAGAGAGCGATAAAGAAAGCAAAAGGAGCTATTCTTATTTCAAGTGTTTAATGACATTTTGGGGGAAAGAGCAGAAACTTCCAGTATCGTTATTTTTCATAGCTTTTGAGTCACAGACACGTACGAGGGTCTGCGGTATGAGAACATTCTAGCGTTTATTTGGCACAAATAACACCTTGTTTCTGAATATCTGAAGGTAAGTATTCGTGATATAATATATAATACACTAAAAGAAGGCTTATTTGTTATGTTCTGTGGTTATATATTTTAATTACCGTGTTTTGTAGATGTATTGAGTGCAATAGGCGGGTTATAAAAGTACCAGTGAAATTACTTTGTAATCATTTCGTCCTTAATGGTGCGTGTGCAACAGTGTACTTGCAGAACTGCTAACTCCTGTACAGAGAAACAAGAACTTGTTAAAGCAGTAAGGAAATGATAAATAAAAATTACCCCGAGAGTGTCGCAAGAAAACGGAATTGGAGATCCTGATGATATTTGGAGAACTCCTAAGAACGACCAAACGGAGAGAGAGAGAGACAGAGAGAGAGACAGAGAGAGAGAGAGAGAGCTGTGAAAGAGGGAACTGTGAGAGAACTGAGAGAAAAGTATTACGGAAAAAAGTAAATGTGCAATGCTTTAAAAAGCACCATGAACGTGCTCAGATGATGACTGAAATAAAATTTGGCACACGCTATCCAATAACAGATAAAATGATAACTTTCAAGCCAGTCATATGTCACAAAAAAGTGAAAAAAAACTCAATGTGGCTCACCACCTCAAGAAAAGAAAATCAGGGTTTCAATATCGTGTGTGCCCTCCTCGAGGAGTTATCGCTGCTTGACACCGCTTTATCATCGAACCAATGATACGTTGTATCAGTTGTTGAGGCATGTTATTCCATTCTTCTTGCAACGCTTGGGCTAATTCTTGGCGGTTTCCAGGACGATTGTGTCGTCTTCGAAACCTGCGATCCAGTTCATCCCAAATGTGCTCGATAGGTGACAGGTCCGGTGAAACAGCTGGCCATGGCAAGACAGTAATCTGATGCTGTTGAAAGTGGTCCTTGACCACACGTGCGACATGTGGACGAGCGTTATCCTGCTGCAGTATCACGCCTTGTCCATTAGCATCCAGGAAAGGCATTACGTGGCGTGTAATGATTTCGTTCCTATATCGTAAATCTGTAAGGTTGCCATTGAGGAAGACTAAGTTTGTTCGGCCAGCATATGAAATTCCTCCTCAAACCATTACACTGCCTCTTCTCCTCCTATCCACCTCCAGCACATAGTTATTCATAAAACGTTCTCCTCTTCGCCTGCACACCAAAGCACGCCCATAATGGCCTTGCAAACAGAATATGGATTCATCTGTGAATAGGATCCGTCTCCATTGATGATAGGGCCATGCCACGAGGTGCCTGGCCCAGGTGAAGCGGTTTTGTCTGTCAGCACTGGTCTAACTGCAGGTCTATAATGTAAGAGATTTACCTCTCTGAGTATGTTGTGCACTGTCCTGCCCGACATACGTCTTAAACCTGGAATGTTGCTGGCTGTCCATATTGCCCGGAGAAACCTGTTACGAAGGTGCATGAGGTGGATGTAGCGGTCTTGTATAAGGGCGGTAAGTCGAGGTCTACCGCTTCTATGGCGGTCAGCAACGGAACCATTTTGGTTAAAACGACTTTGAAGGCGTGATATTGTGTTTCTGTGAACATTAAAATGTTGAGATATTGCTGCTACTGTTGATCCAGCAATTAACATCCCAACAGCTATTACTCGCTGATGTTTGTTCAATCTTGGCAAGATAAAAAGTGTTTATGTTGGAATTCCACTACTCCTTTCTTCAACGATTACGTGAAGAGATCTCTGAGAACAGAATTACACACTTACCCTCATTTTATCCGAGGTCAGTAACCAGTCATGGATCACTGCTCGTCATTTCACTGGAGCCGTGGTTATCTCCCCATGAATAGTGCGATCAACTTCATGCAGCACGGGGAAGTGGACAGCACTTAGACAAAACTTCGTGCCAAATTTTATCTCATTTCACTCATGACAACGTGGTTGGTGCGCTTGACACCACAGCACACTTACTTTTTTTCCGTGAGTATATTTAAGTGTGGTGATTTAAGTGAAACTGGAGAATAGGTATACAATATTGTAAATGATTGGAAATAATACGGACGCACACAAAGGAAAAGGTTTATGGCAAAACTCTATCAGTCTGACACTAAGTAGCTGAACGAAGGCATCTGAGCTCTTAGGAAAGCCTGCAATGATGCAAATATCCAGACGTTCACGGGCACGTCAGTTGTGTTCCATGGCCAGAATCAGCCTGAGCTGAAAATGTGTAGGTCTTCTCTTACAAAAGTGCGTTATGATTGCTGTTGTGCTACTTCTTGATTGGAAATAAGCGGGCGAAGACGATGTCCGTTCTGACAGTCAGCGACCCATTGCTCACATGTTAGCATCAGGGTTGGCGAACCATAGCTGACAAGCTACCATCAGGGTTGGCGAACCATAGCTGACAAGCTATCATCAGGGTTGGCGAACCATAGTTGACAAGCTACCATCAGGGTTGGCGAACCATAGCTAACATTTAAGGATCAGGATTGACGGACCATAATTGACATGCCAGCATCAGGGTTGGCGAACCCTAATTGACATACTAGCATCAAGGTTGGCGAACCATAGTTGACATGCTAACATTAGGACTGGCGAATCATAACTGACCAAGACCCCTTCCTGCCTTTTCGTTGGTTCCCACCAGTGACAGGCCTGGGCAAGCTAATGGGGAAGGGATCGCTATAGTCCCCGTGGTGGTGGAGACTGGTAAAGAAGTATTGCACAATTCTGCTTTTTAGCTCCACTCACGGATTGAAAAAAGTAGCTGCCATAACCCGCTCCCAACCCGACACGACGCTATGTCTCAAACATCTTCGCCGCATCAACTGCAAAGAACGTCAGCTCGCATAAGCAGAGAGACAGAAGAAGTAGTAGACACCCATACCACGGGCGAGACACTACAAGTGTCAGCTTTGCTGAAATAAATTATCTTTACCCCTCATGACATTTTGCTGTGCCCTTTGTGAGACTTTCCTGCTCTCACTTTTGTCTTATCTTTTATATTACAATCTCTGCAAATCCTACTGCATATCTCATTCTGACTCGATATCACTCATGCCAGAATTATTCCACTGTTGGTATCTACAAAGCGCTTCCCGAACAAACGCGTTTATTAAATTTGCGAAAGGACAAGTACAAAAAATGGCTGTCTTTAATCTGCAACGTCCACCATGGCGTGACAAAGCTGTCTTAAGGAACACTTTACCCTGATTTATATTTTGGTGATTTCTAGAACAGTTTTACAAACTGTCTTTCCATACGCAGACATTAAAATGCAATTGTACTGACGAAACTGCCCATGAGATTAGCATTCAGGAATAGTTCAGTTCCTGGTTAGATCTTATCTAATGTACCTAAAGTATGAATCTAGTGCAGGTATTGGGCAATGAAGGAGAATTTTTTTTTTTTGGAATATCATACAGATGTTTGTTTATGCATGCGGTCCCCTAATCTGAGGCCAGTCTCACCAGTATACGTTATCCTGCATCTTTTGCATGCGATGACATATATCATTACGGGAGTCGCATGTGAATCCTTCATGCAGAGTGAGGATAGTTTTGGGAAAAGTGATCGTTTTCCTTTCCGCAGCGGGGGCGGTTACATTTTCTGGTGCCAACATATATAAGGCTCCGCTTCAAGTGGCTGTGGACGAGGATGTCCTTAAGATTCGGCTCACGCTTGTATACTAATAGGGGTGGATCAGAGAAAATGTCGCGAATGTCGAGGTCGAGTTGGATTATTGGCAGATGACGACAGAGAATTTTCTTAATTATCTGACCATGCGGATGGAAAGGCATTACTAACTTAACTCTGTCCAATGGAATAACCAGCTTTTTTTCTGAATGCTTCTTTTGCGGCTCACTCGTTGGATACGGTTGAAGGCTTCACGAGGGACATTTTCTGGGTAGTGGCGATGAAGGAAAAATTATAATAAATTGTTGGACTGATCCAAGTTATTCTGACATATGCAACGAAGACGGAGGAGTTGGGAGTATGGAATGGAGTTCTTACAGGCTTCAGGATGAGAGGAGGTGTAAAAAGGTGTGACTGTTGGTGGGCTTGTAAAATATAGATGGGACAAGCCTTTTTTGTGCCAATAGATATTTTAATGTCTAAAAAGTTGGTAGACGTGTCAGAAATTTCATAAATAAATTATATTATGCTGCCTATTTGACATGAAAGACATTCAGATATCTCGGTACGAGAACATTCTAGCGTTTATTTGGCACAAATAACACCTTGTTTCTGAATATCTGAAGGTAAGTATTCGTGATATAATATATAATACACTAAAAGAAGGCTTATTTGTTATGTACTGTGGTTATATATTTTAATTACCGTGTTTTGTAGATGTATTGAGTGCAATAGGAGGGTTGTAAAAGTGCCAGTGAAATTACTTTATAACCATTTCATACTTAATGGTGCGTGTGCAACAGTGTACTTGCAGAACTGTTAACTTAATTCTTGTACAGAGCAACAAGAGGTTGTTAAAACCATAAGAAAATGATAAATCAAAATTGGTCCCCATATTGTCAGACTTTCAGAGATAATGCTTGATTTTACTCTCTCTCTCTCTCTCTCTCTCCCTCTTTCTTTCTGTTTATTACTATACTGTACTATCGCTTTCTGTTTATTATACTATACTATACTATACTATCTCTTTTATAACTACGTTATTAAAACTTTTTTTAAAAAGTTGAAATACAGCATTAAAAAATAGTTTTCATATGTTGCAGGTAGTGATTGCGTTAGGATTTTTGAAACCAGTACAGTTCTATCTGATTTTCTTCTATTATGAAGCACTTTCCGAGATACCAGTTCTCTTTATACAACATTCGGTACTTTATACATTTTTGTATGTAAAATTAAACATACTGTACAAACTTCAGTGAGAATTAAATGTTAGTGTGAACTTTTGTTATTGTCTTATTTGTGGCGAGATTTAATCTTTGCAAAATGCTCACATGCTGAACCTTTAAAATTGGTAATTTACCGGTTAACGCCCCTGCTCGCAGGTCAATGTTTCAATTCTGGTTTAGGGTCGCGCTAAAGACAGTTTGGAAACCGCTGGGTTACAGCATTTGTTAACATTTCTCATGAATAACTGTTACATACTAAACAGTCGACAACGCAACGCGGCGTTAACGTCTGGTATCAATTGATGTACACGTTTTCCATAGCTGCATATAGCTCACTGCAAAGTAACCAAGAAAAGGGGCTTTAGTTCGTGTGTTGGTTTCACTGCAGACATTGTTCTATTTATAGATCGCCGTCCTCTGGGGCCACAATAGTTAACAGCTATTCCGAGATTTGTAAGTGTTCTTTAACTTTTTTTTTCTGTTTCTGTATTTTATTATTTCATAATTAGACGTATAGCGTCCTGTCTTGTCTTGTCTCTTTCCTCATATACCTTTCGGTGTTGACTAGACAAATAGACGTCTTGATATGGCTCGACGATTTGCTTCATATAATGGGATATTTAATGCTGCTGTAATTTCCTCTCTTCATCGCCTGCATGGACGGCCTCTTCCTCTATTACCTACAAATCTTAGTGTGAATGTTTTCTGTGATATACTGTCTGGTTTTTAATCATGCAACATGGCCAAACTTGCTGTTTCTGGATATAGTGTAATACTGATGTTACTCCAACCTTTGCCCTGTTGGTGTCATTTCTTATTTGGTCTTTTCTTAAGAGGCAGTATTTTGATACGTTTGTGCTGGTTAGTTGTTTGTGCTTGATATTTGTCACTAATAAGCAAAAGCGAGCAGTAAAGCTTATTAGTGATAAAGATCAAGCACAAACAACTAACCAGCACAAACGTATCAAAATATTGCCTCTTAAGAACAGGTTCCTCTTCAATAAAGCCAAGTTAAGTACATCAAATTCTTTCACAGCATGCCCCGCCTTATCTATGGAACCTGTTTAAATTTAGCCCAAAGTGCAGCCAACGCTTGAACAACATATGTCTTCCAAAACCTAGACTTAATCTTTACAAAAAAAGCTTTAGTTATTCTGCTGCTCATCTTTGGAATACCTTCCCATCCTGTATACAAATATAAATATACTCCTTCCTATAACTACAAGCTTTCACAATATCTATTTGATGTTGACTACATGCCTCCATGAATTATAAAACTTAAAAGTTATCTTAAACTGCTCTTACAGACACCGAATACAATTAATTGTTTTCTGAATAGTCCCGAAAATTTTGTTTAGTAGATAATCATTTATAATGTATGTAGTTACTTCTGTACTGAGTGAATGTTTAAGAGCGAAACGTAAATGTTATATTTTATTTTATGTCTCTCAGCTTCAATGTTAGTTATGTTTGTTACATGAACAGCGTATTTGTAGAATGTCTGGAACAGAGTGAAAGATGTATGATAAAGGGCAGAATGTCAGACGGGCCTGCGTGCCCAATTCTTAACCCTTTTGAAATAAAGATCAGTCAATCAATCAGACAATTTTCTTGTCACATTTAGTATTCTCCTTAAATCCTGTCGTGTCTGTATAACGTCATTCAACAAAATTTTAACATTACGTTAACTTTTTATATAGCATGTTTACCTGGAGTGTGTTAAGTCGTCTTTCGTTATGCTAGCTCTGTCTTGCGTAACTGTTATATATATATATATATCTGCAGTATTGTCTGTAGTTCGTATATACAACATAAATGAGTGAAACGCTTTTGTTAGAAAGTATATCTCTCTGCCTAAGTTTATTTTTTTTAAAAATTCTTTATCTTTAAAGCAAGAACTACTTCAATTTATCTATCTATCCTATCTATCTGTCTGTCTGTCTGACTTTCCGACTTTATCTGTTTATCTGTCCGCTTGTCTGTCTATTTTCAGTATGTCTTTAACCCTGTCTAAAAGTAATGCGTCTTAACCGCACCTAAACGTTTTGTGCCCACAGATGTCTTTCAGTATGTCTGCCTTCAGAGTAAACGGGACTTTTTGCCTATTGTTAAATTCACAAAGTGAACAATGAAACCTCCCCAGTGTTGTAATGCAAAACCAAAGACAAGCCACTCGTCTGTTGCGTGACCTGCATTTAGTGGTGAACAACTGCCGTTGCCTGTGGCAATAGATGTCACAACGATGAATGTTGTCTAAGACGTACCTAATCCAGTGGTTCTTAACCTGGGGTCCACGGAAGGATTTTGGGGGCCCACGGACCGACAAATGGATTGGATCATCTGAGTTATAAATAGCTTTTTTTTTTAGAGTTTACAGCTGTCCTCTGGTCAGAAAGGAGAGCTACGATTAAAAAAAAATGTTAAGAACCGCTGATCTCAGCTGCTTATTGACTGCGCACCAAACGTTTCAGAGATGGCGCAGCAGTACCGCCATAATGGTGCTTCCAAACTTTCGGTGAATCACAGCAGAATGTGATTCTTATTTGTGTTTATTGAAGAACTCCTGGACGGTTCTCAAAACGGGCGTTGTCGCCATCAGCCGCCGTTATGCCCCTTGCAAGGCCCGACACATCTGACTTCGGCTCAGTGTGTCAGGTTCTAAGGACTGTTATAGCCGGAGGTGGGGTGGGGGATACGCTCTCCACTCCAATGAAATGTCTCCAAGGCGTGCGTCTCAAATAGCCTCTGACAGTCAAGTCCAGCTCCTGGCCTTCTCGTGGCAGAACTGTTCAAATTGACAGGAGAAGGGGCCTGAAAACCAAAGGTTTCTGGTAGATAAGAGTCATGTTTGGTAGCTCATCTACCGCTGCTGGCGAGATTCTTCAGCTGCCGTGCGTGGAGTGGGGCTCCTCCCGGCCAGTGAATAAAGGTGCGAATGGGGTTGCCGCGCGGCGCCACTGTGGAAAAGGTCGGCCAGGTCCGATATACACCCATACTGGTGAAATATGCCTAAACCGGCTTAAACCAGGGTGAAACTTGATGGCTACTCATGTCACGGTACCTCCACTCTAAAGGTCGGTCATGTCCTAAACACGCCCATACTGGAATTATAGCCTAAACCGGGTTACCCCAGGGGTAAAACTTACTAGTGCCGAGGATTCATCCTCCTGGACAAAAGCTCCGTCCTGGTCACAACTAGGAAGGGTAGCGGGCACGACCACAAAATGCTGAAGTCGGAGATACTGGACCAGTGCAGTCTAGATAGGCAACCACCTCTCATCCGGCGGGGATATATGCGTATCCTAATCACGCTGAGGTTTTCAGGTGAGAAAGTTCAACGCTGGACAGGATGGGCAATCACCTCTCACCCGGCGGGGATACACGGGTATCCCAAAACACGTCGAGGTTTTCCGGTTAGAAAGTCCAACTCTAGGTTAAACTGGTGCAACGAAAACCGCGGTATCACGCAATCCCGCTTCTGAAACCCACCGAGAATACAGGCTCAAGCCCTGATATATTCTGAACATCTTGTGGTCCTGTCTGGAATCTCGTATGGTCCTTTCGGGGACCACAGGAGGACCACGGGACCTATCGAAGACCACAGGAGTAAATTCAGTAGAATTACGGGGCGGTCTTGGTGGTAGAAGCGAACGAAGAAGAAGAAGAAGAAGACGGCTCAGTGTATTTTTAGTTCGGGTTCGCATTCCCAGTGAGATTCTTACTGGCTCAGCTAGACTAGTCTTTTTTTCCGGAGTGGAAACGGGGGGGGGGGGTGGGGGTGGAAAGCACCGGAAGATGAAACAGAGTCTTAGTCAACTGTTTCTTGAATCGTGATGCCATTTATGGGTCGCTGACCTTTATCTCATTCAGCTTAAGTAGTGTATCTTAGCCACAAAAAGCTGGAAACCAGCTTGCTTTCTTGAGGATGAACTTTATGAGACGACTGTTTCTGCAGGCACCAGGGGCGGTGGGCGCTCATGGTTACCGGTCACGTCACTATCAGTCAATGGATGAGTGAATCTTTGGTAGCCCAGACATGGTTACCGGTCATGTCACTATCAGTCAATGGAAGAGTGAATCTTTGGTAGCCCAGACATGGTTACCGGTCACGCCACTACCAGTCAATGGAAGAGTGAATCTTTGCCAGCCCAGACATGGTTACAGGTCACGTCACTACCAGTCAATGGATGAGTGAATCTTTGGTAGCCCTGACATGGTTACCGGTCACGCCACTACCAGTCAATAGAAGAGTGAATCTTTGCCAGCCCAGACATGGTTACCGGTCACGCCACTACCAGTCAATGGAAGAGTGAATCTTTGCCAGCCCAGACATGGTTACCGGTCACGTCACTACCAGTCAATGGATGAGTGAATCTTTGCCAGCCCAGACATGGTTACCGGTCACGTCACTACCAGTCAATGGATGAGTGAATCTTTGGTAGCCCAGACATGGTTACCGGTCACGCCACTACCAGTCAATGGAAGAGTGAATCTTTGGTAGCCCAGACATGGTTACCGGTCACGCCACTACCAGTCAATGGAAGAGTGAATCTTTGCCAGCCCAGACATGGTTACCGGTCACGCCACTACCAGTCAATGGAAGAGTGAATCTTTGCCAGCCGAGACGTGGTTACCGGTCACGTCACTACCAGTCAGTGGATGGGTGAATCTTTGCCAGCCTTGCTTCCTCGAGTGAAGTGATGAAAGTACAATGTGTTTGATTAGGTTGAAAAACAGTGGACAAATCACTTTATGAGAGAGAGAGAGAGAGAGAGAGAGAGAGAGAGAGAGAGAAAGAGGGAGAGAGTAAGAAAAGAAAAACAATAAGAGAATGACCGTGACGATTCTTCTTTCTCTCGCGTATATAGTATATAGTTATTTCACGTATTTAGTACATAGTTTAGTCACACACATAGTAGGCTTTATTATTTTAATATGCGCAAGCCTCGTTCTCAGTTTAGCATATTCGTCACTTCCTTGAAGTGTGGTATATCCTGGGGAACAGATTGGGTATGGCATGTTTTGCGACTGTTAGGTTTTCCTTGGCGTAGAAGTCTGCCAGGTTACACGGAAACTTCAGTTTACATGAAGTGGATTTCTTGTCAAGCGGTAAGGATCTAGAATTGAAACTTGGAGTTGAAAGGAAAAAAAATAACACAAACCGGCATGTTAAAGGCACTAGAAGGATTTATTATTATGTGCCGTGCCGAATAGTGTTGGCCTTCATGCTTCTCCATCTTGTGCGATGCTTGGCGTTTCGGATCAGTTCAAGTGCTTTAATTTTGTTTCATGCCACTTGGTAAACCACGGAGATGTTCTTTTCTTGGCCTTCCTCTCCCCCACCCCCTCCTATTTCAGTTTTCCAGTCATTACTAATTTCTCTAACTTTTTTGTCCAAGAAGTCTTGGCTTTCCATTTCTTATATTTTTACCTAGTGCCCATTGTCTGACTGTCCAGAGTATTTGCTGCATCTTTCTCCACAGCCCATCGCTGTTGCTTGCCTGTCTATTAATTGTCTATGTTTCACAGCGCTATGGTAATATTGGTTCCGTATGGTAACTGCACTACTCTTTTGATCACTTTTCTTGTATCCTTCCCGTGCTGTTAAACGTCACATAGGGCTCGCAAAGTAGTTCGCCAATTTTTCCTCTCTTCGGCGAGTCTTTCAACCTCATCAACGGATTTTATGCCTGTTAATTTGGCCTCTCTTAACAATGTCCTCTTTAGAGTTTCACGCGCTCTGCCTCTTTTTTTTTAGCCTGTTGTGTTCCACTTGATAGCTTGTTTTGGGATTCTCTAATCGTTTCTTCTCATCACATGACCAACATATGTCCATCTCCTTTTCCTGATCACCCATGAGACTGGTTGTTGTTCAGTCATCTGTCTTATCTCTGCATTGTTCTTGAATTCGTTCCACTTGATGCCGAGTATTTTCCTTAGGCATTTGTTTTCAAAAGAGTCTAATTTCTTGTCTGTTTCTTTAGTTGTTTTCCAGCTTTCGCATGCATAAATGACAGTGGATATACATTTGAATTGAATAGTCCTAACTTGGTTTTTGTGCTTATAACTTTTGAATTCATATGTCTGAAGATTCTCGAAGATCGATGCTGCTTTTGCAATTCTGATTTTAACGTCCTTTCTGGTGTCACCATCCTGGTCTATGTAGCTGCCAAGGTATGCAGATTGATTGACTTCTTTAATATCTGTCCCTTCTATGTGTATTTTTTCCATTTTGTTCACTTCTCCCTCTCTCTCTCTCCCTCTCTCTCTCTCTCTCTCTCTCTCTCTCTCTGAACCTTAAGTGCCCAGGGCACATGGGGCTTCCTCAAGGATTTTCCATAAATGCCTGTCCTTTGCCTTTTTTTCTGCTCTTGCCCAGGTGAGCCCTCTATTGCTCAACATCCTCTCTGTTGTTCTTCTCCATGTCTCTTTTGGTCTACCATTACTTCTGTTCCCCTGTGGTGTTCATCTTAGTGCTATTTTTGGTAGTGAGTTGCCAGTCATTCGGAGCACATGTCCCAGTCATCGCCAGCGTCTTTCCTCAATAACTGCTGTCAGTGGCTTCATCTGCATCTCTGCCTACAAGATGTCATTTCTTATGGTGTTTGGCCAAAATATTTTTCTAATTCTTCGTAAACATTTAGTCTGGAAAGAATTCAACTTGTTTTCTATGGTTTTGGTGATTTTCCAGCATTCACTTCCATAGAGTAGTACACTTAGAACGTTACTTTTAAATATCCTGATTTTCATATTTATGCTTAGTTTTTTTGATTTCCATATAGTCTGCAGTACTGCAAAAACCTGGTTTGCTCTAGTAAGTCTGCTGTTGATGTCCTCTGGGCTGTCTCCATTTTCTACTACACTACTGCCAAGGTATACAAATTCATTGACTTCCTCCACTAACTTGCTATCTACTCTAAGTATATTTCTGTTGTTCACATTTTAATTCATTAACTTTGTCTTTCCTACATTGATCTTTAGTCCTATGTTGTTTGCATTCTGAGTTAGCTTGTTTATTTTATCTTGCATTTCTTTGTGGCTTCTTGATAGTAGACAAATGTCGTCCGCAAAGTCAAGGTACTCCAGCACTGTGTCAAGGGTCCATTGTAATCCTCTGCGTTTGTCTGATGTTGCCTCCTTCATTAACCAGTCTACTGCCAAGATAAATAATGTTGGTGATAGTACACATCCCTGCTTCATACCCTAAAGCTGCTGGAGGTATGTTCTCCACAGATCACTTTGCACTGAAAACCCTCGTATAGGGCTTTGATTACATTCACTATCATGTGGGGGAGGCCATGCCATCTTAGGATTTTCCACAGTGCATCTCTATTGACACTGTCAAAGGCTTTCTCAAAATCTATATTGTTCACTTTTAGGGACATCTTATTTGTTAGTATCTTCTTCATGTCTCACACACACACACACACACCCACACACCCACACACACACACACACACACACAAACACACACACACACACATATTAGCAGAAATGCAGATGAAACCACTGACAACAATTATTGAGGAAAGACGCTGGCGATGGTTGGGACATGTGCTCCGAATGACTGACAACTCACTACCAAAAAATAGCACTAAGATGGACACCACAGGGGAGCAGAAGTAAGGGTAGACCAAAAGAGACATGGAGAAGAACAACAGAAAGGATGTTGAGCAATAGAGGGCTCACCTGGGCAAGAGCAGAAAAAAAGGCGAAGGACAGGCATTTGTGGAAAACCATTGTGGAAGCCCCATGTGCCCTGGGCACTTAAGGTTCATATATATATATATAAATATATATATATATATATATTATATATATATATATATATATATATATATATATATATATGCTTTTCCCTTACATTTGCGTGATTTGATATCATTTGTGAACTTGTCGTCAGTTGTTATTTATATTCCGAGATAATTGTATTGTTGTTGTGTGGGTGTCTTCCAGTTTGAAGGGATGTTGCACGTTGCTGTATTTAATTTTTGTAATATCAGCATTGTTTCTGTATTGTTCCTGTTTAGCTCTAAACCTCTGATATTTCTCTTTAATAATCTTCCTTACTAATGCCAGTAAATTGCTTTCACTTCCTGCTGTTTGAGCGGTGTCTTTCGCTTATCTCAGCTTTGCTGATATCCTGGGAATTGGAAAAGGACCTAACTGTGGCATTGAGAGATTCTTCGTTACACTCGGAGCATATCCGTACATGTTCGGCTTTCGACATCAGGATGTCCTCAAGTGTTTTTAGAGATATTGCCGATATTAGAGCTTTTTATCCCATTCAAATTTTTGATGCCCGTTTTCACTGTGTACTGAGAATAGATCTAATAGACGCCCAACAGTATACACAATAGTGGTTCTGGGCCACTTTTGTTCGGCAAACGGGGGCCCCAGTCCCCTTTCCCACATATATACATGCATAATAGGAAGCTGGCGGGCCCCCAACCCAAGTATACACAATAGCGGTTCTGGACCACCTACCATGGGATCCACCCACGGCCCACCGCGGCGAAACCCCAACTAACGTTCTGCCGAATCAGCCACCTTTCTCGGACACAATCGTCCCTCTGCTCTACATTTTGTAATAGAAAAACAAAGCTCAACACAACAGATCATTAGCTTCTGGGAGAGGCACCAGTAGAAAAAAAACACAACATAATAGATAGTTAGCTTCTGGCAGGGGCACCAGTAGAAAAAAAAACACAACATAATAGATCATTAGCTTCTGACAGAGACACCAGTAGAAAAAACACAACATAATAGATCATTAGCTTCTGACCGAGACACCAGTAGAAAAAAACACAACATAATAGATAATTAGCTTCTGGCAGAGGCACCAGTAGAAAAAAACGCAACATAATAGATCATTAGCTTCTGGCAGAGACACCAGTAGAAAAAAAACACAACATAATAGATCATTAGCTTCTGGTAGGGGCACCAGTAGAAAAAAAACACAACATAAAAGATCATTAGCTTCTGGCATGGGCACCAGTAGAAAAAAAAACAGAACATAATAGATCATTAGCTTCTGGCATGGGCACCAGTAGAAAAAAAACACAACATAATAGATCATTAGCTTCTGGCATGGGCACCAGTAGAAAAAAAAAACAACATAATAGATCATTAGCTTCTGGCAGGGGCACCAGTATAAAAAAAATACAACGCAATAGATCATTAGCTTCTGGCAGAGACACCAGTAGAAAAAAAATACAACATAATAGATCATTAGCTTCTGGCAGAGGCACCAGCAAAAAAAAACACAACATAATAGATCATTAGCTTCTGGCAGGGGCACCAGTAGAAAAAAAACACAACATAATAGATCATTAGTTTCTGGCAGAGACACCAGTAGAAAAAAAACACAACATAATAGATCATTAGCTTCTGGCAGGGCACCAGTAGAAAAAAAACACAACATAATAGATCATTAGCTTCTGACAGAGACACTAGTAGAAAAAAAACACAACATAATAGATCATTAGCTTCTGACAGGGGCACCAGTAGAAAAAAAACACAACATAATAGATCATTAGCTTCTGGCAGGGGCACCAGTAGAAAAAAACACAACATAATAGATAATTAGCTTCTGGCAGGGGCACCAGTAGAAAAAAAACACAACATAATAGATCATTAGTTTCTGGCAGAGACACCAGTAGAAAAAAAACACAACATAATAGATCATTAGCTTCTGGCAGGGGCACCAGTAGAAAAAAAACACAACATAATAGATCATTAGCTTCTGGCAGGGGCACCAGTAGAAAAAAACACAACATAATAGATAATTAGCTTCTGGCAGGGGCACCAGTAGAAAAAAAACAAAACATAATAGATCTTTAGTTTCTGGCAGAGACACCAGTAGAAAAAAAACACAACATAATAGATCATTAGCTTCTGGCAGGGGCACCAGTAGAAAAAAAAACCACAACATAATAGATCATTAGCTTCTGGCATGGGCACCAGCAAAAAAACATAACATAAAAGATCATTAGCTTCTGACAGAGACACTAGTAGAAAAAAAACACAACATAATAGATCATTAGCTTCTGGCAGGAGCACCAGTAGAAAAAAAACACAACGTAATAGATCATTAGCTTCTGGCAGGGGCACCAGTAGAAAAAAAACACAACATAATAGATAATTAGCTTCTGGCAGGGGCACCAGTAGAAAAAAAACACAACATAATAGATCATTAGCTTCTGGCATGGGCACCAGTAGAAAAAAAAACAACGTAATAGATAATTAGCTTCTGGCAGGGGCACCAGGAAAAAAACACATAATAGATCATTAGCTTTTGGCAGAGACACCAGTAGAAAAAACACAACATAATAGATCATTAGCTTCTGGCAGAGGCACCAGTATAAAAAAACACAACATAATAGATAATTAGCTTCTGGCAGGGGCACCAGTATAAAAAACACAACATAATAGATCATTAGCTTCTGGCAGAGACACCAGTAAAAAAAAACACAACATAATAGATCATTAGCTTCTGACAGAGACACCAGTAGAAAAAAAACACAACATAATAGATCATTAGCTTCTGGCATGGGCACCAGTAGAAAAAAAACACAACATAATAGTTAGCTTTTGGCAGAGACACCAGTAGAAAAAACACAACATAATAGATCATTAGCTTTTGGCAGAGGCACCAGTAGAAAAAAACACAACATAATAGATAATTAGCTTTTGGCAGAGACACCAGTATAAAAAAACACAACATAATAGATAATTAGCTTCTGGCAGGGGCACCAGTAGAAAAAAACACAGCATAATAGATCATTAGCTTTTGGCAGAGACACCAGTAGAAAAAACACATAATAGATCATTAGCTTTTGGCAGAGGCACCAGTATAAAAAAACACAACATAATAGATAATTAGCTTCTGGCAGGGGCACCAGTATAAAAAAACACAACATAATAGATCATTAGCTTCTGGCAGGGGCACCAGTAGAAAAAAAACACAACATAATAGATCATTAGCTTCTGGCATGGGCACCAGTATAAAAAAACACAACATAATAGATCATTAGCTTTTGTCAGAGGCACCAGTATAAAAAAACACAACATAATAGATAATTGGCTTCTGGCAGGGGCACCAGTATAAAAAAACACAACATAATAGATCATTAGCTTCTGGCATGGGCACCAGTAGAAAAAAAACACAACATAATAGATAGTTAGCTTCTGGCAGGGGCACCAGTAGAAAAAAAACACCGAACCAATCAGTGACATCGACTAGCACTCCTATTGAAATGACATCTCAGGTTATGAGTCACGCAGAAGTTCAGTGAAATGACAGAAGCCGGAATACCAAACTAGGCTGCCGTATAAAACGAAATTCAGGTCAGGTCCCTTACGCAGTACATAATATTCAACCTGTGGATACGTTTATATCGGCCGCTCGCTTTATCTCGTGGCTGCTATATTACGGGAACTGGTCCTGTTAAGCAGAAAGTTGTGGTCTGTACCGATTTCATTCACGGCGCTGTTACCAGAGGTCAGTTTTGACATTTTTATTTGTCGTTAGTAACACACAATAACGAATGTATAACCATATAACTATACATACTAGGAAAAAAGTAACGACAGTTTTATTACTTGTCGAATGCATAGTTGTGATGTTTCGGCGTGAGGCTTAAACATACAAAAACAAAGATGACGAAGAAATTTGTGAATTTACACTTTATCTCTTCTCTCTATTTCTTCGTCTTGTGTGTTTTTGTATGATTAAGGCTTACGCCGAAACGTCACAACTGTGTACTCGATAAGTAATAAAACTGTTGCTAGTTTTTTTTTGGTCCTAGTTTATACATTTTATACAGAGAAAGATAAACAGCCACAGCCTACAAGAAGAGAATACTAACAGTAATTTCAGTCAGGAACTTGCCAATCATTCCGAAACACCCAGTGAAGTTGAGAAGATAGGTACAGATGAATTATGGAATTCTTACAGCACAGCTATAATCACAGCAGCAAAAGCAAGCGCTGGACTGAAAAAAACCAAATAGAAAAGCATGGATATCAGAAAACGCATGGAAGTATATATATGAAAGACGAACAGTTAAATTAGACATGTTGAATGTAAAAACAGATCTTGGAAAAGATCTGGTGAAAGCAACATACAAAGAACTAGACAAGAAAGTAAAAAGTTCAGCTAGAAGGGATAAAAGAGAATATATAGACAATATGGTGAAAGAGGCAGAAAAAGCAGCAAAAACAGGAGACAGCAAAACTTTATATAACATACAAAAGAGGCTAACAGGTACTATTACATCTAAAGAAAGATCAATCCTTAGCAAAACTGGAACCCCATTAACAACAAGTAAAGACCAAAAGCAAAGATGGGCTGAACACTTCCAAGAAATACTTAATCGACCACACCCAAAAGAATTGTTAAACCTTGAAACTGACTTACCAGCCCCACAACTAAATGTCAACCTAGATGAAATAAATGAAACAGCAGTGAATTTAATGGCTAACAAAAAAAGCTGCAGGTGAAGATGGAATAACACCCAAAATGCTAAAAGCTATCAATAGTGACAACATGAGACAACTACAGAGAAGGTTTAACAAGATTTGGAAAGAAGAAAAGGTCCCTTCTAAATGGAAGAAAGGAATCATTGTTAAAATACCAAAAAAAAGGCAACCTTAGTGACTGTAACAACTGGATAGGAGTAACCTTATTAGTTGTGTCAAAAGTATTTTGCAAGGTCATTTTGAATAGACTTAAAGATATAGTGGATGCTGCAATGAGAGAGGAACAAGCAGTATTTCGAAAAGGGAGAAGCTGTCTCGACCAGATCTGTACTCTAAAAATATTAATTGAAGAACATATTGAAAAGCAGAAACCATTAATACCGAACTTCATAGACTTTAAAACGGCATTTGATAGCATACACAGAGATTCATTATGGAGAATTTTATGTCTATATGGAATACCATCTAAAATTGTCAACATCATTAAGGACTTCTACAGTGGATATGTTTGTGCAGTCAAGACAGAAGAAGGGATGAGTGAATGGTTCCAGATTGAAACAGGTGTGAAACAAGGATGTATACTGTCTCCTTTACTTTTTGGAATTACAATAGACTTCATAATGAAAAAATGCTGCACAGGTAACACAGGTATTGACTAGGTACATGGGACCCAACTAGAAGATCTTGATTTTGCTGATGACATAACTCTTTTCAGTAACAATGTGAATTACATGCAAGAAAAAACAGATAGCCTGTCTTCACTGGCTAGCAAAATAGGACTTGAAATTAACAAGGGCAAAACAAAAATAATGAAAATTCCCATTAATCAAAATGGAAAAATACACATAGAAGGGACAGATATTAAAGAAGTCAATCAATTTGCATACATTGGCAGCTACATAGACCAGGATGGTGACACTAGAAAGGAAGTTAGAATCAGAATTGCAAAAGCAGCATCGATCTTCAAGAATCGTGAGAACATATGGAATTCAAAAGTTATAAGCACAAAAACCAAGTTAAGACTATTCAATTCAAATGTAATATCCACCCTCATTTATGCATGCGAAAGCTGGAAAACAACTAAAGAAATAGGCAAGAAGTTAGACTCTTCTGAAAACAAATGCCTAAGGAAAATACTCGGCATCAAGTAGAACGAATTCAAGAATATTGCAGAGATAAGACAGATGACTGAACAACAACCAGTCTCATGGGTGATCAGGAAAAGGAGATGGACATATGTTGGTCACGTGATGAGAAGAAATGATCAGAGAATCCCAAAACAAGCTATCAAGTGGAACACAACAGGCCAAAGAAAAAGAGGCAGGCCCGCGTGAAACTCTAAAGAGGACATTGTTAAGAGAAGCCAAATTAGCACTCATAAAATCCCTTGATGAAGTTGAAAGACTCGCCGGAGACAGGAAAAATTGGCGAACTACTTTGCGAGCCCTATGTGACGTTTAACAGCACGGGAAGGATATAAGATATAAGATACATTTTATTATTTGTCGTTATATCTGCCAGAGTACGTTCAGCCATTACATATTAAAATAGTTTATTTTGATAATATTCATTTAGATTCTTTCTTTCTTTTACATAATAATATAACTGAACACTGTGTGGTATTTTTAGCCCCAAAAATAACAGACATAGTGCCTTTTCTTTCTCTCCCGTCTGAAGTACCCCCCCCCCCCCCCCCCAAAAAAAAAAAACAAACAAAGGCAGCATGGACAGGTTCTGAGCTTCCTGCCTCACAAAGCTGCGACCTAGAAATGAACCCTGTACACCCTAACAGTATGCAAATGTTACGGTACATTAAAAAGAAAAAAATGTCACCAGTAAGTTCTAAAAAATAACGTGGCTGGAGTTAAAATCTCTTCTATGACCTGTCACTCGTTAAGCGAATTACAGAAAAGATCGATCAAGCTATTACAGTATATCTTTCATACCTTCCTCCTCCCCATCTCCTCCTCCTCCTTTCTCTTTCTCTTCTCTATCTTCTCTCCCTCCCTCTTCTCTCCCCCCCCTCTCTTCTCTTCCCCCTCTCTTAGTTTGTTATGGAAAACTAGATAAAACTCTCCAGATTTTTGACACTGCGAGGAGTGTTAAATGAACAGTGTTTTGCTGTCTGTGACATAACTGGCAACAAGGCATATAACCCGATTTGACTGCAGACCAAGTTTCAATGGGAATTAAACTATTATTATTAACATGAGGCAGGCCTACTGGGGAGGTCTGCAGCACTGCATTACCCCGGGGCCTAGCGGGTAAAAGGAACAAGGGGCGCAAGGCAAATTAAAGAGAGGTGTGAGGACTCTAGAAGCAAAACCTAGAATACGATAAGGGGCCTGAAAATATATGCGCGGTACCTTACAAAACTCCTATCAGGGATCATAGCTGATGGATACACAAAGCACTGTTCAGCTGGGCAGTGTGGACTACTTGTGTTTCTGTGTTTTAAACTGCGCAGAATGAATAGTGGATATAATGCTATTGACATTGATCGTTGGAGTTTTTGCTGTTGTATATTTTCGTGCAGGCCAACTATCGATTCAGAATCAGACTCTCCATAGCCTCGGTAATTTAGTGCAGTTTCGAGGCTCAAGGGACGACAGCTTGTATGAGCAGAAAACATAACTTCATTGTTTAAGAATTGTAGATCTCTCAGTAAAAGCGGACTTAGGTATTTTTGTATGCTCATCTCACGGGGTGGTTCCATCCCGCCCTGGAGGTCTACCATTTTACCCAGCTGTAAAAGTGGGTACCTCGCTAGCTCTGGTGTTGTGAAAGGAAGGCATGAAGGAAAGATACACACTAAATCGCCCTCTAGATCAGTGGCTCTCAAACCTTTTCAGACTGCCGCCCCCTCGCCTCCCAAGTCGCATCCTTAGCGTTCTCCAGAAACTTTTTTTATCGTTCAGTTGGTTCTAATGTCCATGCCGCTCACTTCTCTCTCTCTCTCTCTCTCTCTCTCTCTCTCTCTCTCTCTCTCCCGCACACCATCCCAATAGGCCCAGGGGAGCAGTACCGCCCATTTTGGAAATCACTGCTTTAAATTGTTAGTCGCCTTCTGAAATACTCCTTTAAATTGTGAATCGTCTTATGAAAGAAAAGAGTTAGCATCATATTATGTGATTTGTCAATGACGAGTTCATCTTCTGTCGCTGATATAACATATTCTCCACCTACTTCCTGTTTTCGTGGACAATCACCTGGAGGCAAAGACACTGTCCGATTTGGAAATCAGCGACCAGTAGGTTATCAAAACCCTGTCCTACCTTTCATTTGGTACCCCCAATAACAGGCCTAGCCTGGCTAACGGAGCAGGGATCGACATAGTCCTCCTGGCAGTGGAGTCTGCCAGCTCCACTCAGGGCCTCAAAACTTCGCCCATCCGAGGTTGTGCCTCAACATCTTCACCGCATCGGCTGCAAAGAACACCAGCTGTCAGTTACACCAGCTGTCAGTTACACCAGCTGTCAGTTACACCAGCTGTCAGTTACACCAGCTGTCAGTTACACCAGCTCTCAGTTACACCAGCTGTCAGTTACAGGGAGGTAGAAAGAAGGATGTGTTGACAGTTTTTATTCTAACGCGAATCTTGCTTGACTTTTAACTTTCCATGCGATGGAGACGGTTGCATTACTGAGGTAACGTTAAAACAGTAGTGTTTTTAAGCTACAGATCTCATGTTCACTGCTAGTGAGGTTATATTCATAATTCTGGAGCTTTATTTCTGGGTTAATGGATAGTTGTTTTGCTCTCAGTTGGCGAAGCGGTAGTTTGCTCTTCTCCACGCCTTAAGTTTTTAACATTGTAGATCGCAAATGAAATCACTTAAGAAAAGCAGAAACGAGCAAACGCCGTAGGGGATCTCATTGGAGCCCAACCGCTTCTCAAAATCAGACAACAGTGATCTTAACACTGTTGCTCTCCCACTACAGAATTGCGGAAAGAGATTTAAGAGCTGAAGATGGTAGCAAAACTGAACAACTCAACCACCCAAATGAAATAAAAATCACGTGCAAAGTCACTGCAGACAGTGATGGGTCAGGAGTGTCCAATATGAGAAGACATGTGAAACAAGAATTGGCCGCAGGGTCTAGATTTTAGGTAGAAGGTATAGGATTGCTGCGAAATACCAGGAGAAGCATGAGGACTTTATCCTAGCGACTGTGCTACAGGTTTAGCATTTGAAACCGATGAAAATAATGAACTCATTCTGTTGAATATTTTATTATTTCTTAATTACGTTATTTTTCGTGTCAAGACTTTCCAGTTTTCTTATCTCAATAGCTATTTAGCATATTTAATCATACATATAAATATCTTTACTATTACACATAGTTTGATGTAATTTAATCTCTCATTGTTTTCACTCATATGTTCTCTTGAATTCCTATAATCTGTTTAGTTGTCAGATTGACAAACTTTTAAAATGTAATTGACAATGGCAAGTATTTTATGCACTTCTGTACCACAGAGTTCCCATGAGTAGCAAAGCAGTTAGACTATTGTTCTCATGGCGTAGGTCAGCTATTCCATCTTGGCCACAGGTGCCCACCCCCCCCCCCCCCACCACCACCCCCCCCCCCCAAAAAAAAAACCAAACAAATACAACAACTCAGATATAGAAATAGGTACCAGAATCATAGGGAAGTTGGAGAAAGAAAGGCAATCGGGCAAGACACTTTACCTTCCAGTGTGCAGACAGATGAAGCAGAACAGAGCACTAACATTAATTTAATATGTAGCTCAGTGACTGTCTTTACTAGTTTTTTAGTCACAGAAAATGTTCACTTTTAAAACATTTATCTTTAGATCTCCATAACAAAGGTTCAGTTATTTTCGTCTATCGACGTACCTGCCTGTGTGAGCAGGAAGACATGTAAAAGAGAGAGAGAGAGAGACACTGAAACCTCAACAAATCCTGTCCCGTGACTGTAAAAGAGTGGAACGTTTGGAAAGAAGAGCAAAGAAGTACTAAATTTGTCACAGAAATTGCTACCATTGGGATTCCTACTACGTTATAAAAACAGTTCCAAAAGAAGACCTTTCTGAAGTATCGAGAGGATCAATAACACCGGCTCATCATGGGTGTAATAGCGTTGGTCGGGAAAGTTGCCCTAGTTGTCGTCAACATTGCAACACTGGTGAGTTGATCATCTTCACAGCCGAAGATTCATTGTCATTCAGAAAGCTATCATTGTAAGCATAACGCATCAACTCATCATGTGAAGTAACCACTTCCACATTCACCTCTAGCATCGGAATTATTTCCAACGTCTGTAAAATACTGATCACCATTTACATCATCAGTTAACATCATCACGGCCGTCATGATTTTCATTTTTAAGATCGCTTGTCAGAAATAGACTTTTTCTATTTCTTCACTTCAAATTTCCTAATGTTTTATCATAATATTGTAGATTTTTTCTATTGCTTTATCACAGCGCTGTAGATCTTTCTTGTTGCTGTTCTTTATTATAATACTTCTTCATGATACTTATGAAACAGATTTCGTATTTGTATTACTGAACACTAAACACGTGTTTTGCTCACGCATTGTTCTGTACTGTGCCTATTACATGTTAACATGAGCATTAGGCCCAGTGACACAACAGACGTTACACTGGTATACTCGTGTAACAAGACAAACCAGATAACAATAACATACAACTACACATCAATACATGACATGACCAGTAATTGACTAACACAACACCACAGTTGACACTTAACAAGAATCCAATAATCACAGGATTCAGCAGTCACCAAACAATCAGCAAATTTTTAATGATGAATTCCATTTGTTCGATGTGTGTTGCATAGATGTGGAGTGTAAACTGATGGGAACAATTATACTGATCATAAAAAAAATTCTGGGCGACTAAAATCGACATGGGACAAACTCAGACATACAACATTGACAAAACATGGCAACTTAATAACTACAACATGCCTTTGAACCTGAAATTACAACCTTGTCCAAAACGGAGACAAATCAAACACACGCTCTACATAACAACTACAACATCTGTCCTGAAAAGGACAATCCATCTAACTACAACATTGTCCAAAAAGGACAGTCCATCTAACTACAACATTGTCCTAAAAAAGAACAATCCATCTAACACAACTACGACAACTGTTGCCCTAAAAAGGACAAATAAACACAACTACTACATACTAGAACAACACTTCTATCCTAAACGAGGACAATCACACAAAATTTACATAATGAATCAGAGAATCCCTAACATCCCTTTCTAGGAAAAAAAACAAACTCACACATAACCTATCTCTACCACATTCAGACCAAAAAAACTATAACCCATTCCTACATCCCGCCCCTCAGATCCACGTGAATGAGTTCTCAATCGGAACATAGATATACTTTCTCCGAGCTAGCATAAATAAGTGAGTTGTGGTCTATTACTGTTTGACCACAACGACAGGGTTTCTCACAAAAAAATTCTGTTACAGAACATCTCCACACCCCGCAAAAGCAGAGATTTGCTCCCTCCAAATCTCTGAGGGAAGAGCCCAAAGAGGTCCATAACTAAACATTATGTGGAAGCCTCTTGCAACAACAAATTAAAACAACAAGAATGACTTGCCATCACATATACGTACAAAATAGTACAATTATCATGTGAAGGGGAAAACAAATTATACATTATATACAAATCTTGAGCTTTTAGCTTCACTTCATTGTAAATTTATAGGAATAGGACAGGAGCAAAGGATGTACTCCTATTCGAAGATCACTATCAATCTAGTGTCTACTTTCCTTCTATGGAAATTTCTATAGATTTCCAACTATACAGTAGGAGGAAGTAAGTCTACCACATTGGTCACTACGTGCTCAATGAACTCCTTCCTACTACCCAATTCCAACAAAGGGAACTTTTCCACCAGCACAATGTGGAGGTTTTTCATCCTGAACTTTTCTATGTCCACGCTATCAATAATCTGCCCTATTGCCACTACGAGCTTACGACGTACAAATGATCAATCTCCGAATCGCAATCGGCCCTAGTTGAAGTCTCGCCAGGAAAATGATCTTCACTGTGAGGACAGTGTTCCTCAGAGACTGATGACAGATCTCCTCTCGCTTCCTCTGCTTCCGCCTGTGTCGGGGTCGGAAATCATCCGCCGACATGGGAACTGCTGATACGGCAGCATCCACCTCCATATAGCGGTCTGGGGGTTGAACCCCAGGGACCACTTTCTGCTGGGTTTCCTTCAGGTACCATGGGGGGGGGGGCGGGAGCCTGGGAACAAAGCGAGGAGGTGGCGGAAGAGAAAATCTCTGTCTAATGGGACGCGGTAAGTAAGATCTACAACGATCTTGCGCACACTTCCTCTGGAAGGTCCCACTAGGCCACGATACATTAATGGCGACGTCCTGAACCACAGGACACGATGTATTGGTCACCATCTCTACTCTCTCTTTCTGCTGACAGGGACACGGCAGGTCAGACTGCACTGAGCAATCTACTAAACGCGGGGGTCCTGCCTGTGAATAGGCCTCCACAACGCTCACTGACCTGACTTCACATGTCTCAGGTCCCTGTGGCTGAAGTATGTCCCTGTTAACTACATGTATTGATACTGGTACAGAGATGGCACCATTGAAACGTGCTAAAGTTTCCTCTCGCGCACCCGGATGAAACAACATCTCGAAGTTCATGGTGCTGAGGTTAGCAAACCACCTTTGCAACTTGACGTCTGACATATTCTGCCGACTGAGGAATGTATCCATCAAGGGTCTATGGCCAGACTTCACTATGAAGTGTCTGTTCACCAGAAAATATTTCAACTTCTACGTGGCATAATGGACAGCACGCGCTTCTCTCTCGAAAGTCAACCACTTAGTCTGAGTGCGCGACAGCTTCTGCGAAAGAAAATGCATTGGCTCTTCAACAGAGAGATCATCAGAAGTGAAAGCCGTCTGCACCAAACAGGCTCCAACCGTAACATTTGAAGCATCTGTATACATGGTAAGCGTTTTCTGCAAATTAGGATGCGAGAGAAGCAGTATCTTCGCAAGGCGATCCTTCAGAAACTCAAACGCCAATTGACAGTCTGTAGACCATTTGAAACGGTGACCCTTTTTGGTGAGGTCAACAATAGGAGCCACGATCTCCGAAAAATGGGGAATGAAACGTCGATAATAACTACACGTCCCCAGAAAAGAGCGCACCTCCTTCACATTCAAAGGAGACCGCATTTTGGCAATGGCTCTGACCTTCTTAGGATCAGGAGATATGGCCGACTGTCTGATGACATAACCGAGATACTCAAAGTGGGATTTCGATGGTTTGAGCTTGACCTTGTGCTCGCGCAATCTGTTGAATACCGCCTGAAGATCGCGAATATGATCTTCGATCGTTCCATCAGTGAACACCAGTATGTCGTCGATATAGGCTTGTTCAAACTGTCCTAAGCCTTGCAATACTGTGTCCATGAGTGCGACAAAAGTAGATGGTGCCCCTTTTAAATCAAAGCTAATGAAGTTGAATTTGAAACAGCCAAGATGGCAGGTGAAAGCTGACTTCTGCTTTGCAACTTCGGACAAGGGAATACACCAAAAGCCACATCGAGCATCCAAAGTGCTGAAAAACTTGACTTTACCTATCGTGCCCAGAATATCCTCAATGCGTGGCAAAGGATACGACAATGAACGCCTCACAGCATTGAGTGCACGGTAGTCACAACAGAAACGATGCGTACCATCTTTGTTAGTCACCAAGACAACTGGTGAGACCACTCTGAGATTGTGCGGGAAATAATTCCATCACGCAACATATTCTTGACGGTCTTCTCAATCACCTCTCTACTCGCTAACAGAGTGCCGTAGGGTTTCCTGGAGATTGGTGGATGATCGCCGGTATCATTCTCCATCTACACTATCGAGGTATGAGAAATCTCGGAATCAGTCAAGGCAAAGACATCCGTATTCTGTGTCAACAAACTGGAAATAATGTTCTGGTGCACATCAGGGCACTGAACCTGTTGAACGATAATCTCTGAACGACCTTCAGCTGCTGACTCTGCAGTACCAGAATCTTTCTGAACAAAGTCCACTGACTCTATGAGTGAAGTCAATTTGCCTAAAACGCATCCGCGTTTCAGCTTAATATGTTTGCTAGAATGGTCGATGACTGTCATCACGAGTGAGAGACAAGTGTGAAGCTCAAAGTCCGAGTCCACCAGCTCTAACTCCGGTTGTGACAGTAAAAAAAAGGAGTCTCAGTACCATGAACCATATAAGAACTTCAACGTGGGAAATATGGTTGGGCTCTCAGTTGATAAGATTAACAGAACGAGGAGAAAGAAGAGAAGAACGTTGAACACGAAGAATAGAAGCAGTGTGTGTGTCTAACTCTAATGGAATCTTCTTGTTGTGAATGTTGAAAGTGTTAGATTTGTAATCTATGACAGCACCAGATCGAGACAGAAAATCACGCCCAAGAGTGGCGGAACGGTTCATGGTACGAACTACAAAGAAGCAATAGGAAACAGTAACTCCAGCAACAGAAATAGTTAAGTAAACTCTGCCAATTACTCTTATGGAAGCTGAAGTAACAGTCTGTAGAATAATTCTAGCAGGCAAGAGTTTAGGAGCAGAAAGTAAGGATCTGCACACATAATCCTCGAGAAGACAGACACTAGCCCCTGTGTCTAATAATGCCCTAACTCTACAAGAACCAATAGAAACAAGGACATAATTTGAAGTGGGGGGGGGGGGGGGTTTCGCAGCCACTGAGAGTAGTGGTATAGCATGCGAAAATGGGACGGACTGTTTGGCAGACCTAGATGGTGTGAAAGTACGGCCTAATCTTGGCTGACCCTTCCTAGAATTCCGCCGACAAAAACGGGCGATGTGGCCGTCTTCCACACTGGTAACATGACATAGTTTCTTGTGTTAGTGCACGTACACGTCTTTTGGGTCCTGTGTTCACCTCTGTTGGTCGACCCTACCTGTTTCAGTGTGTGATGCAGCCCTGGTGACTTCTCTAGTAAAGAAACCAGCTGCTTCTTCTGGGGTGTAGGATGGCGTGACCTATCAACTGCTGGCAGCTCATTGGTGGCTGCTCTATCTGAAATAACTCTCGGTCGGGAACTACAACTGAGGTTCACCGAGTAATTACATTTTCCCCCAAAGCTAATTCTATCGCCCTGTCAAATGTTGCAGGTTTATCTCTGATTAACTTAGTTTTAATACTACGTGGTATTAGGGCGTCCGTGAAGGTCTGTACCAGCTGCCTCATTGCCAGCGCAGATACCAGTTCCGTGCAAAGTAGGCAACCTTTGCTGCCTGGCTGATTCGGTCAGCCAAAATGCTTGAATAGATTCTCCAGGAGTCTGTGTGATGCCGGCGAGCTTATGTCAGGCCTCTTGATGAGTTTCTAGCACACCATAACGTGCTAATAGCACTCTAACAAACTCCTCCCATGACTCCTGAAGATGGAGGCGCTGCTTGACAAATTCTGCCATAGGACCTGTGGTGCAGAGATACACGAAGTTCTTCTTCACGAGCAGTTCCGCAGCTCTGACCTCCGTGAGTTTATCTAACTCCACCAACCACTGCTTCAGCGTTGCTGGGTCCCCTTCGAATTTTTCTACAGCTGAGAGTACATGAGCGAACTTCAAGTCATCACTGACTTGTGACAGGGTGCCCTGCAACATACCCAGCAAATCTGACGTGGATGGAGCAGAAGCCATCGTACGACCTTCACTGTTAAGCCTCTTAATTATAAAAAAATCACTAACAATTATCAGTATTACTAAACAAAATCAATATCACTGAAAAAATATCAATATTACCGAATAAATATCAATATTACTGAAAAATAATCACGGCAGAATTGCCCGATAACCATAATCAACATCAACAATATACTTCTTATTAACTAACTACTACTAAGTCCTATCTTGAATGGAATTTAACAGTAATTTTATGCACTGTCTGAAAAACCTCTCTCTCTCTCTCTCTCTCTCTCTCTCTCTCTCTATGAGCCTTAAGTGCCCAGGGCACATGGGGCTTCTGCAAGGGTTTTCCGCAAATGCCTGTCCTTCCCATGATTCTTCTTCTATCTTCATTTCCTTCACCTACTTTGCATTGAAGTCGCCCAAGATGAGTAGCATATCATGCTTGGGTATTGTTTCTACTGTGGCTTGGAGGATGTTGTAAAAATCTTCTTTTAATTCCTCTTCAGCTGCTTCTGTTGGTGCATAACAAACTATAATAGACAGCTTCGTGAATCTTGAGTTGAACCGTGCATATAATAATCTCTCATTTATTGGGGTCCATTTCAGCAATGCTCTTGATGCTTCTTTTGTTATAATCAATGCTACTCCTCCTTCATGAAGATCTTCTTTACCTGACCATATTATTGTATCTTCTGTGTACTGTGTTGTTAATTTCCTTCTGCCTTGTCCTGTCCATCTTGCTTCTTGTATTCCTAGTATGTCTAGTTTGTATCTATGCATTTCTTTGATGGTTTGTGCTAGTTTTCCAGTCAGATTAAGTGTTCTTACATTCCAGCTGCCTATTTGCATCTTGTGTTTAGGTTCCAGGAGGTCTGCAGTCGGGCTGGGGACTTCCAGTGGCTGGCTTTCATCCACAACCTTCATGGGCTCAGTTTCCTGATGCGCATTTCTCCTTCCACCTGCATTTGTTTTTTCCCTTGCTTCTGTTTCTGTAGCAGTCTGATAGTTTTTTTACCAGATAGGGTTGCTGGCCCTATGCTGAACCCTCCTTAGTCGCCTTTTACGATCATGCGTGGTAGGGTACAGTGGTCCTATTCTTTGCAGATCCCGGGTACCACACGGGGGACTCTCTGAAATATCACACCTAAATTAAGTGTTCAATAAATTCCAACAAATATCACTGGAAAAGAACGGTCTAAAATATATATTCCAAATATAACTGAATCTAAAATGTCCTAGATTCTACATCACAAATAAAAAGCACATCCAGCGACTGTCCATTTACAAGTGTCAGCTCCTATCTATCACACGAATAATCTCATCCAGGCAAAACTTGGCAAAGTTCATCAAGTAGCGATATTCAGAGTGTTCCTTCTTGCAGTAAAGCTGAAGACCCAAAGTAACTGCTGAAAATGCAGAAAACAGTTAATTTGACCACTTGTTACCTCCCCTGTCTGCATAGAAATGGTCGAGATACTATGTAACAAGCTGCTCTGGTTCCTCACAGGATACTAGTTCAGGATCAGGCTCACAGGACTGGTCTGCAAGTACAGTCAAGCTTAGGCACTTGCACTGCCTAGGACACAGGAGCTAGAGGTGCCCCAAAATTTCGGACAAGGTGGACATCATCGCCGCCTTGAACAACTCCTACTCTAGCTATCCCTAACTCTAAACAAACAAAAAAATGCAACTCCCTAAGCAAAACTTGAGAACCGCTGTTGAAAACAGACTACACAAACACTACTGTGAGCTACAAAATACGTGCATGAACTGGTCAACATGTAAACAAACACACTGGTCGTGACGAATGGCCTGATTCGGCACCACTGAAACATATTTCGTATATGTATTACTGAACACTACACACGTGTTTTGCTCACACACTGTTCTGTACTGTGCCTATTACATGTTAACATGAGCATTAGGCCCAGTGACACAACAGACGCTACATTGGTATACGCCGTGTAACAAGATAACCAAGATAACAGTAACATACAACTACACATGACCAGTTATATGTAATCGACTAACTCAACACCACAGTTCTTAAAAAGAATCCAGTAATCACGGGATTTAGCAGTCACCAAACAATCAATAAATGTTTAATGATGAATTCCATTTGTTCGATGTGTGTTGCATAGATGTGGAATGTAAACTGATGGGAACAATTACACTGATCATAAAAAAAATGTCTGGGCGACTAAAATCGCCATGGACTAACTCAGACATACAACATTGACAAAACATGGCAACTTAATAACTACAACATGCCTTTGAACCTGAAATTACAACCTTGTCCAAAACGGTGACAAATCAAATACACACTTTACATGACACCTACAACATCTGTCCTGAAAAGGACAATCCATCTAATTACAACTTTGTTCTAAAAAGGACAGTCCATCGAACCACAACATTGTCCTAAAAAGGACAATCCATCTAACACAACTACGACAACTGTTGCCCTAAAAAGAACAAATAAATACAACTACTACATACTAGAACAACACTTCTGTCCTAAAAAAGGACAATCACACCAAACTTACATAATATCAGAATCCCTAACATCCCTTTCTAGAAAACAAAAACTCACACACGACTTGTCTCTACCACATTCAGACCAAAAAAACTAACCCATTCATACATCCCGCCCCTCAGACCCACGTGACTGAGTTCTCCCTCGGAACACGGAGATACTTTCTCCGTGCTAGCATAAACAGGTGAGTTGTGGTCTATTACTGTTTGACCACAGCGACAGGGTTTCTCACAAAAAATAAAAACAAACTGTAACAGAATAATGTTCTAGCTAAACACGTGTGTTACACTTATTCCATACCTTTGGCATGACTTCCATCAACATAACACCTGGTATAAGCTGTAGCAGGATACATTTCTTTCAGCTTCTGAGTTTGGCCATGATAATCTGTGGCATTATTGTTGTTGCTGGTAAGGACATCTATAATTCTTTGCTGGAGAGGTTCAAGGATGAGCTAGTAGCTGCCCTGGCCAAAATGGGTAAGCATAGATGGATGGATGGGTAGGAGGGTGGGTGGATGGAAGGACGGATGGATGGATGGGTGAATGGGTGAATGGGCAAGTAAGTGGATGGATGGATGAGGTGGGTGGGTGGATGGATTTCAGACAAGCTGGGAAGCAAAAAAAAAAGACTTCCACTCTTTCACAACAAGGAAGAGGAGCTGCATAACAGTGTTACAAGAATAAACTAGTTATCAAGTCCAGCCCTATCCCACAGTCAAGAATGTCCCAGAAACCCACCCCAACCCCACAATCAAGAAAGTCCCTGAATGCCAGATCCACTCCACAGTCAAGAAAGCCCCTAAATGTCACCTTTTCTCTACAGTACAAAAAAAAAAAAAGCCAATGAAGCTCAGCCCTAACAAGCTGTGTAAGTGTCTCAAAATATCTCCCACAGTTCAAGTTGCAAAGTTCACAGTTGCAAGAATGTGACAACAGTAACACAGTTCACAGTTGCAAGATGTGACAACAATAACATGATGTAAAATATATAACCACTGTTCCTTTTGCTAGTTCTGATAATCATTTTCATCTGGAGAACATTTTCTTTTCCACATTTTGGTTATGTTGTTCAGGAAATCCAAGTGAACATGCTCTCTAACTTGTTACATGCATGGATGCACAACTAGGTCAGGTTTTTGGCAAGGCTTGACAAATTTAAAAATAGAACAATGGACCCTGAAATTTTGACAAACTCATTTAGAGAAACACTGCTAAGCAAATTCATTCTCTGTTTGTTTTTTTTTTAAAATTCATTTCTTGTTTGAATAACACATTTTATTTAATAATACTTTTTTCACCAAACTGTTGCTCATTTGTAATGAAAGTGCAGAAATCTTGATTTGTACACTCAGTCTGTGACTTAACAAAATGATGCTTTGTTTGACATTTTGTGATATTAGTGTCACAAAAAGCCTTATTCAAATATATTAATTATTACGTAAATAAACAGCAAAGCTGGATAGTGTGGTGAAAAATTGAGTGAGCATTTATTGAATAAATTAAAAATATTTCCAAAACTGGCTGGTTGCAGTGAAGTTCAATCTTTTCATGCAGGTCTGAAGGTGGATGTTGGAGACTTGAGCTTCACAGAGGTCATGCTTCCTTTGGCATACGGAGTCATTGGTCTTGGTGTAATAATAGGAGCACTGTCCATGCTGGGTTGCATTGGTGGCTGTTACTCCATAAAAACTGTCCTTATTGTGGTCAGTTTTATCATTTATTTTGTTCTATTTATTCTTAAGCAAGCCCATGCATGACATCCTGGACTGGGTAATGTTCCAAATGTTAGTCTTTTTAAAACAAAAAGGTAGGAACACCATTATTCATCAATGAGCAAATGGTTGTAATGTTTCACTTTTCACTTTAGTCATATAAAAACATACAGGATGAAGAAATAGGAAAAGAAGAGAAAATATAAATTCACACATATGATATATAGCAAAGAAGACTTAGAAAAAAAAGGGAGCATTTAGCTGTGACTTGTATGAAGCTGTGTCTGAGAGAGTGCATGGTGAAAAAAAAACATCATTCTGATGACAGAAGCTGGCTGGGATTCTAAAATTGCTACATACAGGAATATGAGAGCCTTGAACACAGGCTGAATTTGGAATTCAGCTATACCTAACCTTCCCTTTCTCCACAATCATATTCTCCCCCTACCAAGTTCTTAAACTGCTCTTTCCTTATCTACTCCAATATTCTAACATGTATAAACTAGGAAAAAAGTAGGAACAACTTTATTACTTAACGAATGCACAGCTGTGACATTTTGGCATGAGCCTTAGTCATACAAAAACACACAGGACAAAGAACTAGAGACCCTGATGACCCGTTTGCCCATTACAACCATCATAAATCTAGCTGGACACCTTCCTATGGGGCTTCCCAAGCTTTAGACCTGTACATTAATACGACATGGTGTGAAATCCAAAAGTAGTGATAAAATAGTGACAAAACCAGACAATAAAACATCGAATCTCTAGTTTGGAAAAAAAAGATATATGTGTTGCAGAAGGAATGTCCCAACTCAGCAACACAAAATTCTATGCCCCACATAAAAACAATACTACTTTTTCCAGTAATGACAAAGTGGAACCAGCTATCAAAGACTTGATTATCAAAAGGTGGCCTCCCACCCCAAGCTGTTTCTCTTCACATCAGTGACAGCTGTTTAGGTAAACCCACCTATCTCCTTCCTAAAATCCATAAACCCAGTGATCCTGGATGTCCCATTGTATCAGTGTGTTCATGCCCCACTGAGCACATTTCTGACTTTTTGGACAGCATTTTCCAGCCACAAGTACACAAACTGCCCTCTTATTTGAAAGATACCAGCCACAGCTTAACAACTTTGATACAATCAAGCCCTCTCAACACCACACCTATCACATCTTTCTCCTTGATGTCTGCTCCCTTTACACCTCTGTTCCCTATGAAGATGGACTCTTAGCACTCCGCTATTTTCTTGACAAAGGCCCTCACCCCACAGCTAACACTGATACCATAATTAGACTCACACAGCTAGTACTCAACCTAAATTCCTTTGAGTTCAACGGTGAATACTTTGATAAAATCAGTGATGTTGCCATGGGAACGAAAATGAGTTCCAGTTATGGATGTTTATTTATGGGCTTTCTGGAACTCAGATTTTGGGAAACCTATACTGGAAGACTTCCAGAATTCTATACAAAGTACATCGATGGTGGCATTGGAGTCACCAGTATGCCATAGAATGAGCTAAAAAATTTATTGAAATCACCAGCTTGCTTATAAGAACATGAAATTCACTTATGAAATTTCTGACAAGTCTCTCAACTTTTTAGACATCAAAATATCTGCTGGCACAGACAGACTTGTCACCTCTGTATTTTACAAGCCCACTGACAGCCACACCTATTTACTTTACACCTCCTCTCACTCTGAAGCTTGTAAGGACTCCATCCCATAATCCCAACTCCTCTGTCTTTGCCGCCTATGTGAGGATAACTTGGACTTTATAGATCAGTCCAACAAATTATTAGAATTTTTCCATCATTGCCACTACCAAGAAAATGTCTTTCAGAAAGCATTCAACCATATCCAACTAGTGAGCTTGCAAAAAAAGCATTAAAAAAACCTGTTACCCACCTGACAGAGTTAAATTAGTATTTCTTTTCACCCGCATGGTCAGATGATTAAGAAAATGCTCAACACCAAAACTCACAACATTTTCTCTGATCCACCCCTTTTAGCATACAAACATGAACCAAATCTTAAGGACATCCTCATTCATAGCCACCTGAAGTGAGATCTTGCATATGTTGCCGCTAGAAAATGTAACCTCCCTTGCTGTGTTACCTACCCTGTAGTCTGGGAAATGAAAACGATCACCTTTCCCAAAACTATCCTCACTCTCAATGAGGGATTGACATGTGAGTCCTGCTGTGTGATGTATGTCACTGTGTGCAAAAGATGCAGGATAACTTATATTGGTGAAAATGGCCTCAGATTAGGGAACCACATGCAGAAACATCTGTATGATATCACCCATCATGCTTCAAAACTAGTCCCGAATCATTTCAGTGGCATCAACCACAAAGGCAAATCTGATTTTCTGCAGCACTTGATAACCGCTACATTCAGGAATATGGGGTGTTGGAACCACATGGTTTGAACTCATTATTCAGCTACATCTAACATTCTCCTCTACCACAGTCATAATCCCTCTCGAGTAAGCTCCACAACCTTCTCAGTTGTTACACATAGTTCAGAACCTCTTCACAGCATCACATTATAACCCCTCTACCCCAACTATAATCACATGTTTCACCTACTACCGGCTAGGTTACCACTGTATCACTCTCTCTCCCCTCCACAGTTTCCTCAACCACCATCTTCAGTTACAACCCACCTATCACACATCACAAGTCTCCATTTAAATATTCTCTACACTCCACCATGTGCATTTCTGTGCATTGGGGAAGCCACAGCTTCTTACAAGTTACAGCTAAATGCTCTAATCATTTGATTTTTTTTTTTTAACATAGCGTTCATGTAAATTTATACTTTATCTCCTCTCTCTAGTTCTTCGTCTTGTGTGTTTTTGTATGACTAAGGCTCATGTTGAAATATCACAACCATGTACTCGTTAAGTAATAAAGCTGTTCCTACTTTTTTCCTAGTTTATATATTTTGGTACCACAGCTTTACTGCAGAGACTTCATGTATAGTTATATACTTATACACTAATTATTGTGTGTTAGTACTCCAATATTCTAAGATCTTCACTATACTATATTACTAACCACTATCCCAGCTACATTCTTCTGTTCCACCCACCATTTCCTTAGCTTGACAACCATTGTATCCCTTCCCATTTCTCCATTATTTCCCCTTCTCCACTCCCTATTTACTTACCAGCCAGTCAGACTGGTGCCACACCCAACAAGTCTGCATATTAAAGACTCACAATATTTCACCAGTGCTGCACTACATCCAGGAACAAGTCAAAGGGTTTGACCATGTTACATGACAACTGCCAGACAGTATGGCCATAGAAAACATTCATGCTTAGAATTGCAGGGAACAGAGAGAGAGAGTCTGCTCACACAAGAGGTGAAGGGAAAAATTCACAAAAACTTTAAGTACTCACTGTATGAAGCAGATCACCAAGCCTTGTCAAGATATGTTCCCTCAACACTGAAAAGTACACGAGTAAGACAAGACCAGCCCTTGATAAATATGAAGTGTGTAACAAAAACAACAAAAAAAATCACTTTAAATGAAGAAGAATAGTATAATTTTGTTTCATTTTCACCAAAGCCTGCCCCTCCCATCAACCCACCAGCACCACCACCACCACCACACACACACACACACACAAATCCCCTACCCTTTCCTTCCTTACATATGGTGTTCAGTACATGTTTCACCCAAGTTATGCCCTTGCTCTGTGTATATTGTGTGTACAAAGCAGTATGGGAGCAACTAAGCATGAAAACAGAGAACATAATCATAGGTTACTGTTCCAATAAATATGTCACCAAATTGGTGTATCTTTCTCAGATAACTCTTATATTTCTGTATAGCACAGTTTTTGTTGGGGACACTGTTCCCTCTAAGCTGCGTGGCTGCGTGGCCTCAGACAGAAAAAAAATCATACCACATTCAAAATTATTGGAGGTGCGCAAAAAAAAAAAATGAAACTGCTTTTTATTTTCCAGCTTCCAGATGTTACTCCAT
This sequence comes from Achatina immaculata, assembly GCA_009760885.1. NCBI lineage: Eukaryota > Metazoa > Mollusca > Gastropoda > Stylommatophora > Achatinidae > Lissachatina > Lissachatina immaculata. The sequence continues at coordinate 108,950,157 of CM019691.1, read as the reverse complement.
GCTATAATTACGATGAAGAAAAATACAATGATGGTACATGTTTTTCCTGTACTGTTTCTTTCTTGTTGAGATATGACTTTCAGATTGGACGTTTCAGCTGGTCTTTTATCGCGTAGTTTTGGTAATACTGTAGCAGAATCGTGACGAGGCAAATGGGCTCACAGAGAATAGAGGGTCATTAAAATAAATGGGCAGATGAATTTTCACTGCTGAAAAGTACAACAGGTCTATCCTGTTATTAAATGTACATACTTTTTTTTTTTATATATACACACACACACACACACACACGCACGCACGCACGCACGCACGCACACACACACACTCTCTCTCTCTCTCTCTCTCTCTCTCTTTTCGCACATGTGCTGAACATTTTGCACATAGAGTGCACACCCTTAGAGGGAACATTGGTTTGAGATGTTTTTTTTTTGTACCTGTTCTATTATGTCTGTATGTTAGGAGATTAATATATTATAAAATTTGTTTTGTTGTCCCCAGTACGTTATCATCACTACAGTTTTCTTCGTGGTACAAGTCGCAGTTGTCATTGTTGTGTATGCTGACAAGTCAGCTGTAAGTTATTATTATCTTATATAGAGTGCTCACAGTTCTGTGTTTAGTTAGTAGTTTTATTGTGGCAGAGGGAGGTGGACATGAAGAGAGACAAAAGAACTTATAAACTGACATCTTCTCAAATTTAATGAGTTATTTAGTAATAGATCCTTCTACTGTGTTTATGAAATACTAAAATAAACTGCATTTTATTTTATTTAAATGTTATTATAACCTACAATTTATTATTATCAGACAGCAATTTGGGCAGCTGAGTGGCATAGCAGTTAGTGCATTTACCTTTCATGAAAAAGTTGGTGGTTCAAATATAACTAAAGTTGGACCAGTCACACGGTTTTAAAAAAAGTTCTTGCCTCCTTCTGGAGCTCGAGAAGGAAGAGGTGGTCAGTCTTTGTGTTGACCACATCACTCTCAAGTGTGCTGTCAGGTGAGGGGATGGTCAGACTTTGTGTTGATCACATCATTCTCAAGTGTGCTGTCAGGTGAGGGGAAAAAAATGGGCACAAATGCCATGTCTCTAAATGCCTCTACAGCACGATATATAGATATATATAACATTTTATTTTGAAGATAAATATGAACAGTTTTTGAAAAGTGAAGACCACACAATAGAATTCAATTTATTTTCAGTGTCACTTTCCTGTTTTGTTTTATTAGATGCTATTTTTTTTCGTCTTATTTAGTTTTAGCTGCCATGTGACATTTATGAATGATATTAAATAATGGATAATTTTTTGTTTCATGCACTCTTCCGATAATAAGCTTTGTTTTTGAAAAGAATTGTTCATGCAAGAAACTGAAACAGGACTGGAGTGCTAAAATTATTTTGTCAGAGAAAAACTGACAGAAAATAAGATTGAAGCTAACAATTAACTGTCCTTAACACATACACATCTTAACAATCGAGCATTAAAATATAATGTATTGATTTTCATTTAGGTGTTATTGATTAATAAACTTGCAAAATCAGAGGAAATGAGTACTATCTTTAGCATGAAATGTGAGGGCATACTGGGGTACTCAAGGAAGATGGAGAGATGACTGGAAATAAAAACATGATCAAAATATTTAATGTCGTACATACAAAAAAAATGTAAAAAAAGAAAATGAATGTGAAGATGATACTGAAAAGAGCACAGTTAAAATGAATCTTTTTTCTTTTTTAAAATTTTTTTTTTAAATCCACAAAAAGTGACATCCAAGATTTTGTGACAGTCTTGAGTATGAATAAGTTGTGAGATGGTGTATCTGACTCAACAGTGATTAGCTTCAGGGATAAAGTTAGGATCTGGATAACTAACGAAGCAGTGTGATATAAAGTTATGCTTGTTGAAAAAAACTTGAGAATACAGACTTATGTGAGGAAATATGGCCTAAATAAATGAGAGCCAAAAAAAAAAGGTTTACCATAAAAAGGTGACATTGAATGTTCCATTGAGAATCAGTTACAGCAATCAAATGATAAAGGAAGTGAGTCCTACATTTATACCTGTCATTTATTGTAACAAAAGAATAGGATAGACAAAAAACACCTTCAGCAGAATTACATCAAAACAAATATCACAGCAACTGAGATTACATATCATAAAATGCTACAAATATTCAATATTCCTTTATGGTGCAGAAGCCTGAATCTTGAATAAGCCAACAGAAAAGAGAACTGAGGCTCTTGGAATGTGGGTATAAAGAAAAATAGAGCTATCTCATGGACAGAAAAGAAAACAAATGACGAAGTGCTAAACCAACTAGAAGTGAAAAGAGAAATATTGAAAATCATAAAAACAAGACAGCTAAGATACTTCGGGCATGTCAAGAGGCATAATACTATACTGAAGACCTTTCTTGAGGTCAAGATTGAAGGGAAAGAAGAAAGAGGATGGCAGTGATATAGATGGATGGACAACATCAAGAGATGGACAGGGACAAGCTTGGCAGGTGCTCTATGAAGACAAGAAACAGAGTAGAGTAGAGATTCATTGCAGCCAACTTTCTGTGGGGAGATGGCATCCAGTGATGAATAATGATGATCTATTGTAACAGTGACTTGGGAAAAAAAAGACTCAAAATGAGTCATTTGTATATAATGCATTATGTTATTTCTTACATTGTTTAGTCTTTTCTTAAACATGTTTTTGTCTGCTGTTTACAGTTGTCAGCTCAAGACCATAGTTATATCATACTTAGTACAACATTTTAAATGGAATGTATTAGACACAACACATTGAATATTCTCCTGTTGACAGTTTAGTGGTACTGTGAAACCCAGGCTAAAAGAAACTCTTTCAAACTATACTGACATTGAGGGTACAAACCCACAGACCTTGGTATGGAATTCCATTATGAATTACGTAAGTAATATTTTTTGTAAACTTGCCAGCTTTAGACGTACTTAACACTCATTACACTCATTGTACTGAGGACACTTTCAGGTGTTGTTTGCTGTGATGTGGATGATTATAAACACTGCATTCTACTCTAGCCAGCCTCTACCATTGGCCTTATAATTAATCTGAGATCACAGATGTTCGATGGAGAAAACAATATTGCTTTTCTTAACCTTTTCGCTACTACATACTTCTTGAGAGCTGGTCCCCACTGTGCTGAATACTTCGCTGGCTTACTTTTACCCAGTGCTGACTTATTTTTTGTCGTCTTAAAATCTAAAATGCATCAGTAGTGCTGACAGTTTTTTATCACCAGAAAATGTAAACATGTTGTAATTCTTCCACTATTGTCTCATTTAAGTCACATTATATAGTTCATAATACATTTATTTTCTCATAAGCAACATTATATAGAATCAAAGACAGCAAAATAAAATTGTTATATAGAGTCAAACAAAAAGAAAGCAAAATAAAAGGTTTTGTCACAAAGAATCAAACAAAAAGACAAGCAAAATGTTTATTCTCACCACTTCCATCTAACCAAACAACAGGCATTTGAATTTTCCATTTGACGTTTGTTGTAATATTTAGTAAGTCGATTCCAGAAATCAAACGTTTGTGAAAATAGAGGAAATGATTACAGCACAAAGCAGTGATGGATAATCTGCTGTTTTCCTCTATCTCTAACTTCAGGGATAATCTATCTTAGTGGTTCCAAATTAACAGAAGTCTGTGGATCCGCTGCTGTTTCAAAACTCAGGCTGGGGACCCCCTGCTGTTTCAGAATCCAGGCCACTGACCCCCATACTTTGGAAAAGTTTTGGATCTGTATGGTAGCTGTAGGATTAAATGCAAAATAATTTTTTTTGGAATATGTAGGTGACCTTTAATGAGTAAATACTACATCACATTAAAAAACAGTACACACCTGGTGAATTTTCAAAATAACAATAATATAGTTAAGAAAAATAGACACCAAATAATGTTTCTACTTGTTCTAACAAAAAAAAAAAAAAAATGACCCTGATTTTTTTGTCATGGATCCCCACAGCAGGTTTGCAGACCCCCAGTTTGGAACCACCAATTGGGACAACTGATATATCCACCAATATCACAATAGGAAATTTGTATAGAATACTAAATGCTACTCACACACAAAAAGATATACTTTTCTGCCTTGTATCACTTGCCACCTATCCATTCATATGCGGGTATGAGAGAATATCAGCAGGAATTATTAATTAGCATATTAATGGAGAAACATTACTGACCTATCTTTAGCCTTCCATAAGCATGCCAGATAAGAATATCTTTAAAACAGTCAGCATAACTGTTGTTTTTTTCCTGATCACTTAGGACACCAGTACGTAAAATGCACATATAGTTTCTGATGTCAGTAATCTAGTGTGATTATTGTGACAGAACTGACCGAAATCTTATATCTCCTCTATGTAGAACACATGGGGATAGGCTATAGTTACTTCAGCCTGGTCGCTGAGTCAGTAGTCAAAGTGTTTCTTTTGACAGAGGAGCTTTTAAGAAGTAAGCTTCTTGAGTACATCAGAAGTCTGCTTCATGGGTCTTTGAGAAGCCCACTTATTGGTTACATAAGAAGTCATCTTCCATGTCACATAAGAAATTAGTTTATTGGTTTCTTGGGAAGTTTGTGTATTGGTTCAATGAGAAGTCCATGAGAAGTCTGGTTCTTGTATCTACAAGGAGGAGGAGGAGGTCCCCACCTTGGGAGAAATCTGGTTCTTGGGTACATGAGAAGTCAGCTTCTTTGATCTATAACTAGTTAGCTTTTTAGATCTATAAGAAGTTTGCTTATTGCATCAAAGAGATTTTATAACATTAATCATTTTGATGCTGTGGTCTATGACATAAGTGGCTGTCAAAATGTGATTTTGTAGACTGCTAGCAAATTTAGAAATTTAATGTTGGGTTTTAAAAAAATTGTTTAAATAAACGCTTTTGGGAACATAATGCTACCACTTTAGACTTGCATCCTGATTTAAATTATTTTCAGCATATAAAGGATTATGATGGTTATGATTTTGAAAATGTAATCTTTAACAAAATTAAAGAAAAACCATAACATTCATAATAATTCATTGAATAAATGTAAATAGGTCGAAGACTGAACACTTTGATGGGAGCTGCTACATCTTACATATTGCATAGGTGATGTTTTAGAGGGCATTCATGTATTTTATTAAGCCTTTCTTGCTTTTTGTAAAATCAGCCTCTCTTGTTGCCTGTCACTTTAATAGGAGGGATGTTGTGGCGTGGACTCATACAAGGACTTTTATAAAGTGAAGAACTGGCCTCCAAAAACAGTCGGTGGTAAGCCCGTCACTCTGATGACTCCTGTCATATGTTGTAAAGTGAAGAGCACAGATTTCAAGTGTGCAGAGAATGGTACTGCCAACGCCAGTAACAACTGGTTGGAAACAGTAAGTACTATGTTAGAATTAAAATGTTGTAAAATACTGATGTATCAGATCATCATCATCATCATTATTACCTGCCATGCTGGGTGGCATGAGCAGTCACACTCCTCCATATATCTTGGCCCTTGACGTTTCTGAGTAACTCCTGATTTCTTTCCATGCTACAGTGCCAGGCCTTCTAACATCTGCTCCCTTTGGTTATCTTCTGCCTCTCCTGCCTTCAGTTTTGGCCATTGTTATGTTTTCCAGTTTCTATCTTCTCATCATGTAACCAAGAATGATAATTGCCTTTTCATTATCTTTCTTATTATGCTATGTTTTTAAATAGCCTGATTCAAACAGCTATCTAGGGTGTTTGTGGGATCCCTATCATTCTTCTGAGGAACCACATCTATGATGCCTCCAGCGATTTATTAGGTGATGTATCAGATACAAAGCATTAATTAGAATGTTGTAACTGCTTGCACATTAAGTCTCGTCTTGTCGATTTCATCATTTACCTTTCAATGTTGAGGGGAGCAAAAAGACATCGTGCTTCATGTAAAGGGATTTTAAAGGTGTCTGTAATTTCCTCCCTTCGCCTCTTTCATGGGCAGCCCATCCTCTGTTCTCTACAGTTCTTAGCATAAATGTTTCCTGTGGTATACTGTCTGGTTTTTAATCATGCAACATGGCCACACTTGTTGTTTCTGGATATAGTGTAGCACTGGTGTTACTCCAACCTTTGCCCTGATGATGTCATTTCTGATTTGGCCTCTTCTTGTTACATTTAGTTTTTAATTTTTCAATAAAGATGACGTTTTGTTCAAATGACCTGATCTGCAGTACTGCAATGCACATAAAAAGAAATTACCACATGCTATTCACTGCATATTAAGTACATTGCAGCAAATAACACATGTCAGTTTTTATGCAATAAGAGCAATGCTGTTAATACAAATGCAAAATTGTTGTTATATGTGCAGTGCAGTAAAATGAAAAGTGAAGTTTTTATGCAGAATGAGTGAAAGTGTCTCTCTCTTTCTCTCTCTCTCTCTCTCACTTCTGCAGTCTAAGCTTATAAGCCCCATTGCTTCAGATACATGGGTGATATAGTAAACATTTTACATTTTATTTACATATCATATTACTGCAATACAGTGAGCACAATAATATGACAACTATGCACATTTTATCTTAAGGTAATGTCAAGAAGAGTTACAGGCAGTGAAGAAACAAAAACAAAAATATATGAAAAAGTCAGTGAGAAGTGGCAGAATTTTAGTATCTCATAGAGCATTATAGAACCAGCAACAATTCTGTAAAATATCTGAAAAAACCTGCTGCAGACATTGTATTGCAAAACTAACAGTATACACTTTTGTGATGTTTATAACTACAGTTGAACCCACTTAATTTCACATTGTTGGGACTGTCAAAATATGGTGACATTAAGCAGAGTTGACATTAGGTGAGGTCCATTACAAGGACTTTAACTGCAGTAGCATAAAGTGTGTCCCACATCTGTTACATTAAACTCATAACAAACAGATAACGCTATCATTATCAGTCACAAAATGTGTATTAATCACAGAATACAGTAAGTCTTAGTATTTAAATTACAGTGTAGGTGACACTAAAATCAAGCAGCATCTGACTTTTCAGTAGAGGGAGTTTTTTTTTCAAAAATACGTGATTTTGTGTTGAGTAATGTTAACTGGTCTATTAACCAAAAAAGTCCTTTACGCACACTACAGCATTAAAAATGTCCTGCGTCACGTCGGGCATACTGTAAATAAACGAGCACACAGTCTCAAACATGCTCACAGACTGAGCATAAAAATCAAGTTTGATGGGTGTCTGGTCTGGTCTGATGGACCTGCTGACATCATTACTATTCCCAGTGGTGCCGTCTATGATGAGTTCACTTTTGTCTCAGTTTTTAACAAGTTTTGATACAACTGAAACATCAGTTTCAAGTGAATCCGTAATATCCTTTATCATCAGCTTGCTTCAGAATGTTCATTTTAACGCTTTAATCCAGATCAACACATTTGTGTTTAGTAGCCATTATCTATCACAATGAGAGCCAGAGAGAAGTTCCCAGCTATATATATGATTCACAGTACACTACTTGAGAATGACTGACTATCAGCTTGAGTTGCCAGCTTAATACTGCCTACTTCTTGATAAAGAAGACAAACAATGATCAAAAGAAGCCAGTTTTTAATCACATTCTTTTGAAAGGGTGGCCGGGGTATGCGGCCAGGGTAAGCCTTTCATTCACATCACCTGAGTTTTGATGCCTACATAAGGTTGATGTGGCAGGTATTCGGTGATCAAATGACTAGCCCCTTCTTTGATGAGTTGTGAAGCTGATAATGATTTGTGAGATATTTATATCTTGGACTCACCTAGTTTGTGATACAAAGCGGAGTCTTTAACTCCTCAGGGTGCAAAGATACTGTGATGTTAACTGATTTGTGCCAATAAGCGGGCTGATATTAACTGGAGTCATTCATTCATTCATTTGCATGTCCCTTGCGGAACTTTGCCTCCCTAACAGCACTCCTGTAGGCCTCTCAGTTGTGAGCAAGATGGCCTGCTGCTGATGCATCCATTTGCAGATCATCAACGATGACTTGCAGCCATCTTTGCCTTGGTCTTCTTCTCTTTCTTTTTCCCATTATGTACCATTCCAAGACAGTCTTCTCTAGATTGTCATGATTTTTAATGTGTCCAAAATATTTCAGTTTTTAAAAAAAATTCTCTTTACTAACCAGCCTTCTTTAATATTAAGTTCTTGTAGTATGGATATAATTGTTCTTTTTTGTGTCCATGATATTTGAAAAACTCTTCTGTAGCATTTACATTCAAAGGCATTCATGTGTTTCTCAGCTGTTTTGTTAAGTGTCCAGGTCTTACAGGCATATGTTGTGATGGGAAGGATGCATGCCCTTAAAAATCTTATTTTTGTAGTTTTGTATGTTCCTCTCCACAGATTCTTTATTAACCGGAGTAAAGCCCACTAATTACTTATGGGAGTTGGCCGGGGATACAAATTTCTATGATAATATCTGGGTTGTAACATAAAGTGATGTGATATTATGTGGGTTCGACTGTATTTTAAAACAAAGCAAAATGGGGGAAAAAATTAAATCCAGAGAAAACAATGCACATCCTGACAGTGCTAAAAAGCAAGCTAACAACAGGGTTAAATGAAAATATTTAAGAAGAGATATTTTGAATAATAGAATTATCTCAGCCACTCATCACAACATGAATGTGATACAGATACTACGGATTATAAGACATGCTTTCCTCCAACATTATAGGTAAGGCAATAGGATGCTTGATCTTTGAAAATGGTGAATGCCCACATGCAAAATGAAGCACATCTTAGCATACTGCATATATGACTGTATATAACCAATGATGGATTAACCACCACCTCAGCCCATAGGCTAAACTAAATAGGAGTCCTGCTCTTCTTAATCTCTACCATCCTCCACCTGGTATGGCTTGATTCCCCTCTACTTGTCATCTCTACTATTACTGTATAACTTTGTATTACACTGACCAAACATAACTGTTGCCATTTTTTTTGTTTGGATAACATGACATGCTAATGTAGCAGTACTAGTTATAAATGATTGTCATGTGAAACAATAATCTGTATATGCAGAGTATTTCCTTTCTTTAAACCAGACTCTTTACCCTTTCAGACTTCTAGGCTTAAGCTTATTTAGCTTAATAGCTACTCCACAACAGTACTTATCTGTTCAGTAACATCTGTGGAGAGCAGATATTCATCCAAAACAATCCCATAGTAACAGCTGTACATGAATTCGCAGTAGACACACATACACACACAAAAAGCATAATTCACAAATATGCACATTTTAAGCACTTTACTGTGCTATCTCTTTTGAAGAAAATATTACAAATGAGAAAGATACAACACATGACCTAGACACCCAGGAATGTGAACGTAGATATTCTTAAATAACAGCTTCTTCTTCTTCTGTGTTCAAGGTTGTTGGTCACTTCAGATCCTGATCCCTGTCGACATGGCAAAGCTCGCAGTCCTCTCCAGATCCTGATAGGAGCCCCAAAGTTTTTGCCCCAATCTTGTGTCTTCTGGCCATGTCTCACTCCTCAGGTCTGCATGGTTTTGGCACCCTTGTAGGATATGTTCTGGAGTCTGGACTCCACTGCCACATGGACACTCATCAGTGTAAGACATTTTGAGTCGTTACAGGTGGCTCAGTAGTCTGCAGTGACCTGTCCTTAGGCAAAAGAGGATAGTTTGCTGATGTCTTTGTAGTTGGTGTATTGGATCTGGTTCATTGTTGCATTTCAGTTTATTTTTCCATTCAGATCTGCTCTGGTTATGGATTATGGTTTTCACCTCTTAGTAGTTTACTGGATGATTGGTTTGATCTTGATTGCTGCCAGATTTGGATAGGCTGTCAGCTATTCCACAGTGGGAAGGTACCCACGGTAGGGACAGTGTAAGGTGCTTCAGTTCTGTTGTGATTTCCTGTTTGTTTGCCTGTGGGTTCTTTGTTGTTTTTAGAGATTCCAGAAGTGCCCTGCAGTCTGTGAAGAAGGCTATTTGTGTGGTGGTTGTAGGTTTTCTGGTTTAAATGTTCTATAAAACAACTAAAATTAAAGAAAAACAGAATAAGAAGAAAAACAGCATTTTTTTTTGACACATGATGAGAGGACAGAAGCTAGAGGGCCTGATAATCATTGGAAAATTCAAAAGAAAACAAAATCCCATTAGACCAAGGAAAAGATAACTTGACCAAGCATTTTGGGTAAAGAGAAGTAGATAGTCTGATTAGACAAAATGGAGTTTTATAAGCAACACTGCTTCAGATAATCCGTGAATGAGTGAATATCAACTATTACATAAATCTTTCCCTGACTTTAACCACCACCATCTCTTTAGTCACCATTGCTAAAGTATCATTATCCTTGCCTTCAAAGTTTCAGTATCAGGACCTGGTGAGCTGAATACTTTGTTCTTAATACCCTCGTAAAACAAAGTTAAAGGGGTGAAGTCTGGTAAATATGGTGGCCATGATATTGGGCCATGCTTTTCAATCAATTGGTTTGAAAATTTCACATTCAGGAACTGACAGACAACTAAACCACAGAATGGTAGTGCACTATCTTGCTGGTAAAGTGCCCGTGTCTGAAACTCTTTTGCCTGAAGTAAAGTTCCAACATGTCCAGATAAGAGTTTGCTGAAATGATGGACTCTGTTAAGAAAAATAAAAGTCCAATACCGCAAAAAGAATATTGAGCTTTCACAGGTGCCATTTTGATACTGGTGATTGAAGTGCTGCTTGTACAGATAAAACATTTTTTTTCAAGAATTGACCTATGTAATGCCATAGCATTGATGTTTCTATCTATCATATTTTTAAGATAATGATTTTTCATAACAAGAGAAGAACCTTATGATCACCTTGTATTTATTTTCCAGGGATGCTATGACAAGCTCTTTGATCTGGTTACAACGAATGCATTTGTCGTCACGATCATTACAATTTTGTTTATTTTCCAGGTATTTCATTTGTCTGTCTGTCCATCCACACATCTGTCATCTCACTTGCCTTTCAGTAATTCCTTCTAATTTACCACAGATTCAACATACACTTTTTATAATAACACAAACGCTATTAACTCTTTTCTGTCCTGAATAATTATGGCTTATTTACATCTTTGTATATCTAATATTTTTTACTTGGCTGTAAAACTTCTCACTTTTCTGATGTTAAAGTTAAATTTGTGAAGAAAATTTATCAATAAATATATCAGCTAGCTTCAATAAATTATAACTTTATTAAATAATCAGTAATGAAATTTGTACCAGATGTTGGAGGCCTGTATAATATATCTTTGACAAAGAATATGAAAAGGTTAATCCCACACTCATGCTAATAAAAGTTCATTGTCATAATCTAAAGTTAATATATATACTTGGACTCCTGTGATTGGCCCTTCATTTGTGATATTTCATAAAACATCTTTTAAGCCATGTAGTGTTCATTATCATCATCATCGTCGTCATCGTCATCGTCATCATCATGTGCCATGCTGACTGGCGTTGGCTGTTATGCTTCTCCAGAGTACCTCATCCTTCATGCAGGCCATCAGCTCAGTTGGTGATCTCCTCTAACACCATCCCGCCAGACTGTCCAGTATCATTTCTCTCAATCTTCCTCTGGATCTTCTTCCCTCTATTTTTCCTGTTGTTATAATATTTTCAGTGCCCCCTCTTCTCATTGCATGTCCTATGAAAGTACATTGTCTCTCTCTTATCATTTTTTGACAAGATTTTTTTGTCTCTCCAGGAATTCTCATACATTCTTCATTAGTTATTTTTGCTGTCCAGGGAATTCACAACATTCTTCTAATAAACCACATTTCTACTGCTTCCAGTGATTTTTGTGCAGACTTGCCTATTGTCCATGATTCACTTCCATACAATAAGATAGGTTCAATATAGCACTTTAGGACTCATTTTCTAAAATTCATTGATAAGGATGTGTTGCTTAAAATGTTTTTCATTCTCTGAAATGCAGACTTTGCTTGGCCTATTCTGTTCCTATCTATGTAGTGCTCTTAATTAAAATTCATATCAATAACATTTTAAAATCTTATGAGGCAAAAGAAAAATCACAAGGCCACATACACAAACATATAATAAACACCACTGTTTTACTGTTATTTGTCTGGGAAATGATAAGGTGCCTAAATTATAGTTTAAAATTTGATTCTGCTAAACAGAAAAATGTATAGAAGCAGTTATTTTGTATTTTATAATTTTTTTTTTCAAAATTGTCGAATATAACGGGAGTTAATTCATGGTCTACATGGGCATCTGAGTGGCACAGTGGTTAGTGCAGTAGTATCTCAAGGTGAAGGTCTGGGGCTTGAGTCTGGCTGGAGGCACATCAGTCACCTAGCTACAGAAGTGGGTACAAGACTTCCCCTGAAGCTGGTGAAGGCAAGGCAGTCTGGTGTGATGCTAATCAATCACCCTCTAGTGTGCTGGCAGAACAAGGAAAATATGGACACTAACACCATATTCCCTAGGTGTCTTGATGTCCTAACAGGGTTACCTATCTATGGTCAACATAATCTTAGACTCTTTTACTTTATGTTTTCTAATACAACATTAGACTGCCAGCTTATACTGATGCAAATATTTTCCATTTCACAGCTATCCATGATAATTATCACAATACTGATTCTGTGCACCATGGACAATTTACTTCTCTAGAGAGTGGGCATTTCCAAAGTTTTGGTTGTGCAAACTGTGGAAGAAATTTGGGGACAAGAAAGCTTGCAAGACCTATGATATACAAATTTGCTGTTAAGAATTACTGCTGTGGCAAAACTCTGTGACTTTACAAGAATATGAGCTAAATTCTTGAAATCTTTCTTTGTTTTTTTTTTCAGTGCATTGTAAAAAAGACTAGATTTTATTTATTTCTGGTCCTAATGTTGTCTTACTTAATTTTATTTGAAACAGTTAAGTTTATGCTTCTGAAAATTATATGTGTGTGTGCGTGCGTGCATGTGTGTGTGTTTTTTTTTTAATGATTAGGCATTGATTCAGAATCAAAAGCAAGGCTATTAATGTGAAATTTCAGGTTTGAATAAAAAATTAAAAGAAATAATAAAAAAATAACCTTGGGAAAAGTTAGTTCAAGCAAACAGAGATGAGGAAGGTAATGAGAGACTCACAATTTATAATTTTATCAGAGTTCAGTATTTCTTAAACTTTCCAATTAGTGCATTGTTAGTCTACTGCACTCATAGATGTGACATGTAGGAAATAAACTGAATCTGATTTCCTGTTGCAAAATCAGTCTCAAGATCCATTTTCAACTATCTGGTGTATGGCATTATGTATTTATAATTTTTAAGGTTTTGAATTGATATTTGAATTGCTTAAAACTTTCTTCTTAAAAAGAAAGGTGGATTGTGTGAAATAAAAAGAAAAATGTGCTCTCAAACATAGTTCATTGATTTAGCTTATTGTCATCTTTTAGTTCATTGATTTAGCTTATTATTATCTTCACCAGATACACATTTATATTAATTAATTTTTTAAAAACCCTGAAAATATACATATCTTCTATAGAAGAGATATATACATCTTCTATTTGCCACATAATCAGTTTTAATTGATGATTATAGTTAAACAGAATATTTTCAGTCGGTGGATGTTATGTGGAGTTTAAAAGTATATTTCAGATGTCCATTTTATATTTACTTGCTGTTTTTGGCACCAACTGTGCCTTGGAGAAAACCTGTGGTTGAACTGCTAAATTGTGTCAACAGTTTTCTTCCCTTTACTATTAGCTGTGCCTTGTGTCTTGCACTCTTTTATCTCTGCTAACTCATTTTAGTACGGGTGCTCTGTGTTGAGGAAAGGAGTATCTAGTGGGTTTTTTTAAAAAATTATATTATCTGTATTTTTCAACAGTTTATTAATGCATAATGTCCCTTTGTAAAATAATGCTTTTTGTTCACCCATCATTGTGTAACATTTATTTTTTAGTTCACCATGTTTAGTCTTTTTCAATCCCCAAATTATAATATTGTTTCTTTATTTCTGTATAAGGAAACAAAACAGAAACAAAATATTTTAAGTTTTTAATATTAGTATTTCTGTCTCTGAAATGGATCTCTGTGAATACTGTTCCAAAATCTAGAAAATTTAGTTTCTCATTTTCAATCATATAATGAAATTGAAGATTAGGTTAGCAGTTAGGTGTGACATATAATAATTGATAAATTGCTAATCAGACATGCAGGACATGATTGATTAACTGTTTCGTAAATCATGTTTGTTAACTTAAGTGACAAAAACAGCTTATGAGTGACAATTATAATTTTTGTGCTTTTGAAACTATGAAATGTTGCATCACAAGTACAGTAATTTTAGCATATCTTTCAAACCTGAAGTCTTATTTTAGTATTATTTCTTTTGCTTCATGTTTTATCTCTCTGCCTTCCAACAAAATATATGGGAAATGGAGAAGAAAGTGTCACCAAACTAATTTTGCCTATGGTTTCACATAGCATCAGTTGACAGCTTTGAGCATGAATGGTTAATGAGGAACTAGCAGGGAAAGTCTTACAGCTGTTAAGAATTTCATTATCAGGACCACGTAATTTTGTTTGTCAGGTGATACATAACATTTTTTAAAATTAAATGACAGATACACATGTCATATTAGTTCAGTAACATTAAAGTTCAAATGTCACATTTCATATGTCTGTGTTCAGAGTAGACTTGAAGTCTTTGACAGTTTGTCATGACCATAATAAACTAGCAGACTTGTGTATGTTCTGATGCATCATATCAGATACCATTTTAGTTTATTATTATATTAAAATACTGTTACTGTATTTTATTATTTTAATATATATATATATATATAAAATGGTTATATTATATAAATATATCTTGCTGGCTGTTGAATACCTTGAGCATAATCACCAAGTACTAGTATTATGCCTGATAAACTAGTATTTAACAGCTTGTATCATAACTGGTATAATGAATATCAAACACACATGATTTATTTCATAAACCATCTGTGATACATGTGCTTTCTGTTTCAATCCTGGTTTTAAGGTTGTACGCAACACTTATTTTTAAAGTTAACTGACAGACACATGAGTCATATTACTTCAAAGGTAATCCATGTGTGACATTTCACATATACCCATGTTTAGTGTATTACACATAGCAGTGGATGCCTGGATACACTTATTGTGTCTGGTGTACTGGCAGCAGAGAACAAGTAAAAGTGTTTTGTAAATTGCCGGGCAGATCAACAAATGTTCCTTTACAAACTGGCAGCTAGATATATTTATCATGTTTGATAAAATGGCAGCTAGGTTTGTGTCTCATAACTCCTAAACTGTCAGATTAGTGAGTGAATTTATATTACAGTTTGAGCATCCTTAATCCAAAATCTGAAAATCTCAATAATCCAAAACTTTTTGAGCAGCAACATGATGCCATAAGTGGAAAATTTCTCTCCTAACCTCATGTATCAGTCAAAACAATGGCTCATGACAGTTTATTCAGCTTTCTCAATGGAAAAAAAGACCATCCCAACACTCTTCAGCTGTGATATATCTTTTCTGTGCATGCTTTAACACCCCCCCCCCCCCATGCTAGTAAACCCACACAGAATTATAAACTGGCACATGTGCAGACCAGGTGTGACAACAACAGGTTCTCCATGATGCTCCACATGGGACAAAGACCAGCATGTTTTACTCACTGTGTTCTTTGTTTATTCTCTGCTTTGTGATGTTGTTTAAAGTGTCAAGAAAGGGTTGCAGTTAATAGGGATAAGAAAACAGGGGAAATATTTGTGTTTATCTATAACACATAAAGTAAAAATGCTGGAGAAACTGCATAGCACTGTAAGTTTGATCCCTCAACTGTTTCTAATGTTTCTTCTCACTAAAAAAAATAACATGAAGTGTACAGTAATCTTTTAATCAAAGCACAGCTTTATAAGAGGAGGCTTACAGCCTGCCATTGTTTGGTTTTGCTGCTGTTTATCATCTTTGAAGATGCATTTACATATTTACACTCTGCTGATTTGTTCCAACACACACAGAGACTCCAAGGGATATGTCTGGATCATGGCTGCCAAAGTAAGCAAAAATAAAAGCATCATTCTATACTGCAGTAACAATCAGGTATTCTGAAGATGCTGCTATTTTGCTTAGTCAACCTGAACACATTATTTTTTCACTGCATTAATGAAATGTCATATTTTTTTAAATACTGTAAATACAAGTAAGTAAATGACTGCTTGTCAACAGCATGTAACTTCAGAATCAAGAATGGTGGTGATGCCAGACAACCATAGATTGTCCACATGGATGACTGAGATAGTGACACCTTTGCTTTCTGATGGTTCAGTGCACACAGACTTTATTTCATGCACATAACTGTTAAAAATGTTATGTAAAATTACTTTCAGGCTATGTGTATCAGATGTATATGAAACATAAATGGTTCCTGTTTAGACTTAGGCCCAATTCCAAATATATCTCGTTATGCATATGCAAATATTACAAAATCCACCACCTAAAAGAAAAAATCTAAATTCAGTTCTGGTCCCAGGTATTTTATGTAAGGGATACTCAGCCTGTATGTGAATACAGATTCAGCTAAATAAATGGGCAGCTGGAATGCATAATCATTTTTGATAAATTGACAGCCAGACAAATGTTTCTGTTGAATGAATGGCAGCCATATATATCATATTTGATAAACTGGTAACCAGGCAAATATATCATATCTGATAAACTGGTAGCCAGATAGATGTATCATATTGATAAACTGGCACTCATAAACACATATTTCATAAAATGGCAACCAGATTCATATCTCTGGTGTATTAAACAAGTAACTGTGAATACCTGTGTCACTCTTTGAAGATGCATTTACATCTTTATACTCTACTTTTTTGTTCAAGCACACATAGAGACTGCATAGGATATGTCTGGATTATGGCTGGCAAAATAAATGAAAATACATTCTACATTCTACACAGCAATAACATGCATATTTATAGGCTGAACAAAACTGACAACCCTGAAATGACATCATAGCTGAAACTCTTACAATTCTATTTTTTTTTTTTTTCAAAATTTTACACTTGCTGAATCTTAAATATTTTGGTCACATCAAGAAGTATAATGCAGAAATGAAAATCATACTAGAGGGGAAAAGTAAATGGAAAAAATAACCAAGAAGTTGAAGTGATTTAGCCTGGTTGACAACATAAAAAAAAATGTACTACTTTCAACTTGGTCGGGGTCACTATGAAAACAAAGGAGTGAATAACTTGGGGGATCATTGCAGCCAACATTCCTTAGTGAGAGGGCACATGATAATGATGATCTTTAGTGCTTGTAATTTTCTGATGTTATGAACTTTCATGGAAAACATTACAGAACAGCTGATGATTTTGTAATAAAGCAAGTATTTGTAATATAAGAAATTCTCATTGTAGCAGATCTTTCAAATGGAATATAAAAATAACAGAACAGAACAGAGACAGAAAGAAATGACTTTAAAAGGCAAGAGATAATTTATCAAGAGCACTGCAGTCCAACATTTTCGAAGGGAAAGAGTGGTCATTCATGGGAAACTGGAGAGCTTAAAATGAGATGATATTATCATTCTTTAGCATTATGACAAGAGAGTTTGTGACAAGCTTAAAACATAAGCCATGCAGCACTTTTGCTGTCAATGTTTGTCAGAATAAACATACTCACAGGAACAGTGTTTGATGCGTTATATATTGTTGTCCTTTCTTTTCTGTGTTTTGTTGTTGTTGTTTTTTTCATTTCTTATAAGCTATAGAAATGCTTGTAAAATTATGGTAATATTTTGTTATAATTGTTTGCCTGAAGTTGTTATTTCATGATGTGTTGATTCTGAATGAACTGTATTTTAAAAACATCATCAGTATTATTGTATAATCTCATCAAGTGACATGTTAATTGGCATGGAAGATCATGTTGTGTAAATTTATGTCCTACCTGCTGTTGGCTTCTTTTAGCTCAGTTTGGAGAATTCTGTCATGACGTCATGTTAGACAGTGCAATTTCTTCTCTCCATTTGGTGCTTTGTCTTCTTTCTGTGGGTGCCTTTATTTCCTATCCAGATACCACTTTGTCTTCTCTCCAGAATATGTCTTGTCTTTTTTTTTTCTAGAATGTGCCTTGTTTAATCTCCAGAATGTGCCTTGTCTTCTCTCCAGAATGTGCCTTGTCTTCTTTCCAGAATGTGCCTTGTCTTCTTTCCAGAATGTGCCTTGTCTTCTTTCCAGAATGTGCCTTGTCTTCTCTCCAGAATGTGCCTTGTCTTTTGCCTTGACCTTTCCTCTGTCTGTTTTCCTTCTATATTTTCTGTTAATACAATTTTTTTATGTTACATTTCTTACATTTCTCAAATGTAGCAAATATCTGTATTATTATTATTATTTTCTCAGTTTCCTTGATTTTAGCTATTCCAGTATTGTCATATAAGTCATTTAAAGAACTTGAAGCATTCTTCTGAGAAACTACAAGTCAGCTGCCTCCAGCAATAATTTAATTTTTTTTTTTTAAGACAACGAAAACAACAGACCCGGTAGTACTGCAAACTGGGCCTGTCTGTAGACAAGATGTGGACCAAACCTCCAGCATCGAATGTGCGGGCAGGCCTCGGGCATCTCGTAGTAAAAAAAACCAAAAAACTAGGCTTTTGTCTTAACCAAAGGGCATGTTGATCAGGGTACTTGCCAAGAGGACACTTTGATCTTAGCCAAAAGGCTGAGAAGGGATAAAGTGATAATTTTGAATGAAAGTTTTAATCATTCATAAAAGTAATTTCCAACGAGAAATGTCTATCACTGCACTTTAGTGCTCATGTATTGCACAGGGCGCTTTCCATTTCCTGAAGTACATTTGTTAGAGAAATATTTCTCTCGTCATATGTCACAGTAGCTGGAGTTCTGTATTGTTCATTCTTCCTCTTTTTCAGCATTTGAAAAAGGTTGGCCATGCTGTATCTACAGCCCTGTCGACCTGATTAGGTCCGCTGTCTACAGCCCTGTCGACCTGATTAGGTCCGCTGTCTACAGCCCTGTCGACCTGATTAGGTCCGCTGTCTTCTCCAGGGTTGAGTGTGACCAGCTTTCCTTTCAGTTTCTCTCCCTTGGGCCAGATCTGTGCTCGGAGATTTTGGTTGGACAGGCTTTTATTGTTTGCCAAAAATGTTCCTTAAAATTCCTGTTCATGTTATAGAATGTTCACATTGATTATTGTTCAGATCAAATAATTGTTATTATAAGAATATAACTTGTCTTCTTAATATTGCTACACTGTAGCATATATATATATATATATATATATATAATCACACACACAGATGTTCTCCAGCCCAGTTACAGCCATAGACTTCTTGTAATAAGCTGAAATGCCACTTGGTATTGTATGGTAACATTTTGAAAGTTTGATATTTGATGTTTTCTAAACTTCTGAAAACAAAGAAAAATTGATGACAAATAGCTATAATAGTGGAATAGAAAACAATGTCACTATATGAGATATTTGACTTACATCAGTTATGTGGTCATCTGTGGATTTATATATATATATATAATTTTATTTGTTCTGTTTTAGTCTCAGAGGTGATATATTAAAACTGGTTAAAGAAAAATTATGAGAGTTGTAAATAAAATATTGGACTTGCTTTATGTCTCTTGTTGTTCATTATTTCTAGCTGCTCCATAATGTGTTTGTTTTAATACTACAACTTGGTCACCTGGGCTTTGATCATTTTCTTTTTACGTATAATGAAACCTACCTGGATATCTACTATTTAGGTCTGGTGCAGAAAGAACAGAAGAACGTGGGATACTTTCTGCTTGGTATAATTAATTTTTATTAAGTTTTTCATTGCAGTATCAGCTCTAGAGAGCTCCTGTTTTATAGCTACAGGACGATACAAGAACATGGAGGTGAGATATAGAATGGAGAAATCATGGTCAACACAAACAATAGATATGGCTCTGTAGTGGTGGAGTATACCAGTGGCAAGCATATTTTTGCCATTACAGGAGGCATGATGCTATAATGAAACTATATATAAGAGTGAAGTTATTGCACAATGATATAGATGGATGGACGGGAATCAGCTGCCTATTTGCACTGTGGGAACATTGGACAAAGCAGGCAGAAGATTTGTTACAGTTAACCTTCAATGTAGAGAAAGTAGATGATGATGATCGTATGATGAACACAAGTGCCAGAAATAAGAAAACTTGTAAAACACTTGTATTATGCCAACAAATTACAAATCCGAGTAACAATTAACAATTTTAACAGGGTAAATAGGCAGAAAATAGATGAATACAGATACCGTATATATTCTGATCTGGAATATCACGAATATTTAGAATGATAGATTGGACAATCTCTCTCTCTCTCTCTCTCTCTCTCTCTCTCTCTCTTTGAACCTTAAGTGCCCAAGGCATATGGGGCTTCCGCAAGGGTTTTCCGTAAATGCATGTCCTTTGCCTTTTTCCGCTCTTGCCCAAGTGAGCCCCCTACTGCTCAACATCCTCTCTGTTGTTCTTCTCCTTGTCTCCTTTGGTCTGCCCTTACTTCTGTTCCCCTGTGCTGTCCATCTTAGCGACATCCTTCTTATAAACATCTCCATGGCCTCCATTTCTCGCAGTACTCTCTCATTCAAAGACCATGCTTCACACACATAAAACAAAATTGGCTCGATGTAACATTTAAGTACTCGGAATCTTGTTTCCATTGATACGGACCTGCTGCACAAAATGTTTCTCATTTTCTGGAATGCTGACTTGGCCTGAGCACGTCTGCGTTTTTTATTTCTTTGTGACATTTCCCATCAGTTGTTATAATCGTTCCTAAGTACTTGAATCTATCAACTTGTTTCAGATTTTGCCATCGATGATAATTCTACATTTTGGTGGTATTCTTTTCTTTGAGATAACCATCACTTCATTCTTCTTTTTTGTTCAGGCTGAGACCTTTATTTTTACTTCTCACGAACCTGTAGCCCCCTTCACTTTTAGCAATCAGAACTGTGTCGTCTGCATATCTTAAGTTGTTAAGGTTGTACCCACCAACTGATACTCCTGGCATGTTCTCTGTATTTGTCGTTATGTTTTCGCTGTGCAAGAAGAAGAGGTTAAGACAGGAAAGCTTGACGAACTACCACGCGGCCCTACGTGACGTTTAGCGGCAGGGAAGGATGTAAGATTAAGTAGGGAAGGATGTAAGATTAAGTACTGAAACTATCTGAGATCTTATCCATGGTTTTCGTCGGTTTCTGTAAAGTAAGAAATTTGAATTTGCCCTCAACTTCGTCTGCAGCATGGCTTAAAATCCATTTGTATCATTGATCTTATCTTTACATGCGAATCAGTATATATGTAGACACACCCTTGTCCTATTTGATCCTTTGTAGGGGTCTTAACTGGGGGTATCCAAATTCAATAGAGCTCTGGGAATCAAATGATGGGAGTATGGAGTTCAGTCTCTGAATACTTTTGATCTCTGAAAAATCGTTGCTAGATTAAAATTAATCTTTCAGCTATTCTGTTCTTACTTGTTCATATGCAAAATAAAAGAAAAACAAAGAGAGAAATTGTTGGCATCTTTTCATGTCATACTGTTACTTAACATGGCTGGTCATTGTGATAATCTCGAAGGGCGGATAGAGTCATACTGGACAATCTATTGGGGGTCGAGGGTCGTTCTCTTGCAATTTTGTTCTCCCTGATACTGCCTGCTTCTTCCTTATGTTAGACACGCTGTATGCAAGAAATCTTCAGTATTTGTTTGCCTGTTGCTATTGTTCTAGAAAATCAACATACAAGTATGATATTTATATACAGCTAATATAGGCGTGAAGGCGCCGCCCGATGAAGCAATCATCCACCCATAGTTGACATGCTAGCGTCAGGGTTAGCGAACCATAGCTGACCAAGACCCTGTCCCACCTCTCCGTGGTACCCCGAGTAACAGGCCTAGCCTAACTAACGGGGCCCGGAACCGAAAAAGTAGCTATAACCCGCTCCCAGTCCCACACGATGTTGTACCCTAACATCTCCACAGCGTCGGCTGCGAAGAGCACCAGCTCGCAGTTACAGGGAGACAGCGCAAGACAAATAAGATAAAGCTGATATTTAAATAATTCAGAATCAAAAATTGTTTTGTTTTTTTTTTTGGTTTTGTTTCAACGTTTTTTTTCCACCACTCCGAAAACATGGAATGGATTTTCCCGTTCTATAAGCTTAACTAAGGGCACCAAAAATATTCAGGCACGCGCTAAAAATTTATTCACAAATAAAACATTGCTTTAAATGTGTTAGCAAATGTTCCAGCTAATCACTTTATCTTATTCTTCTACTAGACCAGTTATAGTGAGCACGAAGAAAGCTTGCTTTTGCTCAACTATTTCCACTCTTCCAGCTAAATGGACATTGAGCCAGACACTGTCGTTAGTGTTTTGGTGCGACTGAGATTGAGCTTTGTTTGGAGATGTGTGTTGCTACCAAAGTTGACATCCTGTGACATTTCTAACAATATTTTGATTTATTTCTGAAGATGGTAAATTTTGTGTTTAAATTCGGAATTCGAAGCATATGGGACGTTTATGCACTATAGTCTACCCGAAAGAGCAAGATGACGACACGACATAAACGTAATTCATCTTTTATTCGATATTCAATCTTACATCTTGCATCTTACATCCTTCTCGTGCCGTTAAACCTTACATAGGGCTCGCGTGGTAGTTTGCCAAGACTTCCTGTCTTCGGCAAGCTTTTCAACCTCATCAAGGGATGTTATTCGCACTAAACTGACCTCTCTTAGCAATGTCCTCTTTAGAGTTTCACGAGGTCGATCTCTTTTTCTGCGGCCTTTTGTGTTCCACTTGATAGCTTGTTTTGGTATTCTCTGATTGTTTCTTCTCATCACATGACATCTTCTTTTTCTGATCACCAGTGAGACAGGTTGTTGTTTGCTCATGTGTCTTACCTCCGTGTTGTTCTTAAATTCGTTCCACTTTATGCTGATTATTTTCTTTAGGCATTTGTTTTCGAAAGAGTCTAATTTCTTTTCTGTTTCTTTATTTGTTTTTCAGCTTTCACATGCATAAATGATAGTGGATGTTACATCTGAACTGAATAATCTTAACTTAGTTTTTGTGCTTACAACTTTTGAATGCCATATGTTCTCAAGATTCTTGAAGGTCAAATTTGCAATTTGCAGTTCTAATTCTAACTTCCGTTCTGGTGTCACCAACCTGGTCAATGTAACTGCCGAGAAATGCAAATTGGTTTACTTCTTCAACAGTTGATCCTTCTATGTATATTTTTCCTTCATGATTAATGAGGCGTTTCATTATTTTTTTTTCCAAGTCCTATTTTACTAGCCATTGAAGACAGTGTATCTTTTTTTTTTCTTGCACTGATTTCACATTGTCACTGATAAGAGCTATGCCATCAGCAAAATCAAGATCTTCCAGTTGGGTCTCATGTACCCAATCAATGCCCGTTTTACCTGTGCAGCATTTTTTTCATTATGAAGCATGGCAGTTGCAAAAAGCAAGGGAGATAATATACATCCTTGTTTCACGCCTGTGTCAATCTGGAACCAGCCACTAATTCCTTCTTCTGTGTTGACTGCACAAACATATCCATTGTAGAGGTCCATAATGATGTTGACAGTTTTAGACGGTATTCCATATATTCTTAAAATTCCCCCACAATGAATCTCTCTGTATGTTATCAAATGCCTTTTTAAAGTCTATGAAGTCCAGGATTAATGGTTTCTGCTTTTCAATATGTTCTTCAAGTATTATTCTTAGAGTAAAGATCTGGTTGAGACAGCTTCTCCCTTTTCGAAATCCATCTTGTTCTTCACTCATCACAGCTTCCAATGCATCTTTAATTCTGTTCAGAATAACTTTGCAAAATACTTTTGACACAACTGATAGTAAGGTTACCACTCTCCAGTTATTGCAATCACTGAGGCTGCTTTTTTTTGGGTATTTTAACAATGATTCCTTTTTTCCATTTAGAAGAGACATTTTCTTCTTTCCAAACTTTTTAACACATTCTCTGTGGTTGCCTCAAGTTATCACTGTTAATAGCTTTTAACATTTTGGTTGTTATTTCATCTTCACGTGCAGCTTTGTTGTTAGCCATTAGATTCACTGCTGTTTCAATTTCATGCAATGTAATTTCATCTTGGTTGACATTTAGTTGTGGGATTGGTAGGTCAGTTTCAGGGTCTATCAATTCTTTTTGGTGTGGCCGATTAAGTATTTCTTGTAAGTGTTCAGTCCATCTTTGCTTTTGGTCTTTACTTGATGTTAATAGTGTGCCAGTTTTTCTAAGGAGTGGTCTGTCTTTGGATGCTCTTCTGTATGTTATGTACTTTTGCTGTCTCCTGTTTTTGCTGCCTTCTCTGCTTCTTTCGCCATATTGTCAGTGTATTCTCTTTTATCCCTTCTAGCTGAGCTTTTTACTTTACTGTTTAGGTCTTTGTATGTTGCTTTTGCCAAATCTTTTCCAAGATCTGTCTTTACATTAAACATGGCTAATTTGGCTGCTCGTCTTTCATGTATGTATTTCTATGTGTTATCCAATATCCATGCTTTTCTACTTGTTGTTTTCTTTTGCAGTCCAGCGCTTGGTTTTGCTGTGCTGTAAAAATTCCATGATTCATTACTGTATTAATTTTGCGTTATTTCTTTTAGATTTGATTTTAAATAATTAAAAAAAAACTAATCTACATTATTAGCACTGCTTTGCAACTATGAAAGATATCAGGAGTTTCTAATTGATGATTTCGTAATGAATGTTATTTAAAGTTCTTTTGGACAGATAAATCCAGATGGATAACTTACCAGAATGTTTTTAGAGCCACGCTCCTGGGGGCATTTTGGACTTCAACCATCAATTATGAACTTACTGATTTATCAGTTCCATTTTTCAGTAAATCTGTCTATCTGTCAGTCTGTCTGTCTCTCTGTCTGCTTGCCTGTCTGTCTGTCTATCTATCTATCTATCTGTGCCCCCCCCCCCCAAATCAGAATATAAACGGTAGTTATACTGATCTATTTTCTGGCTGTTTACACTGTTAAAAGTGTTAATTGTCTATTCTGGGAATTAACGACTTTTAGCAGACAGGGTTGGCGAATAATAGTTGATCAAGAACCTGCACCATCTCTCCGTTGGTGCTCCCCAGTTAGCCTGGCTACCGGAGCAGGGAAGGCCACAAGTTCCCATGACGGTGGAGTCCGATAAAGAAGCATTGCACATCCCCTGCTCTTTAGCTTCATTTAGTGATTGAAAAAATAGCCGTCACGACCCTCTCCCAACCCGACACAGTGCTGTGCCTCAGATCTTTTCACCTCTTCAGCTGCAAAGAACACAATCTCGCAGTTTCAGCGGAGAAGAAGAAGAAGTAGAAAAAGAAGAAGAAAAAGAAGAAGAAGAAAGAAGAAGAAGAGCTAGGCATGGTCTTTTTAGTGTTGCTATAACAATCCATAGCCTTCATTGGTTGTTTCTAGAACTATGCATAGACTTCACGAGTGTTGCTGGAGCTATGTTCTGCCAGTGAATGTATCATTCATGGTTTGTCCATGTAACGAACGCACAGCCTTAGTCAAAGTGCTCGTTTAGTCCAAACATCCGACACCGTGATATATGTCGATGGTAATAATATTTTTTTCCCGCATTAAAAACTTCGTTGTAGGTGTGGAGCATGCGCAGTAAGCAGGGGCGAAAATTAACGTTTAATTAGCTCAAGGTGTCAAAACACCGGTCGCTTTACTCGAATAACTAAGCCGCGTTTCAAAATCCATAGTCACGCTGGAGATCTAATAATATGGACAGTTGTGTAGTTGTTTCGCCCATTTTAAAAGCGTTTTTTCCTACCCGCTTATATAGTATCTTTTTTTTTTTTTCTGATGGTTTAAACAAAGTTGCAGCAAAGTACGTTGTACTGCCCGGGGCTGGCTGTTCTAGCATATCTTGCATGTTGTTAATATCTGTAAGCGCGACATAGTTAGTCTTGCTTATTGTTAATATATGTAAGCACGATATAGTTAGTCTTGCATGTTGTTAATATCTGTAAGCGCGACATAGAGTTAGTCTTGCATGTTGTTAATATCTGTAAGCGCAACATAGAGTTAGTCTTGCATGTTGTTAATATCTGTAAGCGCGACATAGAGTTAGTCTTGCATGTTGTTAATATCTGTAAGCGCAACATAGAGTTAGTCTTGCATGTTGTTAATATCTGTAAGCGCGACATAGAGTTAGTCTTGCATGTTGTTAATATCTGTAAGCGCGACATAGTTAGTCTTGCTTATTGTTAATATATGTAAGCACGATAGAGTTAGTCTTGCATGTTGTAATATCTGTAAGCGCGACATAGAGTTAGTCTTGCATGTTGTTAATATCTGTAAGCGCAACATAGAGTTAGTCTTGCATGTTGTTAATATCTGTAAGCGCGACATAGAGTTAGTCTTGCATGTTGTTAATATCTGTAAGCGCGACATAGTTAGTCTTGCTTATTGTTAATATATGTAAGCACGACATAGAGTTAGTCTTGCATGTTGTTAATATCTGTAAGCGCGACATAGTTAGTCTTGCATGTTGTTAATATCTGTAAGCGCGACATAGTTAGTCTTGCTTATTGTTAATATATGTAAGCACGACATAGAGTTCACCGAGCAGTATAATGTTTATTTTCCTTTTCAGTATCATTTCATAGTCTCTGAAGACTTCTTGTCTTTAATCTTTGTTACAGAGTGTTCTTTTTCATCTTAAATTGTTGCAAGGCGACATAGTATATCAACAGTGCTGATGTTGAACTTTTTTTCACTTCTTGACCTCTGTTTTCTAACTGTGCGTCCGTGTTAACTGCACGGATAATTTTTCACTTCTTGACCTCTGTTTTCTAACTGTGGGTCCGTGTTAACTGCACGGATAATTTTTCACTTCTTGACCTCTGTTTTCTAACTGTGCGTCCGTGTTAACTGCACGGATAAAGTTTTTTTAAAAAAAAATCTGTTTCAGGGACAGAGCTTACTTTTATGTGTAGTAGTTTAGTGAAAATCTGGTGACATATAGCGCATGTAGCACTACAGTCCAAGGAGACTGTTCCTGAGTAACAATTCGTTATGTCATTGGTTTTAGCAGGCCCTGTATGTTGGAGTCAGATACTAGCGCAGTTGATAGAAAATTAGCTTTTCAGGACTAATGAGTAGGTTGCATACCAGTTAAACCCAAACTTTAAAAAATTAGTACCAAACACTATATGAGTAAACCGTTCGTGAAGAAAGAAGAATATCTGTTTTGTATGACTAAACGAAGAGAACATAGTGCGGTACATGCACTGTAAGTCTATAAAGAGTAGGCTTATGTTTACCTAACTCTGGTCGTAAATGAGTGGAGACTGTACCTGGTTTCAAAGTTATCGCAGACAAAAATTATGAAGAAATTTTTGCTACATATACAAGTAGTCTTTGCTTTATACAAGTAGTCTGCTTTCCGACGAGCTTCTGTTCCGACGGTCCTATCGAAAAGCGAAATAGACGAATCTCGTACCTAAAGCGAAATAGACGAATCTCGTACCTAAAGCGAAATAGACGAATCTCGTACCTAAAGCGAAATAGACGAATCTCATACCTAAAGCGAAATTCACAGAGCTGAATAAATAGCATGTGTAAAAAATAAAAATTAAAAAACTTCAGACTTTAAAAATATATAGTTTTATATTAAATAAGTACTGTACATTCTAAAAAATGTTTGTAAATTTACGATAACAAGTCATTGGACAGATGGTCGGAAAAAAACGAATCGTCGTAAAGCGGAATGTCAGAAAGCGGGGAATATCTGCACTTAAAATTAAGTGAAAAATATCTGGTATATATATATATATATATATATATTTATATATTTGTATATTTGTATTTGTCGCATTGATTTGTACAGGTGCTGCTTCTTGAAACTTATGATGATTGATTTAATTAAGAATGCACTTGAATGATACTGTCACTTTCGTTCTTCTCTACCTCATTTGCACTACTTTATTTCAGTAGAAGGTGCTGTATATCTTACATCGTTCCCGTGCCGCTAAACGTCACATAGCGCCCGCGTGGTAGTTCGCCAAGATTCTCTGTCTTCGGCGAATTTTTCAATCTCATCAAGGGATGTTGTGACCACTGAACTGGCCTCTCTTAACAATATCATCTTTAGAGATGTGGTCGACCTCCTTTCCTTCGGCCTGTTGTGTTCCACTTGATAGCTTGTTTGGGGATCCTCTGGTTGTTCCTTCTCATCACACTTTCTCATATATCCATCTTCTTTTTCAGATCACCCACGAGACAGGTTGTTGTTTGCTCATCTGTCTTACCTCTGCGTTGTTTTTGAATTCGCTCGCAAGGTAGTTCACAATTTTTCCTGTTTTCGGCGAGCTTCTCAACCTTATCAACGGATTTTATGCTTATTAATTTGGCCTCTCTTAACAGTGTCCTCTTTTGAGTTTCACGTGGTCTGCCTCTTTTTCTTCGGCCTGTTGTGTTCCACTTGATAGCTTGTTTTGGGATTCTCTGATCGTTTCTTCTCACCACGTGACCAACATGTGTCAATCTCCTTTTCCTGATCACCCATGAGACTGGTTGTTATTCGCTCATCTGTCTTATCTCTGCATTGTTCTTGAATTCGTTCCACTTTATGTCGAGTATTTTCCTTAGGCATTTGTTTTCAAAAGATTCTAATTTCTTGTCTATTTCTTTAGTTGTTTTCTAACTTTCGCATGCATAAATGAGAGTGGATATTACATTTGAATTGAATAGTCTTAACTTGGTTTTTGTGCTTATAACTTTTGAATTCCATATGTTCTCAAGATTCGTCAAGATCGATGCTGCTTTTGCAATTCTAATTCTAACTTCCTTTCTGGTGTCACCATCCTGGTCCATGTAGCTACCAAGGTATGCAAATTGATTGACTTTTTCAACATTTGTCACTTCTACGTGTGTTTTTCTATTTTGATTAATGAGAATTTTCATTATTTTTGTTTTGTACTTGTTAATTTCAAGTCCTATTTTGCTAGCCAGTGAAGACATGATATCTGTTTTTTTTTCTGGCATGGAATTCATAGTGTTACTGATAAGAGTTATATCATCAGCAAAATCAAGATCTTCTAATTGGGTCCCATGTACCTAATCAATACCTGTGTTACCTGTGCAGCATTTTTTCATTATGAAGTCTATTGCAATTCCAAAAAGCAAAAAAGACAGTACACATCTTTATTTCACGCCTGTTTCAATCTGGAACCATTCACTCACCCCTTCTTCTGTGTTGACTGCACAAACATATCCATTGTAGTGGTCCTTAATAATGTTGACAATTATAGATGTTAATATATGTGTATACACACACAACACACACACATATCTCGACTGTGTAATCATTAGTATTGAGGGGGATTTTTAAATAATTTCATTTCACTCAGAAAATTTACATGAGTCACATCAATATTCCTTACATAAGTTAGCAGGAGCAAGTTTACAATCTTCTTTTGTTAATAAGTAAATCATATTCTTACATTTTTGTATAACCTGTCAGTTACTTTAAACAACTTTACATAAATAATGCCATGTCCATGTCTATATTTTTCTATTTAGAAAAGTTTAAACTGAGCGTTAGAACAACTTGTCATGTCTTGTCTTGTGCTATGTCTTTGTAACTGTGATCTGGTGTTCTTTGCAGCCGATGCTGTAGAGGTGTTGAGGCACAGCATCGTATCGGCTTGGTAGCTATTTTTTTCAGTCCCGGAGTACAGCTAGAAAGCAGGAAGTGTGCAATGCTTTTTTAGGAACTCCGCCGCCAAGGGGACTATTGTTTACTTGGGAGTACCAACAGAGAGGTGGGGCAGGGTCTTGGTCAGCCATGGTTCGCTAACCCTGATTCTAGTATATCAGCCATGGTTCGCTAACCCTGATGCTAGTATATCAGCCATGGTTCGCTAACCCTGATGCTAGTATATCAGCCATGGTTCGCTAACCCTGATGCTAGTATATCAGCCATGGTTCGCTAACCCTGATGCTAGTATATCAGCCATGGTTCGCTAACCCTGATGCTAGCATAGCAGCTATGTATCGCTAACCCTGATGCTAGCATAGCAGCTATGGATCGCTAACCCTGATGCTAGCATATCAGCTATGTATCGCTAACCCTGATGCTAGCATAGCAGCTATGGATCGCTAACCCTGATGCTAGCATATCAGCCATGGTTCGCTAACCCTGATGCTAGCATATCAGCCATGGTTCGCTAACCCTGATGCTAGCATATCAGCCATGGTTCGCTAACCCTGATGCTAGTATATCAGCTATGGATCGCTAACCCTGATGCTAGCATATCAGCTATGGTTCGCTGATTGCCTAATCGGACAGAGTCTTCACTTCCTGTTTGAAGAGCAGTAATATTTATATAAAATTACATACTGGAATATAAAATGTTCAGGTAAAAAAATAAAAGAGTGTGGCTTGTGGGAAAATATTCCGAGTCCAAAAAGTCGGAGTTCTAGAGACAATGGAAGCTTCTGACTCTCGAATCACTCTCGCTCCTACTTCACACTCTCAGCCCCTACTTTACACTCTCAGCCCCTACTTCACAATCTCAGCCCCTACTTTACACTCTCAGCCTCTACTTCACACTCTCAGCCCCTACTTCACAATCTCAGCCCCTACTTCACAATCTCAGCCCCTACTTTACACTCTCAGCCTCTACTTCACACTCTCAGCCCCTACTTCACAATCTCAGCCCCTACTTTACACTCTCAGCCTCTACTTCACACTCTCAGCCCCTACTTCACAATCTCAGCCTCTACTTCACACTCTGAGCCTCTACTTCACACTCTCAGCCCCTACTTTACACTCTCAGCCTCTACTTCACACTCTCAGCCCCATCTTCACACTCTCAGCCTCTACTTCACACTCTCAGCCCCATCTTCACACTCTCAGCCTATACTTCACACTCTCAGCCTCTACTTTACACTCTGAGCCTCTAATTCACACTCTCAGCCCCTACTTCACAATCTCAGCCTCTACTTCACACTCTCAGCCTCTACTTCACACTCTCAGCCCCTACTTTACACTCTCAGCCTCTACTTCACACTCTCAGCCCCATCTTCACACTCTCAGCCTCTACTTCACACTCTCAGCCCCATCTTCACACTCTCAGCCCCTACTTCACACTCTCAGCCTCTACTTTACACTCTGAGCCTCTAATTCACACTCTCAGCCCCTACTTCACAATCTCAGCCTCTACTTCACACTCTCAGCCTCTACTTCACACTCTCAGCCCCTACTTTACACTCTCAGCCTCTACTTCACACTCTCAGCCCCATCTTCACACTCTCAGCCTCTACTTCACACTCTCAGCCCCATCTTCACACTCTCAGCCCCTACTTCACACTCTCAGCCTCTACTTTACACTGAGCCTCTACTTCACACTCTCAGCCCCTACTTCACAATCTCAGCCTCTACTTCACACTCTCAGCCTCTACTTCACACTCTCAGCCCCTACTTTACACTCTCAGCCTCTGCTTCACACTCTCAGCCCCATCTTCACACTCTCAGCCTCTACTTCACACTCTCAGCCCCATCTTCACACTCTCAGCCCCATCTTCACACTCTCAGCCTCTACTTTACACTCTCAGCCCCATCTTCACACTCTCAGCCCCTACTTCACACTCTCAGCCCCTACTTTACACTCTCAGCCTCTACTTTACACTCTCAGCCTCTACTTCACACTCTCAGCCTCTACTTCACACTCTCAGCCTCTACACTCTCAGCCTCTACTTTACACTCTCAGCCCCTACTTCACACTCTCAGCCCCTACTTCACACTCTCAGCCCCTACTTCACATTTCACAATGATGTCATCGTTCCCCACCTACCCGCCCGCCCCTGTCCGGCATATGTTTCACATGGACGTGACATATGCATTCTTAGTAAATAAATTTATAGAAAATTGTTTACTTCTTCATTTCAGTTTTTAAAAAGGGTGAAAATCGTCTGCAGTTATATTTATTGTTTCAGTTGTCTATTTTTTAAAAATTTATATGCTGTAAAGTGATAATTAAACGAGTTATTTATCGAAATAATAAAACTTTTTAAGATGTACAACTTGTCTAAGAAAAATTGGACCCCCGCGGACTGGAATATCAAAACTGGTTTATCTAAAACAGCTGTAGAAATGGGTACCTGACTTCTTCTGGAGTTGGGGAAGGAAAGACAGCCATATCACCCTCTAGTGTGCTGACAGGTGAAGGAAAATATGGGCACTAATACCATATCCCTATGTACCTCTAAGGCATGACAGGGTTACCTTTACTTTATCTAAAACATATGTTCCCAACCGAGGAGTGTGTATGTGTGTGTATGGGGGGGGGTGTAAGGAGGAGAGAAAGGGAACCCATTAAAGGGTCATGTTGTCACGTGAGGGTCCATGCAGTACGTCTAGATTATGTAGGCTATTGAAATATGTCAAGATTTTAAATTTAATAACAAGAAAGAAATTGGTGGACGGGAGGGGCAGGGGCAGAGAACTTGGCATTTGGTTCACGAGTCTGCAGTCTAAAAATGAGAAGAAAAAAAAAAAGGTTTGAGAATCACTGCTATAAGAAATCATTGATAAAAGACAGAAAAGATGTGCTCGTAAAGATTTCAAATAATTCATTTTTTTGTTTTTGTTTTTTGCTGTTCTATCTTGTAATACAAATAGACAGGCCACACCTGATTGGCTCGTGCCGCCTCGTCTTGAGCATTATATCATGTCTGGGCTTCCTGAATACTTACTCTCAGCGCGTTATTCTGAGCCAGGTGATATTATGCATGGTCAAACAAACAGTGAGAGAGAAGGGCGGAGAAAAGTTTAATCGCACCAACTGGCACGATACCAGACAGCGTAGCGATCAATGCTACCTTTATAAGGAAACACTGCCTCTGGATAAAAGAAACCAAGTAAGACAACAGACCCAATTCCACCCTATATATCACTTTAAAAAATCTGTGGACCTAAAATCTGTTGTTTATTTGTGTCATATGCAACAATTAAACGACACATCACGTACCAAAAATACAAAACAAAACCCCAAAACTCTGACTTTGGTAAACTTATACTAAGCTGGAGATGACTAATCTAGACTGATGTTCTTCTTGTAGTTTTTTTTTTTTTTTGATTTTCCTGAAGCTTCAAATGTGTGGTCTACGCAATACACTGTGATGACCTTGAAATAAACTTAGATTTGTTTATGGTGCTTTACCTGAAGTTTCCAAGTGGAATACGCTCTTTGATGCATTTCAGTCATTACTAGAACAAAACTAGGGAGCAGCCAGATCGATATGAAAGGCTCATATTGAACTCAAGGTCATGAGTTTTGTCCCCGCCCGACGCTTTCGTTTGACAGGGTTCTCGGCGGTGCTACGGAGTTCGCGAAACTGTGTTAAAATTCCTCCATAAGAGGAGATGGGAGCATCTGTGGACTAATCCAAAAGTGCAATAGTGATAATCCTTTAATATTTTTTCTGAAACAAAATGTCGCAAGGCAAGGAACATCACTCACAAGTTGAAACGCTGTGGCTTCATACCTCCCCTCACACCAGCTTGTGTTCCCCCACATCAGCTTGTTTCCCTCACTTTAGCTTATGTTCCCCTCACAGCGGCTTATGTTCCCCTCACAACGGCTTATGTTTCCCACACTCAAGATTATGTTCCCCTCACAGTAGTTTACGTTTCCATCACAGCGACTTATGTTCCACTCACACTGGTTTATGTTTCCCTCACAGCAGCTTATGTTCCCTTCACACTGGCTTGTGTTTTCCTCACTCAAACCTATGTTCCCCTCACACCAGTTTATATTTACCTCACTCCGGCTTATGTTTCCCTCATTCAGACTTATGTTATCCTCATTCAAGTTTATGTTACCCTCACTGCAGCTTATTTTCTGGGCATTTTATCAGCGTTTTCTTCTTTTTTATTTTTGACCCCCTGTTTCCAGATTTGTGTTCTTTAGTGCTGTAAGATTATTGCACACACCATATCTATATTCTACGCCACTGTGCCAGTGATTCTACGATGTAGGTAATCATAAAGGTCAAGATCCTATATAACTAATTGGAAGAACATCCTGGAAACAAACTGTACCACATGGAGCTTGACGACTGAGGTAGGGAAAGGTATCTGTCGTTTTGGAGTTCACGCAGAATCTTTAAGCAGTAGTTGGCTGAGAGTGCACTAGAATTGAGTCTTTAGAACTGTAAGAAAAAAAAGGTTAAATATTCTTTCGCAAAGTATTAAGAATAAGACTTAGTGACAGCCGTAATCACAACAAATTTTGGATAGGACATACATTACAAAAACCTGTCACAAACATAACCAGACAAGGTCTCACCTGGAATCTCAGGGAAAAGACTAAACAAGGAAGACCTAGAAATACCTGACTAAACAAGGAAGACCTAGAAATACATGGAGAAGGATAAAAGAAACAGCCCAGGATAGAAATAAATAGAGGGCCTTTGTTGATAGGGGAAAAGTAGGCGAAGAAGGAAGAAAACGTGTAGGCGGAAGCAGGCCAATGGATAGACCAGAAACCTCGACACAAAGACAAATGTAAGTCATCACTGCGACATTTTTTTATATCAGTCACGTGGTCTGGGAACAAGTGACGAAAGAACGAGCCACGTCTCGAGTGACTGCGTAAGGGCGTATTTTGAGAAGGATGCGAGAATCAAATAACGCAGCCGCAACCAGATGGGCATGGCAACAAACAGATCTTCTGGTCACTGCAGCTAATAATAAAATCTAATGTGGTAGAATCAGCTGCAAGAGAAGCTGTTTTGTAAAATGATACTCGCAAATTCAACAACAGCTGAGCATCCATCTGCTTCAGAACTGTCTTCTGTTATGAGAAGTATCGGTATACAATTGCGTTTTTAGAATGTCTGAAGCACAGTATTTTTACTAGAGTCGGGTGATTGTTCGCATGTTTAAGATTGATAGCAAGTTTCGATTAAATTAAAACAAAAATTCCAATTTCATTTGCTCTAATGTCATTTTTTTCCCCTTAGTTCAGTCTGAGCAGGATATTGTCTTGGAAGCGTCTGTGAATACACCTAATGCAACAGATCCATATCAGATAGTCTACATTGAAAGTAATATCAGTAAAAAAAATGAGCTCAATATTAAAAGTATTATCAGTAAAATAAATGAACTGTAGCTGACAAGTACGAAATAAATATAAAAAATAAATGCATTTTAAAAATATTTTCTGCGATTCTAGAAAGGAGAGTTTGCTTGGTCTAGAAAAGAACAAGGCTATTTGTTAAGTGCCTTCTTCTGGGGTTATGTGACAACGCATCTTGCCGGGGGATGGCTATCACAAAGGTAAGGTTCGCCACTAAACGCAGTGTTATATGCAGACTGTATATGATCCGCGGATTGTTCCTTACCCACCTTCTGCTACCAGCAGCAGTATGAAAGCTTACAAAGACCACGGTTTGAGAACGCTAGTCTCTCGTGGTGAAGGTCGATGGTTCGAATCTGGTCAGAAATTGGTACCTGGCTTTTTCGTGTGAAGAAAGAGGCGGGGCCAGGCGTAATCGTCTATTGTGCCGACAGATCAAGAAAAATGACTCTGTAACATGATATCTCCTAGGTGTCTCCGTGGTACATTGAGGATAACTTTACCTTTCAGCTATTAGAGATATGGAAGAATTGCTGGGGTTGGACAGTCTGGAAGAATTGCTGGGGTTGGACAGTCTGGAAGAATTGCTGGGGTTGGACAGTCTGGAAGAATTGCTGGGGTTGGACAGTCTGGAAAAATTGCTGGGGTTGGACAGTCTGGAAGAATTGCTGGAGTTGGACAGTCTGGAAAAATTGCTGGGGTTGGACAGTCTGGAAAAATTGCTGGGGTTGGACAGTCTGGAAGAATTGCTGGGGTTGGACAGTCTGGAAGAATTGCTGGGGTTGGACAGTCTGGAAGAATTGCTGGGGTTGGACAGTCTGGAAGAATTGCTGGGGTTGGACAGTCTGGAAGAATTGCTGGGGTTGGACAGTCTGGAAAAATTGCTGGGGTTGGACAGTCTGGAAGAATTGCTGGGGTTGGACAGTCTGGAAGAATTGCTGGGGTTGAACAGTCTGGAAGAATTTCTGGGGTTGGACAGTCTGAACAGGCTAAGTACCTATTCTACCTGTCAACCATGGTTACAGAGAGAACGAGAACTTGTTCTTAATTTTACTCTGGGTAACGAACTTTAGCCTGGTTATTTAACTTAGCCGTGGCTAACGAATTTTACTCTTGTTAATTAACTTTACTCTGGCTAAAGAGCTTTGCCCTGGTTAATTAACTTTACCCTGACTAACGAACTTTACTCTGGTTAATTAATTTTACTCTGGTTAATGAACTTTACTCTGGCTAATTGATTTGGCATCTACAAGTTCAGCTGGTAGAATTCGTAGGTCTATCTTGCTTCTTGGTCTTCCAATATCCCCCCCCCCCCTTTTCCCCTAAAAACATTAACAAAACTATAGTGATTCACTCCCCATTTATTATGATGTCAGTGCTTTAAGATTTTAACCACAGCATACGAGGTAAAGACCTCCAGTTACGCGGAGAGAAACAAAAGAAATGACGACATATTGCACGATCTATCTTGTATTTGTTTCTTCCCTTCTCCAGCCTTATAGAATGAGCCAAGTAGCAGTTTTTCAGATTGAGAAATGAGAAACTCGAGCGCCTCCACCCGGACTTGAACCACTGTTCTCATCGTGAGAGACAAGTGCACTAGTCACTACGCTATTCAGGCGCCCCTTTTTGTTATGCATTATAAGCAAGCAATAACATTTAGTATGTAGAAATGGGAAATCTTTTAAA
The DNA here is from genome assembly GCA_009760885.1 of Achatina immaculata. Classification (NCBI taxonomy): domain Eukaryota; kingdom Metazoa; phylum Mollusca; class Gastropoda; order Stylommatophora; family Achatinidae; genus Lissachatina; species Lissachatina immaculata. Next base: position 108,913,217 of record CM019691.1, on the reverse strand, counting down.
AAAATCATTCTGGAGGAAGATACGAGAGCAAAAAATGTACGACATCGCGCAAGTGCGCTTTAACTCTGGACCTACCAAACAACATCCATGACATTGGTACTCTTCTGACAAAAAGAACATTGCCGCGTTGATTTACTGGAAAATGACGTAATGGCCATTTTAGTCTTCCTCGGACATTAACGCTTATGAAATGCGAACTGTTAAATAAAATCATGTGACTAGTTGCTATATATATATATATTTTTTATTTTATGTTTAAGCCGTTTAAATTTTGCTAACGGTAGGGTGAGAAAATTAGCTAAGAGTTTGGAAATAGTCTTGTAGCGACTCCGAACTAACAATGACACCGCTCTCTGCTCATACATAGTGCTAAGTTTTGGGCTTTTCCCCATTCTTCTGTTGAATATTACTGAAAACGAAGCTTTCCCATATTTATATCTAAAATAACATGTGAATACTTTAGTAGCTGCAGGGATACTTGTGTAAATACTTGCTTTAGTTCTAATGGCACCACAAAGAGTCAGACGCTTGCCCTATTAAAAAAAAATAGTAATGCATAGATGTTGTTGTTGGAAACAAAAACAACAACAACAATAACAACATCAATAATAGCAATGAGGAGACGATCTGAAAACATCATAACAACAGGAAAAATAAATAAATAAAGAGAAGCAGGGGTAGACGAGGGGAAAAAACATCGTGGACGATATAATGCGATGGCACAATAAAAAGTCACCAAACGAGCTAATATAAAGTATCTAAGACCGAGATACACGGAAAATCTTGACCCTCAAGGCTACCGGCACGGCACCTGATGATTATAAGTAACATCACTCATCTGGAGGAGATTACACATAGACTGTTCCCCTATAAGGGGAATAACCCACTGTTATTAGGTATCCAGGGGAGTTAAACATTAAAAAAATAAACTGAACAATGTATAGAGCAGACAATTTATCATAACTACCTTAAAGTGCTTAAATGAAATCAAATTCCATTACAGGATCGGCGGTAAGCGCGTCGTTGGCTATTCAATCCTCATATGTTCCGTAGCGACATTTGTCATGCCCTTTGCTGCGCGCATACACTACGTGGCCCTTTTTGTTCTAAGGATTGTTTTAGGAATTTTTCAGGTTGGTGGTTTTGATTTTAATCATGACAGTACGGGCTTGCTACTCTGTTTTCTGTTTGTCACTACAAGTGCAAAATAACTTCCATTCCCGAATTATATCTGTATTGGTTCTTATTTGTACATTCCACTGTATTGTTTATTGTTTTTAACACTAACGTTACGTACACACACACATACACATACACATACATACATATAAATGATTAATTTATTCCAACTCGGTCTGACAAGCGCCCAGATATATTATCCAACATAACACGCAGAAAGTCAGTCCAGAACAGTCATATAACGATTCTATTTCTAACACAAAACACGAGGAAGTGAAAACTGAGGAGAGATTATAAATCTGATTATCAGGCGCAAACTATCATTTATTCAAATCCTCGCTTACGTTGACAACTTTTCACATGACACCTCGGACCGCAATCCTGACCATGAGTTCCAGAAGTTCTCGCCATTTGCCGCAGAAACCGACCACCAGTTCTGTTCGGGGACCGAGCCTGTACTATCAGAGAAATCTGCCCTAGTACTTTTAGTCTGGATCAAAGGACGTCAAAGGGTGGGCCTTTGCTCAGTGTGTACTGGCTATCGAAATCTGTCAGTAAGATAGACAACATCTTCACCGCTCCATCTCTTCCAATTCTACCCCTTTGCAGTGTTGCAGAAGCATGAGCTTTACATGAACACAAGCCTTGTGAAATCGGAAATTCACAGACGTGGAATAATGAACTTTTTTCCTGTTTCACAAAATACCATATAGCCAGATCGTGACTCTCTTAGTCAACAACTTAAGCGACCTAGATCACACAAGTTTGATTATTAAAGTTTTGGAAAGAACCGAGGGGGGGGGGGTGTTGAAGCTACAGTACTCAGTCTGAACGAGACAGTTTTACGGTCGTCAGCGATGTAAAGTTGACTGAACAAATCAGAATTAATGAACCACGATCTTCCTCCCAGTGGTGTCCCCTGGTAACACATTATAATAAATAATGGTCTAAATAGAAAAACAAACGCGGTCCTAGAAATGAGCCATACCAAAGTTGGATGAGTCTGGTCGTAAGTCGCAGATATAGCAGCCTAGCTGTAAACTATGACACAACGCAGTCATCACCCCCTATAGGACAAACGCAGAGGAAGCAAGAATAATTTTATACTAACATGGCCATTGACTGGGGATTCAGTGTCACAGGATTAAACTTTGATCTCAATAATTCCATTTGTTAAAGTAACTGAATTTTGTTTTTAAAGAAAAGATAAATAAACACTTTACTTGCATAAAAAAGACAAGGAGTGGAAATCTCGGCTTCGTCACACAACAGCAAAGAAACAAAATAAAAGGAAGAGAAAACTGAAAGATAATATATATTATAACAACAACAAAAGTAGCATGTTGCAAACACGGACTATGTAGCCTGATATATAAATTGAAACTAATCTTTGGAAAAAAACCCCCCCAAAACTCTTGTTTTTCACAGCTTGACTTCATCTGATATGATGGAGTTCAAGGAGCAAAGAACCTGCATCAATTTTTGTTTCAATCTTAAAAATAAACTTCTGCAGAAACCTACCCAATGCTACAGGAACCCTCTGGTGATAAAGCCATGAGCAAAAGCAAGACTTTTTTAATGGTACAAACACTTAAAGAACAAGCGAACATCTGTCAAGGATGATGAGCTTTCTGAACAGCAATGTCAAGTCAATGCTGATCATTTTCTTCAAAATCAAAGGCGTTGCCTACAATTCCCCTGGTGAAACCTTCAACGAAGGTATTTACTATGAGGTTTTGAAAGGGTCGAGGGAGTGAGTTCAGCGCAAACGTCAAGATAAGTGGAAGAGCGACAACTGGTTTCTCCACCATGGCAACGCGCCCGCTCAAACATTACTCCTTGTTCGACAATTCTTGACTCCCAAAAACATTACAGTGATGATTCCCCACCCGCTCTATTCGCCTGACATCGTCCCCTATGACCTTTCTTTTATTCTCCAAGATAAAGCTATGGCTGAAAGGACGTCGTTTCAACATGCCAGAGGAGATCAAAGTAGAATCGTAAGATGTTATGGAACCACATACACTCGAGAACTTCTAGGGATGCATGAAATCAAGGGAAACATGCTTTAATCGCTGTATACAAGGCCAAGAGTATTTCGAAGGAGACAGTGGAAACTAGGAGTTTCAGTAACCATTTTTTTTAATGGTCACATTCACAGAAATTTTGGGTTGCACTTTTAAATAATTTGAGAGAGATTTTAGGTTTCATTATACAATACATTCTTTTTAGCGTTAAATGTGACCATTTAAAAAAAAGAAAAAAAGACACAGACTTCCGGCCATTTCAGCTCGCCATGGACTGGGACCAATAACTAAATTTCAGTGGGTTCTATAACTGGCGGGTATTTATCATATAAATAACCCAAAAAAAAACGCGCTGTAATTTATATATTTTATTCTTAAAATTTTATGGCCCACCTCTGTTTCTCTCGCAGCATACAAGTGTGTCACAGCACACCGTTTGAAAAGGGTTAATTGCATGGTTTATGTTACATTTCCTTCTCTTGATGATGTGTTCGTTTCTTCTCTTATTTGATGTATGTATATTCTACTTTGTCTTTGCTGGTGCTTTTCAAATGTATTATATCAATAAAGATGCCTGTCTTAATTCTGGATCAAACCATACAGAGATACCTACTTCTGTTGTTGCTGGGCTGCTGCAAATTTGAATGTAGAGAATGGACGGGAGGCAGGACTGAATTTGCAGTTCAAAAGCTCGTTTACGTTCACGCTCAACCATGTAACCCAGTAAGGCAAAAATAATAGTTGGGGCATCGTTGTCTATAGGCAAGGAAGACTGGTGGCACAGAAAGTAGGGGCCTCCTTTACATCGACATCGAGCATACATAAAGAAACTGAGACAGTGACCAAGACTCTGTCCTGGCTGGTCGGAAGGATGATACACACAGTGTGGCGGTGACAGACTCTCAGAACATGCTCCGCAAGATAGAGAGGGGTTTGCTACATCATGAATGGGATCAGTTCCTTCGACAATCCGGTGTCACCAGGCTTACGTGAACATACTGGCCAGGGCGTGAGGGAGTGATTGATTGATCGATTGATTGATTGATCTTTATTTCAAAAGGGTTAAGAATTGGGCACGCAGGCCCGTCTGACATTCTGCCCTTTATCATACATCTTTCACTCTATTCCAGACATTCTACAAATATGCTGTTCATATAACAAACATAACTAACATTGAAGCTGAGAGACATAAAATAAAATATAACATTTACGTTTCGCTCTTAAACATTCACTCAGTATAGAAGTAACTACATACATTATAAATGACTATCTACTAAACAAAATTTTCGGGACTATTCAGAAAACAATTGTATTCGGTGTCTGTAAGAGCAGCTTAAGATAACTTTTAAGTTTTATAATTCATGGAGGCATGTAGTCGACATCAAATAGATATTGGGAAAGCTTGTAGTTGTAGGAAGGAGTATAATTTATATTTTTTTATATAGGATGGGAGGGTATTCCAAAGATGAGCAGCAGAATAACTAAAGCTTTTCTTGTAAAGATCAAGTCTAGGTTTCGGAAGACATATGTTGTTCAAGCGTTGGCTGCACTTTGGGCTAAATTTAAACAGGTTCCATAGATAAGGCGGGGCATGCCGTGAAAGAATGGGGGCAATGAGGTAGTCGATCAAGCTGCCTGTAACGCTATTCCAACAGGTATGATTTCTATGGATAGGACGGATATACTGAACTCGGTGGTCGAAGACTTGGTGCATGAATTGAGGAAAAGGCATGTGTGGATATTATATTATATTATTATATTATATTATATTATATTATATTATATTATATTCAGAGGATGAAAGACAGGTGTGAGGATCGGAAAAGGAAGAACCGGGTGGTTGGCTGGTAGATTAGAAGTTGGCAGAACCAACAGCTGATTCTCACAATTAGTGTTCATACTCTTCGGTGGTTATAGAGAGCAGAGCATGTATGGGTGTGCCCCGTGTGCGATAATGCTAATTTCTAGATTCAAGACTCATAGTAGTAGAACGTCAGATGTGGAAAACAAAATTTAGTAAAAACGTTATTTATTAACGGAGTTTACACCTGTGATATTTCTGCCTTATTCATATAGCAACATACAGGTCGAAGAAGGAGGAAACAATACTAAATTAATAAGAATGATAAATGGCATATAAAGAAGAAAAAAATTTACTTACCTTGTGACTTGTATGAAGTTGTGTTCAAGAGAGTGTGGATGCTGAATGTTGTAAATGCTTATATGAAGAGCTGTGGGAAATGTGATAATAATCTGATTGCTTAGCGGTAAAGAAGAAGTGGAGTAAAAGAACAAGGCGGAGAGATGTACAAGGGTTGTCAAACGGTAGAATAGATTATATGAATGTAGCTGAGTTGAGGGATCTAGAATATAGTGGGATGAAGGAAAGAGTAGATGAGAGCTTAGAATGGAGGAAATTTGGTATTCAGATTTCGGATGTGAGGAAGTGGAAGGCTGGATAAAGCTGAAATTGCGAGTTGAGTCTGCCGTTCCATAGTCCCATATTAATTTAAGAAGCGATTTTCCAGAGCTAGGCGACTTCTGCTATCAGAGTGACATTTCTCAGTGACTGTCACATGGAGGTCGAATTTAGATCTTGATGTTGGAGCCCTTACCCATCTGAGAAAAATTAGCGCGTAGTATTTGCCTATTTGACTGACTTTTAGATTGCCACTGAAAGATAACTACAGTATTCTGAAACCTTCAGAATCCTTTGTTTTTTTTAAATTTTACTTTGCAGGGCATGGTTTGGCCGTCGTTACACGATCTGTGGTCCCGGTGGGCGCCGCCTCTGGAGAGACAAAAGTTGACAAGTCTTTGTTACGCGGGTAACTGTGATTATGCTATCGCTCTCACTCCTATTGTCCACTGCGTTCTTTACAAATGGCTTCGGTGATAGTCTGTATATACTGTCAACAAGTAGTGGCTGTAAACTCGCTGTCGTCATAACCAAGATGCCACCTCCATCGACACCGCCAACGACTCTTAGAGTCAACGATGAACAGTATCTCACAGTTTTCATTGCAGCTAATGAAAGTCATTCACTACGTACACAACTGCTCTCCTATACACACAGATATCACAGAAATCGTTATTAACGTCGTCGTTAAGAGGATTTTGGAGGAAACGAAAGAATGATACGGAGAACATAACTCTGTGCTGCTTTAGTTTGAGGAAAGCATACATATCTCATTTACTGTATTTTTTTGCCTCTGTATTCATTAGGTGCAACGAAAACTTTTCACTAATGTAATCGGTTTTAATAGCTAGATCTCATTATTGTATTTTTTTTTGCCTCTGTATTCATTAATTGCAACCACAACTTTTCAGTAATTAATGAGTTTTAATGGTGTGAATATAACTATTCAGGATCACAGATTGGCATTGCCTTGACCTTGCTCTGTACGTCCTATGTGTGTGAGAACTTGGGCTGGCCAGCTGCATTTTATATTTCAGGTAGGACGACTTGTTGAAGTCCTTGCTTTCTGTCTGCGTTAATTTTCTTTTTCTCTGCCTTTTTTAACCTTTCTGCATGCGAAGTCTTTCTATGTACTGTCCTCTACATCTGATTCCCTGCTTTTAATTCTAAAGATTAAGATGTTCTGTGTGCTACAATGTATATTACATGTAAGGACTCACTTATTTGTGTAGAATAGGTTCACTTCGACCATGGCGAACACAGAATGTATTCAGTTCTGACAAGATAATCAAAATAAAGAGAATATTCTTTTTCCTAACTTCCTATGGAGAGGGGGAAAAAAAGAAACGATTGAAGAACAAGGGGGACATATTTTTAAAATTAGAAAGGGAAGAATAGAGGAACAAACATTGCATGAGCTCTAGGTCAGGCCAGGAACAAGATTTCCACGAATGATTCTGCGTATAATATTTCTGATGCAGACAACCCTGTCTTGCCTGTGAGGATAAATAGGCACAAAACAGAAAGTACAAAAAGAAAAAGGTGAATCTACATCGCCAGTTCTAGGTTAGAGGAGTCAAGGTTAAGATAAAGTCACCGAGATCAGTATACCTTTCGGTGTCACATAGATCGCAACAGGCAAAATGGAAAAAAAAATGTTAGAATCAGCAGTTTTGTTGTTGTTGGCAGATAATGCAGAGTAAGTAATCAAAAGTTTTCTTAAATCTGACAGGAAGCGTGGGAATTCTGTGGTCTTTAATCTGGTTTTTGGTTGTCTTTGACTCACCCCAATATCATCCGCGAATCTCGAGTACAGAGAGATCCTATATCACGTCTTCGCTGAGTGGAAGTATTCACATGATCCCAGAGGTGAGAAGAAGGATGATTATGTCGTATGCTGCTGGAAAAAAAGAGGGAAAACACGAGAAGGAGATAACAAGAATTCGATAAAGAATAAAGTGAAGCAGAAGAAAAGTAGAGGAAATATTTCAGTGTAATGAAGTGACTAACTGAAAAAAAGGTATGCATAAGATAGACGAATAACAGAGAGAGAAAGAGAGAACAACAAAAAAAGGGTGAGAGGGAGAGAGAGAGAGAGAGAGAGAGAAAATAAAGGAAATTAGATAGATCAATAAGTTTGATGGTCTAGAAATAATCACGGTAAAGCGTCACATTCCTCATGATCGGGGCATCATATGATTTTTCACATAGTGCCCCTAGATTCACGTTGTTTCGACAGCATCATCCACAGGGTTGGGGATTGAATATGCTTCTCGAAATAATGGGACTTTTTTATTCGGAACATCCGATCATTGGCTGAGCTGCTGAAACCTTCATTATCAACTCAATGTTTGTCTTCCGAAACAAAACGTTTACTGCGGCTCTGATGGCCATCACCATGGATCTTATAGCATCTTACTCCCATGGGTTTCTAGCTGTTCAGTTTCAATGATATGCTTTTTCTGTTGATCATAGGGAAGGTGGTTAAAAGCTCTGGGAGCAAAACAGACAAAATTCCTCATTGCATTACCATGCATAAACTGCCCTGCCATCGTCATCATCATCATCATCATCATCTTTCACTCCCTTGAGAGCATAGGCCACGGATAAAGGCTCTCCAGTCACCCCTGTTCTTGTAATTATTCTCTGCTTCCTTCCATGTGTATCCCTTGTCTCTGACCACTGTCATAACTTCTCTTCTCCAGGTAAGTCTAGGTCTTCCTCTTTTTCTATTTCCTTGAGGATTCCATGTCAGCACTTGTCTTGCTATGCTAATGTCGGGTTTCATCAGAGTGTGGCCAATCCATCTCCACTTCCTTGACACGATAAGTGATATGAATTCTCTATATTCTAAAGGTTTACTGGTTGGATGGCTGTGTACGGGAGTTCGGGTGAAAATAGCTGCAGTCACCTGCACATTAACGGAAGTTAGAAAGTATGTATATAAGAACCAAACAAATATTGAACAGGGAAAGTCCAGAAAGCCATGCTAGGAATCGAGACACTTGAATGTCCACTCACTACGTAGTCGAAAACATTCCGGGTATCATACGCTGATCTGTTGTCCTAATCGAGCCACCAGTGCAACTAATTTACTAACTAATCAGCTGTCAAGGATATAATAATACTGACATGCAATATGATGAGTTATCGTGCGCCGTGTTTTGTTTGTGTTAACTTGAAACGTGGCTAGTTCTGATCTCAGACCGGTTTGAAGTGGCCAGTGTCGAGGTAATGTGAAGGTCATATATATATGAGGACCAGTGTATCTCTTTTAGCATCATGTATGATCATAATTGTGCTAGACTTGGAGTAGGTGGAGCAGCGATAATGCGATTCAAAGAAAGTACGCCAGTAGACGGTATTTATTGTCATTGGTGTGTAAAAAAGTTTTCTCCCCACTAAAGGTGGTGATATTCAAACATCAGACTTGGGTTCAGAGAATAAGCGTGCATGGGATAAGATGACTTCCCAGTTTTGTGTACATGTCACGATAAGAGAAAAAAGAATCGTGGACAGTCTAACGCGATGGCACAGTAAAAAAGCCACCAGCTGATCTGGTGGAAAATATCAAGGACCGAGATCTATGGAGATGCTTGACCGCCAACGCCGTATTAGGAAGTGAGGTCTTTCAAGAGGACATGTAGTTATTATAGTAGGTTCGTCCTCAAAAATCTTGGAAACGCTTCTCCCATCTTTGATCTCACCAAGAAGAGGCATAGATTCAAGTGATAGAAAGGAATGTCAGTCGGCATTTGAATGTCTCGAAGATCGTCTCGCTAATTTGCCAGCTTCTCTCACACCCTGATCCCAACAAACCATTTACCTTGTACACAGATGCTTCTAACCTTGATGTTTGCGCCTGTTTAGTACACATCGATAGATGTTGATCACGTCTCAGTAGAAAAGCCATTGTATTTTCTTTCGCAAAAGCTGTCCAGAGCACAGACTAAGTGGTTCGCTTTGCATAAGCATACAGAAGTTAAATACTTCCTGGAAAATAGGCATTTTGTAGTCCAGACTGACCCCAAACCTTGGTGTATGCAGAACCTTGGTGTATACAGTTCCTTGGTGTATACAGTTCCTTGGTGTATACAGACCCTTGGTGTATACAGAACCTTGATGTATACAGACCCTTGGTGTATGCAGAACCTTGATGTATACAGACCCTTGGTGTATGCAGAACCTTGGTGTATGCAGAACCTTGGTGTATGCAGAACCTTGGTGTATACAGAACCTTGATGTATACAGACCCTTGGTGTATGCAGAACCTTGATGTATACAGACCCTTGGTGTATGCAGAACCTTGGTGTATGCAGAACCTTGGTGTATGCAGAACCTTGGTGTATACAGAACCTTGATGTATACAGACCCTTGGTGTATGCAGAACCTTGATGTATACAGACCCTTGGTGTATGCAGAACCGTGATGTATACAGACCCTTGGTGTATACAGAAGCTTGATGTATACAGACCCTTGGTGTATGCAGAACCTTGATGTATACAGAACCTTGGTGTATACAGACCCTTGGTGTATGCAGAACCTTGGTGTATGCAGAACCTTGGTGTATACAGTTCCTTGGTGTATACAGATCCTTGGTGTATACAGACCAAAGGTGTATACAGAACCTTGATGTATACAGACCCTTCGTGTATGCAGATACTTGGTGTATACAGACCTTTAGTGTATACAGACCCTTGGTGTATGCAGACCTTTGGTGTATGCTGACTCTTGGTGTATGCAGACCGTTGATGTATGCAGACAGTTGGTGTATGCAGACCGTTGGTGTATACAGACCCTTCGTGTATGCAGATCCTTGGTGTATGCAGAACCTTGGTGTATGCTGACCCATGGTGTATACAGACCCTTTGTGTATGCAGACCCTTGGTGTATGCACACCCTTGGTGTATGCACACCCTTGGTGTATGCACACCCTTGGTGTATGCATTTCTCTGCAAGCAGAAATCCAGAATACCAAAGTGTAGATGTGGTTTTCGAATCTTCACACTGTGGACGTGTAGATCAGGTTTGAGAAAGGCTATAGTACCTTTCCGCTGGAGCTCTTCGAGGGTCTTGGCCTTGATACTACTTCAACATTAAAGCTTTCACATCCTCCGCTGACAGACGCTTTGAACGTCAGTTCCATCACCGCTTCCACTGTTTATTGTCCTTATGGTAGAGGTCTTGTGGCTGATAAGGCTGTTGCCAGAGATTTATCTCGTCAACGCAGCAGAAAGATTTCCGATAAGACGGTCAATACCGATAACCCTGCTCTGAAAGAACTGGACTCCAATGTTGCCTTTTCTTCTTGGAAGATCCGGAGACTGCGCATACCTTTTCAGTTTAGATCTCTGGTGCCTTATTAAAGTAGGCCACGTTTTTGTCCGCTGCCTCACAGGCAGTTCTCTACAGTTCCAAATCTAATTGTTCTGATAGAGTCACGCACAGTTAGAGGTTCAATGGGCACACGAAATGATGAGCAGACCATGGACATAGCCCACATACCTCGTGCGTGCCGATGCCTGTGTATGACTACCGACGACGATGCGTACCTCCCTCCCTTTTTTCCAAAAAAAAAACGTACCCGGAAGTGCACCGATGATCAGGCGGACGGACTCAACAGATTTGTTTTTTCCAAATGACTCCGGCCTTGAAGGTGTTCACGGTGTTGAGGATAAGCAGTCTAATTTTTGCGACACACAGCAGGTTATGACTTAAAAAAAGACCCTCAGGGCGCAAATTTGACCGTGGCGACTGACAAAAGTTTTTAGAGAGCTCGTGGTAATATTTCCCTCTTTAAACTTGGAGGAGGACATGTATCCATCTTAAAAAAATAAAACAACTAAAGAAGTTGTGGAGAGGAACAGTCAGAACTATAAAAATAAGATTTTTGAGATTTTTAATCACATCTTTCCCATCGCAGCATATGCCTGTGAGACATGGACACTTAACAAAACAGCTGTGAAACACATAAATGCCCTTAAATGTAAATGTCACAGAAGAATCCTTCAAATATCATGGCCACATAAAAGAACAAACATAGCCATACTACAAGAACTTAATATTGAAGAAAAATTAATAAAAAATTAGTAAAAAAAAAAGATTAAACAGAGAAAATTTAAATATTTTGGACATATTAAACATCATGAGAATTTAGAGAATACAGTCTTCGAAGGATGCATAACGGGAAAATGAAAGAGAGAAAGACCAAGGCGAAGATGGCTGCAAGACATCATCGATGATCTGCAAATAGACGCAATCAGCAGCATGGCATCTTGCTTACAACAGAGGGGCATACAGGAGAACTGTTAGGGAGGCATACAGGAGAACTGTTAGGGAGGCATACAGGAGAGCTGTTAGGGAGGCCTGCAAGGGAGCTGTTAGGAAGCAACGTTCCACAAGGGACATGCAAAGGATACTTTGAGATAAAGGAAACATTTATTAAGGATACAGTGAAAATAATCATTGTTCCTATCGTGGGTGACAGGATGTGAACCCGTCACAGTCAAACATAACATCCTCTTTCGACTCAGAGTACATACCACTGTGTCGTTGGATGCAGACACGTAAACACTAGGGGTTGACTCGTAGCACGAGTTTCTGGCTTTAAATTACAGCATATCAATTTTTAGTCACTTCTTCCTGGGCTGAATTCTTAAGAAGAGAAAGGGAAGAATAAAGGAACAAACATTGCATGAGCTCTAGGTCAGGCCAGGATGCCATTGATTTGTGGTAATTCCAGTTGTGGTTATGTGCTCGACAGTGTTGTGTTCCCTGTTTAATGTACTATACAGTTATTATGTCACACTTAAGCTTGATCATTATATATATATTGGGTCTTCTTTAAGAGATTTCTATAGGAGCAAATTTCAGTATGCGTGAAGGGATAATCCTAGCAGAATGTGGATTTTTCAAACTTTGAAGTACTCCAGTATTGTTTTAAAAGCTAACTCCCTTTCTTTGTAGTTATAAAATATTTTTTTAGGGGGGAAGGAGACCTCCTTTGAGTTAACCATGCAGAACCATGAGTTGCAAAAACTTCACGTGTTGTGAGTGTTTCGCAGTAGCACGGGAATTGCCGGGAAAGTTTGAACGGTTGATTTTTGACTGAAGGAGATTAATAGAGTCTGCGTCCAAAGTCGTAAGAGAGCAGTCCTGCTTTTGTTATAATTATCTAACTAAGCCTCCGAGGGATTTGTTTTTTAATGTCAAGGTTGAATCTGGCTGGCTATTGTCGTTGGTGCCAGGGTATTGTTCTAATTCTTTCTGTCAGCAATTTGTACATGTTTGAGTTGATATTTCATCCACCATCAGAGAAATTCACCATCGCCCTAAACTGGTTTGTGTTTGACTTAAACGATATCATCATCATGTGCCATGCCGTGCCAACTGGTTTTGGCTATTATGCTTCTCCAGAGTATCCGATCCTTCATGCAGGCCATCAGTTCAGTTGGTGATCTCCTCTCACACCATCCCGTCAGACTGTCCAGTATCATTTCTCTTGGTCTTCCTCTTGATCTTCTTCCTTCTATTTTTCCTGTTGTTATAATATTTTCAATGCCCTCTCTTCTCATTACATGTCCTATGAAAGTACATTGTCTCTCTCTTATCTTTTTGACAAGGTTTTTTGTCTCTCCAGCTCTTCTCATACATTCTTCATTAGTTATTTTTGCTGTCCAGGGGATTCGCAACATTCTTCTAATAAACCACATTTCTACTGCTTCCAATGATTTTTGTGCAGACTTGCCTATTGTCCATGATTCACTTCAATATAACAAGATAGGTTCAATATAGCATTTTAGGACTCGTTTTCTAACATTCATTGATAAGGATGTGTTGGTTAATATGTTTATCATTCTCTGAAATGCAGTCTTTGCTTGGCCTATTCTGTTCCTAATTTCTGTTCTACATTTCCCATCTGAAGTTATTACTGCTCCAAGGTATTTGAATTTCTGCACCTGCTTTAGAATAGTTCCGTTTAATTTAATACTGCATGCTGGTGGATTCTGTTTCTTAGATATAACCATAGTCTCTGTCTTTTTGATGTTCAAAGTAAGGCCTTTCTGTTCACTTTCTTTTGCGACTTTATCCAAGAGATTTTGCAGGTCTTGTTGATTCTCAGCTATCAGTACTGTGTCGTCAGCATACCGAAGGTTGTTAATATTGTATCCTCCAATTTTTATGCCTGGTTCTGTGATGATTGTTCTTAGAATATTCTCGCTATACAGAGAAAAAAGGTCTGGAGATAGTACACATCCTTGCCGCACCCCTTGTTTTATAGGTTGATATTTTCCAATTCTATTTTCAACTCGAACTGCTGCTTCTTGCTGCCAGTATAGATGTTTTACAATCCTCATGTCTTTGCCGTCTATATTGATGTCTTCAAGCATTTTAATAATGTCATTATGTTTCACCTTGTCAGATGCCTTGGTGTAATAAATGAAGCATAAGTAGAGATCTTTCTGTACTTCTAAAGCTCTTTCTGTTAGTGTTCGTAAAGCATAAATGGCATTTGCATTGTGTGTTCCCTTTCCTTCAACAAATCCAAACTGTTCATCTGCTATTTCCATTTGTATCTTTTTCCTTGTTCTTCTCATAATTATTCTCAGAAGTAGCTTCGTTATGTGACATGAGAGGCTGATAGTCCGGTGGTCGTCACATTCCTTTCCACCTGGTTTCTTTGGTAGTGCTATAAACGTGGATTTAATCAGGTCACTGGGAATATAACCACTGTTGTAAATGTCATTCAGTAACTTGGTTATTATTTTTATTCCTGTCTCCTCTAGTGCCTCTATTTCTTCTATTGTTATATTATCAGGCCCAGTCGCTTTTCCTTTCTTCATGTGTTTGATGGCATCTATGATTTCATCTTCAAGTATTGGTGGTCCCTCACAGTTTTCAGTATCTGGTGTTAATTCTGTTTTTTCTCCTCCATATAGCTCACCGATATACTCTGTCCACCTGTCCACAATGTCTTCTTTTCCCATTAACATTTTACCTTCTTTCGATTTCAAGCATCCTGTGGTATATTTTGTTTTCCTGCCTGTGAGTTCATTAATTCGTTTGTGCATGTTTTTGCTGTCTTTAATATGAGAGTCCTCTATCTGTCTGCACTGCTCATTTAACCACACTTCTTTTGCTTCTTTGCATTTGCAGAGAACAATACAATTAATATTTCTTTATTTATCTTGTTATATTTTTTTCTCGTTATTTTTACTCCTCCTCCTCTTGTCCATCAGTTCTAAGATGTCGTCTGTCATCCATTTATTTTTAGGGGCTTCTTTTTTTGGTGGTATTATCTCCTTAACAGTTTGGTGGATAGAATCTCTTAACATTTCCCATTGTTCATCTATACTATTTATCTTTGCTATTGCATTGTATCTATTTGTTATAATAACTTTGTATTGTTCTCGCAGTTCTTGGTCATTTTTAAGAAGTTCTGTATTCAGTTTGATGTTTCTCACTTTTCTGCCTGCTTTCTTTAGTTTTATTCTAACTTTTCCACAGAGTGGATCATGGTCACTATTGCAGTCAGCTCCTGGCATGGTTTTTGTTGTCAGTAATGCATTGCGGAATCGTTTGTTGATTAATATGTAGTCTATCTGGTTAAAAGTCTTTTTGTCTGGACTGCACCACGTTGCCAGTCTTCGAGGATGTTGTTTAAACCAGGTGTTTCCTACAACCATGCTGTGTATTCTTGCCCATTCAATTAATTTATAACCTCTGTCATTCCTCTCCCCCAGTCCATAGTCACCAACGATGTCTGAAGTTCTTCCTTTACCAACTTTGGCATTAAAATCTCCCATGACTATGGTAACTTCATGTGACTTTGTGTGTTTTAGTGCGGTCTCTATGTCATTATAAAATAGCTGTACATCTTCTTCAGAGCTTTCAGATATTGGAGCGTACACTTGTATAATATTTATGTTTATTGGTTGTCCTTTCAGTTGGGCTAGCAGGACTCGGTCCAAGATGTTCAAATATCCTACAATTGTCCTTGCCGTTTGTTCATCAAATATAATTCCTACTCCTCGTTCATGTTTCTCACTTCCTGAATATATTATTGTATATTTATCTGAGTTTATCTTCCCTGCACCTGTCCATCTAACTTCACTCATTCCTAATATGTTGATCTTCATCCTTTCCATTTCCATCTTTCCATTTTCTAATTTTCCAGCCTGGAATAAAGTTCTAACATTCCATGTTGCTATTTCGAACTTGTTAGTTTTGCCACCAGTAGCTTGATGGCGATCTGGCCTCACCTGTGGCTCGTGAGCTGCCCTACTGGACGAGGCTGTTCCAGAGGAACATCCATTAACCTCGTTCATGATGAATCGATTATTCTGTTTAAGCATAACTATTCTTGGGAATTACAGCAGTGGTTTCCCGTTGCCTTCTGTCGGTTTGTGTACGGACTCTCCGCTAGCCTTTGGACTCCCTGTCCTATCCGCAAGGCAGCGGGAGCGAGAGGTTTTAAGGCGCCTCTGACCCGCCTGGTATTCCCTTCACTAAGCACCTGAGGCACTTTATAGTAGTAGTAGAGCCACCTACTACCCCACCTCGCTCTCTGAGTCTACCGCCAGTTGGTCCGCGCCTGCTTATTTGGATTTGTCAGGGATCCTCCATATCTGAAGGACTTTCACCATCCGCCACCTGTGACGCGCTGGGTTGGGGATGGTCGCCCCAGCTTTACCTTTAAACGATATGCGTTTGTTATTATAGGGTGTAGATGAAATGTGAGATGCCCGAATCTGGTCTTGTCATGATTTCTTGTACAGGAAACTGTAACGTCCGTCATGTGTGGTGTCTTGTACAGGAAACTGTAACGTCCGTCATGTGTGGTGTCTTGTACAGGAAACTGTAACGTCCGTCATGTGTGGTGTCTTGTACAGGAAACTGTAACGTCCATCATGTGTGTGACATTGTGTTTTTTTCACCAAATCATCTCACCATTTGACACGTCCATCATAAGTCATAGGAGTCTGTCACAAGTATAGGTTTGTGCAGTCTGGAAATATGTTATTTTTACAGTATTCCTTACAGGTGTGTTTGATGAGAATATCATCAGCCAGCCATATTAATTTCTGAGAACGTTTAGAAATTGTGTAAAAAAAAATAAAACAACATATTCCTCACATATAGCTTTGTCTCCTTTCAAGAAATCGCCTTCTACTCCATGGAGAGCAGTGTTGACTTCTAGAAGCGTCTGGGCAATAGTGGTCACTCATGCCTGTGCCAACTGGACCATGTACAGATTTATGACTACTATACCCACGTACAATCAAGAAGTTTTGAATATTAACTACGAGTTGGTATGTCCGTTACGTTGTTTACATACGTAGGTGTGTGTATGTGCAATTCTTACTGTCTCCCTCCGATTTTCATCATATTTCTGTTTGGATGCATTGTCTCGTCTGTCTTTTATCGCGCGTTACAGCAGACCGTGAAGTGTTAAATATTAACTGATATCTCTCTCTCTGAACCTTAAGTGCCCAGGGCACATGGGGCTTCCGCAAGGGTTTTCCACAAATGCCTGTCCTTCGCCTTTTTTTCTGGTCTTGCCCAGGTGAGCCCGCTATTGCTCAACATCCTTTCTGTTGTTCTTCTCCATGTCTCTTTTGGTCTACCCTTACTTCTGCTCCCCTGTGGTGTCCATATTAACTGATATACTCGGGTATACATTTATGAAACGGAGAACTTTCAGAGACTGATACGCCAGAGAAAGATCTCAAGATAGGCTTTATCACCCGCAGTACAAATGGGTATGTTGAGAGAGGATCTGAGCACTATGGACATATCGAGAGGAGGAGGGATCTGAGCACTATGGATTTATCGAGGGGAGGGGGGATCTGAGCAATGTGGACATGTCGAGGGGAGGGGGATCTGAGCAATATGGACACGTCGAGGGGAGGGGGATCTAAGCACTTCCGGAAATGTTGAGGGGAGAGGGATCTAAGCACTATGGAAATATCGAGGGGAGAGGAATCTAAGCACTGTGGAAATGTCGAGGGGAGAGGGATCTAAGCACTATGGAAATGTCGAGGGGAGGGGGATCTAAGCACTATGGACATGTCGAGGGGAGGGGGATCTCAGCACTATGGACATATCGAGGGGAGGGGGATCTAAGCACTATGGAAATGTCGAGGGGAGGGGGATCTAAGCACTATGGACATGTCGAGGGGAGGGGGATCTAAGCACTATGGACATGTCGAGGGGAGGGTCAGGGGATCTGAGCACTATTGACATGGAGGAAGGGATCTGAGCACTATGGACATGTCCGGAGTGCATTGATGATGGCCAGACTATAAACCATAGAAAGACAATAGTGCCACTTCAGTCTCACACATATTTAGCTAATTTCACATTTACGTATTTTTCATTCGGTGTTGTTAGATTTTAAAAACACTTTCATTTAATTTGTTAACAAACAACTAAAATGTAACATGATGGGTATCATCGAATACAGGCAGACTTAGTTTTTTTTTATATATTGCTCTACGCTTCTCTGCATTTCTCAGATATTGAGATTTTTTTTAGATGGTTCATGTTTGTAATTTTCAGAATGTGCCTTCTTCTTCAAATTGTTTTTTGGCGGTTATAATATCGCATAGTGAGATTCGATCATCGGCATTTTTCCTTTCGCATTTGCTTCGTGTCTCTGTGCCACATTCTAGCAATATTTCACACTTTTTAATTGTTACTATATTGAGATTAGAATTATTAATAGCCATACAGTGCACTCTTCCCTCTCTTTTACCCTCGCAGTATGACTCGTTTTATTGGGAGGTCAGGAATCGAACCCGCGACATCTCCGATGAATGCCTGTACAGAGAATTTATTTTTGTTGGAAGAAACAGAAAAAAAAATATCATAACAGTTCAGGAAAACCTTGATAAACGCATTTCCGATCAATGCGAGTTTCTGTGAATAAGGTCACATTCCATTCATGTAAATTCCCAATCCCGCTCCTAAAATTTCGAATAGAATGGATGATTAAATAACAAAGTAAATGTTAATATGGTGAAAAATATATAAAACGAATTAGGTTATGATTTTTCCACACCAGTATGTTGTCATAACATTATGGTCTCTTATGTGACCGTCGAAAGTAGATTCGTTTTTTTTCCATTGTTGCATTTCATGCTAAATAACAGTTAACATTTTGTTTGCATTTCATGCTAAATAACAGTTAACATTTTGTTTGCATTTCATGCTAAGTAACAGTTACCATTTTGTTTGCATTTCATGCTAAGTAACAGTTACCATTTTGTTTGATTTCATGCTAAATAACAGTTAACATTTTGTTTTCATTTCATGCTTATTAATAGTTACCAGTTTGTTTGCAGTTCATGCTAAATAACAGTTAATATTTTGTTTACATTTCATGCTAAGTAAGTTACCATTTTGTTTGCATTTCATGGTAAATAACAGTTAACATTTTGTTTGCATTTCATGCTTAGTAATAGTTACCATTTGTTTGCATTTCATGCTAAATAACAGTTAATATTTTGTTTGCATTTCATGCTAAGTAACAGTTAACATTTTGTACAAGTTCACAATGCTCAAAACGTTTGTGATATACTGTTAAGCTATTATTTTATAAATATTATAAAATAACTTGATAATGGTTCCAGCAAGGCAGGCATCATTATGGCCATGGACCTCAACGAGTTTGTGATACAGCTAATTCTGTCCAAATCTAATGAATACATGAAACAAGTAAAGCTACGTCAACATCCTGCAGTAAGCAGTGCATCATGAAAAGAAGTCCTGTCTCGGTTGAAGTAGTTTTTTTTTTTTTCCTCTTTTAACTTGCATGAAAGATTGGAACACTGTCTTTAGACAAACTGTCGAGCATATTTTTTGAGTCATGGATAGACGTTACAACAAGGTCACTGATCCCTGTAAATACGAGGCCAATCCTAAAAGTAAGCACCGTTTGTAAACAGCGTCGACGCTGATAAATTTTACCCAGATGATAACTTGCGTGCTGTGTTCATGTACGCAGTGGCTAACAGCGGGCTTAATGTTATTAAATTTGCATGTTCTCTATTTTCAAAATGTTAAAACAAAAAAAAAATATCGAAATACCCGCCGCCTGTGAAATAGGACTGTAATCCCTTTCTCAAATCCTAGAAGCTTGAAACAAGCTGGCATTTATCGGCAAGTTTGTGGGGTGTATGGGGAACATGCCACGGTTGCGTGGGTCTATGGTCTGGCGACGAGTGAGAAAGTGTAATAATGTGCGTGATGATCTTGGAGCCGGCTGACCGTCTGTGGTTTGATTTGTGTGCTGGTGGAAGAAAAGGTTCGTGACGACAGGCGATTCACTACTTCGCCACTCTCCCTGCATTTTCCACAGATTTCACAGCCAGTTATTCACACACTTGAGTATAGAAGGTTCTGCTCACGATTGGGTGCTGTAAATCAGAGAAGCCGTTAACATTTGGTTTGCATAGCAGCGGCAACAGTTTATGATGTGGGGGATAGAAAATCTGGTGTCACGCTACGACAAGTGGCTCAGCAGTGGTGAAAACTATGCCGAAATGTAGATAATTGTATGTACTTCAGCCGTAGATATACACAGTATGTACTTCAGCCGTAGATGTACACAGTATGTACTTCAGCCGTAGATATACACAGTATGTACTTCAGCCGT
Source organism: Achatina immaculata (assembly GCA_009760885.1). NCBI lineage: Eukaryota > Metazoa > Mollusca > Gastropoda > Stylommatophora > Achatinidae > Lissachatina > Lissachatina immaculata. Next base: position 108,892,933 of record CM019691.1, on the reverse strand, counting down.
AGATGTACACAGTATGTACTTCAGCCGTAGATATACACAGTATGTACTTCAGCCGTAGATGTACACAGTATGTACTTCAGCCGTAGATATACACAGTATGTACTTCAGCCGTAGATATACACAGTATGTACTTCAACTGTAGATATACACAGTATGTACTTCAACTGTAGATATACACAGTTGATGTAGCTACATTGTTGAACTTTCTTCCTATAAAACATCGGAACGTACTTTTAGGATTATCCTCGTATCTTGTGTCTTACTGTGCAAACGTCCTGTGGCTTCGAAAATAGAATCGGAGCTGTCACTGGAAAAGGATCTTGGCTTTGAAGATGCAAGAACCATATATATCAAGATTTACGTCTATTTAACTGTAGCATCTACATAAAACCAATCAAATCTTATCGAGACAGTGACAGCGGTTTGCTGTGGATGGTGCACGCTCGGACGCTGTCTGTAAGGTGGGTGGGGGTTGGGGGGGATACGGTCCTGATGACCTTTTGAACCTGGATAGCGTGAGTCTTTTTCTGGTTAGGACGATCATCTGTGCTGCCTTTTACTCAGACTGCTGGCCAGCTGACCACACACCAAAGAAATATCTGCGTCCACAGCTTTATTTGAGTACAGAAGCTGAGTATGATATTTCCAGTTCTCTCTTATCAACTCCATCAGGCTCACATTCTCACGATGTAACGAATTTCTGACTTCCCGATTTCCCGTCGTACTGAAAAAGAGATAACATGCGTGCTCCATTACTTATTACCTTCTTTGTTTCTCCAAGCCCTTCTTACGCTCCACCACTAAGATTTTGTCTCACCCAGTTTAACCTCCATCTGTCAGTTTACATCTTGCTATTTATCTTATTAAACACACAATATAAACTGATTCACGCCCTTCTCTATCCCCGTTTATGGATAGTTCCTGGCTGACATCCCTCCTTGCAGTCCCTGTCATTCCAGCCGTTATACCTGGTCTGTTACTTTATACCTTAAAATATCGCTGTTCACTTACAAATATGGCCTTTTATGCTATAACCTCCCAGTTGTTATTCATTCATTCATTAATTCATTCATTCATTCATTCATCCAGCTTTCCGAGCCATTACGGCTCACTGCTGCCGACAAGGCTTGTCTCAACTCCTCTCTGTTCACATCTCCTACGAACTGTCCTCTCCGAGGGCTCGTAGGTCTTCTTCCAGGTTGACACACCACCACTGTCTCGGTCACCCTCCCACTTCTTATGCTCTCATGAAATCAATTCAGGGAATTGCCCAGTGGAAGTGAAGAAAATGTATTCTAGGCGATAATTAGTAAGCGACAGTTTAACAACTATCTTTCTGCTTCTACTTTGCGATCTCATATATATATATATACGGGCTGGTAGGGGTCAGAAGAAACTTGCACCCTGATCCTCCAGGTTGGGGGTTGTAGCGTTGGGCCAGCGACCCCATCTCCATAAAAAAGAGCAGTGTTACGGAATAGAAAGAGGAGTCTTGAAATTGGACGGGTAAAAATGGATTACGACCTTGGAAAGTCAAAAATATTATGAGATTTGGACATAGAAGAGGATGTAAAAGAAATTGTCACCAACAGACAAGAATGGAGGGGGACTTTATATGCAGCAACGAGCCTTAATGGCTCGGAAAGCTGGATGAATATATATATATATATATATTTTTTTTTTATATCCCAGGCGCGAGTTACCTGTTCCTATCGTGATGTCATTCCTATTCTTAGCTACATTTCGTCACGGCCTGTCTCCGTACAATTTCGCTTGCTTAATTACACTTCATTCCTCTCTAGAATGGGGTGATGTCATCGCTGCCATTCGTAGGTTTCTTTGTGGTTACCATAGCTTCAGCAGCTTTATACGATTTCGCTGTGACGAGGAAGTTGCTGTCTGTGACCTTAGCAAGAAAGGCTGGCAATACTTTAGGTATGGTAATGCATTTTAAGTTTAAAGCGATTATGTTAAATTTCACATTTTCTAAGCGGTTTAACGTCTGTCACCTCCACAAATTTGTTTGCTCATTTGTCCTAAATACGTTTTGGTTATCATTGTTCTAGGAGGACTTTTTTTTTCTTTCAGACCATCTTCTGTGTTAGGCTTTAAAAAATCTAATCTCAGTTTGTGTATCTCTTTTTGTTGTCGTGTTGTGTTCTGTATTTTCTGTTTTTTGTTTGTTTGTTTGTTTGTTTGTTTGTTTGTTTGTTCATGTCCATGAAATTTAGTCTTAGCGTTTTTTTTTCATTACCATTTTCGAGAAGGTCATATTCTTCAGTTTTGTTTTAGTACATACTCTCATCCCTTCTCCACAAATTAGTTCCTAACATTAATTTATCTAATAATAATAATACTAATAACAATAATAATGATAATAATAATGATAATAATACTGATAATAATAATAATAATAATGATAATAATAATAATGCATTGGAACATAAATTATCTTACGTAACAGACTGTCAGAAAGATCACAGCTGGCAAACAGAGATATTATCTTTCAAGCAAATGTGGAGAATACCTTGGACGATTCAGATGAATATATATATATATATATCTCTGTGATATATAGTAGGGCAAATTAAAAAAAAAGGTAAATTTTGTTTTAAAAAACTAAACCGAATAGCAAACAGCTGTAGCGCAGATATTTTATGCCATCCCCCTCTAGATGTATGTGTGCCATTTTGAAAATACACCGTCAGCAGATCAGACGAAAGATAGCAGATTCCTTGGAAGCATGCACGAGGGAAGAACAGAACGCAGTTATTCGTTTCTTGGGTGTCTGACGTTATGAAGCTGAAAAATATGCCTTTCCAGAGTGTATAGTCCCTGGAGAGGAATGCTGGGAAATTACTTTCAGCCAGAGGGAGCCACTAGAGAGCGGCGACATTTTTTTTTTTTGAACCTTCATGGGCCGGAAAATTTATGCTCACGCTTTTCTGGGACTGCCGAGGTCAACTCATGGAACATTACACGCCCATGGAAATCACTATCAACAGAGAAGCATTCTGTGATCTGCTTCAGAACCACTTGAAATCTGCAGTCAGGTGAAGATGTCGCGGTTTGCTCAGTTCTTGTGTGTTGTTACGGCGCCATAAGGCGCAGCCTCCACACCCACGTGCAGCAGCTGAGCAAATTATGAATATGTGCTTGGAGTGTCCTCTACATCTGACGCATTTATCCGATATCGAACCATGTGATTATCATGTGTTTGGACCTCTTTGGAAGAAGTTCAACACAAACGATAAGATTAAAGGCATAAGATTTTTTTTTTTCCTTCAGGAATCCAAGCATTAATGACGCAGTGGCGGACCAGCATTGAACATGGCGGGTACTGTATAAGGTCGCCCTTGTTGTGAAAGGCATAGATTTTTATATAACATATGAGGAAAATACTGCCGAAAGTTCAATGGCGATTGAAGACGATTAGAAAGAAATGTAATGTTAGCTAAGGTTTGTGTGCAGTCTCCCAGCTTTGTGATTTTGAGCCAGCGATAATTTCGTGTGCTGCTTATTTTTGTGTTTGTGATGGGGATGTTGCTTTTCCCAGGAATGATGGTGCCCAGTGTGTTGGCCATTATTCTTAGCTTCTTCGACTGCACTAATTTGTTCGAGGCTGTTGCCCTTACAATTGCCTGTGTGTCTATGTGCGGCTTTCAGTGGGGGGCTGGGTTCCTGACAAACCCATCGGACATCGCCCCGCAGTACGCGGGTATAATTTTCGGATTCTCCAACACATTTGCTACAATTTCCGGTATCATGGCACCAACTATGACTGGCTACATAACGGCCGATGTGAGTATCTGAACATTTGTTACAAACTTTTTCTTTTTAAATAGAAACTGTTTGACTGATTATAAAGTTCACAGTTTGATGCACTTTTAGAACTTTATGAAAAAAAAATTAAGCGCTTTAAAAACTTAAAAATGCTTAAAAACTTTAAACATAATTTGTCAACTACATGTGAAATACACTATCCGCCACTAAAAACGCACGATCTTTTTTATTACCTAGTAGTAGTAGATTTAAAATACATAAAACCATTTATTTCACATTTCTCATCTGTTTACTGACATAAACTTGCTGTACTCTTAAACACGACACAATTCAGAAGCGGATTATAAGCAGTTGTCTACCCTTGGTGTGAAAACAAAATTCACAATCACTGTCATAAGTCGCAGTGTTAATGGCGTGTATGACCGCCTGATGCAGCCTTGGCATCGACATCTCATGCTGTGGCAGAGTGCCAGCTGTATGTGCGCCGTCTGAGTTGCTGTTTTGGAAACGATTACGCAGATGTATCAATATCATTTGGTGATCTTGAGCTCGTGTTGTTACACGAGGTTGACCAAGCCTGGGTCGGTCATTCGTGGTATCTGTTGGTCGGTCATTCGTGGTATCTGTTGGTCGGTCATTCGTGGTATCTGTTGGTCGGTCATTCGTGGTATTTTTTGGTCGGTCATTCGTGATATCTGTTGGTCGGTCATTCGTGGTATCTTTTGGTCGGTCATTCGTGATATCTGTTGGTCGGTCATTCGTGGTATCTGTTGGTCGGTCATTCGTGGTATTTTTTGGTCGGTCATTCGTGGTATCTGTTGGGCAGTCATTCGTGATATCTGTTGGTCCCTGGAGAGGAATGCTGGGAAATTACTTTCAGCCAGAGGGAGCCACTAGAGAGCGGCGACATTTTTTTTTTTTTTTTAACCAAAGATGCTCCGTTCGACTTCATGGGCCGGAAAATTTATGCTCACGCTTTTCTGGGACTGCCGAGGTCAACTCATGGAACATTACACGCCCATGGAAATCACTATCAACAGAGAAGCATTCTGTGATCTGCTTCAGAACCACTTGAAATCTGCAGCCAGGTGAAGATGTCGCGGTTTGCTCAGTTCTTGTGTGTTGTTACGGCGCCATAAGGCGCAGCCTCCACACCCACGTGCAGCAGCTGAGCAAATTATGAATATGTGCTTGGAGTGTCCTCTACATCTGACGCATTTATCCGATATCGAACCATGTAATTATCATGTGTTTGGACCTCTTTGGAAGAAGTTCAACACAAACGATAAGATTAAAGGCATAAGATTTTTTTTTTTCCTTCAGGAATCCAAGCATTAATGACGCAGTGGCGGACCAGCATTGAACATGGCGGGTACTGTATAAGGTCGCCCTTGTTGTGAAAGGCATAGATTTTTATATAACATATGAGGAAAATACAGCCGAAATGGCGATTGAAGACGATTAGAAAGAAATGTAATGTTAGCTAAGGTTTGTGTGCAATCTCCCAGCTTTGTGATTTTGAGCCAGCGATAATTTCGTGTGCTGCTTATTTTTGTGTTTGTGATGGGGATGTTGCTTTTCCCAGGAATGATGGTGCCCAGTGTGTTGGCCATTATTCTTAGCTTCTTCGACTGCACTAATTTGTTCGAGGCTGTTGCCCTTACAATTGCCTGTGTGTCTATGTGCGGCTTTCAGTGGGGGGCTGGGTTCCTGACAAACCCATCGGACATCGCCCCGCAGTACGCGGGTATAATTTTCGGATTCTCCAACACATTTGCTACAATTTCCGGTATCATGGCACCAACTATGACTGGCTACATAACGGCCGATGTGAGTATCTGAACATTTGTTACAAACTTTTTCTTTTTAAATAGAAACTGTTTGACTGATTATAAAGTTCACAGTTTGATGCACTTTTAGAACTTTATGAAAAAAAAATTAAGCGCTTTAAAAACTTAAAAATGCTTAAAAACTTTAAACATAATTTGTCAACTACATGTGAAATACACTATCCGCCACTAAAATTACCTAGTAGTAGTAGATTTAAAATACATAAAACCATTTATTTCACATTTCTCATCTGTTTACTGACATAAACTTGCTGTTTAAACACGACGCAATTCAGAAGCGGATTATAAGCAGTTGTCTACCCTTGGTGTGAAAACAAAATTCACAATCACTGTCATAAGTCGCAGTGTTAATGGCGTGTATGACCGCCTGATGCAGCCTTGGCATCGACATCTCATGCTGTGGCAGAGTGCCAGCTGTATGTGCGCCGTCTGAGTTGCTGTTTTGGAAACGATTACGCAGATGTATCAATATCATTTGGTGATCTTGAGCTCGTGTTGTTACACGAGGTTGACCAAGCCTGGGTCGGTCATTCGTGGTATCTGTTGGTCGGTCATTCGTGATATCTGTTGGTCGGTCATTCGTGGTATCTGTTGGTCGGTCATTCGTGGTATTTTTTGGTCGGTCATTCGTGATATCTGTTGGTCGGTCATTCGTGGTATCTTTTGGTCGGTCATTCGTGATATCTGTTGGTCGGTCATTCGTGGTATCTGTTGGTCGGTCATTCGTGGTATTTTTTGGTCGGTCATTCGTGGTATCTGTTGGGCAGTCATTCGTGATATCTGTTGGTCGGTCATTCGTGATATCTGTTGGTCGGTCATTCGTGGTATCTGTTGGTCGGTCATTCGTGGTATCTTTTGGTCGGTCATTCGTGATATCTGTTGGGCAGTCATTCGTGGTATCTGTTGGTCGGTCATTCGTGGTATCTTTTGGTCGGTCATTCGTGATATCTGTTGGTCGGTCATTCGTGGTATCTTTTGGTCGGTCATTCGTGGTATCTTTTGGGCAGTCATTCGTGATATCTGTTGGTCGGTCATTCGTGATATCTGTTGGTCGGTCATTCGTGATATCTGTTGGTCGGTCATTCGTGATATCTGTTGGTCGGTCATTCGTGATATCTGTTGGGCAGTCATTCGTGATATCTGTTGGGCAGTCATTCGTGGTATCTGGTGGGCGGTCATTCGTGATATCTGTTGGTCGGTCATTCGTGGTATCTGGTGGGCGGTCATTCGTGGTATCTGTGGGCAGTCATTCGTGATATCTGTTGGTCGGTCATTCGTGGTATCTGGTGGGCGGTCATTCGTGGTATCTGGTGGGCGGTCATTCGTAGTATCTGTTGGGCCGTGGTATCTGTTGTCTGAACTCTGGTTCTGCCACACTACAGTCGAATAGTCACAATGAAAATGTCTGGCAATATATCCTGTCGTTATTTAACTGCTGAGCACACTAACAGTTTGGCATCGCTCTTGTGACAACAATCTGGGCACTAACAGACTTCCTTTTGATGGAAACAGATGATGGTCTTTTATTTGCTCAATGTTGGCTAATGTGTATGCCAAATTGCAAAGTCATATGATTTTTAATAAGGCCATACAGAAAGAAAAAGTTGATTTACATTTGCTGCAAGCCAAATTTAAAACAAAGATCACATCGCCAGGAAAATGTCATTACATTAACTACCACATTTGCGCGCACTTGAAGATTGCTCACATACATAAACATTTCACTCTTCACAATAGTTCGATGAGCGGTGCGTTTTTAATAGCGACAATTATAGTAACTCTAGTTAAAATATTTCCAATCTGAAGCAGTCATGAACAGATAAAAGTCGAGAATAAAGATAGTATTAATTTACTAAAAGTACTTTTCTGCTTAAATGTCCAGAAATGTAGAAAAGACAAAAGATTGTGATTGTATCAATCTCGAGATGTAAAACAAAAATGTTTTATGTGGAGAGAAAGAAACATCATTTAGTGTCCTTGCTGTTCGTGAGGAATGACGATGAAATGAAACTGACTGTTTGTTTAATATTGTTTTCACGAATACTTTGACTGGGCTGTCAGATTTAATGCAAGTATATTTGTCAAGCATGTGTCCCATAGCATTGTATGCCGTAGGGGTGTGAAGAGTTAATATTTCACATTTCAAGGCCACCATAGCATTGTATGCCGTAGGGGTGTGAAGAGTTAATATTTCACATTTCAAGGCCACCATAGCATTGTATGCCGTAGGGGTGTGAAGGGTTAGTATTTCATATTTCCAGGCCACCATAGCATTGTATGCCGTAGGGGTGTGAAGGGTTAGTATTTCATATTTCCAGGCCACCATAGCACTGAGGTACTGATGCCAGTACCTGTCCTCGCTGCCTTTATTTTCATAAGGAAACCCTAGGTAATCTTTTTTTGTGTGTTCTTTTGAGACTGGGTTATCTTTGGTGCTAGTCTGTCCTAAGAGAATCAGTCCGAGTGCTAAATCGAACCAGGGACCTTCTGATTCGTAGGCAAATGAGGTAACCACTACATCAACGCGGCACCTAATTATCTTTAGGTTCCAAATATTCGCACACCGTCAAGGTACTCTAAAATGAATGACATACATGGAAACACGCACCGCTGTCGTTGGCTAACTTGGTAGAGCGTTACTTTCAGATAACTGTATTTATGGGATAGGAGAAAGTAAAATCAGAAGATAAGCTCTACTGCTCTTTCACGAACATTCATGAGAGATAGAGGAGAGAGAAAGAGAGAGAGAGAGAAGAGAAAGAGCTGTAGATAAAGACAGTAAATGTGAGCGAAGACGAAGAAGAGAAAGAAGAAGAGGAGGAGAAGGAGGAGGAGGAGAAAGAAGAAAAATCAAACTTTCAAAAAGTTTGCCTCTAATAAAATTGTCAGACCCCCCTCCCCACAAAAACCAGAAAAAAAAACGTCAGTTACAACGTATATACCCGCTTCCCATTGTTAGCTGGTGAGGCTGGGCTACTAATGGCTTTTTACTCAAAATAGCCACCTTTGTGTTTGTAGGCTGAGTTTTTACATTTTCAATCCCCAGAAAAAAAAAACAAGCTGTTTCCTGGTTGAAAAAAACGTGTTGATATGACACAACCACTCCTCCCTCCTATCCGAACGACATTTCTAAGAACATCTTGGTAAGATAGACCAGGACGAGAGTTATGACAATAAGTAACAAATAACACGTTACAGTGCGCAGTGACTTATTTCATTTCTTGCCCCCCCCCTTTTTTTTTTTCACAGCATCGCCAATCCCAGTGGCAGATCGTATTCTTCATAGACGCATTCTTCCTGGCGTTTGGTGCTTTTGTTTTTATCATGTTCGCAGACACAAAGCCAAAAGCTTGGGCTTCAGACAGACATTTACATCATGACGTCTCTTCTGTGTCTGATATAGTAGCTTAGTAACTATGCCTTTTTAAAAAAATGAAATTTAAAACCGTAAGTTGAGGTCTCATTTTGGCATCAGATGAATGAATGAGGTACATGTATTTCTTGTTGCTTCTCAGTTACGCTGTTTTGGAAGTTGTACAAGTAAATGTATGAAAACTATTCAGGAAATCTAAAAAATCAACTGCAGTTCTAGGACTTGTGCTTGTGGTCAGGTTGAAACTGAACAGGAATCGTGTATTTCCCTTTATTGTTCCGAGATTTCAGGACATCATGAAGAAAAGAAAGATTTTTTTAAAACAAATCTTTAACCAGCCGTGGAGTCCAAATGAAATAATGGTTTTATCTGAAGAAGAAACATGATCAGCGAACCGTGGGGTGTAATGCAAGCCATGATCTTGTCCATTTCTACACAGACTGTAATCCCATTCAGGTTTTAAAAATAATATTTGATGTCTATATCTAACAGAAGACCTGTTGACGACCTGTCATCACGCATGGATTCTGAGCTCTCTTTGTAATCATATTTCTAAGCTGCACTTCCAGCAGTGATCATACAACAAGTCTGGACTGATTCTAGCAATCATGAAACTACATTAACTCTCTAAACCATTAATCAGGCAACAAGCCTTGAGTTTTAAAATGCAGTTACGAAACAACTGCCCACTGGAACTGCTGATTGTAGAACTAGTGTACATAAATCCTGACCTGTGATGATGTAGAAGTCTTTTAGACTAATCATGCGGTTTAACTGTAAGATCTAACCTTTATATTATTGGTATCCCAACATAGCTGTTTTGCTAGATATGGATTCGCAAGTAATATTTTGCTATAAGGGAACTATTCAGAAAGTTAATTAGACTTAAAATTAATTCAGAAAGATAATTAAACTTAAAATTAATTCAGAAAGTTAATTAGACTTAAATTTAATTCAGAAAGTTAATTAGACTTAAAATTAATCTCCAAGATTTATTTGATATATTATTGCTCTTAATTTTAAGTGTTTAGAATTGTGACTTTTATACATTAAAATTGTGCACAATACAAAATTCTTGTTAAAATTGCCGTATAATGAACACGTTTTTGATTAATCCATTATGTTGACGCGTTTGTGTTTCTTGGTCTGTCTGTATACGAGTCTATATGTCAGACTATCCATCCATCCATCCATCCATCCATTCATCCATCCATCCATCTGTCTGTCTGTCTATGTCTGTCTGTCTGCATATCCATTTGTCCGCCCATCTGTCTGCCTGTCTGTCTCCATACGTGTTTTTTGCCTATTTGTCTACCTGCCTGTCTGCCTACTTATATGTCTGTCTAGTTGTTTCTCGTTGCCTGTCATTCAGCAATATCTGTTGATATACCTAGGTGCCTGTATAAATCAGTTGCTAAGACTACGTTTTACACGTCCATTAACAGAGTTTTAACGGTTCCTTCTGTTCATACATAACCATTTCATTTTTCTATAATCTACATAACACACACACTTTTACTATTAAGTCAGTGTATATGTTCCTTAGTGAAAAAAAATCTTCAATATCGAACCGTTATCCTATCCATATTTTCTTGCTCTTATTAACTTTCGCTGATTGTCGACCTCTTTCATTCCTGAATTAATTTCCGCTCTATGTCACAATAGGTCCATCTTTACTTCTATTGATCTCTCCATCAATGTTCTTATTATATATATGGCGTTACTTGTAAGCCGCACTGTTATTCAGTGATTTCTGGTTTTATTTTGCTCTTGACTAATGGTTCGATGGTCTTCACATTCAACTACACCTTGTTTTTTGGGTAGAGCAATAAAAATTGATTGCAAAAGGTCTGATGTGACATAGTTACTTATGCTTCATAGACTACTGTAAAGCATTTGATAAAGTGAGACACACAGAAATTACAAGAATGCTGGAAGACATCAACATAGATGGGAAGGGTCTGAAACTCATCGAAAAGCATTTATCGGCAGCAATTAGCAGCAATGAGGGTCGAGAACCAAATAGGACCATTCCAAAACATAAAATTGAGAGTGAGACAATGATGTGTTTTACCTCCTGACCTTTTCTTCTTGTACAGCGAAAACATAATGAGACATATAGAGAACATGCCAAGAATATCAGTGGCGGGTACAACCTTAACAACTTATGCAGACGACACAGTCCTGATTGCTAAAAGTGAAGGGGAGCTACAGGCTCTTCTGGACGTCGTGGTTCGTGAAAGTAAAAATAAGAGTCTCAGCCTGAACAAAAAGAAGACTGAAGTGATGGTCATCTCAAAGAAAAGAATACCACCAAAGTGTAGCATTACCATTGAAACAAGTTGATAGATTCAAGTACTTAGTAACAATTATAACAGCTGATGGGAAATGTCACAACTAAATAAAAAGCAGACGTGCTCAGGCCAAGTCAACATTCCAGAAAACGAGAAACATCTTGTGCAACAGATCCATATCAATGGAAACAAGATTCCGAGTACTTAAATGTTACATCGAGCCAATTTTGTTTTTGGATGTGAAGCATGGTCCATGAATAAGAGAGTACAGCGAGAAATGGAGGCCATAGAAATGTGGTTCATAAGAAGGATGTTGAAGGTACCATGGACAGCTAAGAAAACCAACGAAGAAATCTTAAGGGAGGCTGGAGTTAAAAGGCAAATTATAGCAAAGATCAGAGGCAGACAAGCGAGATTTGTAGGACATTTTCTGAGAAGAGGAAAATTGAAACACACTGTGGCAACTGGAAAAATTGAGGGGAGAAGAGGCAGACAGAGAGAGAAGTTATTGGATAGGCTGTCGGCTGTCAGTGTGGCTAGGAAGAAAGTCACCGGCGGATCTCATAACCAAGTCTAAAGACAGGGAATTGTGGATAGAAATGATCGTCTACGCCACGCGGCCAGGCACATGAATTGAATTGAATATCACAATAAACTTTGATGAGATATTCTGATTAAAAGAAACTGTAATCTGAAAATGTGGTTTGGATTAGAAGTATTACTCTTCATCTTAGTTAGATTTTGCATAAATGTTGCTCTGCTCACTAAACCGCGTAACTGTGTGTAAGAACTACTAACACTGCCAGTGTTGCTTTGGAATGAAAGAGTTAATCTTTTATCCATGTAATTCTGCTTTCCTCTCTGTTTATGTATTATATAAAATATATATTACATTAACTATACATTAACTTTTGTATAGACCACATCTATTCTTAAATCACCATCTGCATGCATCGCATGTTTAATACTATTGCTGTGCTGGACTTCGACACGGTAGCCATAAAAACGTGTCATGAAAATGAATGAATTACAGACTGTTGTGTCGTGATCAAACATCTGGTATTTTTATTATATATGATGATCACTGTCAGACACGTGGTATTTTTATACTACAGGATGTTCCAAAAGTTCTTCATACTTTCCGGAGGCTACCTGGGTAGGCAAATGGAGATAAATGAAGAAAATGTGTTAATCGTAGGAAGACAAATTTGTAGAGAAACTTTCACGTTGTAAATCACACGCTACACGTTACTCTAGACACACCAAAGGCAAGTTGGTAGAATCAGATGTCAAAAATCATCGTTCATCTATCTAAAATTTGGAGAATTTCTCAACACTTTCTCCACGTGGCTGCATTTGTCTTCGCATAATGACCTCCGGAAAATGTAAAGGAAATTTTTTAGAACACCCTGTGAATGCGGTGAATATTACGATGCCATAAAAAAAAAATAAATTGGAGGTTACTAAATACCAGAGATTAGATATGCTGATGGCACAGTATTACTGTCCACAACACAAAAAGGAGTGGAAAACTAATTATGTCAATGCGTAAGAATAGTGAAGAGCAAAATCTCTATCTTAATGCGAAGAAAACTAAATTGATGAGAAAAGAAAAAACAAATAAGGTATCTGAAATATGTATCAATGAAGAAAAAGTGGAAAGTTTTGAATATCTTGAATCATTAGTAACTAATAATGGAGACAAAATGAGGGAAATTAAAAGGAGGACATCTATCGCTCTTCAAAAAATAAAACAACTAAAGCTGTGGAGAGGAACAGACAGAACTACAAGAATAAGATTTTTAAAGGCATGATCTTTCCCATCGCAACATATGCCCGTGAGACCTGGGCACTTAACAAAGCATCTGAGAAACACATAAATGCCTTCGAATGTAAATGCTACAGAAGAGTTCTTCAATTATCATGGACACAAAAAAGAACAAATATATCTAAACTACAAGAACTTAATACTGAAGAAGGCTGTAAAGAGGATTAAACAGAGAAAACTTAAATATTTTGTACACATTATACGTCATAAGACCGTCTTGGAAGGATACATAACAGGGAAAAGAAAGAGAGGAAGACCACGGCAAAGATGGCTGCAAGACATCGTTGATGATCTGCAAATGGATGCATCAGCAGCAGGCCATCTTGCTTACAACCGAGAGCCATACAGGAGAGCTATTAGGGAGGCAAAGTTCCGCAAGGGACATAAAAAAGACTAACGGTACTATCTAACACTTGGCAGATGTATTACTTGCAGTTTGAAGATTCAGAAGATGTTATCGTTTTGTTTGTAGTTCTTGCTGCTGCTGTTCTTGTCACAGGTTTCTGCAAACTTTGACAAGAGTAAATGTTATTTCAACGAAGCCGGACTCACCTGCCCTCAGTTAGTACCACAACTGTAAATTGTGCTTCTTTACAGTACATTAGCATCCATTTATGACTGTTTCGTCATCATTCAATTCACACTTTGAGGAAATGCAACTCTCGAGCAATGGTACTTAGAAGTTTAAGACAGAAAACTGGGTAAGAAATAAATGAAAATTTATCTGGTGCCAGAAGAGACGAGTGTGACCCAATGATGAGTCATGTAGAAGCTTGACTTATATATGCAGGAAACTCTCTACTGTAGAGAATGGAACAACAACACAACTCCTTCAGATCATCAGACAAGTGTTTCCTCTAAGGAGGTGGGCCCCTCTGGGACATGAAAAAAGCAACAACTCACAAGACCTCTGGGACATGACGTCTTTTAGCGATTTAGCTACTGAAGAGTGGTATTGGCTGTGACAAACGATATTATTTATATTCTCATTGCTTGTTTCGCATACTCCACAGCCAGCATGAGGCCTTTTCTGCTGTTTCTGACGGGCATTTTAATACCCTTGCTCTTGCTTGCCCCTTTATGCCCAGTTGCTTACATAGTTCGCATGCTGATGTTGCTGCAAATCCTCTCACTCCCACACTTCAGCTTTCACTTTTGCCCTGACTTTTGCCCCGTACCTCAGTTGCTTGACCATTGTACTTCTCACATTTGAATAGATGCTGCTTGTCTATTCTTGTTTCGTAAGGAACCGTAAGCTCGATCATTACTAATTCCTGTTTTTCTATGGAGTACACTACAATGTCTGGTCGCAGTCTTTCTCCCATGTTGTCCATTTACCTTGCAGTGCCTGTTGAACTGTCTTCTGGACCCGTTTGTTATCCTCTGAATTCCTTATTTCGCTGATGCTAATATCCTTTCTTTCCTTATAAGAGGCCTTTGATCACCATTTGATTTCACCATGACTAAATCCCATTCTGTTGGTCTGGGTGTATCCTATTACTTCCTTCAGCTCCTGTGTTTCCCTTGCTATGGTCACTTCCTCACTTACTTTCCATTTTCGTCCAGTTTTAAGTGTTGGCTACACTTCTCGTACCACCGGATCTGTAGGTTCTTGTAGCATCATTGCAAGCCTTGTCTTTCCTACCTTGTATTATTCGACCACAGATTTGAATGGTAGCTGCAGTTTTCTCTTCTTGCGCCACAGTTCACGTGAGTTAATGCTGGTGGTAGCCCAGCCACTTTCTTATAGATTTATTTATCTTTCTTTCGACTGCCTCTACTGTGCTGGTTCTTAGTTCGTAAATGAGTAGTGGCCACATCAGTTTGGAATCAGCATGAACTAGAGGCACCATATTTTGAACTTCCCCAATAGCCTGCTGTTGTCTATGATGTTCAGTCCATTCTTTGCCATTTCTATGACCTGCTTCACCGCGTTTGAGTCTTTCATGGAAACATCATATACTCTGTCAGGGCTCTTCACTGGCTCTTCTCCAACAGTTGGGATTATCTGATTTGCTACTGTGTACAATCTTTCTATCACTTTCCCCTTTATGAGCGACAGGCTTCTTGATTTCTTTGGCTTGAAGCACATGCGGCACCATATGATGAGGCTATCCAAGCGATCTATCATAACATCTTTCGTGCCTATGCTTCGCTGGTTGTTATTACTGTTCTGTCGTCCATGAATGCTTTTAGTGGTGGCATTTGACATCCATTTCTGAACCTTGGGCCTTCTGCTGCTCCAGGATTACTTGCATGGCTAGTACGAACAGTATGATAGATATTGTACAGCCCCTTGCAATTCCTACCTGGAGCTCAGTCCATCTTGTAATATGTCCTGATATTCCAAATCTCACGAGGAATAATGTGAAGTACATTTTCAGCATCTTCGTGATTTCTTTTGGCACATGATACATGTCTAGTGCTAGCCATATCGTCTGGTGCGGTACTGAGCCGTACGCATTGGCTAGGTCAAGCCATATTACCTGCAGATTTTGCTTTCCATATCTTGCCTGTTGAATAGCTTCCCAAATCATTGAAGCATGCTCGAGACATCCTGGGAACTTGAAATTCCTCCCTTCTGCACGGATATATCCACGTAACCATTATCTAGGAGGTATGTTGTTAGTCTCATTGCCATCACAGTGAAGAATATCTTTCCTTTCACATTCAGAAGTGAGATCGATCAGAACTGGTTGATTTCGGTGGAATTCTGCTTCTTTGGAATATATACTGCGTTAGCCTTTCCCTCATTCTTTACTTATAAGTCCCTTGGTCCATGCTGTTCGTATGAGTTTATAGAACTTCTTTAGTACTTCGGGGCATCTTTTGTATAGTATGTAAGGGACGCAATATGGGCCTGGTGCTGACTTGCCTTTAGTTTTTCCTACTCTACTTCCTGTAAGGTTGGTGGGCTGCATTTGAATTTGCTGCCTGGTGTACAGGGCCACATTAGACGTTTCATCTGCTCGAGAGGTGTATGCTGATTTTTATCAGAATATGTCTTGCTCAGATGTTCCTCGAGCACCACCTTACCTGCGTACCTGATTTTGGCTGTTCAAATAACTGCTTGGCAAATCCGAAGGGATCTCTGTAGAACATCTCTCTTGCGTATCTGGTTTCCCTCTTCTTTTTACATAGTTTTTCAGCTCAGCAAAGGGCAATGTGCTGGGATTTTAGATGCTGTCAAACCTGTTTTAGTCCTTCTTTTTCAGATTCATGTGCCTTCTTGAACACTTTCCGGACATGGTTCTTCTGCTGCCTTATTGCTTCTATTTTCCTCTGTCTTCTGGGCTTTCTTGGTGTTACTTTTTCTCTATTTACCTGTTTTGTTCCAAACTCTATGTGCCAATGAAGATATATGATGTTACCAAATGCTTCCAGTTTTTGCTAAAGGTTTTTCCCTCTCAGCTGTTTGTCCAATTTTTTGCATAATCCTGTGTCCAAGTTTTCCCATATGCTTTTGGTATTTGCCGGTGGAAAGTTAATCTTCTCTCTGGTCTTGTCGGAGGGCTACATTGCTTCTCTGCTGCCTGACTCAGCCTGAATTTTTTCTGTACTGTGGTTTATATCCTGACAGAGATCTTCTAATATCTTATCTGAGACTGGCGTCACAGTGCACTGTTGAGTATTGGGCAGCAAGGAACCACCACATCCCTTCTTCGTTCTGTGTATCTTCATGGCACGGTGAGTCTTAAATTTCCTTCCACAGATGCATGGATACTCCATCCGCTGTTCTGAACTCGAATTAAATATGGCGGACATGGCCGTTTCTGTATAGTCACATGTGGATCCATCATTCTCTCCACCCCCCTTTTAGGTGAATCCTGGGGGCATTTCTTCTTTTTGGACTTTGTAGTGATAGTATGATGGCTGACAGGGTTGATACTATGACGGACAACAGGGTTATTGGCCCGGACAGCTAAGTTCAGGGACGCTGTCCCAGTGAGGATTCTGGTCTTTCCTGACTGTCCATTGGTCTTTCCCGATTGCCAATGGTATGACCATGATCTATATGCAGGAAACTCTCTACTGTAGAGAGCGGAACAATAACACAACTCCTTCAGATCATCAGAGGAATTACCCCTCCCCCAGACAAGTGTTTCGGCCTGTTAAACTCCTGACACTCTAAGGGAGGTTGGCCTCTCTGGGTCATGATTCCCAGAGGTCTTGTGAACTGTCCTGTAGAAGCTTGGCTTTATGAGTCTTGTAGAATCTTTACTTCATGCTAAGTCCTGTAGAAGCTTTACTTCATACTGAGTCCTGTAGAAGCTTTACTTCATGCTGAGCCCTGTAGAAGCTTTACTTCATGATGAGTCTTGTAGAAGCTTTACTTCATGATGAGTTCTGTAGAAGCTTTAGTTCATGCTGTGTCCTGTAGAAGCTTTACTTCATGATGAGTCTTGTAGAAGCTTTACTTCATGATGAGTTCTGTAGAAGCTTTACTTCATGATGAGTCTTGTAGAAGCTTTACTTCATGATGAGTTCTGTAGAAGCTTTACTTCATACTGAGTCCTGTAGAAGCTTTACTTCATGCTGAGCACTGTAGAATCTTTACTTCATGATACGTCCTGTAGAAGCTTTACTTCATGATGAGCCCTGTAGAATCTTTACTTCATGATGAGTCCTGTAGAAGCTTTACTTCATGCTGAGTCCTGTAGAAGCTTGGCTTCATGAGTCCTGTAGAAGCTTTACTTCATGATCAGTCCTGTAGAAGCATTACTTCATGCTATATATGAATTCTAAGTCTTGTAGAAGCTTTACTTCATGATGTGTCCTGTAGACGCTTTATTTCATGATTAGCCGTGTAGAAGCTTTACTTCATGATAAGTCCAGTAGAAGCTTTACTTCATGATGAGTCCTATAGAAGCTTTACTTCATGCTGAGTCCTGTAGAAGATTGGCTTCATGAGTCCTGTAGAAGTTTTATTTCATACTGAGTCCTGTAGAAGCATTACTTCATGCTATGTATGAATTCTAAGTCTTGTAGAAGTTATATTTCATGATGAGTCATGTAGACGCTTTATTTCATGATGAGTCCTGTAGAAGCTTTATTTCGTAATGAGTCCTGTAGAAGCTTTACTTCATGCTGAGTCCTGTAGAAGCATTACTTCATACTGAGTCCTGTAGAAGCTTTACTTCATGATGAGTCCTGTAGAAGCTTTACTTCATACTGAGTCCTGTAGAAGCATTACTTCATGATGAGTCCTGTAGAAGCTTTACTTCATGATGAGTCCTGTAGAAGCTTTACTTCAAGATGAGTCCTGTAGAAGCTTTACTTCATACTGAGTCCTGTAGAAGCATTACTTCATGATGAGTCCTGTAGAAGCTTTACTTCATACTGAGCCCTGTAGAAGCTGTACTTCATGATGAGTCCTGTAGAAGCTTTACTTCATGATGAGTCCTGTAGAAGCTTTACTTCATACTGAGCCCTGTAGAAGCTTTACTTCATGATGAGTCCTGTAGAAGCTTTACTTCATACTGAGTCCTATAGAAGCTTTACTTCATGATTAGCCGTGTAGAAGCATTACTTCATGATGAGTCCTGTAGAAGCTTTACTTCATGATGAGTCCTGTAGAAGCTTTACGTCATGCTATGTATGATTTCTAAGTCTTGTAGAAACTTTATTTCGTGATGAGTCCTGTAGAAGCTTTATTTCGTGATGAGTCCTGTAGAAGCTTTACTTCATGATGAGTCCTAGAGATATGTGACTTCATGAGGAGTTCGAGATAAACGTGACATTTTGAGCTGTTGAAGTAGGGGTGTACAAAATATTTGCATTTATATTTGACCGAATATGGGCGAAATGGAACATTTGTAATCGAAATAAAAATTAAAATATTAAAACTTCAAATATTCACACATATAGTTTTCGAGAGTTACCTGGTGTGCTGTCAGGCACTGGTAATTTGAACCCATAGTCTGTCTGAGTTTTGTCATGTCCACGGTACGTCATTGTCTCACAATTAATCTCTTTAATGTAGACAGAGTAATGACATAAATGTGCACACAGCACATAACGCTAGGGTAAAGGCGTCAGCAGACTAAAGAACTTATATCTTCTTGACCATGTCTGTATTATCAAAGACCCTACTGTTGTAGTAACGACTACACTATGCCTGTATTATCAAAGACCCTACTGTTGTAGTAACGACTATACCATGCCTGTGTTATCAAAGACCCTACTGTTGTAGTAACGACTATACCATGCCTGTATTATCAAAGACCCTACTGTTAGTAACGATTACACCATGCCTGTATTATCAAAGACCCTACTGTTGTAGTAACGACTATAGCATGCCTGTGTTATCACAGACCCTACTGTTGTAGTAACGACTATACCATGCCTGTGTTATCAAAGACCCTACTGTTGTAGTAACGACTACACCATGCCTGTGTTATCAAAGACCCTACTGTTGTAGTAACGACTATAGCATGCCTGTGTTATCAAAGACCCTACTGTTGTAGTAACGACTACACCATGCCTGTGTTATCAAAGACCCTACTGTTATAGTAACGACTACACCATGCCTGTGTTATCAAAGACCCTACTGTTATAGTAACGACTACACCATGCCTGTGTTATCAAAGACCCTACTGTTATAGTAACGACTACATTATGCCTGTGTTATCAAAGACCCTACTGTTGTAGTAACGACTACACCATGCCTGTATTATCAAAGACCCTACTGTTGTAGTAACGACTATACCATGCCTGTGTTATCAAAGACCCTACTGTTGTAGTAACGACTATACCATGCCTGTGTTATCAAAGACCCTACTGTTGTAGTAACGACTACACCATGCCTGTGTTATCAAAGACCCTACTGTTGTAGTAACGACTACACCATGCCTGTATTATCAAAGACCCTACTGTTGTAGTAACGACTACACCATGCCTGTGTTATCAAAGACCCTACTGTTGTAGTAACGACTGAGCAAACTACTTATTTGTTGAAGTCGGCTTTGCAAGACGCTTGATGGTTATATCACAAGCCCAGCCAGTCCCCCAGGCGAGATCAGATTGGAAAATTCTGGCTTGCAGAATCTTTGGATCTTGCTCTCTTCCCCTCGCCTCTAATCGTAAATGGACATATTTTATGGTGGGGTATGTTTAAATTTGTGTCACAATATTCTATAATTATCACTTTGGTCTTCTGTCATCAGCATTATCATCAGCATTATCACCAGCATTTCTGAGGTTGTTAACCGTTACTCCGTTAATGACTAATCCAGACACCACACTAATGTCTTTGACCCTCTCTCTCTCCCCTCTCTCTCTCCCTCTCTCCCTCCCTCTCTCTCTCTATATATATATAGAGAGAGAGAGCAAGGGATATATATATATATATATATATATATATATATATATATATATATATATTATATATATATATAATATATATATATATATCTGTAGCTTAGATGTAACTTAGATACTATGACACAAATAAACAACAAAACCAAGAATATAGGACTAGAATATATTTTAGAAAGACAAAAGTTATGGCGATCAGCAGGGAAGAACAAAAAATCAACTGTAGACAAGAATATAAACAGTGCCACATTAGAACAGGCGACAACATGCATTTATTGGGGGCACATGATAACAGATGATGGGAAATGCGAAACAGAAATTGATAGAAGACTAGAAATGACCAAATGTAAAAAAAAAAGAAAAGAAAAGAAAAAGGAGTAAAATCTCCTATCCCATGACATTAAGGCATGTTGGGGATACAGTGTAGGATCTGTATTTTCCACGACCTTCGGCGTATGAAAGTTTGATGTGGTCATTATCACGCCTGGCTACATTTACCTTCCCAGATTTCTCTATTGCACTTTTTTAATGACTGGATGAACTCCGAGGCGTTTCTGGTGGTGTGGTGGTACCAGAAAAAATCCTCACTATTAGGATTTGAACCCTGTACCACCGGAGCGCTTAGCCAGACACTAGGCCGTCTACCAAAGGTAAATAGATCATTAATTTCACACATGCCCATACTCGTAACTCTAGCAAGTATCTTTGTTTCCATTAGTCAGGTATTCGTATTCAGCTATCACAACATTGAAATATTCGTATCTGGCACAATATGAAAATAGTATATTCGGTACATCCTTATTTAGACGTATTTTTTAAATATTTTGTTTGTTGGAACAGTAAAAAAGTTGTTTATTAACTAAAGTGATGTATTCAAGGTAACGACAGAACATCTCCAGTTCATTACGAAATTCGTTGATAAAGATTTAATTACAACTTTGTAGTCAATCGTATAAGAGAACATTATATTGTGTGCTACGTGTGCCGTACATCAGAATAAGAAAGGTCGTCGTATTATGGCGTCAGCTTGTTTGATAGTAATGTTTTGATCCAAAAGAACATAACAGTACTGACTGTCTACAGGTGTGAAGCAATTAATACTAGGTTATAAACTACCTTGATGCCCCTTCACAACCACATACCGTGGGTGCCCATTTTGACGGGTGAAAGAAGAACATTAATATTCTAGCCTGAACTCAAACACGCGGTAGTGAGTGAGTCTGTGCTCGTGCAACTTTGGTGTTGTTTGGTCAGCAGATGGTGACCAGCTTGATGTGTCAGGAAGGGAAGAGCCACAACAACAAAGAAAACCGTATATTCTGATGGGAGTTTTATTTTGCGTATTTTTTCGTAAGTTCTAAGTATTTAATGCTGCACTGTTTTCTGTCCTTTCATTCTCATGGATATAATAGGTACCATCATCTGCCTCGTGATTTTCTCGGTTATCATGGTTGTCAGAACGACTGTATCAGAATAATCGTTGCATAATTTTTCTTTCAGAATGTCTAGGTCTTTACTCCACTACTAGACAGCTAGCAGGTCAAGAAAAATACGGACACAACTCCATGTTCCCTGGGTGCCTATATGCTACAATAATCCTACCTTTGCCTATCTACACTTAGTAAAAATTTTTTAAATAATAACACACATCATCTTAGCCCTATGTTCCTTTGCCAGAAATACTACTCAATTCAAAAATAATAATATAGTAAGCTAAACAAAACAGAAATAAACGTCAATATAATATAGCAAAATAATCCAAGCAGTCGCGTAAGGTGACAGGTTTTTTTTTCTTTCTTAAACTGCACACATAATGCAGTAGGTAAAGTTACCTACTGCAGTAGGTAAAAAATCAGAACTACACAGCTGAAGTTTAAAAAAAAAAATAATAGCGATCGATGAAACACCATCGCTCTGTACTGTATGGATAAATCATTGTTTTACAAAACGGTAATTAGAATCATGTTTGTGATAGCGTGGAGGCGAGTGTAGCAGATGACTTGAGCTGGTGGAGTAGGTCTGATGCTCAGCCTGTTTATTTCTAGGTAATCCGCTCGAGTAATGCCGAGTAATTCTTCCTAGACTAGTTGCTACATGTTACGTCACACACCTGCTCTGGGAAATAGCAGGCGTGGGGGGGGGGGGGAACAGGTGTATTATCCGTCGTCGTTTCGGTCTCATAACCATTCCCTCAGGGTAATAGCTTCTCTTGGGTGGCGTTGACATGATACAAGTTGTGTTCATAGACGTGTCTGGAACATGGAGTTCTGGAATGCTCTAGACTTGTGGTTACGCAATCGGGGCGAGCTGTACGTTTCAGGAGCATCTCCGTCCACGTGGTACAAGATCGGCTGCCAAAGTTATTCCATTAAGAAGGACCTTCCATTGCCGCTGGGATCCGCTACACGGACTAAGTAAAAGATGTTTATTCTCGTGCTAGTATCGTGAGGTAGTGCTGTGTATACGACAAGCTAACTGGAGATTGTACTATTGATATTAATGTTCTGCGGGAATTGCCCATACTGAACTAGCCTGCAAGTGTAGTTTTTCATTTTTCAGAGTATTGTCTTTACATCTGCTAGAGATTATGAGGTTTGCTAGAGGTATTGCCATTAGCAAGTTGGTGCAATAGCGGGAGATGCTTGGCTCTACGACAGACACTGCAGTGTTATGATAGGGCGAGAATGTTGTGATATTTGGTCCCATGGAGTGTAAAGCTCGAGGTAAATTGGTGCGGGAGTATCAGCTTACATAGTCAGGCACTAGGTTAAATACCTGCCTGACCGTAGCTGGCTGGGTCCCAGTGACCAATGGTTCTTGCAATTTGTCTCAGTGAAGGGAAAAGGTTTGTCTTTTATCTCAGCACGGTGAAGTGTTCGGTCTGCTGGTAATTGGGGAAGAATTGGTTGTGGAATATAAGGTGATGAATGCTAAGTAGAATCCATTACATCTGTCTGGGTGTGATTCAATTTCTAATGATGGTTCTTGGTCATGTTTACTAATTCATTTTAGTGCCTTCTGCAAATGTTTATTTTTTTAACCTAAATGGTTCACTGATTCAGTAGCATAGGCGTCTCTATGTAAATAGAATTATTCTATTCTGATTGATGTTCAGTATGCTAGATCTTATATCTTGGTACATAAATTTCAACGTCTGTGTAGGGGTTGGAAGAAAGCGAGGGGTCGAGAGACGGAGCTGAAGAAGATGAGCGTAGGAGTGAGTGAGAAGGGGTTTAACGCTTATTAGATTCTTAGTTTGATAATGATTTGCTTTGGTTATTTTCCTGTTGCAGAGCAGACACTACCCTCTATGTACGTCATGTTACATATTTCATATTATATGCTTCATACTATATACGTTCTACGTACTACGTAATACAGACTATATGCTGCTTACCACATGAGTCTTGCTTTAGGTGGTGTCTTATTTGTACCTCTGTCTACGTTCATTTGTGATAAATTCTGCTGATGATAAATCAAGTTAGGGCCGTTGCTGATAATAGGGTGCAATAGATTGATAAATCAAACCGGGGCCTTTGCTGATAATAGGGTGCAAAAGGTTGATAAAGCAAACCAGGGCCCTTGCTGATAATAGTGTGCAATAGGTTGATAATCAAGCCAGGGCCCTTGCTGATAATAGTGTGCAATAGGTTGATAATCAAGCCAGGGCCCTTGCTGATAATAGTGTGCAATAGGTTGATAATCAAGCCAGGGCCCTTGCTGATAATAGTGTGCAATAGGTTGATAATCAAGCCAGGGCCCTTGCTGATAATAGTGTGCAATAGGTTGATAATCAAGCCAGGGCCCTTGCTGATAATAGTGTGCAATAGGTTGATAATCAAGCCAGGGCCCTTGCTGATAATATATTTGTTACCCCCCGGACAAAGAACCGAACTTCTTTATGTTGTTTATTATTTTTCTATGGTGAAGCACGGAGAAGCGTGTCTTTGGTCACACACAGCAATCCAAGGTCAAACACCATATCATCATCATCATCATCATCATCTCTGTAACATAAATAAAGCTCCGGTCCTCTGCGTGTGCCTTGACTCAGCTTGTTTTTATAGTGATGCCTTATTCTATTGCTCAGAAGCCAAGAGCCTAACAATCAGTGTCCCATACGAGATATACAATGGCGTTTTTTTGACTGACTGATTTATGTTTGTGGACTTTACCAGTCGAGTTGTATTAGATATACCAGCTTCAGTATTTTCAGTGTCATTCTTAAGCATAATGATATGAAAAAAACATCTCCTGTAAGGCTGCATGTTCGCCTGGGATCAGATGTGATGTAATTCAAACTGTCGCTTTAAATGACATACGGAATCGTTAAATGCTGCATTTTCTCCTACGAAGCTGCTGATAGTGAACTGCTATCTATCAGAGGTGTTTTATAACTTCATTACTTTCTTTCAGAATGTGCAAGCATTTATTGTTTACATGTATGTATGTAACTATATTATATATGTCTGTTTCGATGTAGTTCACAATTACAAACTGTTCCTTAAAAAAACTTGCTGTAAATTTTTTTATTCAGTAAAAATATATGGAAGAAAGACAAAAGAAGAACAAAGGCAGCAACTATACGATAAAACTCCAGTCAGATCCAGCAAAAGTAGGAAAATGCTGTCTCTTTCACGGAACTATTTCTGGACATGAGTATCTTCCTATAAAGAGTTATACAATGAGATGTACAGCAGAGAAAATGCTGTTAACAAAGAGCTGTTGTGGGAGACAACACAGAAGATGGCAAAGGACGGACAAAAGTGGAATTCTCCCGGTGCTAGCAGTTCTAAGAGCCTTGGGCACTGAAAGGGCAGACAACAAAAATGGAGATCAGCGGATAAACAATATGCGGGTTGAGCAGAATCTTTTCCTGACTGACAACCTTTATTAACCAGAAACTATACTAGGTACAGATATGCTCCGTTTGTTGAAGAGAGAACGTCCAAGCAATTGATTTCCTGTCATGCGTTTTCCAATATCTATTTAGCATCCTTGACAGAGGCCATTTTGATACTGATGACTGCAGCGCAGTCTGTACGGGGGACGGGGGGGGGGGGGGGGGGGGGGAGGGGGGGACTCTGCTGTTGGACCTACGTAATGTCATAACTTAAATGCTTTATCTAGCGTGTTTATATCTTCTTTTTTTCTAAGTCAGTTAAGGTCTTTATGATTATCTTATACAAGATAAGGCTGGGATAGTAGGAAAGACAACACGGAGATTTGGAACATATCTTTGAAGTTGGCACGATTTAACCTACTTAAGTAAGTTAAGACTGCAAATTATAGGTGGAGGCTTTTCAACAATCTGGCCCCCCTTATACATGCTCTGTGGCATTTAACAGATAAGACAAGAAACTAGGACAACTACACGGCCACCTGTGTTAACATTAATAGCGACGATGCTCCGGTTTCATGTTACGCTCTCACTGACCCTGGGGTTCCTCTCTGCGGTTACCTCCGCGAACACATCAAAGAGAAGGGATGAGTTTGTGGAAACCATTTTGATGCCCAATGCTGTTTCCGACAGTGTGAGTACAATTCATTTATTTTTGAACCAGACAAATTTAGTTTTAATAAGCGACATACGAGGGGTGATTGATAAGTTCTCAGCATAAGGTACAACGGATTATTTGTGGACAACTTTTTGGGGTTATTTCTCAACATAGTCCCCTTGCAAGTTTATGCACTTAGTCCAGCGATCATGGAGCATACGGATCTCTTCTTTGTAAAAGTCAGCATCTTGTGCCAGTAGCAAGTGGCATACAGCATGAATGACGTCATCATCTGAAGCAAATTTGCGACCACTGAGCTCCTTTTTGAGTTTGGTAAACAGGTAATAGTCCGAAGGGGCCAAATCCGGGGAATAAGGAGGATGTTCATGAATGGCAGCCATTGTCACCGCCAACTTGTGAACTGGAGCATTGTCTTGCTGAAAGATGACTCCTCTCGTCAATTCCCTCGACACTTTTCCTTCAATTTGACCCGCAGTTGCTTCACAAGATTAGCGTAATAGGCCCCCGTGACCGTTCTGCCCTTTTGAAGATAGTCTACCAATAGCACACCTTCTGTATCCCAAAGGATGGAAGCCATCACTTTGCCTGTAGACAGAACCACCCTTGTTTTCTTTGGAGGTGGGGATCCATGATGTTTCCACTGCTTTGACTGTTCTATGGTTTCTGGATGAAAATGATGAATCCAAGTCTCATCCATAGTCACAAATTGCTGAAGAAACTTTTCAGGATCTGCAGATTAATGGCCAAGATTGTCTCTTGACATGTTGAGACGCTGTCGTTTGTGATCAGCTCCAAGAAGTTTCGGGACCTATCGAGCAGAGACCTTTGTCATTTGAAGATCATTGTGAATAATGGCATGAACACGTTCCTGGGGGATGGCCAACTCAGTAACAATGTACTGCTCAATTAGTCGTCGATCCTCCATTATCATGTCATGGATTCTGGCGGTGGTTTCATCGGTCTTTACCGTTCTTGGTCTACCTGGGCGGGTTATAATCTTCCACACTCTCCCTTCCATGTTTGAACTGAACTGCCCATTTCTTCACTGTGCTGTAAGAAAGGGCACTCTCCCCTCTAGTTTCTGCCATATCCACATGGATCTCCTCTGATGACAAGCCCTTGATGCAGAGGTAGCGAATGACTGCTCGATGAGAAATGTTATCCATTTTCTTAATTTCTGCCACCCCTTACCACTTCAGTAGCCTGTAAAAAATTGGTTGCAGTTAATTTCTTGAAACTTTATATGTAATCTTATATTAGCCTGATCTACAAATGCACCTAATATCAACTGTGTGTTTCAAGTATTTGTATCTTATGCCGAGAACTTATAAATCACACCTCGTATGTTTTAAAGCGTTAATTTAGCAACAATGAAGTAATCGATCAAGGAAGTTCATTGTATTAGAGGGTCTATCATTTTTATTGGACATAATCTTACAAACAAACGGACTAGTAAAAGTCAGGGCATATGGAGGGGTAGGGGAAGAGAGAGGGCCAGCCGGGTGCATTGCTCCGAGGCGGGGAGGGTGTTAACTGTTTTAAGAGTGGGCCAGGTGGGCTTCAGAGGGCCCGTAGTGGATGAAAACAGATAAACTGAGGGGGGAGGGAGGGGGCCCATAGCGGATGAAAATAGATAAACTGTGGGGGGGAGGGAGGGGGCCCGTAGTGGATGAAAATAGATAAACTGGGGGGGGGGAGGGGGCCCGTAGCGGATGAAAATAGATAAACTGGGGGGGGGGAGGGAGGGGGCCCGTAGTGGATGAAAATAGATAAACTGGGGGGGGGGAGGGAGGGGGCCCGTAGTGGATGAAAACAGAAAAGCGGGAAGGTCCTCGTAGGAATACAAAACGTTTTCTCAGAGCCCTGATCTAAGCGCGAATCTGAGATAATTAGTAGAGCAAACCTAATACACTGAGATGGTTAATGGAAAAAAATCTAATACATTTAGATAGTTAACAGAACAAAGTTAATATACTGCGATAGTTAACAAAGCAAACCTAATACACTGTTATAGTTGCTATTCGTTTTTCAACCACTATTCCTCCTACTGTTATTCATTTTGTACTACTGCTTTTACTACTACTACTACTACTACTACTACTACTACTACTACTACTACTACTACTACTACTACAACTACTACTACTACTATTATTACTACTACTACCATCACTACTGGTACTACTTCTGTTAGTGGAATACTACCATTACGACTACTATTGCTATTACTACTACCACATTTAAACTGCGACTACCACTATTGCTACTAATCCTAGAACTGCAGCTAACATTACTACTGTTCTTAGTACTTCTATTAAGTTCACCTCCGGTTGGTGCTGGTACTATTACTAAGACTAATGAAGTCATGAATATGATTATTACTACTACTGCAGCTGATTTTGCTACTGTTCCAGTTTTTGGTCATTCTCTAGAAGGAAAAAAAACCTAATGCCGCTTTTACCTTCATTTGCTCTTGCTTTACTGCTCTTTGTGTAATAAAAATAATGCTACAGTTTATTACTTGTTAATTTTCACATAAATCTGCAACTGAAGCTGGCACCAGACTACTATTACAACTACTGATACCTACTTTTGACACTATACCGTCCAAAAAAAGAAACGCATAACTATTGATGACCCAATTTTAGCCATAACTTTGATATTCTATAGCTTTTTAAATTGAATGAATAAAATTTTCAAATTTTTAAATTGCACACAATAAAACCTAAGGGTTTAAACACTCACTTGACAGTTTCCTGCATCTGTGTGACGAGAATTTGTTAGTCCCAGGGGTTCTCAAGTTAGTATGGAGTGTGGAGTCCGCTTGCATCGATCAGCGACTGGCATCTCCTGGGCATAGATGCGATCACATGTCTGATGTGCGCCTATGGGATGGCTGGCCACTCTTCCTGGAATGCCTGCCACAGATCACGACGATTGTTTGGAGAAACGTTTCGGCCACAAACACGTTTAGAAACGCATATCTTATATAAGCTTCATTTTTT
The DNA here is from genome assembly GCA_009760885.1 of Achatina immaculata. Classification (NCBI taxonomy): domain Eukaryota; kingdom Metazoa; phylum Mollusca; class Gastropoda; order Stylommatophora; family Achatinidae; genus Lissachatina; species Lissachatina immaculata. The sequence continues at coordinate 108,863,964 of CM019691.1, read as the reverse complement.
TGTATGTTATGACAAAAAAAATTTTTTTTCCCGGGTATCTCAAACCAAACCAAAATTGTCACCAAGATATCAGGTCCATGATTTAGCGTGATTGTTGCTATTCTCGTGTATAGTCAGAAAGCAAGAGATGGCTTGCTAAAACAAGATTTTCTTTACCATAACTCATGTGTATGGAAAAGTCTTGATTTTTGTGGTGAGCACAACTCACTTTCCACGCAAATGAAACCCTATAAAAGGATGAGGTTACACAAACAAATTCAGTTAATTTTCAAGCAGACAATTATGGCTCGTCTATCGCAAAATTTACGAAACATTGCTATTGGTCGCCTGCAAGCAGGCGAAAGTCAAAGTCACTTTGCCAGGCATTTAAACGTGCAGTAGAGTACCATCAGTCAACTTTGCCACTGTTTCCAAGACACTGGCTCAGCTGAAGACCAGCACCGCAGTGGACGAACCAGAGTGAAAAAAGCAGCTGATGATCGCTTTATTCTGGTTCATCACCTCAGAAACAGGTTTACAACAGCTTCCTGAAGTGCCCAGTCATTGCTTGCAGGACGTCGTGTGTCTGATCAAACTGTCTGGAATAGACTGCATGAAGCTGGACTGGTGACACGACGACCTCACCGAGGTCCTGTCTTAATGAGACGCCATCGCCAAAATCGACTTGTTTGGGCCAACCAGCATCGCCCCTGGACAACTGATAATCAATGGAGACGTGTCTAGTTTAGTGATGAATCTTCCTTTTTGTTGCACCACCATGATATGCGGAGAAGGATCTACCGTAGGCCAAATGAACGTTTTGCCCAAAATTGCGTTGATGAAGCTCCGCCGCAAGGTGGTGGAGGTGTAATGGTATGGGGAATGATCAGTATCAACAGAAGGAGTCCATTGGTGCAGACTGAAGAAGGCTTGAATGCGCAACGATACATCATTGAAATTCTTTGACTCCATGTCCATCCATTTTTGGCTGCGCAAAGGTCTATGTTTCAACAGGACAACGGCAGACCCTATTCTCTGCAAGGGTCACCACACAGTTCCTGACTGCCAACAACATTCTCACCCTTCCCTGGCCATCCTTGTCTCTAAACATGAGTCCGATCGAGCACCTATGGGATGAGCTGCAAAGACGTGTTTGTCGCCGAAACGTTTCTCCAAACAATCGTCATGATCTGTGGTAGGCACTCCAGAAAGAGGGGGCAGCCATCCCATAGGCGCACATCAGACATGTGATCGCATCTATACCCAGGAGATGCCAGTCGCTGATCGATGCAAGCGGAGACCACACGCCATACTAACTTGAGAACCCCTGGGACTAACAAATTCTCGTCACACAGATGCAAGAAACTGTCAAGTGAATGTTTAAACCCTTAGGTATTATTGTGTGATATTTAAAAATTTTATTCATTCAATTTAAAAAGCTATAGAATATCAAAGTTATGGCTAAAACTGGGTCATCAATATTTATGCGTTTCTTTTTTTGTTTTGTTTTTGAGAGTATACTATTACTACTACTGCTACTATTGTAACAATTATGTTTTCTGCTGCTACTCTATCATTGCTGTATTTGATAGTAGATAGTTGCTACACTGTTCTCCTGTTGTAAATACTGTGTTTAGTGCATCAGACACCAGTATTAAAACAGCAAAAAGATCTATAATAAAACAACTAAACCTACCGCTACAATAACTAATTGTGAGAAATAAGAGAAGTAGCAATTGCTGTAAAACTGGTTTTAGTACTTGAGATAAACAGAGATGTAGTGTGGTTCATTTTTACTAAAAGTTAGAAAGAGCCGCGATAGCGGGCAGAAACGAGAGTGGCAGAAACTAAGATGAACATGTATAAAATGAAGAACATACCACAGTCCAATATTTCGCCAGATGCCTTTGTCAAGGACCATATACAAAACAACACAACAGATAAAAGCACGAAATATAAAATTAAAAAAAAATTAACACTTTAGTTCTTTGGCATCCTGCTTGTAAGAAAGACGGGACACAAAAGATTGTTTCTATAAATGTCATTTATATACTATTAATACTATTACTTTACTACTACTACTACTACTACTACTACTACTACTACTACTACTACTACTACTACTACTACTACTACTACTATTACTACTACTACTACTACACAAAAGATTGTTTCTATAAATGTCATTTATATACTATTACTTTACTACTACTACTACTACTAATACTACTGCTACTACCACTACTACTACTACTACTACTACTATTGCAGCTTTTATTATTCCTAAAACTGTTTCTGCTCTTACTACTACCACTAATATTACTACTACTACTACTACTACTACTACTACTACTACTATTTCCACAGCTCATATGAAAGCGCTGCTACCGGTATTACTATTACTAATATTCCTGACATCCTAACGATGGGCCTATCAAGAAGATAGAATGACCGAAAATATAAAATTCAAAGTTAGTCCTCTACAAACCCATAGTTGTATATTCAACAATGAACAATATAATAATAAAGTTGATACAACATTAATATTGTACTTATTACGATAACGCTGTTGTAATAACGGGTGTTTATACTTTTTAATCTCAGCCAGATACCCTCATGTGTACATCTAGAAAGCTTGCTCCGGAAGAGACTTACATAAGTAATACTATCTATCTATCTATCTATCTATCTATCTATCTATCTATCTATCTATCTATCTATCTATCTATCTATCTATCTATCTATCTATCTATCTATCTATCTATCTATCTATCTATCTATCTGTCTGTCTGTCTATCTGTGTGTGTGTGTGTCTGTCTGTCAATCCATCCATCCATCCATCCATCCATCCATCCATCCATCCATCCATCCATCCATCCAGTTCTTCTGTCTAAATATGCGTGCCTCACTCTGTCTCTATTTTCCACAAAAGCGTTACAAGGACACGCTCAAAACCTCACTCAAAGCCTTCGGGGTAGGCATAAACTCTTGGGAGGCCATAGCACACAAGTCCGCCCATCATGGAGGGCTTTAACCACCCTGGGTGCTCAGAGAGCAGAGCGCTCAAGAAGTGAAAGTGCCCAGCACAAACGCGCAATGCGAAAAGCCAAGGCAAGCACAAGCACCCACAACTGAATCTGGACATACATGTTCCGTGTGTGGCAAAACTTTTAGAGCTCGTATAGGGCTAGTTGGTCACGCACGGACACACTTCTCCTTACTTTGACTAAGATGAATCTGTGATGATCATCGAAGACGATGGACGAACAACAACAACAACAACAAAAACAACAACATTTTCCACAATTTCCGTGTATTTTCTACTTTATCAAAGCAATTATTTTTTATAATTTATTTTATGATAATGAGCAAAACTGTAAAGATGTAGCATGCACTGGTAGTTGCTAACTAGTTGGACGGATTCTTTTGTCACTGTTTGATATGTTTTCGCTGAAATCAACAAAAATACAATAAAATACATATTTAAAATTTAACCAACGTAACAATAGGACAAGAAATGGATATTTATTATTCTTTTCTTCTGATCTACAGCTAAGTTTATTCCCCACGCCACAAAGGACATCGCCCATCATTTGGTGGTTTTTGGCTGTGAGATTCCAGCAAGCAATAGTTCGTTATGGTAAATTTGGTAAAGTTTCATCGCACTTTTCTTCCCTAATCTCTTACACACAAAGAAACAGAAGGACTGACTGAAAGTAAGTTAGCTTAAGATCACGCCACAAAAATACCTGGAGGACATGTTTCTAGCTTTCCGTTTCCTTCTCCCCGTGATAAACCCCTTTTCTTCCCCAGTTTTAGAAGGAGCCAGGTACCTATATCTGGGTGACCCTTTGGGAAGAATGATTTATCTAGCATAGTTTTTCTTAATCAAAGAAGGACTTTAAGATTACCTTATATTCTGAAACTGGGCTGAGATAGTATGAAAGACAGCACAGAGATTTAAAACATATCATTATCAAATAAAGTTGCCATGATTTAATCTGATTGAGACTGCGATTATTTGTGAAAGTGTTTCATCAGTCCACCAACCTTTTTCTGTGAGAGACAGGCGCATTAACCGGTTTTGTTACTCAGAAATAATCAACATATTATAACAAGAAATAACTGTTGTTGTTTTGCTGCTGTTAAACATTTTGCTACACGTTTTGTTTACATGGTGGAGAAATCCAACACTGTAAGACTGCTAGATCTGGAAACTTGGCTGGCTGTTGGTTCTGCCCATGTGGTGTCATGTTTTTAGTTTTTTCTCTGTTCATGGCCAGTTTGTAAACGTCTCTTAATCTTACCAGGCAGATACAGTAAAGGAGCAAATTACTATAATGTAAGGAGGTAACAGGTACTGACAGCTGGTAACCAGTTTGATGGACTGTATAATTCTCTTCTCACTACGTGGCTGTTTCGTTCACTAAAGATAAGTTCATGAACGTTGTCTAGCCAAGGGCTTCAGCCTACAAGTTCGAAAAAAAGAAAGAATTCGTCTCTGCGCTCTAAAACGAGCAGAGAGATTTGTAAACAGTATGACAATAATTTGGTAGTAATTTGTCAGTAATTTGTTAACAATTTGTCAGTAATTTGCGTAATAAATGATTGATCTCACAAATAGACCTGACGAGATTCTGCTAATCGGTTTTGTTTTTGAAAAAGTCCACAATTTGACCTATTTGGGAAGCAAAATGTCAACATCGGGTGATACAACGCCAGAAATCAAGTCCCACATTGCAATGGGTTCCAATACTTTCAATAAACTGTCTACTATATGTCAAATATGCTCAGTAAAACCACGAAGTTTAAAAATTTTCAACTCCTGTGTGATCCCAGAGTTAACATACGGTTGTGAGAGTTGGAAATCAACCAGTCTACTCAATCAAAGACCTGACGCATTTGAGAACAGATGTCTCCGTAGACTATTGAACATCAGATGGTCCGACTTTAAATCGAACGAGTCAGTAAGACAGGAATCGAACCAAGTCTACGTATCAAGGTACGCCAGAAGACGTTGATGGGCCTGTCTCGGCCACGTTCTCAGAATGGACGAATCCAGACACCCCCTCCAAGCCCTCACATGGTCATCGAAGGGCAAAAGAAAGCAAGGCAGGCCAAGGAGACAACGTAGAACCATCACTAGAGAGAGTGCAACTTTGGGACTCAAGTCTATCCAAGACCTAAAGCGGCGAGTCGTCAGACATGGAAATATATGATTTCCGCTCTATCAGCCAATGTTGGCCCAAAAGAAATGTCAATCAGTCAGTTTGCTTAATTATAAGACAAATATCTTTATTAGCGATTTATCTCTTTGTTTCGTTAACAAATTAATAAATTGCAAGCAAAGATAAAAGGCAGAATATAAGTTTATAGAAAGACTTTATAGATATAAAAAACTAATATATATATGTATATATATATATATAGCTGTAATAGATATACACAGTTAAAATTCTGAAAAATTCGTTTTCCTTTTGGCATTAGAGTAAATCTGGATCTCATAAATTAATATCATACGTTGAATTCAGTTCATCCCAGTTTATAACTACGTATAGTTCAGCAATAGTAAGCAGTTATTTTCTTCCTCAGTGAAAATTGCATTTTGAAACTCCAATATTAAAGCTATAAGCATTATTATTATTATTATTATTATTATTATTAAAAGAACCATAAGGTAGAACTGATATTGCAGTGAATATATTTGTAAACATTCAGCTATATTCGGAGACAGTGCAGAGTTAGACGTTGATTTATTTTGTAGTAGCAAAGTCACTTAGGGTAGCTGACAAGACACCAGACTGAAGGGGCAAGAACCTGGGTAGAGGGTCGCCTGGAGGGGTGCAGGTTTGAGAGTTGTTCCACGTACAGTTGTACTACATTTGGGACCGAACTGATTAAATAACGGCTAGCGATTTAAGCCATGAGCACAAAGAGAAAGAGGACCTCCTACGATGATGACAAAGAAGAAGAAAGATATAGATAAGAATTAAAGTAATTAAAAGTTTATATAACATCAAATAATAAGCAACCAAGACACATTTTACATTACAACAACATGAGATTACTAATATAGAGCATGATAAGAAAGAAAAAAAAAACTCTGGAAAAGATTAATGTAAGAATATAAAGAAAAGGACATAAATGAAAGTATTCTACAGGTCATGCAATGGATATGAAAGTACCACACCATCAGAGAACGCGGTTTGTGGGCTCGGAGACAGGCAGATCTTGTTCGCTTGGGCCATGGACGCACCAGAGAAGACATTACCAGAAGGTCAGGGTTTACAGGCTGAGGTTAACGTTTTCTGACATTTCGTAAATTAGGCTCTTCTTATCTTTCTGCGTCCATGTATATTCATTCATTCATTTGCATGTCCCTTGCGGAACTTTGCCTCCCAAACAGCACTCCTGTAGGCCTCTCGGTTGTGAGCAAGATGGCCTGCTGCTGTTGCATCCATTTCCAGATCGTCAACGATGTCTTGCAGCCATCTTCGTCTTGGTCTTCCTCATTTTCTTTTTCCTCATTATGTATCCTTCCAATACGGTCTTCTCTAAATTATCACCATGTATATTACTGTGCTAAATTTTTAGTTTAACCGTCAGGTGACGCTCAGTTTTCTCCAGGTTTCTGTGACATTCTCACAGCTTCTGCCCAGATCTAGACCTCCCCTTCCCCCCCACTCCCCCAACCCACCTCCGCCAGGTGCTGTTGGACAAGTGTGTAAACATCGGAACACTCTGGATAAACACCGGAGCACTCTGGATAAACACTTGAGCACTCTGGATAAACACTGGAGCACTCTGGATTTGTTCGTGCTAGAATATTCTACATAAGTAGAGATGATTAAGTAATCTGTAGTGATCAAGCTGTAACTTAAACAAGATGTTATGCTGATGTCTTCTAGCAGAAATATATAAATCACGTGATATAATTTATTATAATTGTGGATTCTACGATGACTGCCAGCGTGAGGGCACAGTTGTTTGTGACAACGAACCATAGTCAGTCAAGACCCTATCTGTCTGTTTTGTCGATGTTTCCACCAAGAGACTCAGGTTGACTGACGGGACCAGGATCGCTAAATAGAGTCTGCTTTTTATCTGCACTCTGGGTCTCCAAGCACTTTCTATATTATTATTTGTAAACAATTTGTTAGTAATTTGTTAGTAGTAATTTGCCAGTAATTTGTTGACTGATTATGCTATTTAGCTCCACTTTGGGTCTGCAAGAAACTTTCTATAACTCACTCTTCATTATGCTTCATCACAAACTTAACTGTAGGGAATAGATAAGCAAATAGTTACCTGGGTTGGTTGGCAACCCTAGAGTAGGAATAATGAATCAGTTACCGGTCAGTGTTTAGAGGTGCGCAACTCTGACAAAAATCGGTTTACTGGCCCAGTATATAAAGAAAACAATACAATTTCACCAGGTCCGGATTCATACGCTGAGCGGATCGGGGGAGGTCATGTTGTCGTTCGAGATTGTATGGAAGTGTGTTTCGTCTGTGGATAAGCATGTAAATGTTATGTTAATATTGGGGTATATAATTCTGGACGCTGCAAGGCTGTGCTGTCGTCTCCTCCAATCCACTTCCCGGCTCGCTTAAGTATGAGGATAAGAGAAGGGCATACGAATGATTATCATTCTAGTGCAACATATTTGTCTATGTAAGATTTAGAAGTTTTTATAATGTGCAGTGATGGCTCATGCGTGCACATAAATACGTATTGCTGAAGTTTATGAATATGTATGTTGCAACGATAATTGCCAGTTAGCTCCTCATAATACATCAGATACTCAATCGTTTAATGATGAAGATTAGAGATTTTTTGTATGATATGTACAAGGGGTTAAAATTGATTCTTTAGAAGTTGCACTATCGATCAAGTTAACTATATGAGTGCTGATGAATAACATATAAGTTGATGATTCATTTGTTTGATTTGCTAACTGTGTAAACTCATATTTTACAACAATATAAGTTTATGATTATTTTAAAGAAGAGTTGCTTTTATTGTGTTTCTTTTCACTGTGTGTAATATATCGATGTGTAGTTGTACAATCACCCTTCCAAACATACCATATCAATCAGAACAATATAACAACATATAAACAACAGACAAATATTACCCCCGTCAAAGATTTTTCTTAATAGCCGGTCTGAAAACGTCTTATTGTCTGCCAAGGACATCTGTTTCAATGTGATGTGTCAATGATGTCCTGTTCTCATGTCAGTGCGCTTCCTTGTTTCCTAGGAGCCGTATTTTCCATTGTTATTATCTGCACACAATCGTGTTCATATTAGCATTATAAATGGTTATATTTCTGTAGTCAAAGTAACAGAAGGGGATGTCAGGCATGCAGTTGACAAAATTATGTTTGTGTGTTAACAGGTGTCGGCCTGCGCGTGAGTGGTGCTACGAGACTAAATTATCTTGTCGTACAGGTGCATTACGCCAAGGCTTTCCCACGTAAGTTAGGCATCTTGTGCTATATGAATCACTAATGTAGTGCCCTTCTCAAGATCGATCCTACAATATGATTCAGCATCCAGCATTCAACTGTACTCGCGCAATAAGTAAACCTTTTATTTTTCACGTGTACCCCTTAGTTTGACATCAAGTTTTGCTGGTGGTTTTTAAGACGTTTTGATAGTCGGGGAGAATGATTTCGCAGAAAGTGATGTTTATATATTTCATAACACAGTAAGAACGATAACAGTACACTATAAGCGTAAAGACAGCGAGAGGGGGTGGGGGAGAGAAAGTTACGGACAAGAGAATGTGTATCCTTTCATGCCTGAATATTTAGCCCTCTACAATTCTCATGACCAGACCGTCCCATGTGCTACTAGATATTAATATTCGATTCTCAGTCACATTTTGCTACGTTTACTAAATGGATGGCAGCCTCTTAAAAAACGGGGCCCTAGTCTACTGTTAAGTCACCCCACCGGCCGCATAGTTTTAATTTTGACTTATGACTTAAACAGCTCACCTTCAGCATTCGGAACTTTGCGGTTTTTATTTCAGACTTTTCAATTTATATCATTTTAGTTTATTTGCTGTGGTCAAACATTGATATTTTCAACTGTTGATTATTAAGTCGTACACATAACTGACACTGGCAAATGACAGTACCACAGTTACACATTACACTATAACTATCTGATACTAGCAAATGACAGTACCACAGTCACACATTACACTATAACTATCTGACAGTTACACATTACACTATAACTATCTGATACTAGCAAATGACAGTACCACAGTCACACATTACACTATAACTATCTGACACTAGCAAATGACAGTACCACAGCTACACACTACACTATGACTAACTGACACTAGCAAATGACAGTACCACAGCTACACACTACATACTAACTAGTATCAGTTAGTCATTTATTGACTAACTGATACTAGCAAATGACAGTACCACAGCTACACACTACACTATAACAGACTATTTTAAAATTATTGCTCTGATATTGCAGCTGGAGTAACTGACAGCTCAGGCATATCTCTGACCATGACTCGCACCAGGTAATTCTACACAATTATGTTTTAATATGCCATATCATAATGGCAGCTACATAAGCTACATATGACCTTCTAACCAAAAGTCAATAATTATCATAACAGAATTTTGTTAGGTAATGTTCTGATGCGAAAACAGACATTTTTTCGTGAAAAAGTGACTGTTGGCTCGGGATACTGTTAAAATCAGCCACAACAAATGTGATTTTGGGCACAAAGATTATTAGTTAGAAACTAAGATTTTTCCAGACGTTCAAAGTTGAAAAAATAAAACAGCGTCTAGCACGTGGATATTCACAGGTAGAACTTTTGAGAACAGAGTATAGTAAAATGTCTGTTATATAGAGGAGCCAGAAAATTAGAGAGAAAAAAAGAGAAAGAAAGAGAGATTAGATTTCACAAAGTTATGGATTGATCTGAATCATGTTGTAGAAGATTTTTGTGCCTTGTGATAATTTTTTGCAGTAGAGGCAGTTTGGTTATTGCAGTTAGAAATGTAGTAGACGTCTGTCTTCCATGTGCCCTTTTCAGGACACAGTTAAATAGTTATTTTTAATGATTTATAGTGTTCTCAGTTATTGTCCTTGTTAGGACTAAGAGTTTTTTTTCAGAGGGTTTTCATCTTGCCATAATTTGTGCATTGTGTTAGTGCATAGTGTTTTCTGATGGAATTTCTGTAATTGTAAGTACTGAGTTTTTTTTTTTCATTATTCTTGTTAGGTTTCATTTCCTAATGACGAACAAGCTCTTGCCGGGAAGTTCTCTTATTATGTTGTTCCTCCCTGCCGTGTGGCAGCTGTTTTCTCATCTCCATTAAGTCATCCTCATCTTCATAATAAAGTGTATGTAGAATTGTCACTAGGCCAGCGTGTCTGTTGACTTGCCCTGATTGTCAAGAGTCTTATCAGAGTGAGTCTGCTCGCGCCGTCTGAATTGTTATGATGGTTCTAGTGTCAGCTATGCCTGGGCTGTTGGGTTCGTTCAGTGTTTAGCTCGAACGCTATGTAAACTTCAAAACTAAAGTCAAAACTCTCTATACAGACACTAGACAATTAAATCACGACGGTTCTCAGCCTGTAGATACTCCACTTTAACTGGTGCCGTGTTTGTTCCGGCACGGAACACAGTACACACAAAAAGTTTCTGTTACAAATCAAAAACAAGTTCTGTTAAATTGGTGTAATACTTCTTTTTTAATCTTCCACTGGGGGCTGATGTAGTCTACTACTACTACTACTACTACTACTACTACTACTACTACTACTACTACTACTACTGCTATGCTTTGACTTCGTCCGTTTTCACATCAGACGTTTCGATCAGGCTAAATATTTGCCATCTCTTATCGTGTTAAACCATGTATTGACTGCTTTAAACCAAACCCAACCTTTAGTTACCGCAAAAAAAAGAAAAAATTATACTACGTTGACTATAGTATCTAGAATATTTATTTGTGTTTAATGTACTGGTTTTTCTTTTTTCTTATAGACCGCCACAGCAACTTGGATATTATATATTAGGAAACTGGGGCTTTATACCACCTCAAAAAACTGGTAAGCTTATATTAGCATTAGAACGTTGACTGATGTGTTTACAAAACACTGGTAGATAGATGGTACCGATGGTGTAATGATATATGGTGTTGCGTACATGCTGTAGTGTTCGGCGATGTATTGGTAGATCGTGTATTGGCGGATGATGTACTGGTAGATGAAGCACGGCAGATTCTGTCACTACTGTTGTTATTACTACTGCTACTACTATTACTGCTACTACTACTACTACTGGTAATGCAACGTCTAATATTACTCTACAACCACAACTGTTACCGCTACTAAAGATTTTACTTTTATAACATATACTGATACTTGTCATGAAAACTTGACCTAGTGACACTTCTTGTACTATCTGTACTGGTAACTGAAATACTTGGAGATGGCTCACTGGTAGATCGTGCGCGGGTGGAAATTAAAATGGTAGATAACGCACCAGCAGAAGGTATGTTGGTAGATGTTGTTCTGCTAGATGGCGTATTGAAAAATGCTGCACTTGTAGATGGTGTACTGGAGATGCATCTTAAAAGGTGTACTGATAGATGGTGTTTTGGCAAATGATGTACTGGCAGACGGCGCGCTGGCACATGGTGAATAGGTAGATGGTTAATATACTGGTAGAATGACATATCTGCGGAAAACACTGCTGAATGTACTTAAGCCAAGAACTAATCACTACGTCGTTAAAATATAAGAAAAAAGGAGAGACTTCCCGAAAAATATACGGAGCAGCGAAAGCCTGCAGAGACAACTTCGTGAATCATAATAAAAGGGGAAATAACGTCAGATAATAATTTTGTCCTGTTATCTCCACTTTCAACGCGTTCAATGTTTCTCATATTTTTGTTCTGACCTCTTATATTTTCTCATGGTGTTTCATTTTTAGTTCATTGTTCTCCTTAATGGTACTACGTTATATTATTATTACTGATTACGCCTGTCTGCATGAATTACTCTGTTTTCTTTGTTACAAATCAATCTATTTTAGTAATTCAGCACTTTTCGTTTTGTAGCATTAATCTGTCTTTTTAGGCGTCTCATTTTTGCAAAAAAACTTTAGCACGGACTTGTACTCCAGCTTAGCAGAATAAACTGTTTCTCTCCTGTACAAGAATACGAAGAATACGCAATCCAGTTTTTGACATATTTTTTATTCTGAAGACCTGATATTTTTGTCTGTTTCATTATTTATTCGGAAGATTTTTTTTTTCCCCTGCGGTCACATTCTGAGAGAGAAGTGGAGAACGAAGATACTGTTCTGAAACTGTGGAAGAACATAAGGTTCAGAGAGCCTAGAGTAATGAACAGATAACACCCATGAGTGTACAAGCTGTCTCTGAATTATGAACATGTTACGTTCCTGTCTCTTCGTAAATCGAATTTGTACGTGAATCGGAGCAGTTTGGTACAGTTCGTCTGTACTATGGCACATAGTATACAGTGTACCTTTATATGCATTAAAAATATTAAAGAGATTGAGGAATCGCTGTAAACTCGCGGTGTTTTGATGCGAGCCGCAATGTAACGCTCTTTTGTTATTACGAACTATTGTATGCAACTCGAATTTTTAATATAATAGGCTTTACGGAGGTCTTTCGTAATCACGGATTGTACGTAAGTCGGGCATTCTTAACTCGGGTCTGCCTTTTTAATACGCATTCAAAATATTACTGAGGCTGGTGTGGGACAGGTTCTGTTAACATTTAGTATATATTGTGGTGAAAAAATGTTCCTGGTTGAAAATTCATGTAAGAATCTGCCCATCTGCAAATGTTTCTTCTATCAGCAGGATATCTTGAAGTTGACATTCGTGATATAACAGAGATGTACACTCGTGTGTCGTAGCTTAATCAAGCTAGCATCACCGCCAGTTTAGCAGGGAACTGCAGTTCAGGTCTTGGCGGGATTTTTTGATGGACGGCCGAGCTAGAGTTCTGTTTTGAATGTGCTCCTCGTTAGAATATACCGAGAGAAGGAATTATATATGGATCTTCTTGCAAGAGCTTTCCTAGATTCTGTCATCCTTAACTGTTGCATGTAGATGTTATTCTCGTCACGGCAGAGTCAACAACGTGAAATACCTGTCTATGTGGAGTAGCAACGTGCTGTGGTCGTTGTAACTGTGTCACTGCACTTTCTACACCGGCACCATCACGGCCAGTTACACGTAGCAGAGACAAATACAAAGAAAAAAAAATAAGTAGAAAAGTATTATGTACAATAACACGCTCATGGGTAACCAGAATAATTATAGTTATTTTCTTTTCTGTTTCAGACTACCACATGGACTCATTTTGTAAATTTAATCTAAACTTTACGATTTACCCAATCGGATACCGAACTCATTCACACAATTTGGGTTAGTATTTGTTCCTGTGTGTTGTTTTAAGCACAGTTCACTTCGTAACTTCTGTGCCACGTTTAAAGCATTCGATAGACAGAACAATGACACCATCTCGCTGCATTACTTCCATGTTAGGCTAAACACCTCTAGAACAGTCGTACACGACTATGCAGTGCACGACAGAACGATGATGTAGTAGACATGTGATTACAGCGTTGCTCTCTGAACTAAAGGTCTTGGATTCACCTCCACCAAGTGCTTGGATTGTGCAAGAGCAGGCGCGCAATAGTGTACTGGATAACCCGCCTTGGTAGGTGTATTAAAGAAATCGGATATTAACCTACAAGTATAATCAGGTTTATGTATAGGAGCTGAACTCAGCAAATACAAGAAACACGAGAGAATCGCCAGGGCTCACCATTGGTGCAATTTTACCGTGTTATGTTAAACAAATATTAACAATGTTACTTTTCTAAAACTTACATTAGAAAGCGGTATCCATCAGAAGCCTTTACTTTATCCATCCCTTCTCACCATCTCAAAATCTCTAAGATTTTCAGGCGTGGCAGGGATGTTATATTTCCCGCATGTTCTTTGAGAAACATCATATATATATATACATATATATATATACATATATATATATATATATATATATATGTCCTTGACAAAATGAAGTCTCAGGCTCAGAGGGGCCCATTAATTCTATGGGCCAGTGCGAGGAGGAGGAAGGAAGATGCATGTTTCTGAACGTTCCAGTGCACTTTAGATATACCATAAACGCGAAGACATTCTAGTAACCAGCTTTGCTTTTGTTTTGTGGTTATAAAGATTGAAAACGCGACACATTTACATGACACATTTACGATATCGTTTCCTAATCACAGGTGTTGTAAATGATAGGTTTGGATGCATGCGAGGCTAGAAGAACTTAAGAAAATCTTGTAAGGATTTGACGAAATTGATTTGTCCATCAGGTGTTGTGACATCTGGTTATAGGATTCGTGACGGTGAATGGTTGGAAATAGGAAGAATGTCACCCCAGTTGCCTCAGGTCTGTACGGTTGTTTTGTTACTGGACAAATGTTTGTAAGTCCACTTTGTTGGTTGTCCTATAAATTATGTTTTATGGTATTTATATTATTAAGTATTGCCCTCGTATTTCCTGGGGCATTAGTGTGCTTAATTAAATGATTAATTATTTGCAGTGAGAACTTTGGTGGCTTATCTGCTGCTTGTCATTAAACTAGTGCAGGCCGAACATGACACACAGTACTCGGAGATCTGCTGCTTGTCATTAAACTAGTGCAGGCCGAACATGACACAGAGTACTCGGAAATCTGTTGTTAGCGGCCTCCATGTTTTCCTTGACCTCACAGCACAGTAGAGGGTAATGTGGTCAAGACCATGCCTGATCGCTCTTTTCTTCCGCAATTCCAGAAGAAGCCGGGCACTCATTTTTAGAGCTGAGTGACTGAGCACCCCTCAGGTCGGACGAGAAGAACCGACTTCAGCTTTTAAGACAGGCTCATTAACCGCCACTTCTGTGCCTTCATCTACTGAATGAAATTATTATTTAGATAAGTGGCTCGATAACTAATCACATTTGGATAATCTGCAAAATGTATCAAGCAAGACAAAAAGAGGAGTTCTCAGAGGCTTTGTATGTCATTTAACATGAAATAAAATCAGAAGGAAGTAAATGACAATAAAAATGTTTGGACGCACTGTGATAGGACAGAAGCTGGAGAACCTGATAATCACTGACAAACTCGAAGAAATAAAAAGAAAAGGAGAATGAGAGAAAAATATCTCCATCTGATGGAATAAAAAAAATTCAACCAGTCAGATTATACATACCAGGCATCACATAAAATTGACCAATAAAATGGACAGTGCCTGTCGGCAAAGGCGGCACCTAATAAACTATTGGATGAAGTAAGTTCTTCAATGTTTTAATGATATCGTGTACTGAAGTGTATAAATAGTTTTTATTGACTAATTTTAACATTTTGTTATCACAGCTTTACTCATTGGTTTTGTGTACGTTTACAAATTAAGTCTTATATATACGTACTTACACTCAAAAACTATTAATGTGTTATTGAACTGATTCATTCATTTGCATGTCCCTTGCGGAACTTTGCCTCCCAAACAGCACTCCTGTAGGCCTCTCGGTTGTGAGCAAGATGGCCTGCCGCTGATGCATCCATTTGCAGATCATCAATGATGTCTTGCAGCCATCTTCGTTTTGGTCTTCTTCTCTTTCTTTTTCCCATTATGTACCCTTCCAAGACGGTTTTCTCTAAATTATCATGTCGTTTAATGTGTCCAAAATATTTAAGTTTTCTTTAATCCTCTTTACTAGCCAGCCTTCTTCAATATTAACCTCTTGTAGTATAGATATATTTGTTCTTTTTTGTCTCCACGATATTTGGAGAACTCTTCTGTAGCATTTACATTCAAAGGCATTTATGTGTTTCTCAGCTATTTTGTTAAATGTGCAGGTCTCACAGGCATATGTTCCGATGGGAAAGATGCGTGCCCTTAAAAATCTTATTTTTGTGGTTTTGTCTGCTCCTCTCCACAGATTCTTTATTTGGTTTACTTTCTGAAGAGTGATAGATGTACTCCTTTTAATTTCCCTCATTGTATCTCCATTATTAGTTAGTAGTGATCCAAGATATTCAAAACTCTCCACTTCTTCCAGTTTTTTCTCATTGATACATATTTCATCTGTCTTGTTTGTCTTGTCAGTCGTCATCAGTTTAGTTTTCTTTGCATTAAGATAGAGGTTCTGCTCTTCGCTGTTTTTACGGACTGACATAATTAGTTTTTCCATTCCTTTTTGTGTTGTAGACAGTAATAATGTGTCATCAGCATATCTAATCTCTGGTATTTCATAACCTCCAATTGTTATGGCATCGTAATATTCTTTGTCTACATCTTCTCTAACATTCCTCATTATATTTTCAGTATACAAGTAAATAAGTATTGAATTGATAAATGCATTTATTATATAACTTTTGACGTGGCATTCTTTTCACAGTTTTCATTGGTTAGTTTGTTACCAATTTTGATTTGTTATTCTACTGCTCGTTAAGACAGCCTACTTTATTGTCTGCTTTCATTGTTCCTTTATTATCTGTTTTGGTTTTATCACCCGCCAGATGAGAGTGTAGGTGTTTGGAGCAATAAAGAATAAGAACAATTCATCACGGCCTGATCACTTCTCTTATTCCTTTCTTTATAGGCATGGATATTCAGTGTATCATTTTATTACACAGTTTATCATATTTATTGACACAGGTTTGGTTATGTGCACGCCAGTGCACCGTTTTCTCACATGGCTCACGACCCGCTAGCGGTTCTGTAATTAACTTAGCTGTAAAAATTTAATTTGTCCTTTGTACATTTGTTTTGCGGAAAACAGTCTCTGAAACTGAGAATGTCAAGCTGCATGGCGAGGTGCACCTGACAACATTGCATAAACCGCTGTCGGTGAGTGAAGAAAAGCATGGCTCCATAGAACACATGACTGTCTGTGAATGAAGAGAAGCATGGCTCCATAGAACACATGACTGTCTGTGAATGAAGAGAAGCATGGCTCCATAGAACACATGACTGTCTGTGAGTGAAGGGAAATCTGACCCCACTGAGCACATGACTGTCTGTGAGTGAAATGAAGCCCGACCTTACTGCACTCGTGACTGTCGACGTGTGAAGGGAAACCTGACTCCACTGCACACGTGACTGTCGGTGAATAAAGGGAAACCTGACTCCACTGCACACATGCCTTTCGGTGAGTGAAGGGAAACCTGACTCCACTGCAAGTGACTGTCGGTGAACGAAGGTAAAATAGTTTCAGTCACATAAAGAAAAGGACTTTGTCAGAACCGGCAAAGGTGGAACCCAAAGAAAAAAAAAGTGCATTAATAAAGATACAAAATCTTTACAGCTATACTGCTATTTCGTTTAGAGTATTCTGTTCTCAAACTGATATGAATGTGTGCACCCATTACTTATTTCAGGGGTCGGAAACTTTCCTTTCAAAATCATGAAAATCCGAAAGGACACAGCCATTGCTTTTATTTATAGGAGTGACTCAGTACTTTTCTACAAGTCGGATACCATCTATTTGAGAGACCGGCGGGTCACATTCATGTTTATAGCTAATAAATGAACGTAATAATGATAACATGCTATAAAAATATGAAGAATAGTCATTTCACGTACATAGAATCGTGCAATAATAACACCATAATTAGTATAATGCGGCTCCACTGTCAGTAGTTTGCCGACCTCTGTTAAACGATGAACGGACCGGCCCAAAGTATGAAACAAAGAGGGAAGTATTTTACATTCAGCGTGTTTGACTTTTAATATTCTAGACATTCGAGCACTATCAAGCAATCTTCTTTTTTGTTTTTTTCTTCTTTTAAACCTCTAAACAGACTTTCTACCCAGTGACTTATCCAGGCATTGATATCAGACCTGGCGACTTACTAGCATCCCGCTGTACAATGAACAGCATGGACAGGACCAGTGATACCCCTCTTGGGTGCGTAATTCGCTTCATTACTGTTTCTTTTGTCATGATTTCATAGGCCAAGTAGTGTTTTAAAATGTTTACTGGAACTGCCAGCATCAAAAGGAGATATAAGTAATAATCATAAGAAGGAGAAAAAACATTTAGTAACGTCAGCTTAAATTCCATGTATTAATGGATAATTTATGATAATTACAGAATAATTATACAAAATGTATGAAACAGCGTAAGTAAAATCCAAGTGAACCAGACGTAAAGGCGTATTTCTTCCGTCTCCCAGAAATGAGAGCTGGTATTCTCTGCAGCCCATGCGGCGAAGAAGTCGAGGCATACCACCACCTCGCACTGATTAGACCGGCTGTTTTATTCAGTCTCTGAATGGAGATAGAAAGCAAGGGGATGTAAAACAAATTTATGTCAGACTCCACCGCCATGAGGACTAGGGCTATCCCTGCCCCGTTAGCCAGACTAGTCCTGTTACTAGGACTATCCCTGCCCCGTTAACCAGACTAGTCCTGTTACTAGGACTATCCCTGTCCCGTTAGCCAGACTAGGCCTGTTACTAGGACTATCTCTGTCCCGTTAGCCAGACTAGGCCTGTTACTAGGACTATCCCTGCCCCGTTAGCCAGACTAGTCCTGTTACTAGGACTATCCCTGTCCCGTTAGCCAGACTAGGCCTGTTACTAGGACTATCCCTGTCCCGTTAGCCAGACTAGTCCTGTTACTAGGACTATCCCTGTCCCGTTAGCCAGACTAGGCCTGTTACTAGGACTATCCCTGTCCCGTTAGCCAGACTAGTCCTGTTACTAGGACTATCCCTGTCCCGTTAGCCAGACTAGTCCTGTTACTAGGACTATCCCTGTCCCGTTAGCCAGACTAGGCCTGTTACTAGGACTATCCCTGTCCCGTTAGCCAGACTAGGCCTGTTACTGGAGGTACAGAGAGGTGGGGTAGAGTCTTGGTCAGTTACGGTTCGCCAAACCTGAGTCTATCATGTCAGCTATGGGTCTCCAACCTGAGCCTAGCATGTCAGCTATGGGTCGCCAACCTGAGTTTAGCATGTCAGCTATGGGTCTCCAACCTGAGCCTAGCATGTCAGCTATGGGTCGTCAACCTGAGCCTAGCATGTCAGCTATGGGTCGCCAACCTGAGTTTAGCATGTCAGCTATGGGTCGCCAACCTGAGTTTAGCATGTCAGCTGTAGGTCGCCAACCTGAGTTTAGCATGTCAGCTATGGGTCGCCAACCTGAGTTTAGCATGTCAGCTATGGGTCGCCAACCTGAGTTTAGCATGTCAGCTATGGGTCGCCAACCTGAGTTTAGCATGTCAGCTATGGGTCGCCAACCTGAGTTTAGCATGTCAGCTATGGGTCGCCAACCTGAGTTTAGCATGTCAGCTATGGGTCGCCAACCTGAGTTTAGCATGTCAGCTATGGGTCGCCAACCTGAGTTTAGCATGTCAGCTATGGGTCGCCAACCTGAGTTTAGCATGTCAGCTATGGGTCGCCAACCTGAGTTTAGCATGTCAGCTATGGGTCGCCAACCTGAGTTTAGCATGTCAGCTATGGGTCGCCAACCTGAGTTTAGCATGTCAGCTATGGGTCGCCAACCTGAGTTTAGCATGTCAGCTATGGGTCGCCAACCTGAGTTTAGCATGTCAGCTATGGGTCGCCAACCTGAGTTTAGCATGTCAGCTATGGGTCGCCAACCTGAGTTTAGCATGTCAGCTGTGGCTGCCAAATCGGGCAGCGTCTTCACCCCCCCCCCCCAATCTATAAGTACATCTTCTTTCTTTCTTTCTTTCTTTCTTTCTTTTGTGTTCTCGGTTCTAAAATAAGTTTGAAACAAACGTGCAAAGATTGTAAAATGATCAAAAACGTATAGTAGAAATATATAACAGAAAAGTACTTGTTTTCAATACTAACTTACACCGTAGACCATACACTCAGCGAAGCAAGAACTCTGGACTGATAACTGCACGTCTTTAGACACAAGAGGAAAACCTTTTGCCATGTAAAGGAAGACAGAGCAGAAAAGGCCAAAGAAAATGTGTTGTAAAACAACGTGATGAACAAACAGACCATACAGAATGTTTTGGTTTTTTTAATGTTAATGTTTTAGGAGCATTACAACCGCACTACGTCCATAGCTTTTCAAACGTGTGCCGCGGCCAATGGTAGGTCGGGAGACACCTTGAGATGTAGCGCCAAATTTTTAGAATTTATATGTATGTATGTGTGTATATATATATATATATATATATATATATATATATATATATATATGACTTGAGTATAAGCAATATAGTGTGTAGTAAACTTTGAAAATGCTAAAAAAAACTATATGGTTGAATACACGAGAGTGAAGCATTAATTAAAAACTCAGGTGAGATGTGACATAAATTTGTGTTACCAAGTGCGCCACAGACTGAAACATTTTGAGAACCACTGTTCTAATCGTCTTCATGGAAGAAAAATCTGAGCACAGGTGCTTATAATCTGTAGCACCACTGAATACTTCTCGAGAGCGTTAAGAGTAAGATTTTAAAAGTAGTAGAATTCTTCATGGCGCAGCTGGGAATGACAGAAATTTGAGGGGACTGACTATCGCTGGAGAATGGAGGTTAACAAATGAGGAGCTGAAGAAGATTCTGGGAGAAATTATTGAACGCGGTGGCCCCAAAAGAAAGGCAATTAAACACTGTTTATGTCACCAGTTTTTTTTTCTTGGCCATATTTTACTTCTTTTTTTTTTTTTTAATGTATAAACAAGGACAAAAGTAGCAACAGCTTAACGACAACACACTTGGGCGTTTCGGCGTGAGCCTTTGTCAAACAAAAACAAACAGGACGAAGAATCAGAGAGAGGAGACAAATTACATATTCACGTTAATTTAATGGTAACAGAACAATAAAAAAATAGAAAAAGGACTTGTCTCAGTCTCTGGATCAACATATCACCAAAATCGCCTGTATGTCCTCGATAGAAGCATAAACAAGAAGCAACGGTAACGATGGAAACAGAGCGTTCGCTCTGTAAAGGTGCAAAAGTGCGCACTGTTGAGTGTAGAAAAGGTTAAGAGACAAGGATGCGCACAGAAGGAGCAGAGAATTATTCCAAGAACAGGAATGACTGGAGAGCACCTACTCTTAAGGGAATGAAAGGCGATGATGATGATGGTAGTGAATGGATAGGGATTTGGGATGATTGATAGTAGATGATGGTAGGGAAGTGATGGCAATTTATTTAGGAGAAGGTGAAATGAATGATTATGATTGTGGTAGAGGAATAGTAATGTGAGAATGAGTAAGATTGTGGAAGATTATGTGTAGCCGAATAACGAGTTCAAACCATGTGGTTCCAGTGTCCCAAAGTCCTGAATGTAGCGGTTCTCAAGAGCTAAGTGGTTTTTGCCATCTGCGTGACATTGTTTGATGGCTGTTACCAGAAAATCAGATTTGCCTCTATGGTTGGGGCCATTGAAATGACTGGGGACTGGTTTCGAAGCATGCTGGGTGATATCGTACAGATGTTTCTGTATGCGGTCCCCTAGTCTAAGGCCAGTTTCACCTATATAAGTTATCCTGTATCTTTTGCATACGATGACATATATTATATTGCTTGATTCGCATGTGAATCCCTCATGGAGAGTCAGGATACTTTTGGGAAAGGTGATTGTTTTCGTTTCCCAAAACCACAGGGCAGATAACACAGCCAGGGCGGTTACATTTTCTGGTTTTTCTTAAAGGGCAGCAGCTTTATGGTACAAACAGGAGTGAAGCAGGGATGTGTACTATCACCAACATTATTTATCTTGGCAGTAGACTGGTTAATGAAGGAGACAACATCAGACAAACACAAAGGATTACAATGGACCCTTGACACAGTGCTGGAAGACCTTGACTTTGCAGACGACATTTGTCTACTATCAAGCAGCCACAAAGATATGCAAGATAAAATAAACAAGCTAACTCAAAATGCAAACAACATAGGACTAAAGATCAACATAGGAAAGACAAAGTTAATGAAACAAAATGTGAACAACAGAAATGTACTCAGAGTAGATAGCAAGTTAGTGGAGGAGATAAACGAATGTGTATATCTTGGCAGTAGAGTAGTAGAAAATGGAGACAGCACAGAGGACATCAACAACAGACTTACTAGAGCAAACCAGGCTTTTGCAGTGCTGCAGACTATATGGAAATCTTAAAAACTAAGCATGAGTACGAAAATCAAGATATTTAAGAGTAATGTTCTAAGTGAATGCTGGAAAATCATCAAAACCATAGAAAACAAGTTGAATTCTTTCCAGACTAAATGTTTACGAAGAATTAGAAAAATATTTTGGCCAAACTCCATAAGAAATAACATCTTGTTGGCAGAAATGCAGAAGAAGCCACTGACAGTAATTATTGAGGAAAGACGCGTTGGGATATGTGCTCCGAATGAGTGACAACTCACTACCAAAAATAGCACTAAGATGGACACCACAGGGGAACATAAGTAAGGGTAGACCACAAGAGACATGGAGAAGAACAGAAAGGATGTTGAGCAATAGAGGTCTCACCTGGGCAAGAGCAGAAAAAAAGGCGAAGGACAGGCATTTGTGGAAAACCCTTGCGGAAGCCCCATGTGCCCTGGGCACTTAAGGTTCAGAGAGAGAGAGAGAGAGAGAGAGAGATATCAGGGTGTTTCTGCATTGTGCGATAGGCATACAAATAAGACTACATATGTCTTTTAATTGTATTATCGTTGTCTCTTTCTTCAGTCATCTTACCAACTGGTGCATTTTCCTCAGCTCTTGCTGTCCTCTATGTTCAGTAATGTTATCTCTGTGGTTTTCTTCTTGCTTGTGGCTAGTGTTGTTTTATATCTGTTTTATATATGTTTTATATCTGTTTCTTATGATGACAGTAATATTGTTGATTTGCTTCCCTTACGTACTCGTTGAACTCCATTGAGTCCATTGTTTACTTTTAGTTTCTTGGAATGTTGAACAAACTTTGCAGAGAATATCAGATTAATGTTTTCTCTTTTTTTTAAACAAAAGTCTAATTAAAATAATTTCCCATGTTTGTTATTTTTTTCCCCAGAAATAGATTTTTGATGAAACTTTCAAATGTCATTCTTAGTTGCTAGGAAATGATTGCTTCAGTGCCTTTTACATCATTTTTGTTTGTCTCTTCCACTTACAGGGCAACCAACCATGACGAAATGTGTAACTTCTACATCATGTATTCAACGTATGAACAAGAGAACTTGAGCAATTTCTACTGTTTCGAAGACTCCAGATCCTACACGTGGCTAAAGACCTTCAGACCGGAGGAGATTCCGCGGAATTCCGGGTTATTAGACGGTATTCCAGGAGCTGATTTCGTGAGACACAAGTTCAAAATGCTGTGAATAAAGTCTTGAAGTCTGATACGTTACAGTTCGCCTTATAGTTATTTTGCATAGCAAGACATTTATAAGTTTTATGAAAAAAAACCAAAATTAGTAAATTAGTCCAGAGTCTTTCAAACTGTCCTCCTGGAGGTCATTTGCTCTGGTGTCTGTTTTTCAGGCTCCGTGGTATAAATTATTTTTTTTTTAAAATTGGCTTTCACAGTATTAAAAAAAAAAGCATCAGTAATTAGAACTGTCAATAGTTTCTTTTTCAGATCTGAAGAAAAAGATATTTGTCAAAGACACAACTAGAATATGTAAGGTTTTCTGTTAGTTTTATACATCATAGATGACGCTGTGGCTAGTTACACATACAGCAGCAACGCTTGTGCTGTCTTTATTGAATGTTCATAATATTAATGTACAAAAATAATTATGAAGGCTCCAGCTTGTTTCTTTTTGTGGACATAGGGCTCCCTCGATCTAAAAGGTTGGGAGAACCCCGAATTAGTCGATATCTTTAGAAAGAAATAGATTATACGTCTCTCATCATGTGCAAGCAGGCGTGTGAAGATCTGATGATAGATTGATAGGATCGGGTGCAATGATCTGAAGATTAGACTGACTGAATCAGATGCAATGATATGAAGATTAGACTAACAGAATCAGATGCACCGTTATGAATGTTCGTTTGGCTGAATTAGCTGCACTAGAGTTTCTCCGACTAAATATGGTGCCAGTGACTTCTACTCAAACTGTAGAAGTGGATACCCGGTAGCACTGAGAGCTGTACTGCATGAAAAATGTGAATAAGCGATGCCAATCGAGTGATCTCTGTACCTTAGTAAAGCGATGAACCTACCAAACTGAGAAATAACGTAAGGTCTAAAATTGCTTGTTGAATGAAGCACTTGTTTTAACATATCTCTCTCTCTCTCTCCTCTCTCTCTCTGAACCTTTAAGTGCCCAAAGCACAAACGTCTGTCCTTCGCCATTTTTTCTGCTTTTGCCCAAGGTGAGCCCTCTGTTACGCAACATCCACTAATTTGTTCTTTTCTATACCTCCTTTGGTCTATCCATACTTTTGTTTCCCCGAGGTGTCCAGTTCAGCGCTATTTTTAGTAATGAGTTACCATTCATCTAGAGCACATGTCCCAGCCATTGCCTACGTCTTTCTTCACTAATCGAAGTCAGTCTGCCCGAATGGTGTAATTTCATATGGCATTTGGCCAAAATATTCGTCTAATTCTATGTAAACATTTAGCCTGGAAGAAATGTAGTCTGTTTTGTATAGTTTTGGTGCATTCACTTCCGTATAACACACTCTGGACATTGTTTTTAGGTATTCTGATTTTTGCTTCCTAGCTCAGACCTTTGGATTTCCATCTTTTACACAAGAGTGTAGGACTGCGAAAACAGGCTTGCTGTAGTTAGCCTGTTGTTTATAACCTCTTCTTTGCCTTCATCTTATGTTGCTCTGCTGCCAAGATATAAAAATCCCTTGACCTCTTCCACTATTTTGGCATCTACTCTCTCTCTCTCTCTCTCTCTCTCACTGCTGTTCATATTTTGTTTCACTTTGACTTTCCTACGTTTACTTTTAGTCCTATTTAGCTAGCACTTTGGGTTAACTTCTTTCTTTTGTCTTGCTTGTCATTGTATCTATCTAACAGAAGTCAAATCTCGTCCGATAAGTCGAGGTCCTTCAATATTATATCAAGGGTCCACTTTAGTTCTCTTGGATTTGTCTGACGCTGTCTCCTTCATTAGTCAGTCTGCCGCCAAGATAAATAATGTTAGTGATAGGATATAACCTTGTTTAACTCCAGTCTGCACCCTAAAGCTGTTGGATGTAGTGTCTTCACAAATCACCTTGATGGGGATATATACCATGATAGATTCATTAATTCTCTTACTAGACACCAGATTTTCGAAGCTGTTATTTATTTACTTTTACACTTTACATCTAGTACATAAAATATTCGAGATTACTGATTATAGCATAAATATGGATATTAGAGACACGTCCTGGTACTAGAGATTACAATAGATGTCGAAATTGAAGTCTACAATACAGATTTCGTTGCTAAGGACTACAATAAAGATCTGGATGCTAAAGATTACACTGCAGATCTGGATACTAAAGATTGCAATACAGATCTGGATGCTAAAGATTATAATACAGATCTGGATACTAAAGAGTGTAATGTTAATCTTGATGCTAAAGATTGCAATACAAATCATGATGCTAAAGATTACAATACAAATCGTTATGCTAAAGATTGCAATACAAATCGTGATGCTAAAAATTACAATACAGATCTCCATACTAAAGATTACAATATAAATCGTGATGCTAAAGATTACAATACAAATCCCGATGCTAAAGATTACAATACAGATCTCCTTACTAACGATTGTAAAACAATTCTCTGCACTAAATGCTAAAGCACGGCTTCTTGTCTGTCGTCTTGTTTTGTCTTCTCAAATAAGAACACTGAACAAATATGAACAACGGTGTGTGTCAGGAATGACAAGGCACACCTTACAATTTACAGCTAAGTACTCTTAAAAAAAATTGTTTTTAAAAATAGTATTCATGTGGATCTATACTTTATCTTCTCTTTCTATTTCTTCGTCCTGTATGTTTTTGTATGATTAAGGCTCACGCCGAAACGTCACAACTTTGTAATCGTTAAGTAATAAAGCTGCTCCTACTTTTTTCCTATTTTATACATTCTGGTATCACAGCTTTAATGCAGTGCTTCGTGTATAACTGTATACTTATACACTAATTATAGTGCTCTGTACCACTCTTTTAGTCCATCAAATATATTGTTTCTTTGTCTTTCTCTGTTCCTTTGTCCCTCCAGTTTCTCCGCTGTCACTATGTTTTCCAGTTTGCCTCTTCTTAAAACATCCCCTATAAATCTGGACAATCGCGGTCTGAATTTTTCTCTTGCCCAGCCTCACTCAGAGCCTCTTTATTTGTTTTCTTGGCTGTCCATGGTATTCTCATCATTCTTCTTAGGAACCACATCTCTGCTGCTTTCTGTAGACTTGGAGTGCTCTTGATTACTATCCATCCTTCGCACCCACATAACAAGACTGGTTGGCTGTAACAATGAATAACTCTCTTTTTTTGTAGTCGACAGAGCTTTATTGCATAGCACCTTTTTCATTTTCGTAACTGCTGAGTTGGCCTATGTAACGCCTTATATAAATATAAGTCCCACGTAAATGATATGTAAGAGAGATAAGAAAATACGTCTAGATGGAATAAAAGTCAAAACTGAAGGCTAGCGTCAATAGAGAATGTGAGTAAACGATGCAGATCGAGAGAATTCAATAATCTTGATGGCTCAGAGCACGGAGCTAGAACACAATTTTTTAAAAAATCAAATATTTGAGGACATTTTATGACGGGGATGTTCGCATAAAATCTAGAATATCCCGGTTGAAACAGATCTGGCAGAAATGAGAATGGCACCTGACAATAAAACTATTCATAAATTCTGACAAATGTCAGTATACCTAAAATGTGACTTGATTAAATTAGCACTTTTATTTCCGCAGTTATGTCCCTTGTGATACGGAGCTGGCAATTTCTTCTGTTCGTCTCGCTCATCTGTTTCTTGCACATTTTACTTTCAGATTAAATGAGATAGTATGATGATTAAAAGTTTCTGTATCTTCTATGTAAATACTTGAATTAATTTTCTCCGGTATCTTAGATTTCTTTCCCACATTGCTCTGCTACCGAGAAGCGCACAATAACTTGTCGTCTACAGTAGACCTTCTTCACAGGTTCTCCATTTGAATTTTTTTTTCTTTAGAATAAAGGCGAGATTAAACGATCTGAATATGGTAGTGCCGCCTAGATTTTGTTCTGAGAGCAGCTTTCTCCATTCTTTGCTGAGAGCAGCTTTCTCCATTCTTTGCTGAGAGCAGCTTTCTCCATTCTTTGCTGAGGAGAAGTGAGTTTTTAACTTGTCTCCACGTTTAAATAAATCCAGACTACTACTCTTTCAGTTTACTCCATCTACTTATATTAGTTAAGATATTTAAAGGCTCATCTGCATTGTTTATGACGTTACTTACCACCTGTACTTAACTGGAGTTGATGGTGCCTAGATTTGGAGTAACTCTAGCACGAACCTATTGTATATTGTGATGTATATAATGAAAAGAGACTGGGAGGAAGAAGGTTCAGGATAAGAGCTAGAGGGAAATGGAACGATATTGATGAGTCCCAGGCCACTGACTCTAGAGTCAGGCCCGCCAGGGGCGTGCTGCGCAGGCTCATTTCAGCTCCTCCAGAATTCTCATAAGAATTTCACTGATCGGGAGATCGTGGCTGTTCAAGCTGACCAGATGACTAATGAGATGCCTTCTTTAGATTCATACCTCGGTTCCCCAGCTCACTTGAGGAAATACCAGGTAATCTACGCTGCCCACTGGAGTGAGTGATCTGTCATCAAAACACGTTACAGGTTTCTGTTTAATATTGTCTACAGAATTTGTCAGTTTTTTGGAGCTAATCAAAACGCGTGTCTCAGTTTATTTCTCCAATGATTATCACAAAACGCAAATGTAATCTCGTGTACACCACCTGGAATGTAACAGAGAAACAACTTCAAGCACTTGCCAAAAACCACGTCAGGATCCGAAATTACTTTGTAAAAACTGATACAATCTCTAATTGCTTGATAAAAGAGTTTGTTTTTCATTTAGACCGAAGAGGAAAATAATGTTAAAGCAAGAAATGCTAGAAAGAAAAAAAAACACTTAAGGGATATTAAAAGAATGAAAAAAAAGTCGAAAGGGTGAAATTTCCACTCTTAAAACAATCTCTACTAACGAATTCAGATCAGCAGGACTTGTCACTTATATGCTAATGAATTGCTTTCTTCTTTCTCCCACAACTCTTAAGAATATATGCATTAATGCAGTTGGATTTAAGCATAGAAAACGTGGAGTTTTGGGTAAGTGGCAACGTAAAGGGAGGTAAAGGTAACCCTGTCATGCCTTAGAGGCACATAGGGACATAGTGTTAGTGCCTGTATTTTCCTTGACCTGTCGGGACGCTAGAGGGTGATGTGGTCAGCACTACGCCTGACCGTCTTTCCTTCCCCAACTCCATAAGTCGGGTACCAATTTCTACAGCTGGGTGACTGGGCGCCTCCGGCTAGATTCGAACACCCGACCTTCGCCATGAGAGATAGTGCACTATCCACTCCGCCACTCAGACGTCTAAGTGACAACGTTCTCTGGAACAATCTCCTCTTGCAGGCGGGATCAGAGGATGTGGACTGGTCGGATGAGCACTCCTTCTTTAGAATACACAACAGTCAAGCGTGGGTAACAGGAATTCCCTCCAAGAGTTTGGGACACCAAGACGTTTATGTAGAAAAATAAATATCCGATTCTTAACCATCAATAGATCTCTGACTAATTCTCTCCCTTGCTCTCACGCTGAACTCAGTCAGTCTTAATCCTTTTATTGTCTACCCATCAATGTCGTCCCATTTCCCTAACTCTTATCCTTAAACTTCTTACCTCCAGTCTCTTTTCATTATATACATTATAATACTATGCCAACTAAATTATTTTACTTGCCTTGTCCTTTTGATATCTTTCAGTACTTCTCTTTCCATTTTCCGTGGATCTAATATTCTTTGATCAATAATCTTTGATTTCACATTTCTGAGATCTTCATCCCCTCCCTGGATTATACATTTCCACAAGATTATTTCTCATTTTCGTGCTCTCCTACTCCCACTCCACTCCATCTTCGCCCACTTACAAGTGAGATCGATCGTCTATGAAAAAAATGTTATATAAATGAACACAGGCTACATATTATTTGTTATGGTTGGAGGGGTTTTTCCCCCCACTACCCTTCATTATTTCTCAAAAAGTGTTACTCTGGAAAATTGTTATTGTCAAATTCTATTGATACGTCTTTTTTCTCTCATGTAATTTGTATACTTGTATTAAAATCGAGTGTGTGGGAAGAATGAACGATGGAGAATGTAAGACGGGCTTGCGTGCCCAATTATTCACCCTTTGAAAATAAAGATCATTCATTCATAAAGCTATTCATTCTTCACATGCCAAGCTGGATGGCGTTCATGATTGCCCTTCTCTATCTTGTGCAGAGGAAACAGCCCAAAAATAAACTTAGACTATAACAAAAAATTGGCGAAAAGATAGGGCCGTATACATAGAAATTCAATGTCAGTGGCGTGTTGATATAGTTTTACATTGAATTTCAGTAAGTCGACAACAGAAAGATGTACCCTGCAGCAGAAAGCTGAAAATCTGCTAAAAAGGAACACAGTTTAAATGGATTAATAGAAAAGAATTAATAATACTCATCTTCTTCAGTATTTCAGAACGTATATTATAAAGTACGACTGCGTATATATTGTTTTCGTATTTCTAATTCCACTAACAAATTAACAAAGTACTTGTCGTATTCGTTCTACTTGAAAAGACTACTTCCTACACAGACTGTTTCGTCTGTTTCAACGGTTGACAGACCAACACAACAACAGCTGATTTCTTCTTTTAACCTAGAATGCTATTTCCGTGGAGAAAAAAAGGTGGGAATTCTATCGACAACTGGGATTTTCTTCCCAATCAGGACACATTTCGGGGATCAGCTACTGTAAACCTTCGATACCCATAATGAACACAAGAACATTCATTATTTGTTGCCAGAACGCGCAAGATTGCCAGACGTATCCGCGCTAATGGCACGACTCAGCTGTGCGGGTCTCAGAACTTGAAAAAAGCATTAGTGAGAAATGAACGAATAGAAACCTTTGAACGTCGCCGACAACAGACTAACTGGGCCGTGAGAAACAATTGTGGACTGTAATTTTAGATATGTTTGCTTTGGGTCTCAAAGAGATCGGATCTCCATCTTTCGTGGCCATTGTTACAGAACTTGCCATTGTGATGCTAAATTTGTTCTGTGGATTTTCCTCCTCCACATATCCACATTCTCCGGCGCATATGATCATGATCTGGAGCTTACCTATTGAGCTCGTCGCTGACTTCGCCATCTTTAAGACGTTGAAAATAAATGGAGGGGGGGGGGGGAAGAGACAGATGAGGACTAAGAAAGGAGATGATGGATAGTCTGGCACGATTTTATGATGGAAAATCACCGGCCAAGCCGATGTAAAGAGAAAATACCGAGAGCTGTTTAGAAATATGAATATTATACCATTCGACATGACAGTTGCTTCTATTTAATATACAAACTATCCAGTGCATCCGTTATACAGTTATATTTCCAACGTGAATTATTGTTCGTCAGTTCTTATTAATATAACCAGGAAACTGTTGTAGAGAGCAAAACGACATCGCAACTTCTCAGATCTTCAGAGATAATTGTATATCCTCCCCCACCCCCACCCCACCCCACCCCCTTCTCTTCCCTTCATGCATTTCGCTCCTTTAAATTTCTTTATTATTTATTTTCTTGTTCATGTTCTACTTTCACTCCAGTTATGTACGAATATATGTACTGACTCCAGTTATGTAAGAATATATGTACTGACTCCAGTTATGTAACAATATATGTGCTGAGTCCAGTTATGTACGAATATATGTACTGACTCCAGTTATGTAAGAATATATATACTGACTGCTACTTCAACACTTCGTGTTTAGTAATAAGTTGACCTATGACTTCAGAATCACGTTCAGCTGACCACCCATCGTGTACGTCGTCAGATGATATCATTCAATGGAACAGCGAAAGTGTTAACACGTTATCTTTCATGCACTGATTTTAAAAATGACGAATGCAGTAAAACTGGTTCTAGTAATGAAAATAGAAAGAGATCCAGTTTTACACATACACACAAATAAATAAACAGAAGAAATGAGGAAAGTAGGCAAAAACAAGAATAGCATAAAACAAGATGAGCACATACAAATAAAGAATATACAGCATTCCAATATTTCGGCAAAAGCGTTTTTCGAGGATTACATACAGAAACAACACAACAGACAAAAACACGAAAAATGAAAGAAAAATAAATATAAGACTTAGCTTTTTAGCCTCCTCCTAGTAAGAAGTTCGGCCACAAAATGCTTTCTGCCATTCTTATTTTTTGCGCGCTTTTTTTAAAGCTGAACTAAACACCTCTATCTATTTTCTTTCATGCACTAAATTCCGCACCAAAATTAACATGCTCGAAAGAAAATAAGCGAAGATAATATTCTGATGATCTGGCCGAGAGAGATTCTAGCTAAACACTTGATCAGTTTCTTTCTTGGACGTTCACGACTTACCTCTCAGCTGACCAGATACAGACGAACCAGACAACTGCTTAAAGCCCCTTGGACAATCAGATTACCTTTCCTGACCGTGGACCATTGTAGTCAGGTCCATGCCATAGGTGTCACAATTTGGTCCTGGAAATCAAACTTCGTTGTTCAACATGTTGACTGTTGGTATGTATCAGTCAGAAAGATAAGACAGAGAGAGAGAGAGAAGAGGGAGAGATAATTCCGCTCTTTGCCTCTCACAGTCAGTCTAACCGACAACGTTACAATTATTATTATTATTATTATCAGTGTAGATATCACTGGCAAATATGCTCATGTTCTGAGCGTATTTCAGGATCAAAAGATTTTAATACATTTTAAGCTGCCTTGCTTTTAAGTATATTTTCCCAACGGAATCATTTTTATTTGAAATGTGTAACGTACACAACATAACACATGTCTTATTTTCCTTTCCGTCTTCCATTTCACCGACAGTTTCGGCAGATATTGTCTCCAGTGGCCATATTTTAATTTGCCCTGCCCTGAAGGTGTTTAATCTTTCACGAATGCCCTTCATGGTGGCTCGACACAGAGTACTCACTCGAGGTTTGAGGGAAATGTTGGCCTCGTTCTGGAGGCTGTTTCTGGCAAAATCCCTGGAGATTTTCAGTAACATTAGTTCAACTGAGCGGACATCCTGTTTAATTTTTGTGCTTCCTGTAGCCCATAGATCAATAAACGGCACTTTGCTGTTAAGGTATCTTGGGGATTGCTTCTGAAGAGAAAAGCATAGATAATTTTCAACAGTTTATATATATATATGAATATATCCAGTAAATTACAGCGCAACCTGCTAGTTACATTAGATCTCTTTCTTTGTTCAGAAATTTTAAAAGGGCAAAACAGTAGCGAGAACATATGAGAATTACATAACTGTCATCTAAAAATATGATAAAAAGAGTACCTTCATTATCATTTGTTACCATACGAACGTGTTACCACATTCACGGTAATATGTGTAATGAGAGCATATGCAGTTTCTAAACGTTAATATCTTCGATAGTCTGACGAAAATAGAGGTCACGAAGATTTCTGTTGCGTAACCAGATCTCTAATGCAGAACCAGACATCAATAAATTGAAAGAAATGAGGCTAATACGATGAGAATGTATAGATCGTTTCATGTTAAGCCAAAACAAGTAAACAAGCAGCATCAGATCACGTACTTCTTCTTCTACTACTACTACTACTACTACTACTTCTTCTTCTTCTTCTACTACTACTACTACTATACTACTACTACTACTACTACTACTTCTTCTTCTTCTACTACTACTACTACTACTACTACTACTACTATACTACTACTACTACTACTAATACTACTTCTTCTTCTTCTTCTTCTACTACTACTACTACTATACTGCTACTACTACTATTACTACTACTACTACTACTTCTTCTTCTACTACTACTACTACTACTACTACTACTACTACTACTTCGTCTTCTTCTTCTTCTTCGTCGTCTTCTTCTTCTTCTTCTTCTTCGTCTTCTTCTTCTTCTACTACTGCTACTACTACTACTACTACTACTACTACTACTACTACTACTTTTTCTTCTTCTTCTTTTTCTTTCTCTTCTTCTTCTCCTTCTCCTTCTATCACCATGGAACTGCGAGTTGATGTTCTATGCAGCCGATTCGGCGACAATGTTGAAGCACAGCTTCGTGTGGGATTGAGAGCGTGTTATAGTAAGTAATTTTTTCAGTCCCTGAGTATAGATAAAAAAAAAAGCAGAAGGTATATAATACTTCTTTTGCAAAACTCCACCGCCAAAGCGGCTGTGGTGATTTCTGCCCCATTAACTAGGCTGGGCTTGTTACTGCAGGTACCAAAAGTGAGGTGGAAAAGGGTCTTGATCAGCTTTAATTTGCGAACCACCTGACCCTCGCATGTCTGCTATGGGTGACTGACTACTAAACTGAACAGCGTCTTCGGACGCAGTATTTTTCTTTATGCATATGCAGAACCAGTACCAGTTCTGGTAAAAGCCTGCTGTGCACCCTGGGTAAGACTAACTATATCAAGGTAATTATATAAAACCGCGTCTCTCAAACGTCGGTATTACTATTTTCTGACGCCTGCGACCAAGACGATTGTATAAGCTTTAAGGAACAATTTTTTTATAAATAGGAAACTATGAGGTTTTGGTATGGTAAAGTAAGAGAACAAATATTGTAGGATTAGACCTCGAAAAAATCGTAGACAGAGCAATTTAGTGAGACGTGAGAGAAAGAAAAATCACAAGAGAATTAACTGGGATTCGAACACGGACTCCGGTAGGACGAGCAGCCGTCTAGCCACGAGGGAGCAGCGTACTATCGACTTAGCCAACTAGCACCCCATAAGCTGACCTAATGGGACTACCCCCCTGACTATAGAGAAGCCTTGGAAGTGGTTTAATTGATTCTTGCGCTCTCTCAACTAGCAAAAGGTGTTGCACAAATGCAGAATGGCTGTGTGTAGAAAAGTTGCATTTTAGAAGGTAGCTATAGTCAAACTTGAAGACAAAAATATAGTAAAAGAAAGAATTAGGGCCTTGTGCGCGCGCGCACACACACACACATCAACATGTACACTCACATGATTTAAACAATCTGGAGTTGAGTAATAAATACTTGAACAGAAAATGAACATAAATAATATATAAATACACTAACAGCCGTGTTACTAATTAATATTTTTGTATTTGTCGTGCTCAATCCCCGCTGTAGGCAGGATAAATTGCAGCTCCTGTTTGTGCTATCAATCATCATCATGTTACACTCTGTCAGTCCATCTAACTTTACATGTTCTCCCCTCAGCTATCATGATTATTCTTCGTTACCCATATTGTTACTTTATACGATCTTCCCTGATCTATCCTGGTGATCCTATGTTACCTATATTGTTACTTTATATGATCTTCCCTGATCTATCCTGGTGATCCTATGTTACCTATATTGTTACTTTATATGATCACCCCTCAGCTAACCGATGATCTCTTGTTACCCACATTGCAACTCACAAGAGGCTTCGCCATTAACAGAACCACTGCACTCACGGTACGACATACACTATATATAAGTAACAATTCAATACCTGAGGGGAACGAACGAAGATGACATATAATTAAAGTGAAATGCC
Organism: Achatina immaculata; assembly: GCA_009760885.1. NCBI lineage: Eukaryota > Metazoa > Mollusca > Gastropoda > Stylommatophora > Achatinidae > Lissachatina > Lissachatina immaculata. The sequence goes on along the minus strand of CM019691.1, from coordinate 108,829,124 downwards.
AAATTTTAAATAATACGTTTTTTAAAATTTTTAAGTGGCTGGGGGGGGGGGGGGGTTTCATTAAGGTGAGCAGCAGAGTAAGCAAAGATTTTCTTGTATAGGTCGAGTCCGGACATTGGAGACAAAGATCACTAGAACGTTCGCTGCAGTTTGAGTTAAAGTAAAAGTGGATGCACCAGACATACGGACATTAAAAAACAGACAGACGAAAGAGAGATAAGTAAAACCATGATAAAGTTTAGTACTAAAGAGCGGAAAGCAAGAAAACGCGAGACTGAGGAAGAATGAAGGAACTTTATTTTCTTACAGTGAAGCACTGAGCGTGCAGGTCAGTCCGGCATTCTGTGCTTTGCCATGCAGCTCTGTTCCAGACATTCTATATTAGTTAGTACGTTATGCATACGACAAACATATTTATATTATATTGAAATAACGAAACAACAAAGCTTCACATTTATCCGCTTTCTCAATACAGAAAGTTACAACAGGAAGAGAAAGAAAGAAAGAAAGAAAGAAAAGAAAGCACAGGACAATTTGGATTGAATTAAATGACAAAGACGTGACATAAAGAAAGTAAGGGGAAAAAAAGACGAGAGAAGCAATACAATTTATGAGAATAATTCATTTTCATCAATATTAAAAATAAAAAAAAAGGATTCACTTGTCAATGAAAAAAAAACAAAAGGATCGACTAGACCATAAACTTGATTATGTCTGTGGCAATTTAACAAGATCAGAGATACGTACCCAACATCCAGGCTGAGGAATCGTGTGAGACTTTTATCTTAATCACAAGCTGGCCAAATTTTATTTCGAAATGAAGATTTATTGTGGCCTATTACTTCTCTAATTCGACGCTATCCAGTCTGTAATCTCATTCCTTAAGTTTTATATTAAGTGAAAAAAAAACAACTTCCCTATCGAAAAACACGTTACGGCTGTTTGAACTCATGCTCTTTTGTTCTACTTTTCAAAAGAAAAATGCAAATAATTATTATATTTAAAGACAGAAAACGAAGGGAGGAAAGAATAGAGAAAGGACGGAAGTCTACAAATGCGATATTTTTCTTCTAAGACAAAGAACAAGTGCTGAATAGCAGGCGGAAGAAAAAAAACAAACTAATGACTGCAACAGTAGCAGAAATGCTGCACTTGTAGGGAAAGTTGTAATAGTTTACTGACAGCCACACCGAAATGAAGTGCTCAAGGGAAAAAAAAAACAAAGCAAGAGAATGATATCATTAAATGTGGGAACAATAAAGCAAAGAAAAAAGATATAGCATTTTCAAAAACACATTCTTGCTAAGAGAATACAGAGAGAGAGAGAGAGAGCAAGAGAGAGACAGACAGACAGACAGACAGACAGACAGACAGACAGACAGAGATGGGGGTTTCGCAGTAGCCAAACTCCACTGGGAAGACACAACAGGATGGCGAACGAGAAATGATTCACTTTGAATGAATATCACTTGATAAGCCTGTCTGGGGTTTGGGAGATGTCGTGCTCTTACAGACCAATCTATCAAAAAAGGACACGAAGACAGAACAACACGTAACGTGGCCAAGCTGTATTTGGGGAATATAACACTTAGTAATAAATTGTGATAGTAGTCGTGCGTCTCTAATCAGGAAATTATGAAATTCTGGTACTGTAAGTGATTGTTCACTCACTCAAAAGTACACAAACAGGTTTTCAAATTAATTGTAAAAAGTGTAACTGTTACGGCGTTATTATAATGACAGCGGTCTGGGGAATAACTTGCGAAAGAACATGTCATGTGGAGAGGAACTCATCGCAGGGAAGCATCATTACTTGAGGAGAAAATGAGGGTTAAACCCGAAGTTAGAAAATGCAAGCGCAAGGAAGTTAGATTTTCCAGCACAAGCATTGCTTACTGTTTGTGTGGGCGGCCATGGAAATCTAACTTTGGTAGAGTCAGCCATGTCACGTCTTTGTCTTTCTTTTTGCTCAGCTGGATGATGCTTGGCAAATCTGATATCTGCTTCAGAACCGTTTCCTCAGACGAAAATTGCCTGTATTATAATGGCAAATTATGAATAATTCTAGCGCTGAATGCGACCAACAAAAGCCAACAGTATCATCAATATCATTCAGGCGACTTACAATAGAATTTGCGATCATAATTCTCCGCAGCTCTAAGCCCTGGATGTGTTCCGTTAACTTACTTGGTCACTCGCTTTTATCTCACTACTTTAGACTGTCCATTCCCTTCAGATCAGCTTTTGTTGTGTTGGCCTTTCCTTGCCTCTCTTTCCATTTATATTTCCTGTCTTGGTATATGTTTCCATGTCCTCCCTTTCTCATAACTCAGACAAATGTTCAGTTGTCATGTGGTTTACAATTGTTTTAGTTAAATTCATTTTTCAGGCTGATTTTTCTTGCAGCTTTTCTCATTTGTCTTTGTCGCTATCAAAAGTACTCCTAACTGTATTACCTACGAAACCCAAATATAACCTGTTACTCGGAGTTAACTTAATCAAAACGATAATATGATATAACTGTTCCAAATTTGCTGTTTAAATAGGCTTTTGACATGTTGTTTATGTAAGAAAAATGATAATTGCTCTAATGTTATACACTCCAGAAAGTATTTCTTCAATCTCATGTGTGTGATCCGACATAACAAAGTCAGCTTTTATCGGTATTCTTTGATAAGAAGACAATGATACGACAAAGTAAGTCAGAATATATTTGAATATTTGATTTATTATATGTTGTGTCGAAACATTCCACTAACATGATTCTGTTTTTCTGTGCGATCTCTAGTATACTGGTGGCATGATAAAATGCATCTCGATACAAAACAGACTCGCATACAAAAGGAGCAGCTTGTAGACACCATTTTCTGGTCAAATCTCTTCAAATCCTGCTAGCTCCTCCTTACAACGCGCATAGTGTACAACGCGGTCGAAGTTTTTTTTAAACTTCATAGAATCGCCTCATATGGAGACACCAATGCATTTACAATCATTTCCTTGTCTTTCCCTGCTACTTCATCAGCCCCTGTACTTACTCTTTCAACCCTCGTATCTTTTTTTCCATTTTCTCTTGTGTTTTTCTGTTTTTAAAAAAGGTTTTTTTTAAATTCTGCCCTTTCACGCCATTTCCAAACAACTTTGACTGCCTTTTTGAAAATGTGTTTTGAACTAGATTGTATTGTCCTGCAACTTTGCTGAAGGCTCATTACGGCTTTTTAATGACTGTCAAGTTTATATATTATTTTTGCTGAGACAAAAATGTATTTTCATACAGCCCTTGAAATACATCTTGAAATTCTTGATTACTATGGCTTTTATGTTAGACCATTATGTTAAGATAAAATAAACAAGCTAACTCAAAATGCAAACAACATAGGACTAAAGATCAACGTAGAAAAGGCAAAGTTAATGAAGCAAAATGTGAACAACAGAAATGTACTCAGAGTAGATAGCAAGTTAGTGGAGGAGGTTAACGAATTTGTATACCTTGGCAGCAGAGTAGTAGAAAATGGAGAAAGCACAGAGGACATCAACAGCAGACTTACTAGAGCAAACCAGGCTTTTGCATTGCTGCAGAATATATGGAAATAAAAAAAACTAAGCATAAATATGAAAATCAGGATATTTAAGAGTAATGTTCTAAGTGTACTACTCTATGGAAGTGAATGCTGGAAAATCACCAAAACCATAAAAAACAAGTTGAATTCTTTCCAGACTAAATGTTTACGAAGAATTAGAAAAATATTTTGGCCAAACACCATAAGAAATAACATCTTATTGGCAGAAATGCAGATGAAGCCATTGACAACAATTATTGAGGAAAGACGCTGGCGATGGTTGGGACATGTGCTCCGAATGACTGACAACTCACTACCAAAAATAGCACTAAGATGGACACCACATGGGAACAGAAGTAAGGGTAGACCAAAAGAGACATGGAGAAGAAAGGATGTTGAGCAATAGAGGGCTCACCTGGACAAGAGCAGAAAAAAAGGCGAAGGACAGGCATTTGTGGAAAACCCTTGCGGAAGCCCCATGTGCCCTGGGCACTTAAGGTTCAGAGAGAGATTATGTTAAGACTATCACTTATCTACTTTCTGGCCTTTGTTTATCTCTTTTTTCCATTTACATTCTTCTTCCAGCCCTATAAAGAGATAAAGAACAAAATTATTCCACAGCTAAAATAAGTTTTTTTTTAAATGAAGCTTCAATAAAATAAAACAAAACCTAATATATTTGCATGCCCTAAGGGTGTGAAATGTTAGTGCCTTCACATTTCTGGACCACTACAACATCTGAGGTAGGGATGCCAGCACCTGTCATGGCTACTTTAGTTTTCTTAGGGAAGCCCCAGGTACCCCGTGGTTTGTTTTTTTGTACTTGGCGTCTGGGTTATCTCCTGTCCTGGTCGGTCCGAAAAAAAAAAAATTCAGCCTGAGTGTGATATCAAACCTGGAACTTTCTGAGCGGCACCAGTCGGCACTGAAGGACACAAGTTCAAATCTACTATTATTGATTTCACGTAGCGCACAGCTTTCAGTATTCGGAACATTTTGTTTATGTGTAAATAAATATTAGAAATGTTATAATAAACTTTGGAGCTAAGGAGAGGGTAAGAAGTAGGTGATTCACTACGAAGAGGTGGAAAATGAGTTCTGGCATCAGAAATCAGGAAAACATCTGTGGAAAAAAAGAGTCAAATTGAGTCCCCTGGCGCAGTTTTACATGAAGGTCGAAAGAGGAAAGGGAGAGGATAAAGAGAAGCAGAAGATAGTAAGAAAGATGGAAGAAAGCACACAAAAAAGAAAAGATGTAATATGAACAAAGCATTATTTTGGCAGAATGGCTTTATTATGTGAAAAGAAAGTGGATGGACACACAAAAACGCTCCATGTTCTCGTGTCCGCCATTTAATGAAAGTTTACCATCTAATGCCAGTCTTAACATAGTCATCACTAGTGTAATTTCTGACAATACAGGAAGTATTCCTAGAATGAAGTTCATCTCGTGAAAACTATACACGGCTAGTGGTGTATTAAGATGAATAAAGATATTCAAATGAAACGCAGTCTTATGTAGTGGTACCACTTCAGTTCACAAAAGATTGGTCAGTTTATACAAAGAATGAATTGACATTTCTGAAACAGAGCGCGTATGGCGTGTTTGATAGTTTCTCATGCATCCAATTTAAAATAATGTGAATATATTTAAACACATTTTTTATACACCACAAGGGTGCCTGCTAGATAAATGTACCACCTCGCGGTGCTGTGGATTTTTGATTAAAATTGATCTTAGCCAAAAAGCCGAATGTGAATATAAACGTGTTAAATATTGAAAACTCCAGAACAATAATGGCACGTTAGCCTCAGTTTTGTTGATGAAGAAACTTTCTTTAAAAGAATGAGTACAGATAAACCATTATTATAATAAAGACAATTTTTTTTTTCTTTTTCCTTTTATCTTTGTCTTTCTCTGTTTAAAACATTCCCGCTGTTTTACATTTTTCATTCAATTTATTCCAGGTTTTGTTCTGGTTCAAAGGTAAATAAAATGTGCTTCCACAATAGGATTATTTATGCAACGAAAGTTGAATGTATTATCTCCCTTGGGCACATACACTATTGTCCCCAGTCCACAATTCAGTTCGTCATCCGTCTATTAATCATCTTTTCAAATGTAACGGTGTCCTCGTTCGGGATTTGTGCTAGTATTTTTTAACTTGATTATTGAAGTAGCAATTACTGTTTTTTTTTAAAGTAATCACTTCTATTATTCACTGATACAAAAAGTATTCAAGAGTAATCTTATGTATTTCTGAGCGTCATTGAATTACTTCCCCTGCTATTACAAAACACAGTTATTATTCTTCCAACCGCAGACCCCCCCCCCCCCATAAAAATATTATTGTGTGAATTGGAATACAGCTACAGAACCATAATATCTTATTAACTGACTTACACATGCTTAGTTATCTAAAAAACCAGACATGCGAATGTTATCAGGAGATCTTTGTCTGTGTGTGCTCCATAGTCTTTTCTTTCATGCTCTTTTTCCTGGGACCAAGTTTGGTTTTAATATGTTTATCAATATTTGTTTCAATATTTCTGATGTTTCTGTTTTTTTTTTTTTTTTGCCTTCATTCGCGTCTTAAACTGGGGGGGGGGGGGGAGGCGGGGAGGAGGGGGAGGTTTGATTTGTATATGTCTATGAATATTTGTTTATTTATATTCGTAATGCATCTCGCTACGAATAAAACTGCTTTCTTCATTTTTTGGGGCAAATTATGTATGAACGACACGCGTTCTGAAGAACAAAAAGAAAAAAAAAACAAACAAACAAGAAACAAAAAACTCCATGTAGTTAAGTGTTGCGCGCAGAATATCAGGCAAGTCAGAGTTCTAAAACAAACAAAACAAAAAAATGATTCGTTCCTTTTCCAAATTTCCTGCGTTCAGCTAACGTTGGACATCTTCTCAAAGTTAAACTCCCTGCTTCTTTGTTTGTTACGAGGTCTGTTATTGAAGTGTCTCTTGTTTCTCCAGTTTCTGGCGCTGCAAATAGATGAATGACCTTTTATCTATTTTCTTTTCAAGATATAACCATAAACATTCAATTGTGAAAACCACACAGGGCCTGCTCCTATTTATTCCTTCAAAAATATTTCTTCTTCTTAACCTTGTCGTGTGCTTATTTTTCGTATTTTCTAGTACCATTAATCTGATATTTCATCGTTTCATATATAGGAACGCAATTTACATAGACCGTCCCTAAGAACTGTGTCACAAAGTATCTGTCTCTGTACTCAATCGAACATCTTGTGCACTTCCCGTTAATAATCTTGTCTGAAGAGGTTATCGTAAAAATCTGCGAGAGAGTTCTAACAGAATATTGTTCCCATCTCGTGTTTTCCGTTTTTCTTTTCTTTCCCTTCTTCTGCGTTTCAGTCCCGAGTTTGCGTTGTGTGCGCTTCAGAGCTACCGCTGCATTGGTGGCGCCATCCTTTCCGTTCCCAGCGTGACAACATTGTGTACTTCCATCAGTCGCGCTGTCCTTTTTCGCGAAGCACTCCAAACATTGAGACCCAGGTCTTTGAGGATTTAACAAGTGCAAAATATGACATGAAAACTGAACTTTTACAAAATGAAATAGATCAGGATTTCGTGATGATTTGATGAGGAAAGAAAAAAGGATTCAGCAAACAGACGTTTGAATCAAATGGGCTTTTTGCATGAAGTGTTGGAATTTGGGGAAATGAGAATTTACTGTGACGCACAGGGGTGTAGCGTGACATGAGAAAGAAACGAGGACCACCTTTGAAGAGAGAAGACTCAAAAGACTCGAACTTGCTACCGAAAAAAACATGTTTTGTTCTCACTTTAGCAGACTGTGTAATTCAACTATTGGTAAAAGATACAGTGAGAGAAGTTGCTCATCATGAATATTACTGATAGCTTCAACAAAGAGCTAGCACATACTAGCATCAAAACATACTGGTAGCTTTCACAAAGAGCTAGCACATACTAGCATCAAAACATACTGGTAGCTTCCACAAAGAGCTAGCACATACTAGCATCAAAACATACTGGTAGCTTCCACAAAGAACTAGCATATACTAGCATAAAAAAATACTGGTAGCTTCCACAAAGAGCTCATGCAGGGGTTTGCAGCCTTTTAGTAGTGTCGTGCCGAAGTCATGTTTAAAATCTTTCAGCGTGCCATCCTAAGCCCACCATATTTTTATATATACAACAACCATTGAAAAACACACACACACACACACACACACACATATATATATATGCCTGGTTCATACAAATTTTATATCAAGCTTGTCAAATGTGTATTTTGTTAACACAGAAAGACCAATACTTTGAAGGAAAAAAAAACAGTTAGATAGCTCAAACATAAACCATGTTTTTAAGGTTATTAATATGACTAATCACTTATTATTATTAATCTCAGTAATTAATCAATTAATGAGGCCATTGTCCTTGCATCTTCTTACTTAATTGTTCGGTATCAGTTGTGTATTTGGTTACTTTCAGATTCGTACAGGGTTCTGAATGCACAGGTGTTAGGCAGCTTCTCCGTGTACTCTAAGCAGCTTTGATGTGTCAGAAAAGTCGTTCACATGTGTAAGTTGACCCAAAAGCTGAAAGCAGAGGAAATGTAACTTTCTTCAAACAGGTGAGCGCTTCAGGCAGAGATGTCCAGCAGCTGAGGTGGTCCAGCAGGTGAAGATGGCAGCTGACCTTTCTAAACAATTCCCTTCAAGAGTTTTCCGCAATTCTACAAATTTTATCGTCCATGACTTCGATTATGTTGCATTTCAAAACTGTCAACATCCATTCACTCGAAAAGAGATAGGTCAAATGGGTTGGTAGTAAGATCGATTAATTCGGGCTTGATGAGTTAAGAAAGTGGGCTTGTGAATGTGAAAGTTTTGACCTCGTTTAGCAAACTCGCCTTAGATCGCTTCGTCGTAATTCTGAAGCTCGCCTCTGTTAACTGTACACAGATTTGAATGAGCCTTTACGCTTGGAAAGTACTTTTAGGTGTTAGTGGTAATATCACTGCAAAACCTCAGGGACTTATCTGAAGTCACCTTAAGACATATGACACTTTTTATGGTACCAAACGTTGCGGACGCTGTAGATGTAACACTTGTCCTTTTGTTGTTGAGGCCACCCAGATCTCCTTCCGTAAGTCCACGTTATCAATTCAGGAAGCTTCACGCAATTTCATTTATGCCATTATGTGCAAACTTTATGATATGAAGTATATGGGGAAGACCGGTTTACACTTAGGAGATCGTTTTCGCCAACATCTTAACGATATTTCCAAGAAGGCATGGACTCCTTAAGCAATACACTTTTGTCAAAGAAACCACCTAGGAAAACTTGACATTTCTGTTAGTGTAATCCGCTCCTGTTCTTCTGATGTACGATCTCGGAAGGCTCTAGAACACAGCCTTATTTTCCAGGCTGGCTGTCTCCACCCAGCTAGAATTAACAATAAATTCAGCTTCCTTTAAACTTCTTTAGATTTTCACCTACTTTCTGCTATTCACGTTCTACTTTTTCGTCTTAGCCCCAGGCATTTCGATCCAATTTTTCATTCATAAGTTTCAGCGTTATCTCCCAGCCCTTCCCTTCTTCTCTAGCAATTATAAGGTACTTATAGCTTTCTGGTCTCTTTCCTGCCTCCCCCTTACCCATATTGTTCTCTCTCTTTCACCACCCACACGCCACCGACATCCGATTGATCGAAGTTGTTTTTTCTTTGTTGTCTCCCATCCATTCATCGTTCCCACTTTCCTCGTCTTTAGGGCACATTTGTTGTCTTCTGTACTAATAGGATGCCACAAAACTAAGATTTTCAGTTTTATTCTTTTTATTTATGTGTTGTGTTGTTCTTGTATGCAATCCTTGAAAAAGACTGAGGCCGAAATATTGAATATTGTACGTTTTTCATTTATACATTCTCATCTTACTTTCATACTTTCTGTCATTTGTGTTTTTTTCTCTTTCCTCATTCCCTCTGTCATTTTGTAAAACTGAACCATACACCTCTATCTACCTTTGTCTTTCACAAAGGCATTTGCCAAAATTCTGGGCTGTTATTATTTATTTTTCATTTATATGTCCTGAATTCATGATTAATTTCCACCGTTTGTGCTTCTCTTTCTACCCCACACCTATGTGCACCTCTACTCCAGTATAATCAGCCATGGGAGGAGCTATTCAAGAAAAGGGCGCCCAGCAAAACCCATATTTGACTTCTCATCATCATCGTGTGTCGTCTTCGGTACCGAGATGGCGGTAATGAATCTCAAGTTCTCTCACAGAAAGTTTACCAATTAGCCAAAATTAAACACTTTATCGACAAAGACACAAGAAAGATATACTACATATCACACATACAAACACACTTAGATTACTGTTCCACAATCTGGGATGGATGCTCAGTCTCAAACACAAAAAGGCTCCACTCACTTCACAAGCGAGCATTACATCTTATTTGTGACAAACACCCAGTACAGACTGTAGATCAACACAAACAACTCAAAATTCTACCTCTCAAAAATAGAATAATTTTTAACAAAGTTAACTTGTTCAGTGAATTCTGTCGCACAATGCTCCGTCTTACTTGTGCCACTGTTTACGTATAACACTAAACATAGCCAGCGTTTAAAAAACTGTCTTCTTCCTAAACCCAGGATTGATCTGTACAAGAAAAGCCTTGCATACTCTGCAGTACAGCTATCGAACACCCTCCCATACCATTTAAAATTCATTGGTAATACTTCATCCTTTAACTCAAACCTATTTCTTTATTTACTTGCTTGTAATTATATGCCTCCATAAAATAACCAGCACTCTCTCAACACGTGACTCGCCAACCATCAAGTACTAAAATGACATAGTTAGAAAAGCAACTTGTTAGATATTGTTAGAAATTATTTTAATGTTTGTTAAAAACATATGTTAGAAGATCTGTATTTACAATGTATGTTTATTTATGTATATGTCTGCGTGTGTATGTGTGCGTGAGTGCTATTTTATTAAGTTAATTACTTCTTCTCTTTTACTTTGAATGCAGTAGTTAAATCTTACACTCTTTTGATATGTTTTTTTCCTAATTTGATTTGTATATTTGTACTAAATCAAGTGTGTAGGAAGAATGAAAGATGGAGTGATGAAGGGCAGAATGTAAGACGGGCCTGCGTGCCCAATTCTTTACCCTTTAAAAATAAATATTATTCATTCATTCATTCGCTCTGTCGCCAGAATAATCTGTTTTCTTGATCCTTTTTCATTGAAAAGTTCGCATTGCACTTGTACATAATTTCTCTTCATTTTCCACGACATATGGCCTACGTTACTGCGGATCCACATATTCTTTTGCATTTATCAGTCTCTCTGACTTTTTAACTTAATAGTCCAGCCTTCTGTTACTTACTTCAAAACCACCTTAACTAAGACCCAAAAAAAAATGCATATATCTGTATAAAAGAAGAGAGAGAACATATTTGGAAATAATTATTGAGAGTATAATATTTAAGAATCTGAAAATAGATGTTGTAAGACAGTTCCATTGTAGACAAACAGATGTAATCAACATAACTCCACTTTTGGTATCTGGCAAAGTTCCAGAGGGATAACCGTGTCTGTTCCTTGACCTTCTCTTTCTGCACTTGACAGCTTCGTCGGAAGTAATCATTCATTCAGAACCCTCGGATTACACGTCTTACTGGGCTCTCTCTCTCTCTCTCTCTCTCTCTCTTCTCTCTCTCTCTCTCTGTCTCTCTTTCTTTCTTTCTCTCTCTTTCTTTCGTTCTCTCTCTCTTTCTTTCTTTCTTTCTCTTCTCTCTCTCTTTCTCTCTCTCTCTTTCTTTCTTGCTTTCTTTCTCTTTTTCTCTCTCTCAGTCTCTCATAACTTGTGACTCACAAATTAAGCAATTTCCTATGGAAAACATTAAGTCGTAGACGCTACTCCACATTTGGTAGCGAGGTTTTTGTTGGGGGGGGGGGGAGTGGAAGAAGATCCGGATAGTCTTAAGTCTTTTTTTTTTTAGCGTGGACGATGGAGCTGTAGTCTATTCTCTAGGACATCATTATCCTTTTTATTACACCAGACCCCCCAGTAGACTGCTCATTATATCCCTTCACCAGACTATCGAAATAGTCATCATCATTGCCAGCCCTAATAGGCATCAGTATGAGTTCAAAAGATGTCAATAGGTGTACTCCTTATCATCTGGCTCCCACAACCCTAAAGGGTATTGATATCCCCAGATAAGAAAGAGTATGAATATCCACCCCCTGCTCTAAAGTGTATCTAAAGATACCTTCACGCTTTTCTTTCATTGTAACTTTGCGTCGCAAATGTAAAAAAACAAACAAACTGGGATTTAGGGAACATTTTGTTTTCCTGCAAAAGAGAACAAATCCATGGTCTAGTTCCGTCGTCAAAACTTAGAACATTGTCATTTCCGAGCACAGCAAGATATTAATGAAGAAATATTGGTGGAAGACAAAGTGATAAATCACCGTTTCGAATAACAATCTAGTTGAAATGGATGTCATATGGAAGGGAAATAACTGCGGCAACAAGAAGTATAGGCGCCTTTTTTCACAGCACCTTAAAATGGAATAAAAAAGGTGGGGGGGGGGGAGGGCTAATGATGTTTTAACTTCTTTCCGGTTAATAAGTTATTGCTATGACTTTGTTAAAAATTAAAATTACAAAAATTGTGTGTAAACGATTTATTTCAAGTTTTTGAAGATTTAATTTTAAGTTACAATATAGCAAGCGCGAGAAAAGTGGACCTTGCAACACAAACATTACTTTCTATTACTGTGGCCGGCTATGCAAATCTAACATTGCTAGAATCAGCCTTGAGATTCGTGTCTCAACAAGATTATGACTGGCAAAGCCCACAACAGTTGATATCTGTCTGCTTCATAATAGCCTTCCTAACCGAGAAGCGCCAAGTAGAGGCAAAATGAAGGTCTTTTGTCATATTCCAGTAGAAACATGATTGATGCCTTTGTTACTGGGACGAAGTGGGAGGCTGGCGGCACGGATGACCTTAGAAGAGTGGGGGGTGGAGTCAACTGACTCCTGCTATCCCTGGCAGTGTTAGTGTATTAACCTTGGATAGTCGCTCGGTCGTGGCTAGGTCATGCCGTTCCGCTTGTGTTGGTTACAATGGTAGCTGCAGTGGCGACAGTATCGCTAAAGATTATAATGAAGGTAGTGTTGCCAATGGCAGTAAAATGATATCACTGCTAGAATAAACATCAGTGATAACAGTATCTATGAAAGTAGTACTAAAGGTAGTAATAAGAACAGTTTTAATAGTCATTATACAATGATAGCCTCATGTAGTATTGTCCCTTGTAAGTTGAGTTTTGCATTATTATTATTATTATCACTGTTAGTATCGATATTACTGATACGCAGAACGGAAGCCAGAAAATATGGAAAATCTGACAGAGGAACGCTTCCACGGTATTCCCATGATCTTAGTGATAAACCATCACGATAGGACATGCAGGTTGGACAGCTAGAAATGTGTGGCTCGGGAACCATTCGACGCACATTCCAAAACTAACGGACGTGCTTTTAATGTGAGTGCTGAATTACCTAGGGTCAGTTAAATTAGGAAACAGGACGCGGAGAAGGAGAGAAACACACATATACACACACATACACACACAGACAGACAGACAGACTGGTAGGAAGAAGTTAGGAAGACGGAGTTTTTGAGAACAAGAAGTAATTTTAGAGCAGACAGAGGAAATGCTTCAAGTTAGAAAGTGACTTTAGACTATAGTGTGTGGAATGCACGTTTGATAATTTGGAACTCTGTGAAAAATAAATCCAACGAGGAAGGCTCTTGACATTAGATGGCCAAGTGTTGAAGGTCTAACATAGTACCTATTTAGGAGTTGTTCTCGGATCAAGTGTATAGATTTTGAAGATGAAAACATTGAGCAGTGTAGCATCCACAATAACGCTAGCGTTTGATTAAGTGAACAAATGATCATGTGCTTCAACGAATTTTAAGTTCTACTGCATCTTATTCCAAGTGATGTTCTCAAAATTAAATTAATTCAGTGAACTTTTCATCGCAGTTGGTCTAGCGGATGATGTAATGTTTGTGAAACCTCGATGTGTGATGTGTTGATTAAAGAACACTTCTTTTCAAATCATCAGTGTAAAAAGAACAAAAAAATACGACTTCAACGATTCATCAGTATTATAATAATAATTAAACATACTGACAATATTAAACTCAGTTTATGTCCCATACCATTTACATGCTGCAAGAGTCCGAATTGGTAGTGCCCTTAGATTTGTAGACCACTACAACATTTGTGGTAGGGTTGCCAGCACCTGTCCTAGCTGCCTTTGTTTCCCTAGGGAAGTTCGAGGTAACCATATTTGGAAGCTGGTTGACCCCGATGCCGGTTGGTCCGAAAAATTTCCGCCTGAGTGCGCAATCAAACCAGGGACCTTCTGATCGGCAGGAGAATGCGCTAACCACCGCACCACCAATGCAGTGAGACATAGCCTCACGCAAAAAGTAATTTAATGTTATATAGGATGCCAGGTTCTGTCAGGTACAGCCTCCTTGATGCCAGTTTTAGGGGCTCCCTCCCTTAGTTTTCCTGTGAACAGAAGTTCTCCGTCACTCACAAACAGGACCATGAACTGACAGAGCCAACAAAACAATGCAAGATGTTCGACTTTCATTCTCTTCTCGTCTCCTCCGCCTTACCCCCCCCCCACCCCCCCACCCCTCTGATATCTCTCTCTCTCTCTCTCTCTCTCTCTCTCTCTCTCCTTCTCTCTCCGACACAAACACATATTCACGAATAGCTACCATAAATTGTAATATCATCCCTTTAAAAGAAACGTTCTTTCACGAGTCACTTATCTTCTTGCTAGATCAACCAGCCGATCTAACCTGCCTCTATAACTACGGAATATGTGTGTCCAGGTACACAAACTCGCAAAAACTCTTGTAATGTTGTTTATACACACGGGCTATCGGTGTGCCTTGGTTTTTGAGCTCAGTTTTGGGAGTGCAATAGTGTCCTGCATGGGATTTGTGTGAAGAACTGGGCCTTAGTTCGAAAAGTACGGAAATCTGTGCTTTTTGAGTCAGTAGAGCTGGGCCCTACTCGTTTTATAGGAAAAGAATCTCGGATACCCGTTTAGTACTAATGGAACAGATTCCTCGAGTTATTTCCCTTGGTTAATGTTTTTTTAAGAGAGAAAGAGAGAGAGAGAGAGAGAGAGAGAGAGAGGGGATAAAAATAGCTTTATTACGAGCACATACTTGTGACGTTTCAGTTTACGCTTTAATCATACAAAAATATACAGGACAAAGAAATAGAGAAAGAAGGTAACATATAAATTCACGTGATTGATATGTAACATATATAATAGAAAAAGAGAGAGAGAGAGAAATGAAATAGCTGTGACTTGCAAAAAGCCGAGTCCGAGAGTGCGTGTGGTGGATTTATGAGAGTGTTTACACGAAGATTGGGGGGGGGGGGATCTGTGGAGGGGAAAGCGTAAAAGAGAGGGATATAATGGTAATCAAGCTGGGAAAAAGGGTGATGAAACAGACGAATGTGGTTGGGTAGAGGGTTCTGTGATATAAGTTACAGGTGAGGAAAGAGCAGAACTTAACAGAGAGGGTTTAATCACTGCTCAGAAAGAGAAAACTAAGTAAAGCTAAATTTCGAACTAACTCGTTAACTGATAAAGCTGTTTCTACTTTTGTTTTAAATAGTTTAGCATTTTGGTTATCACAGCTTTACTGCAGTGGCGATATGTAAATTTATATAGTTACTGTTATATATATTTACACCCAAAAACTATTCATGTGTTGGTAAAAGTGAGTGATGATTTGCAAATAGGACAAATAACAATTTCCCCATGCTTTCCCATGTCTCCACACAGAACTGCTATGATATCTTTTGAGCTGGTATTTACACTTCACAGTAAAACACATCGAACAGCAGTTAATGAAGTAAATATAGAAACAGTGATTCAAGAAGAAAACAAAAAAGTTTTTTGAAGGGAGACCAATGTGTTGAACGTTAACAAATAAAACCAGAACATTCAATAACTGCAGAGTACAGAAATACGTGGCTACTGTGATTTAAATGGTTCATCAATTAGCAATGAATGAATAAAGGCTCTAATGTGTATTGTAAAAAGGAAGGATAGTGTAAGGGAGGGGTATTCGTGGAATGAAACGACGCAGTTTATTTTGATGTCAGGACTTTCAAACTCTCCCTCTATTCAACGCTTCAGTCTACGCTGCTGACGACAGCAAAACGATTCCACTCGTGAACTCACTAAACGGTTCTCTACTAATATCTGGAACCCAAAGTTTCTGGTTTCTAAACCTTCTTCAATTGGATACTACTCGGTATTTGGAATCGGTTTTTATCCGGAATGGGTTTGTAAGAACCGAGTACCATGCTAGTACCGGAAGAACCGAAAGAACCGGTTCCGAATTCGGTTCCTGCTTGGCTCTATAGGCTTTCGTCAACTATCGTGAAGATGTGGTACTGTTCTTGTAGTCGATTTATGTCATTAGAGAGAGAGAGAGAGAGAGTGAGAGAGAGGGAGAGAGAGAGAGAAAAAAGAGAGTCTCTACTACTTGTGCTTTGTCATCTCCTGGTGGATTCCTTTTGTCTGTAGTGGAATATGCTACCAAAATGTGTCATCTGTGTCTGATCACCTGCAGCTTCATATGTAACTCGTCCTATTTTTCCGTCATCAAACTGAGCCGCCATTAAATGTACCTGATATTCTTTGACGGTTAGCGGGGTAGGAGTATCCCCTATCAAAGGAGAAGTAAGACGCCTCCTTACCTCCGTCAGTCTACGGGACACCCTTGGGCAAGATGGAGTACCCGTATAGCCCCCCGATCAGGGTGACGCGAAGCCATGGGAGCAGGTGGTGGATGGAATGGGAGAGCACATGACAGATAATGTTGGTTATGGTCACCATTCTATGATGGTAAGCAGATGATCTCAATGTAGGGACAATGGCTACGATCACTGACTAGTACAGTCACTGCCCGGAAGGAAAGCAATGGTAAACTATCTTTTGGAAATATACCAAGAAACACAAACAGCAATCATGGAAAGTCAAATAGGAAAAAGATCTGGTGGTGAGTCCCCCAGGCCAGATAGATCTAATTTTAACACTGGGGAAGAGTGTGAGGCAAAGGTCAGTACTAGTAATTGTGATGACGGACAAAATCCTGACGGTGTTACCAAGGAAAACCCCTGCATCAAACTAAAAAGAAAAATAAGAGTAGGAACATGGAATGTGAGAAGTATGTATGAGGGAAAATATCAAGTAATAAGTGACGAGATGAAAAGAACGGGGATACACATTTTGGGAATCTGCGAACAACGATGGAAAGGATCATGACACTTTAAGAGCGAGAATGATAATATCTTTATATACTCTGGTGGAGAAGTAGGAGGAAAGAATGGAGTGGCTTTTTATTTGGATAAATCAACATCAAAAGCATTATTAGGCTACAATCCAGTAAGTGGTAGAATCCTAATAATCCGACTTAAGTGCATTCCTAGAAAGGAAACAATCATCCAGATATATGCACCTACAACAGCAGCAGAAGAAGATGAAGTAGAACACTTTTATAACACACTGCAAACGGCAATGGACCAGGTACGTACAAAAATGATATTGTATTATTAATGGGTGATTTTAATGTAAAAATTGGTACAGAAAGAGCAGAAGATGAAGGACATGTTGTAGGGAAATTTAGCATAGGACATAGAAATGAGGCAGGTGACAATCTAATGGCGTTTTGCACGGAAAATGAGCTAATGATCGCTAACACACTTTTTAAACAACATTCAAGAAGACTTTACACATGGACATTACCTGATGGGAAAACCAAGAATCAAATAGATTACATTTTAGTGCAAAGAAGGTGGAGGTCAAGTATAACATCAGCAAAAACTTTACCAGGTGCTGATTGTGACACGGACCATGAGTTATTAATAGCAGACATGAAGATAAAGATAAAAAAGACAGTTACGGGATCAAGACCACTCCGCTTTGATCTTACACATATACCACAACAATATGGTATAGAAGTGAAGAACCGTTTCGAAATCCTGAAGACCAGAACAAAGATGGCTGCAAGACATCGTTGACGATCTGGAAATGGATACAGCAGCGGCAGGCCATCTTGCTCACAACCGAGAGGCCTACAGGAGTGCTGTTTGGGAGGCAAAGTTCCGCAAGGGACATGCACATGAATGAATGAATGATATTCTTTGATCGACGGCCTTGGTATCATGCTGTGTCAACTGTCTGTCTGTGTAAGTGAGATGTTTTACCTGGGTCCCGTCAAGTGAAATGTGACGTTCTCACCGTGCAGCTGTGTACGGCTATAAATCATCTCACTGGAAGCTCCACATGAAGACCCTGACGCTAGTCTTTGTTAGACAACTTAAGTGGACTTACTGTACTAGTAGTTCTGCACTGTCAACAATATAAGACGTGTGAATGATACAAAGAGAGTGAACACTCCAACCTACTCATAGGATTATACAGGATCCGGCATAAACCATAGCTGGATTTAACTGACGTAGTGTGCAGAAACTGAATACGTGTGAGAAAAAAACATGTCGTCAGAGATGAAGCTGACAAACGGTCATTTTTAACAATGGCTTCTCGGCGAACACAACATCGCGCATTCACTGTTGAAACGTATTTTAAAAGTGGAGAATCGTCTATTGGTGTACAACGAAAGTTTGGTCGCCATTTTGAGCTGCATCCCCGTAAAAATTTTCCAGATCGTAAGACAAAAACAATTTTGAGGTGGGTAAAAAAATTTAAAGAAACTGCTAATTGCCTTAATAACAAGTCTGCTGGTCGTCCAAGAACTCAACAGACACCTGAACGAATTCAAGAAGTCCACAACACATTGCTGAGTAGCCCTCGGCGATCAGCTGTTAAGAACGCTCTTACTGTTAATAGTGACCTTTATGTGCAGATGCTGACTGAATACTTCATTCCAGACTTGGCCAATAGAAATAAGAGACTAATATGGTTTCAACAAGATGGAGCAACTGCCCATACAGCCCGTCAGTCCATGGCCATGCTGCAACAAACATTTCCCAATCGTCTTATTTCCAGATTTGGGGATATTCATTGGCCGGCAAGGTCACCGGATTCTTTTTGTAGGGGTATCTCAAGAACACGGTGTATGCTAATCAACCACAGTCAGTTGTAGACCTTAAAGATCGAATCCGACACTGCATTCAAAATATCCCTTTGAACATGTTAAATGGTGTTATGCAGGAATTTTCCAGACGCCTGGCTGAGTGTATCAAATGTAATGGCGGTCATCTAACCGGCGTAATTTTCAAAACCTAAATATGATTGTCAGTAATAATAAAAATACCCACTTTTCTGGGTGTCATTTTACTTTTGTTTTTACAAAAAAACATGTATTTATTTTTCATTTTTAAAATCCAGTTATGCTTTATGCCGGACCCTGTATCTGGGAGAATCGTCCTGAAACTGTGATATTCTAAGTTGAATTTGATTCTCCTGAAGTGTATTCTATGAAAGAACCAAACTGCAGGAGTCCGTATCCAGCCATACAAACTCTCTCACTACTATCTACTCAGATTTGCACTAGAGCAGTGGTTCCCAAATGCCTAAGGAAAATACTCGGCATCAAGTGGAATGAATTCAAGAACAATGCAGAGATAAGACAGATGACTGAACAACAACCAGTCTCATGGGTGATCAGGAAAAGGAGATGGACATATGTTGGTCACTTGATGAGAAGAAATAATCAGAGAATCCCAAAAGAAGCTATCAAGTGGAACACAACAGGCCAAAGAAAAAGAGGCAGACCGCGGGAAACTCTGAAGAGGACATTATTAAGAGAGGCCAAATTAACAGGCATAAAATCCTTTGATGAGGTTGAAAGACTCGCCGAAGACAGGAAAAATTGGCGAACTACTTTGCGAGCCCTATGTAACGTTTAACGGCACGGGAAGGATATAAGATATAAGATAAGTGGTTCCCAACTGGTGGTCCGCATAACCTACCGTGGGGGGGGGGGGGGGGGGGGGGTTCCGCTGTGAAATGTTTAAAAAAAATCTTTCGACGAGTCCTGGCGAATGAAAGAACTTTTTTTTTAAAAATAGGAAATATTGAAATAAATGTCGAAGCGACTGTTCGGAATAAGAAGAGGCATCATTTCTCTCACCATATTTAAGTTGGTTAGCTGTCATACATTTTAAGTTCTTCTGTTCGTTTGTCAGAACAAGTAGGAATGTTAATTGCTGCCATTTTTTGCTTAACTATATTACTGTCATTTTGAAAATTCACGAAATTTGTACTGGTTTTGGGTGAGTGTGTGCGCGCGCGTGCGTGCGTGGGTGTGTGTAGTGTAAGGTTTACTAATTAAAGGTTACCCACATTTTCTGAAAAAAAAATTCTTTTCCATTTAAAGCACATAGCTACCATACAGATACAAAACTTTCTCAAAGTATGGGGGTCCGTGGTCTGACTTTTGAAATAACAGGGGGGTGGGGTGTGTGTGTGTGTGCTTTTTTTTTGGGGGGGGGGGGGTTCGAGGACTTTTTGTTAATTAGAAATCACTGCACGAGAGAATACAAACTCTAAAACTTGATATCTCGTGTCCTGGGTAACTACGTGCACAGCTGACAGAAAATTATTTATACACTACATAGGAAAAAAAAAATGAATTTCATTCGCAGGACAAAAAGTTCTCAACGATTAAGTCCTAACTTGAAACTAACAAATGAACACTAACATTCGATTGGAGTCCCAGATACTAGCACTGGCCTGCAGTTATTTTGTCTCGGATTATGATGTATTAGTTTCTCAGATTCATGCTCGATCTTAAAACAGCGTAATAGTTTTTTTTTTTACTCCTTTGCACGCCACATGGCACGTGACTAATTAATCTGTATATGATGACGTCAGCAAAGATATGACCTATTTATTTTTAGTTCTTCCGTGGTTGGCCACGATTTCATTACACTTTTTTTTTGTATGGCCGTGAGAACTTTTTCTCAAACGGGTAAAGAGTTAATGAATCCTTACAAGAAAAGGAATGAATGTTCTAGAAAATGAGATATGAATTTTCATGTTAGAGAAGCTCATTTTGAAATCTGCTCTAGTAGTGCCTCGGGCAATATATTGGGAATATTTGTTTTCTCCATTTCAGTTCAAGAGGAGCAGAATACATTTAAATATAAACAGAAATTTGGTAAATTCAACGTGGGAGAGAGAGAGAGAGAGAAAGACAGAGAGAGGGAGAGAGAGAGAGAAAGAGAGAGAGAACGAGAGAAAGAGAGAGAGAGAGAAAAAAATAATTAGAAATGCTTCTTTTAAAAACAGAAGTAAAAAGAAAATTTATTGGAAAAGAAAATTGATTGGAATTGATGAATATTGTGCGCGGAAAAAAAAGCAAGTGTTATAAACAGCATAAAACTGCAAGATTGTTATTGAGGTTGGAGCTCATTTATATATATATTGCATATCTCGGCAGCTATATAGACCACAATGGTGACACTAGAAAAGAAGTTAGAATTGAACTGCCAAAGCAGCGCTGACCTTCAAGAATCTTGAGAACATACGGCATTCAAAAGTTATAAGCACAAAAACCAAGTTAAGATTATTCAATTCAAATGTAATATTCACCCTCATTTATTGCATGTGAAAGCTGGAAAACAACTAAAGAAATAGACAAGAAATTAGGCTCTTTTGAAAACAAATGGTTAAGGAAAATACTCGGTATAAAGTGGAATGAATTCAAGAACAACGCAAAGATCAGACAGGTGAGCAAACAACAACCTATCTCATGGCTGATCAGAAAAAGAAGATAGATATATGTCGGTCATGTGATGATAAGAAACAATCAGAGAATCCCAAAACAAGCTATTAAATGGAACACAACAGGCCGAAGAAAAGGCCGACCAAGTGAAACTCTAAAGAGGACATTGTTAAGAGAAGCCAAATCAGTGGGCATAACTTCCCTAGATGAGACTGAAAAACCCGCCGAAGACAGGACATCTTGGCAACTACCATGCGAGCCCTATATGACTTAACGCCACGGGAAGGATGTAAGATGTAAGCTCATTTATTAAAACTTTCATTCCCGAATTAATTTCCATGCTCTGCCAGAATAAATCTGATGACAAATTTTGGTAGAAAGAAACTGCATGGAAGTACTTGATAGTTTAAAAACGTGGGTTGAGTTAGAAATGTCCCGAGTTCCGCGCCATTAGAATACGAAGTTCCTTCCTTCGTTCGATCTAATCGGCAGCGGCTTCAAACGTTTAGCATTTTTCTTCTATAAGGACAGGTGAACAAGTTTAGATATTTGGGGACTCTACTGATCTCAGATGGAATAAATGCCTAACTGAGATAAAGAGCAGAATAACGCAACCCCAGATAATGTTTCAGAAAATGAAGACATTTTGTGCAATAAATCACAGTCAATGGGTGTAAGGAAAAGAGGCCTCCAGTGCTACATCGAGCCAATTTTATTTTACGAATGCGAGGCAAGGTTAGTCACTAATGAAATTCAACGCCAAATGAACTGGAAGCCATTGAAATGTGGTTCCTTAGAAAAAATGCCGAGAATACCATGGACAGCAAAGAAATAAAACGAGGAGACTCTTAGAGAGGCTGGAGAGAGGAGACAAACAATAACAAAAGTCAGAAAAAGACAATCCAGATTCTAGTGACGAGGCAAGCTAGGGTACATTATGACAACGGGAAAGATAGAAGAAAAAAAGAGATCGAATTAGAGAGAGAGAGACAGAGAGAGAGAGAATGCTGACACGGACAAAGAATACTGGCACAGCTTATAATCAGTATTCAGAGCAGGGAATTGTGGAGAAGCATGATAGCCAACGCCAGTCGGCATGGCAACAGATATAATGACATATAACAACAGATCCTGTGTCAGTCTGCAGATATCCACGGAAGACGCAAATGGCAAGGAATTATGCAAGACAGTTTCTCTGGCACATATATATATATTTATATATATCAAAATCTTCCCAGAGCTCTCCTGCACTGAATACGATAGATAGCAGTTGTTATGAAACAGAGGTGTCTGCTTAGATGGCGGAACAAATAATATTCAGGGATGTTGGTGTTTTAGGGTAAGATAATTTTCTAGAATTAAATCTATGAATATATGGCACAATGTCTGATGTCACTAAAGGACGAATCATATGGATAAGTAGTAACTGTTCTCTCTCTCTCTTTCTCTTTTTCTATCTCTCTCTCTCTCCCCCCCCCCCTCTCTCTCTCAATGTTCCTGTCGACAGGCGTAGGACATCATGTCCTTTCATAACCAAGGATCGCTTGTGCATCTCAACAGGCTTGTTACTGAACATTAACATTTCCTGTGCCAGGGCACTCTATCCAACACCTTTCTCTCTGTCTACCTCTGTTTCCTCCATCTTCGATCTTCCCTGGTATCATCATGTGCTCTGTCCTGCGTGTCGTCTAAACATGCTCCACAAAAATGGATTGTCGCTTTCTGATCTTCGTTATAATTTTTCTTTTTTTTTTTCAAACTTCCTCGCTCGATTTTCTCGCTGTCAATGGTATCTTCAGCATTGGTCTTAAGAACCACACTCCAGCCTTCTTTGTATCTCTTTACTGACCGTCCAGCTTCGCATTCATAGAACAATATTGCTTCAATGTAACACTCTCTTCATTACTCTCACTGATAGTGACTTATCGCAAAGTATGTATTTCAGCTTTTGAAAGAAGGTCCTGGCTTGTGCAATTCTGCTTTTTTTTTGTTTCTGTGATACATCCTCCAACTTATGTTAGGAAGGTGCCTAAGTGCTTACAGTTGACAAATTGGTTTAATTTTGTTCCCTTTGCTTGTATGGTTCTCCTGGTGAAAAAGGAGGGGGGGGGGGGGGTTGGAGTGCTTGTTTTTTTTTAAAAGTAACAGTTACGACAGTAATAACCAAGATAAGTCTCTTGGTGATACCATTAATAATAATAATAGCAGTTCACTTGGTTACATGGTTACTATAAATGACAGCGGTTCTGTCGGTGATAATTTAATGGCCATCTCTCTCTCTCTGAACCTTAAGTGCCCAGGGCACATGGGGGTTCCGCAAGGGTTTTCCACAAATGCCTGTCCTTCGCCTTTTTTTCTGCTCTTGCCCAGGTGAGCCCTCTATTGCTCAACATCCTTTCTGTTGTTCTTCTCCATGTCTCTTTTGGTCTACCCTTACTTCTGTTCCCCTGTGGTGTCCATCTTAGTGCTATTTTTGGTAGTGAGTTATCAGTCATTCGGAACACATGTCCCAACCATTGCAAGCGTCTTTCCTCAATAATTGTTGTCAGTGGCTTCATCTGCTTCTGTAACTGCATGGCCATGGCAGTAATTATATTTGTGATATCTTTAATAAAAAATAATATCAGTTCTGTCAGTGATGTCGTTAATAACAATGATTGTCATAATCCAAATGATGATGGCAATATTGATACTAGCAATAATAATATTAGTAGTGAATGTAATGAACCCCAGGCTCATGGAAACCGGACCTGGAGCAGGTAAATGTCAGTATTTGTGGATGTTTTCATGCTTTTTGTACGGCGCAGTCTATTACCACTTCTTAATTCTATTTCCGGGTTGAAAAAGTCACTCGCTGGTTCCTTACGGTCTCTCACTGGCTCCTAACTGTCTCCCACTGGTCCCTTACAGTCTCTCACTGGTCCCTTACAGTCTCTCACTGGTCCCTTACAGTCTATCACTGGTCCCTTACAGTCTCCCACTGGTCCCTTACAGTCTCTCACCGGTTCCTTACAGTCTCTCACTGGTCCCTTAAAGTCTCTCACCGGTCCCGTAAGTCTCTCACCGGTCCCGTAAGTCTCTCACCGGTTCCGTAGTCTCTCAAAGGCTCCTTGCAGTCTTTCACTGGTTCCTTACAATCTCTTACCGGTTCCCTACAGTCTCTCACTAGTTCCTTACAAATATCGTTTTGTATAAGTATTGATTGCCTTCGTGGCTTCCTCCCGATATAACATCTTCTTGCTGATAAGGTTGTCATCTATTTCTTGCAGCCTTTGAATCTTCCGCTGATGCATATTGTCAAGAAGGATTTAAACATATGCGCGAAGCAGCATTTCACGCTAGCTAGCAAAATGTTACTGATGGAATGCTATGTTAACATCACTCTTAGTAACACATGTAGAAATAATGGTAATATTACTTGCGGCTGCAACATTAGCATTAGCAAATTTATTAGTGACAGCAACAGTGATAGAAGCGATGGTGAGAGTGCAAGTAGGGCCTCCAAGAAAACTTTTATGCAGTTACAGAAGCTGGTATAACCTTCAACTCCCCCCTCCCTCCCACAAAACTATTTTAATCCACCAGTCCTGCCCCCTCCCTTACGGGCCCACTCTTAAAACAGAGGACCCCCCCCCCCCCACAAGGTTTCGGAGCAACGCAAATGCTGGACTCCCCGACCTGCTAGTAAAATTGACATTAAGGCAAGTAGTGCTAGGACTATGGTCAGCAGTACGAATAACGATGGTATTACACGTGACCACAGTAGCAGCAGTGCTAGTAGTAATAATGATGACAGTGGTTTCAGTGAGAGTAATAATGAAAACAGTAATTTCAGTGAGAGTAATAATGAAAAAAAACAGTGATTTCAGTGAGAGTAATAATGAAGACAGTGGTTTCAGTGAGAGTAATAATGAAAAAAAAACAGTGATTTCCGTGAGAGTAATAATGAAGACAGTGGTTTCAGTGAGAGTAACAATGAAGACAGTGGTTTCAGTAAGATTAGTAATGTAGATGTTAATATGGACAGCATCACTAGCTCTGGTAATAATAACAACGTTAGTAGTATCAATGATAGAAACACTACAAATATTAGTAAGAATAGTATCAGTAGTAGTAGTAGTGGTGGTGGTGGTAGTAGCAGCAGTAGTAGTAGTAATAGTAGTAGTAGTGGTGGTGGTGGTGGTGGTAGTAGTAGTAGTAGTAGCAGCAGAGGTAGTAGTGATAGTAGTAGCTACGATGACAATGCTAGTTTTGGTTACAATGGCAGGAGGATCGATAACAGTAGTACTGAAAGTAGTAATGAAGATAATGTTACTAATGGTAGTGAAGTGGCATCAATAATAGTTTTAAATAATAGTATTAGTGAGAGTAGTACTAAAAGTAGTAATAAGGATAGTATCACCAGTTTTTTTTAAAATAATAGTCATTTTTAGAAGTAGCATTAATAGCAATGATGTTACTGATAGCGTTACTGAAGGTAGTAATATAGATAGCATCACTAATGGTACTGAAGTACTATCGATTAGTACTTTTAATAGAATTATCAATGACAGCAGTGTCAATGATAGTAGTGCTGGAAGTAGTATCAGTGAGAGTGTTACCAGAAAAAAAGTAGCGATCATAATAGTGCTAGTATTAGTAGTAGCAGCAACAGTACTATCAGCGACTGTGAGGACGAAGGTACAGTTCGAGGTAAGAACAACCCCCCCCCCCCCAGTTCTGATGGCGTCAAGGATGACGAACAATAACAGTCCAGGGCCTCGTCGCATCCCTCCGTTAAGTGTCCCCAGCAACACCTACAGACCAGCCAACGAGGCGGGGACCGCTATAGCCCCTATGATGGTGGATCGTGTTAAAGAACCATTGCTCCCTCTTTACGTAGCCTCCGGGTTGTGCAAATTATAGCAAACTGTACCCCGCTCTTCATTCATCACAATGTTGTGCCTCATCATTTTCATAGCATCGGCTGCACAGAACAGGGAGACAGAACAACAAAAACAGCAACAACAGCAGTAACTTCAATGATAGTAGTATTGTAGGCGGATAATAAGGTCAGTGGATTCAGGGGAAACTATACCCAAGAGCAATAGCTTACCAATGACATACACAGAGTACTTCAACTTCGACAAAAATTATTTACCAAAATTGAAGAGAGACTGTTAGCGGCAATACAAATACATTTAATAATGGCTATAGCGCGAGTAATGTTAACAGAAGCAATTACACAGATTTACTATAGATTTAATGTAAGTGGCTCTCCGGAACATTGCGAATAATGAATGTAGCGGGGAGTATTGACTGCATCTATCTACTATAATCAGTTCCTGGGAAAAGTGTTTTTCACGATAATACGGTAGTTTCTGCACAGCATCTTTTAGAAGCGGTAATGTCGTAGGTTGAAGTGCCAGCTATTCTTTGCGGCGGTAGCAATTCTGGGTAATCTGCTGGTGCCCGTAGTCTGGGGTAGAAAATCAATTATAGATTTTATGGGTCTAAAAGAACACAGAACAGTGCGAAGAGGACAAAGAACGAGGCCGACTGAGAGTGGGTGAGCAGAAGAATGCTTAATGTCTGCCTAGAATAATTTGTTTTACGAAGATAATGTCAGTGAATGGAAGGCTTTTGTTCATTCCTGTACTTTCTATCCCCATACTTCCTTTAGACAGACAGACAGACAGACAGACAGACAGACAGACAGACAGACAGATAGATAGATAGATAGATAGATAGATAGATAGATAGATAGATAGATAGATAGATAGATAGATAGATAGTGGAGGGGGATACAATGAACTTGTCACCGGTGGGCACTTTATTGTTGACGCCTCCAGGCGTTGTCACGGTGACCGCACCCTCACTGTCAAGTGTATGGAGGACGTCGTCACCACAAGGATCATTAGCCCGGTGTCTTGTCACCCGGACCGCGCCGTGACAATGGCCTGATATTTATTGCATTACTACCTGTCCGGGAAGTACTACGGATCATGGTCTGGACTTTACTATTACTTTTTTTTTAATTATGGAGAGAAAACGACGAGTTTCTCTAGAGAAACGGTGGACTTTTAAATGTTCTGTGAAGTGAATTTAGAATTTAGACTAACAATGTAATTCCACGAGAAAGAGAAATAATGAAGACCAATATTTAATGTTGTCAGACGTTTACACAATATTTAGCTTATAAACAACATCTTGGGCGGTGTATGCGTCTTAAACTATGGATTGTTTATTATACCTGAAATAAGTTGATTTTAGTGTCAATACTATACCGTGATATAAGCTGATTTTAATGCTAGTATTACACTGTGGTATAAGCTGATTTTAATGTCAGTATTATATCGTGATATGACGTGATATAAGTTGATTTTAATGTCAGTATTATACCGTGATATAACGTGATATAAGTTGATTTTAATGTCAGTATTATACCGTGATATAACGTGATATAAGTTGATTTTAATGTCAGTATTATACCGTGATATAACGTGATATAAGTTGATTTTAATATCAGTATTTTAACAGTGATATCTCTCTCTCTCTGAACCTTAAGTGCCCAGGGAACATGGGGCTTCCGCAAGGGTTTTCCACAAATGCCTGTCTTTCGCCTTTTTTTCTGCTCTTGCCCAGGTGAGCCCTCTATTGCTCAACATCCTTTCTGTTGTTCTTCTCCATGTCTCTTTTGGTCTACCCTTACTTCTGCTCCCCTGTGGTGTCCATCTTAGTGCTATTTTTGGTAGTGAGTTGTCAGTCATTCGGAGCAGTGATATAAGATGATTTAATTGTGAAAATGGGGATGTAGGGGTGGAGTGTAGAAGAGGAGGAGCTCGATCTAACAAAGTAGCATCTCTTGTTTACAAATAATCATGGAAATTTCATGTTAATTCTACCAATTATTTTGAACACTTGTATTATATTTATGAAAAGGGAGTGAGCAAACTGTCCCCGCATAGCTCATCACTCAAGATAATCCGTTTTACCGTTTGCTAATCTGTGTAGAAGTTGGAGATTTGAGGTCTCATTAGTTCAAAATAAACGAAAAACAAATGATGGTCATGTGTCTTTTTTTTTATTTGCCTCATGATTCAAGGGATACAACCTCTGTCCTGTAAGGGAAGTGGTCGTTTTCGCTGCTGAAGCCAAACCGTGGAACATGTAAGCCTGGGACTTAGAGCTTCGGCATGCGTTATCACGACATAGGTTCTGACAGAGGGGGATTCTCCACGAAATAACATGTCGTCAGCAGTAATCTGCCATAGCTGTTTTTACGGGCTTTTATGCATGCGTATGTGGGAAATGAAATGTGTTATAAAGATGTCTGCTATGTTAGAGATGTCTTAAATCTCGTCTGATGTGATGTCTTAAGATGTTTTGTTGTTGTTGGAATTATTGGAGGTTTAGAAGTTCGCGAAGACCTGCATATTTACGTGATGTAGATCTATATGTTATTCATGTAGCTTTACAGTATCCATATGTTAATCATGTATTTTTACAGTTATATATATATGTTATTAATGTAGTTTTACAGTATCTATATTTTATTCACGTAGTTTTACAGTATATGTATGTTATTCATGTAGTTTTACAGTATATATATATATATGTGTGTGTCTTATATCTTATATCCGTCCCGTGCCGTTAAACGTCACATAGGGCTCGCAGAGTAGTTCGCCAATTTTTCCTGTCTTCGGCGAGTCTTTCAACCTCATCAAAAGATTTTATGCCTGTTAATTTGCCCTCTCTTAATAATGTCCTCTTCAGAGTTTCACGCGGTCTGACTCTTTTTCTTCAGCCTGTTGTGTTCCACTTGATAGCTTGTTTTGGGATTATCTGATCATTTCTTCTCATCAAGTGACCAACATATGTCCATCTCCTTTTCCTGATCACCCATGAGACTGATTGTTGTTCAGTCATCTGTCTTATCTCTGCATTGTTCTTGAATTCATTCCACTTTATACCGAGTATTTTCCTCATGCATTTGTTTTCAAAAGAGTCTAATTTCTTTTCTATTTCTTTAGTTGTTTTCCAGCTTTCACATGCATAAATGAGGGTGGATATTACATTTGAATTGAATAGTCTTAACTTGGTTTTTGTGCTTATAACTTTTGAATTCCATATGTTCTCAAGATTCTTGAAGATTGATGCTGCTTTTGCAATTCTGATCCTAACTTCCTTTCTAGTGTCACCATCCTGGTCTATGTAGCTGCCAAAGTATGCAAATTGATTGACTTCTTCAATATCTGTCCCTTCTATGTGTATTTTGCCATTTTAATTGAGAGGATAATTTTCATTATTTTGGTTTTGTCCTTGTTAATTTCAAGTCCTATTTTGCTAGCCAGTGAAGACAGGCTATCTGTTTTTTCTTGCATGGAATTCACATTATTACTGATAAGAGTTATGTCATCAGCAAAATCAATCTCTTCTAGATGGGTCCCATGTACCCAGTCAATACCTGTGTTACCTGTGAAGCATTTTTTCATTATGAAGTCTATTATAATCCCAAAAAGTAAAGGAGACAGTATACATCCTTGTTTCACGCCTGTTTCAATCTGGAACCATTCACTCATCCCTTCTTCTGTCTTGACTGCACAAACATATCCATTGTATAAGTCCTTAATGATGTTGACAATTTTAGATGGTATTCCATATAGACATAAAATTCTCCATAATGAATCTATGCTATCAAATGCCTTTTTAAAATCTATGAAGGAGATGGCGGGCGCTTTTTTAACGCTCTCGCCGGCATGCAGAAATCAGCGGAATTCCGCTTGATCTGTTACATATCATGTACCGGGAGTTGGGCATAAGGCTAACAACCTTATCCTGGGACCTAGCTAGAGACGACTCCAGATGGGAAAAAAAAGATATCGTTATGGAAACTCGCAGAGAAACCAACCGAACATCAGGGATGCCAACTCCGAAGAGCTCATTCGTCGACCCCAAACATGTGACAAGGATTGGATTCTGGAATGTGAGAACGATGGCAGCACCAACAAAAACTACTCAGGTCATTAAAGAAATGGAGAGATACCATCTAGATATACTGGGCATCAGCGAAATGCGATGGCCAGAAGCAGGTAAAAGATCGGCGGAAAACGGTAAGTTAATAATACATTCAGGCAGAAATGATGGTAAAATCCGGGATGGGTGGACATTATTATGTCAAATGTAGCTGCAAAGAGCCTTGTAGAATGGGAACCTGTGAACAGTTGTATAATAAGAGCACGATACAACCTAAGACACGGAAGAATGACAATAATACAGTGTTATGCACCCACGAATGATGCAGATGATGATGTGAAAGATGGCTTCTATCACCAACTACAACAAATCATCAACAAAGTCCCTACACACGACATCCTAATTGCTATGGGGGACTTCAATGCTAAGGTAGGGAAGGATAATACCGACGTTGAAAAAGTGATGGGGAAAGAAAGAACTGACATGGTTAATCAGAACGGAGAAAGATTAATTGAAATATGTCTAACAGAGGGCATGGTCATTGGAGGCACAATATTCCCACACAAAGAGATACATAAAACAACGTGGATATCTCCAGATGATATATATATATATATATATATATATATATATATATATTTGTGTGCTATTCATGTAGTTTTACAGTATCTATATGTTATTCACGTTGTTTTACAGAGTTTCTGACTCTGAAGTCGTAGGGTTGCCAATGGACAATAAAGCCTTTGTGCTTTTGGCAATGATCCTGATAAATGGTGTATTTCTTAAATTTCTGTTATTTTTAATGGTGGAGAGCAGGTGAATGTAGGGGCACTCCAGACTAGGACACGACACAGGGCCGTCTTAACACTACTGGGGGCTAGTGGGCAAAGTAATGCACTAGGCCCCACCATTTCCCTCTAACCAACGCAAGTAATGTTAGGAATTCATGGATTTCCATGGGCTGGTTAGGCCCCCATGCACTTGGGGCTCCTGGGCAGTGCCCAGGTGGGCCCATGCTTTAAGACGGCACGGGTACGGCAACATGTAAGGGCAACAGGTGAAATACCTGCAGTCTTAAGAGGACATTTGGCTCTGACCCAATAAATATTGAGAAAAGATGAAACCTCAAGTTTCCTGAGTCTATAGAATGATAGAATGAAATCTTCCCTTTACTGGTCATAATTCTACCCAGCTTAAATTTATTTTATGCAACTCTCCCTGCCCTACGTTTATAGCTTATGAAATTCACATAAAAAATGCTGAACTTATTACGCATTTCTGAACGTAAAATTCCATAAAGCGAAAGAAGATTTTTAAAAGCCGTTTTATCCACACAAAGGGATGTTTTAGTTACAGCCCTTTTTAATTAAAGAGACAGTTTAATCATACTTCATGCGTCTTTTCTAAGCCCCTTTGATTTACGTTGTTTCTGATTTACGAGTTACCCGTTGCAAGCATTATGGTGTGTAGGCGATGGAAAATAGAACTACATTTATGAGACTGAAAGATTCAACATTTTCAAAATATTTTCCTTGAAACTAAATTACTGCCGCTGTTTAATAAATTATCCGTAGCAAAATATGAACTTGCTGAAGGAAATAAGTGTGTTTGTGCGTATGTTTGTGACCTAATTCACTGTGTTAGTTACTTTAGAAGAGAAAATGTAAGGACACATTTTTACCTGAAAGTTTAGTATAACAGGAAATGGTGGTCGGGGTGTTCCTTTCTCCTTGGGGGAGGGGAGAAGAGGGAGACGGTGGGGGAGAAGGAATTCAGGATGAGAAAAAAAATGATAAACGAAATAACATACTATACTTCACCAGGAGAGAAAATAAGAGAATGGAAAACTGTGGTCGTCTAGAGATTATAACATGAATGAAGAAAGGGGGACATTAAAGATAAAGGAGAAAGAGAAAATCGTTATTCCTCTGTCAGGACCGTTGGCTGGTTACTACGAGCCACATCATCATCATCATCATCATGTGCCTTGCCGACTGGCATCGGCTATTATGCTTCTCCAAAGTACACAATCCTTCATGCAGGCCATCAGCTCAGTTGGTGATCTCCTCTCACACCATCCCGTCAGACTGTCCAGTATCATTTCTCTTGGTCTTCCTCTGGCTCTTCTTCGCTTTGTTTTTCCTGTTGTTATAATGCCCCCTCTTCTCATTGGATGTCCTATGAAAGTACATTGTCTCTCTCTCTTATTTTTTGACAAGATGTTTTTGCATCTCCAGCTCTTCTCAAACATTCTCCATTAGTTTTGGTGTCCAAGGAATCCTACTAATAAACCACATTTCTGCTGCTTCCAATGATTTTTGTGCAGACCTGCCTATTATCCATGATTCACTTCCATACAGTAAGGCAGGTTCAATACAGCATTTTAGGACTCGTTTTCTAACAATCATTGATAAGGATGTGTTGCATAATATATTTCTCATTCTCTGAAATGCAGTCTTTGTTTGGCCTATTCTATTTTTAATGTCTGTTCTGCATTTCCCATCTGAAGTTATTATTGCTTCAGGGTATTTGAATTTCTGCACCTGCTTTAGAATAGTTCCATTTAATTTTATACTGCACGTTGGTGGATTCTGTTTCTTAGATATAACCATAGTCTCCGTCTTTTTTGATGTTCAAAGTAAGGCCTTTCTATTCGCTTTCTCTTGAGGATTTTATCCAAGAGATTTTGCAGGTCTTGTTGGTTCTCCGCCAACAGCAAGAGCAACTAATCTGTATAAAGATCAGTGTTTACCCGTCTTGAGGTCTGTGCTTTAATCAGCAACAGTAGCAACTGTCTCATAAGGTCAGTACTACCATCCTCTTAGCTCTGCTTCTGGTCAACCCACTTGTTAGCACGGCCTTGTCTAGACCAAAGTCTCCAAACACTTGCTTCGAGAGTCTTGGCTTAGTCCCGCCAGATAGTCTGAGCTGTAGTCATGTTGTAAGTTGCTTTCCTGGATATTCACTAAGCTAGTATTGTCAGTTGCTGCAAACTATTCTTCCACAGTGAGAAAATGATACACGTGAAAAGAAATGAAAACAAAGACTATCTTTACGATAGAAATCTTAGAAAACAGAATGCAAGAATGAGATGTGAAAATGAAAAGTACAGATACAAAAAGCATTATTTACTGAAATTAAATAATTTAAGCCAAATTTGGCAGGTTTTGCTAAATGGTATGTACGCTTCTATAAGAGAACAGTGTTTACACTACAGTACTTCAGTTCGTGTCTCGTCAGCACTTATATACAGTAAAGTAATAGAAGACAAGATTGTATGGGAACTACTCCGATAATTCTCTTATCATTTTTCTTTCTCACGTCTAAAAGTGCTTTGTCTACATTTTTTTTCGAGGTCTAACAGTAAAAACACTGCAAAATATTGCACTCTTCTAAATAAAGAATCGAAACACTTTGTACTATAGACGGCATAAATTTCTCGCTCTGCACGCGATGTACATTCATAAAATTATATTTTGCAGCAGGAAATATTTTTCCCAAAGAAAGTTCCTTATGAAAAATGATCTATACCTTCAGTTGTCAAATCTAGTGTTGTAGTAGTCACGTGGTTTTTCATGTATCAAAGCTATACTGTTCAAAAAACAGGAAACGCAACAAATACGATGTTGTGATTTAACTGATGTTGGCTGATTAGACAAGGGCAAATTGTCTGAAACGTTCACTTGGACATCAGCTTCTCGTGCTGACCTGAATTGTACTCAGCAGATGATTCATGAGCACAGAAAAGCAACACTAGCCAAAACAGCATTTTTATCAATAATTCATGACAGTTTCACGAGAATCCCATGAAACGTACTGAGCACAAATCTCACTGACCATGTTATCGAATGCTTATAAAAGATTGACGCTCCTCGAATCAATTCATTTGAGAATTAAATGCGCAAGTATGGCTAATCTCACTACAGAACAACGACTCATCATCATTAAATGTTTAGAGACTGTAATGGCGGACAATTTAATGTGGCTAGAAGCACCATTTGTTGCCCTTGGAGACGATTTCAAGAAACTGTCTCAGTTGCAGACCGGCTGTGCAGGGTAAAACCCATAGTCACAACTCCTGCCGAAGACCGTTTCATACGGTTGCGTCACCTCAGATATCGATTTGCATCTTCGTCCTCAACAGTACAGTCAATGACAGCAGCTAGTGGAATTTCAGATCAAACTGTCAGGAACCGGCTGCACGACGCTGGTCTTTGGGCTAGAAGACCCTATAGAGGTCCTGTTCTTATGGACCGGCATCGCCAGAACTGACTGCAGTGGGCGAACTAGCATCGTCAATGGACCGTTGCGAATGATTGGAGAAGGGTTTGGTTTAGTGATGAATCATTCTTTCTGCTCCATCGACACGATAGACGGAGAAGAGTTTACCGCAGAGTCCATGAGCGCTACGCCCAGAACTGCGTGGATGAGACTCCTCCACATGGCGGTGGAGGTGTACTGGTGTGGGGGACGATCAACTTCATGGGAAAAAGTGAAATAGTCTAAATTAAAGGACGCCTGAATGCTCAACGATACGTCGCTGAAATTCTTCGTCCTCGAGTCTTTCCAGTTCTGGCTGCACCAGGGTAGATTTTTTAGCAGGATAACGCTCAACCTCATGTGGCACAACTCACCACCCTTGAGAAATAACAACGTCCAGACCATTCCGTGGCCATCCATGTCATCAGACATGAACCCATTAGAACAATTATGGAATGAACTCAACAGACAAGTCCGCCAGCGAGATGTGGCGCTAACCAATCTCCGACAGTTGTCTCTTGCACTGCGGGAAGAGTGGGCAGCCATCCCATAATAACAGATCTAAAGGCTAATTGGACACATGTCAAGGAGATGTCGTTCTCTGATACAAGCCAGAGAAGGCCATACATCTTACTGAAACGGAGACCTCAGTCGCAAAGAATAAAAGTCCAAATCAAATTTAATGAACATAATTTCATTGTTAAAGTCTTAAAGTTTCTTCATGCCAAGATTGAAACATTAATTCCGTAAATTAAAATTTTGATACAATTTTGAAATTTGATTACCATTATGGCTACAGTAGTGTTGCGCTTCTTTTTTTAAACAGTATACATTACCCAGAGCACTATAATAGTGTGAAACGTAAAAATTTAATATCCTGATGGTGTTGGAATAAAACAGAGATCGAGACAAATTATCATTGATTTCAGGGAGTCTGTGATCTGAAAACAGGTTGAGAACTCTGAGGATTAATGATGGCTATACTGGGGTGATATTTTGGCCAAACACCGTAAGAAATAACGTCTTGTTGGCAGAAATGCTGATTAAGCCAATGACAGCATTTACTGAGGAAAGACGCTGACAATGACTGGAACATGTGCTCCGGATGACTGAGGATTCACTACCAAAAATAGCACTAACTGGACACCACAGGGGATCAGAAGTAAGGGTATACCAAAAGAGACATGGAAAAGAACAAAAGGAGGATTTTGAGCAATAGAGGGCTCACCTGGGCAAGAGCGGAAAAAAAGGCAAAGGACAGGCGTTTGTGGAAAACCCTTGCGGAAACCGCATGTGCTTTGGGCACTTAAGGGTCAGAGAGCGAGAGAGAGAGAGAGAGAGAGAGAGAGATACTGGAATGATGAATCTGTTACAAGGAGCAGTAAATCAGTTCCTGTCGAATTTCTTTCCTACTTCTTCATGGTGCTCCCAGAATCGATGCATTCCCGTTAATGGTGGTCCGGCTCAGACGGTTACGTGTGCTCTGGGTAATTCAAGTAAGCCATTTTATCCTGCTTCCCATCTGATTTAGATGCCTGGCGTCATGACCTTCACGAGTCTCTTATTTCTTTGTGATTCCACTTCGGGGAGGGCAATAGCTGCTTTGTCTGGCGGTTTACAGCTTAGCTGCTATGTCTGCACTTCTGGCTAGATACTTCATATTTAGCATGGGGTACTTTTGGGACCAGGGTTCCTTTCTCATTCGACCGTGGTCTGTTACTAGGATGTACCACTGGGAGGAAGGAAGAATATGGTTCGCCAATTTTGACACAGGCAGTCATCTATTATCTCTTTTAGCTTGAATACATCCTCAGGATCTCTGCATAAGTCAGTAGCTGAAAAAGAACTGAAGTTTTGCAAAAAACAGGGAGATAATACAGTAGCAGCAACATCATCCACATCACCACCACTAGACAGAACACTCGGAATAAAATCATCAACAAGACCACAATCCAGGTAGGAAACAGAAAAAAGGTAAAGGTAAAATTCCCGTTTCCATACCATTAAGGCGTATTGGGGAGTACGGTGTTAGGCCCGTATTTTCCATGACCTTCGGCACATGAAAGTGTGATGTGGTCTGTATCACGGCTGTCCGCATTTACCTTTCTAGATTTCTCTTGGTACCCATTTTTAGAGACTGGGTCGATCCCGGGGCCTTTTTTCGGTCTTGTACCAGAGAAAATCCCACAGCTGGGACTGAACCCTGTATCACCGGATTAGTAAACCAAACGAAGCGGGTAACAGAACATTCTGAATAATTAAAAAAAAACAAGACCACAATCCAGACAGGAAACAGAACATTTAAATTAGGATTAGAAACAAGACCACAATCTGGTTAGTAAACAGACCATGCTGAATATGAACAGAAACAAGACCACAATCTGGTTAGGAAACAGAACATGCTGAATATGAACAGAAACAAGACCACAATCCAGCCAGGAAAAAGAACATGTTGAATATGAACAGAAACAAGACCACAATCTGGTTAGGAAACAGAACATGCTGAATATGAACAGAAACAAGACCACAATCCAGCCAGGAAAAAGAACATGTTGAATATGAACAGAAACAAGACCACAATCCAGCCAGGAAACACGATTCTCTTTCAAACATGGAATCCAAGACTTCTTCCCCAGACACGGCTACTGTTACAGCTTGTCCTAACGGATGTATGTATGAACTGTCATATACGTCATGATGTACAGAATATCTTCGGATAATTTTCCTCTCCGGTGCATAATGGCATGTATTTTTTTATCTCTTTTCACATACTTTCTTGTGTCGGATTTAAGAAAAAATTGATTACTTTTATATAGTCTTGGCACTTTCTGCGGGTGGAGATAGTCTTAGAGCAGGCAGATAACATGTGGTGTGGAGTCTTAGTAAGCATCATCTTGCTGATATCACGTGCTGTAGAGTCTTACTAAGCATCATCTTGCTGATATCACGTGCTGTGGAGTCTTACTAAGCATCATCTTGCTGATATCATGTGCTGTGGGATCTTAATAAGCATCATCTTGCTGATATCACGTGCTGTGGAGTCTTACCAAGCATCATCTTGCTGATATCATGTGCTGTGGGATCTTACTAAGCATCATCTTGCTGATACCATCTGCTGTGGGATCTTACTAAGCATCATCTTGCTGATATCATGTGCTGTAGAGTCTTACTAAGCATCATCTTGCTGATATCATGTGCTGTGGAATCTTACTAAGCATCATCTTGCTGATATCATATGCCGTGGAATCTTGCTAAGCATCATCTTGCTGATATTATGTACTGTGGAATCTTGCTAAGCATCATCTTGCTGATATCATGTGCTGTGAAATCTTACTAAGCATCATGTTGCTGATATCATATGCCGTGGAATCTTGCTAAGCATCATCTTGCTGATATTATGTACTGTGGAATCTTGCTAGGCATCATCTTGCTGATATCATATGCTGTGGAATCTTGCTAAGCATCATCTTGCTGATATCATATGCTGTGGAATCTTGCTAAGCATCATTTTGCTGATATCATGTACTGTGGAATCTTGCTAAGCATAATCTTGCTGATATCATGTGCTGTGGAATCTTACCAAACATCATCTTACTGATATCATGTGCTGTGGAATCTTACTAAGCATCATCTTGCTGAGCAGCGCCCTTCATGGGTAACCCTACCAAAGTTGGAATTCCATAGTCAGCCACAGTATATAGCTAGCGAAACTGTATGTATACACTTCTATATTTTATCCCAGAGGAAATATCGCATAAAAGAAAATACAGATTTTATGGTTAAGCAGTGCGTTTAACCATAATCATTAAAATCTTCGTCGTCATCAGCACTGTACCAGAAAAGGCAAGGAAGACTAAGAGACAGACGGAAATAACTTAGAGGCGTGAGAACAGAATCCACCAGCATGCAGTATTAAATTAAACGGAACTGTTCTAAAGCAGGTGCAGAAATTCAAATACCTTGGAGCAGTAATAACTTCAGATGGGAAATGCAGAACAGAAATTAGGAACAGAATAGGCCAAGCAAAGACTGCATTTCAGAGAATGAGAAACATATTGACCAACACATCCTTATCAATGAATGTTAGAAAACGAGTCCTAAAATGCTATATTGAACCTATCTTGTTATATGGAAGTGAATCATGGACAATAGGCAAGTCTGCACAAAAATCATTGGAAGCAGCAGAAATGTGGTTTATTAGAAGAATGTTGCGAATCCCCTGGACAGCAAAAATAACTAATGAAGAATGTAGGAGAAGAGCTGGAGAGACAAAAAACCTTGTCAAAAAGATAAGAGAGAGACAATGTACTTTCATAGGACATGCAATGAGAAGAGGGGGCATTGAAAATATTATAACAACAGGAAAAATAGAAGGAAGAAGATCAAGAGGAAGACCAAGAGAAATGATACTGGACAGTCTGACGGGATGGTGTGAGAGGAGATCATCAACTGAGCTGATGGCCTGCATGAAGGATCGTGTACTCTGGAGAAGCATAATAGCCAACGCCAGTCGGCACGGCACATGATGATGATGATGATGATGTGAGAACACATTCAGGATCACGTGTCTCCGATCTAAGCGCGTGGAAGCTCCTATAACATTTAAAAAATAACTTCGGGAAAAAAAGAAAGTTGTATTTACGAAAATAAAACTGATTCGATATAAACAGTTGGAGAACAATAATTCCCCTTGCAACAGTAGGGAGTAGACTGTAAGAAACCAGAAGAAACAACTTTGTCAGAAATGATACTAGGAAAAGCACCTTTGTCAGAAATGATACTAGGAAAAGCACCTTTGTCAGAAATAATACTAGGAAAAGCACCTTTGTCAGAAATGATACTAGGAAAAGCACCTTTGTCAGAAATGATACTAGGAAAAGCACCTTTGTCAGAAATAATACTAGGAAAAGCAACTTTGTCAGAAATGATACTAGGAAAAGCACCTTTGTCGGAGATGACACTAGGAAAAACACCTTTGTCAGAAATGATACTAGGAAAAGCACCTTTGTCAGAAATGATACTAGGAAAAACACCTTTGTCAGAAATGATACTAGGAAAAACACCTTTGTCGTAGATGACACTAGGAAAAACACCTTTGCCGGAGATGATACTTAAAAAAAATAAGCAGAATATAACAAACAAACAAACAAACAAACATACAAACCCACACATATGAGATAGAAGGAGATTTATTATTCATAAAAAATAATAAAGCAGACAAATAAGTCAGTATGATTTATGAGTGTAAGATTTTCCCTTGGGAATTTATAAGCCAATGTTTCCCTCTATACAGACATCATGACTGATAAAACGTTTGGTAGGAAAAGTACAGCTGAATTAGATATATTGAATTGCTGGAAACGAGGAGGAGTAAATAGTTCACATAAATGTAATAAATATCATTTTAGAACTTCTTTTACTTTCTTTAGTATATATACAAATTAGTTTAGTTTTCTCCCTTCTTTGTATTTCTTCCAATGTAAACAATGAAACTATCGATTAAAAAAAAACAGTTGTGCTTTTATATCATGTACGTTCCCATTGTGCTGGAGAGACTTCTGTCCCAAGTGTATAAGTTTTCCTTTTTATAAGGTCATTCCGGCAACAAATGCCAAGAACTCATAGTGTAAGGAGGTTCCCAAACAGTGCATACAAACGTAGCACTGATACAAAACATGAGTCCTCAGTTTAATGTTAAATCTGTTTATTTCTTTCCAGTATCGAACACAACACTCATGTGTCACGTGCTCCTTCGGTCTTGTCAGGTTCTCTTAATTTGACCGAGACCAGCTCACAAAGCAAATAGCCTTCCCCATCTCCTAAACTCACTTCATTTTAAAATGTGAATGATGCAGGCCTTCGAGTTTTACCAATACTCACGACTGAAAACATGCAAACTGATGTTTTCTTCG
This sequence comes from Achatina immaculata, assembly GCA_009760885.1. Classification (NCBI taxonomy): domain Eukaryota; kingdom Metazoa; phylum Mollusca; class Gastropoda; order Stylommatophora; family Achatinidae; genus Lissachatina; species Lissachatina immaculata. Next base: position 108,788,594 of record CM019691.1, on the reverse strand, counting down.
ATTCGTCCTATCCTGGATTCTCTGCGCCATCTTTATTCCCACAAATCTCGCTGCATGGAGCTCCACTTGGCACTTCGGCAAATAATCGTGCTTTGCTTATCAACCGCCAGCATTTGTTATCACTAGCTTTCTCGAAAATTGTGCTGTAAATACGCTGTATTTCATAGGACTAACCGCAGCTTGCCCAACCGACATAAACGTTGGTAATGGTCGTCCCGACTGCTCTCTCTCTCTCTCTCTCTCTCTCTCTCTCTCTCTCTCTCCTGAACCTATGACGTTATACTTCCCATCTTTGCTCTCGCACACTCGGCTCCTCCATTCTTTCGTCTTACAGTAGGTCCGTACATTACTTCTACATTTACTGTAGTTGTGGATTCTATTGTGATCTTTTCTTTTTTTAGTCTGAATATAGTAACATATTTTCTACTGCAACATATATATCTATTTATAAGCACAAAAACCAAGTTAAGACTATTCAATTCAAATGTAATATCCACCCTCATTTATGCATGTGAAAGCTGGAAAACAACTAAAGAAATAGAAAAGAAATTAGACTCTTTTGAAAACAAATGCATAAGGAAAATACTCGGCATCAAGTGGAATGAATTCAAGAACAATGCAGATATAAGACAGATGACTGAACAACAACCAGTCTCATGGGTGATCGGGAAAAGGAGATGGACATATGCTGGTCACTTGATGAGAAAAAATTATCAGAGAATCCCAAAACAAGCTATCAAGTGGAACACAACATGCCAAAGAAAAAGAGGCAGACCGCGTGAAACTCTGAAGAGGACATTATTAAGAGAGGGCAAATTAACAGGCATAAAATCCTTTGATGAGGTTGAAAGACTCGCCGAAGACAGGAAACATTGGCGAAATACTTTGCGAGCCCTATGTGGCGTTTAACAGCACGGGAAGGATATAAGATATAAAATATATATCTATACGTATTTATAGTAATATATTCTCACATATTCTCATACACTAACTGCTATTCTAAGTTTGTTGAAACCCACTCTTCTTGGACCGCTTGTCCTCTAACTTGGCAGACTTAAAGATTGTGATTTGGGGTTAGATAACATAAATAAAACCAAATACGTCTAAGGTCGTGCTCCGACGTACAGTCTCATTTAGGGTCGGACTGGGTCCGGCTATAAGTCGACTTGACCAGATGTCGATCGTTACATGAGGTCAGACATTAAATACAGTTCACTCTACAACAAGTTACAAGATGAACAGACATGTTTCTTATCATTTTAAAATGCTAACAGAAAACAAATTAGCGCAGTAACTATGTTGAAATTAATAGCAGAATATGAATCACAGCACATTAAATAAAGAATGTTACTGTAACAACTTTTCAATAAAGCACACACACGTACACAATATCTACACCCACATGCATGTGTAGCATGGCCTTGTAAGTAATGATTATAGTTGTTATTATTATTATTAATGAATATGATTATGAAAATATACTGTAAACAAAATAGTAACATCGAATAGCGACAGAGAAAAGTAGGTAGGGAAAAAGGAAGAGAAAGGTATAAAACTTCCATGACACTAGAACAAGACGCGGACAAAAGTAAACAATGGAAACAGTGAATAGAAAAAGATGAGACTCAGTGACGCTGAGATTTAGGTAATACAAAGGAAGGACGCCAGAAAGTAGGATGGTCCAGTGATAACAAAGCAGTGACAGGACGTTGACATGTGTAAACAATAGAAAAGACGAATAGAAAAGGCAGACACACAATAAAAAGCGAGGACACAATAAAACCTCCGACATGAAAGAGCAAGATAATGACTTAGGTAAATAACAATTGTATAGACGAAACTGACACTGACTGACAGGCGTTAGGACGCTATTGCACACGGTTTTTAAATAAAAGAGTGACCAACTTGGCCAACTGACAAATTAAATATTTAGAGGTGTGGCCTATTGGACAATTTAGTTACGAGAGATAAGTCACGGGCAGTTTGAATGACGGACAATCAGAACGCTCATGGGAATTAGTGGAGATCTGAAGGGTGGAGCCAAAATACTTATTGGTTAATCTAAAAAGCTGCACTTGAAGATAAAAAGGAGGGAGGAGAGACAGAAAGGGGACGAGAAAGAAGAAGAGACAGAGGAGGGGAACCAAGAAGGAAGAAAAAAGAAGAAGCACGGAAGTACAGGAGAGACAGGAGAGGACGAGAAGTACAAAAGTCCTGGAGAGAGGAGACTGGGCCGAAGACGGAAGAACAAAGAAGGAGGAAGAAGTAGAGGAAAGGAGACAGAGGATGGGGCCCGAAGACGGAGGAACAAGAACGGTCAGTGGATAGAGACCAGTCCAGACAAGAGAAGGATAGACAATCAAAGAAGAACAGCAGAAGAGAACATACTCCAGAGAAGACTCGAGAGAGAAATAAGACGTATGTAACGACAGATGGACACCAAGAGCAATAGATACTCAGGAAAAGCAGTTTTGAAGTAGTTTTAGGACAAACTGAAGCTATGTTTCAAGTGATTCAAGTGATTATGAATATTTGTTACTTTGAAACTTCGAGTACAGTGATTTAGTCGTGTAACTGATTGACCACGTGTTGCAGATCTGATATAATACTGAGTTAGGAAATGTTCTCGTATCAAGTGTAGAATATTGTGAAATAAGAGAACATTTAGAAAACTTCCAATATGTAGAAAATGATAGAGTTTGATATTTTGAACAAATGATTAAGTGATTCAATCCAAGTGACGTAGTCAACAATACATCCTGAATTTATTTGTCAGGATTAAATAATGACGTGAACATTTCATCGGACTTGCTTGGTCGAGCGAATATTGTAATGTTTGTGAAATCTCCATGACATGGTTCCAGTAAAGAAAACACAAAAGAATGGATGGATTACAGCAGGCACACTGGAACTGATAAAACAAGGTAGAGAAATGAAGACAAAGAGAAATATAAATCTTTAATAAAAGAAGTACGAAAAAACATAAGAAGAGACAAAAAACAATACATACAAGATTGTTGTGAAAGAATAGAAGGACATCAGAAGTGTGGAAGAGATAGTGAAGTGTTTAAAGAAATGAAGACATTGACGAGAAATGTCACACCTAAGCTAAATGTAATTTGTGACAAGATGGGGGAATACCTTGACAGAGACAGAGGAAATTATAGAAGGATGGAAGGAATATTGCAGAGGGATGTATGAAACAACAGACTGTGAAAGCAGAAATCAACATTGTGAATTATTATTGGAGGAGAAAGAACCCGAACCGACAATAGAAGTTTTATGGGCAATAAAGAATCTGAAAAATGGTAAATCACCAGGATGTGATGAGATAACAGCTGAACGTATTAAAACAGGAGGAAAGGAATGTGCAACAATCTATCATGCACTATGTAAAAAGATATGGCATTCAGATATTTGGCCAAAAGAATGGAAAAAAACTGTATTCATACCACTGCCAAAAAACGGTAACCTGGAATTGTGCACAAACTACAGAACTGTTGCCCTGATTAGTCATGCCAGTAAAATTCTGTTAAAAATCATAATGAGTAGACTTCGACAGAAAATAGAAGAAGAAGTCAATATGGTCCAAGCTGGTTTCAGGCAAGGAAGAGGATCAAGAGATCATATATTCAATATAAGATTAATAATAGAGAAATGCAGAGATTTTAATGTGAATCTATATTTATCGTTTATAGACTACTCAAAGGCATTTGATTGTGTACAACACCAGAAACTTTGGGGATTTCCAACACATTTGATACAATTAACATCACTGTTGTATCTAGACCAACAGGCACCAGTAAGAATAAATGGTGAAACAAAAACTTGGTTTGGCATAAAACAAGGGGTCCGTCAGGGGTGCGTATTGTCACCCTACTTATTTAACCTGTATACTGAAAATATAATGAAGAATGTTGGAGAAGATGTAAACAAAGAATATTACGATGCCATAACAATTGGAGGTTATGAAATACCAGAGATTAGATATGCTGATGACACAGTATTACTGTCCACAACACAAAAAGGAATGGAAAAACTAATTATGTCAGTCCTTAAGAATAGTGAAGAGCAAAACCTCTATCTTAAAGCGAAGAAAACTAAATTGATGACAATTAACAAGACAAAAAAAGGCAGATGATATATGTATCAATGAGGAAAAACTGGAAGAAGTGGAGAGTTTTGAATATCTTGGATCACTACTAACTAATAATGGAAATACAATGATGGAAATTATAAGGAGTACATCTATCGCTCTTCAGAAAGTAAAACAAATAAAGAATCTGTGGAGAGGAACAGACAGAACTACAAAAATGAGATTTTTAAGGGCATGCATCTTTCCCATCGCAACATATTCCTGTGAGACCTGGACACTTAACAAAACAGCTGAGAAACACATAAATGCCTTTGAATGTAAATGCTACAGAAGAGTTCTTCAAATATCATGGGCACAAAAAAGAACAAATATATCCATACTACAAGAACTTAATATTGAAGAAGGCTGGCTAGTAAAGAGGATTAAAGAGAGAAAACTGAAATATTTTGGACACATTAAACGTCATGAAATTCTAGATAAAACCGTCTTTGAAGGGTACATAATGGGAAAAAGAAGGAGAAGAAGACCAAGGCGAAGATGGCTGCAAGACATCGTTAATGATTTGCAAACGGATGATGCATCAGCAACAGGCCATCTTGCTCACAACCGAGAGGCCTACAGGAGTACTGTTAGGGAGACAGAGTTTCACAAGGGACATGCAAATGAACGAATGAATTAAGTACTCATCAAATAATGACGGAGTGTGCCATTTCATCACCGCCTCCTCTTGTCTTATGGTGAATTTAATATGCATTTTGAACAGCAGCTGTTTATAAATTAATTACAGAACGGATCACAACGCATTAAACGGTCTAATGGGATCGCGGCTGAAACGACCGGCCTAACTATGTCCGCGGTAGGTCGGCTCCGACTGTATTTTTCATTGTTTTCTTTAAGGAAAAAAACAATACATCATGTTTTATTTGTATCTGTCAAAGTCTATAGAGAAGTTTCCATTCTACAAAGTATGAAACAAATGACTAAAAAAAATGTAAGGTTTAATTTGTGATAGATGAGTTTGAGAGAAGATTAGCAATTCTGATGTCTGTATAAAGTCTCTGTGGATTAAATCCGAACTGTTCTGTAGAATTTATGTTACAGCATAATTATAACATTACGTGTGCATCAAACTGCGGTAAGAAAGGACAGAGCAACATAACGGCACATGATGGTTATATGCTGATGTTTTATAGGGTAATTAATAACCAGACAGCAAGACATGGGGGTGGGGGGTGTTTCATTTGAGATTCTAAAAAGAGGGGACATTTTTTAATATATGGAATATGTGCTTTAAAAAAGAAATAGCGTCCAATAATAATAATAATAATAATAATAATAATAATAATAATAACAAATAACAGAAGAAAGAAGCACTCTCTCTCTCTCTCTCTCTCTCTCTCTCTCAACCTTAAATGCCCAAGTCACTTGGGGCTTCGGCAAGGGTTTACCACAAACTCCTGTCCTTTGGCTTTTTTTTCCACTCCTGCACAGGCGAGCCCTCGGTTGCTCAACATAATAACGTCAGAAAATACTGCTAAAAAACGCAACAAATACGATGTTGCGATTTAAACTGAAGTTTTCTGATCAGACAAGGGCAAATTGCCTGAAATGTTCACTTGGACATCAATTTCATGTGCTGACCTGAATTGTACTCAGCTGATGATTCATGAGTACAGAAAAGCGACACTAGCCAAAACAGCGTTTTTGACAATAACTCATGACAGGTTCACAAGAATCCCTTGAAAAGTACTGAACACGAAACTCACTGACCATGTTATTGAATGCCTATAAAAGATTGATGCTCCTCGAAACAATTAATTTAAAAATTCAGTGTACAATTATGGCTCATCTCACTACAGATCAACGACTCATCATCACTGGACGTTCATAGAGTGGACAGTCACAAAGTGTAGTGGCCAGGCAATTTATTGTGATCAGAAGCACCATTTCTCGCCTCTGGAGATGATTTAAAGAAACTGACTCAGTTGCAGACGGCTTTGCAGTGGAAGACCCATAGCCACAACTCCTGCCGAAGACCGCTGCGTCACCTCAGAAATCGATTTGCATCTGCGTCCTCAACAGTACAGTCAATGACAGCAGCTCGTCGGATTTTAGATCAAAGATCAAACTGTCAGGAACAGGCTGCACGACGCTGGTCTTTGGGCTAGAAGATCCTATAGAGGTCCTGTTCTTACGGACCGGCATCGCCAGAACTGACTGCAGTGGGCGAACTAGCATCGTCAATGGACCGTTGCGAATGATTGGAGAAGGGTTTGGTTTAGTGATGAATCATTCTTTCTGCTCCATCGACACGATAGACGGAGAAGAGTTTACCGCAGAGTTCATGAGCGCTACGTCCATAACTGCGTGGATGAGACTCCTCCACATGGCGGTGGAGGTGTACTGGTGTGGGGGACGATCAACTTCATGGGAAAAAGTGAAATGGTCTAAATTGAAGGACGCCTGAATGCTCAACAATACGTCGGTAAAATTCTTCGTCCTCGAGTCTTTCCAATTCTGGCTGCACCAGGGTAGATTTTTCAGCAGGATAACGCTCGACCTCATGTGGCACAACTCACCACCCTTATGAACAACAACGTCCAGACCATTCCGTGGAATGGACCCATTAGAACACTTATGGAATGAACTCAACAGACAAGTCTGCCAGCGAGACGTGGCGACAACCAATCTCCGACAGTTGTCTCTTGCACTGCGGGAAGAGTGGGCAGCCATCCCATAACAACAGATCCAACGGCTAATCGGATCCATGTCAAGGAGATGTCGTTCTCTGATACAAGCCAGAGGAGGCCATACACCTTTCTGAAATGGAGGCCTCAATTGCAAAGAATAAAAGTCCAAATCAAATTTAACGATTATCGTTTCATTATTAATGTCTTAAAGTTTCTTCATGCCAAGAATGATACATTAATTCCCTAAAATACAATTTTGATACAAGTTTGAAATTTGGTGTCCATTACGATTATAGAGTGTTGCGTTTCTTTTTTTTTTTCAATAGTATATATAAAGAAGTTGCTAACAAAGTACTCTCACAAGATAAGGACAGAAGGTACATTTTAAGAAATCTGCCAGAGAGCCTTATCATATACAAAGAAAAGAAAGTATGAACAATTACAGTGCCTAGAAAGCGCAGGAAAAAAGCGAACAGGAAGAAGTAAAGCGATAAAGATAAAACGTTGAAAGGTTTGGTTTATGAATACAAACTAAACAATCCTTAGAGTTGTTCAGAATCCGGTAAGCGATATAGAACGAGGATAAATTATGGCTTCCATTACTGGGATGAGATTTATCGAAAGAGCACTGAGCGGGTCGGGGAGTTTAGTTATCTTTTGCACATTTGTGTTCTGTGACAATATCGTCTGATTGTGATTCTGATCATGAGAAAATCGTGTTGTTCATCGAAGCAATTTCATTTAGGGCATTTCTAATTAACGAGCTCAATGACAGTGAGTACAAAGTATTTGCTGGATAAGAAAAGTAAAGGTAAATGTAAGCTTGTCAGACCTTAAAGGCACATACGAGATATATTGTTATTGCCCATATTTTCTTTGACCTGTCTGCACATTAGAGGGTGATGTGGTCAGTATCACGTCTGGCTGCCTTTTTTTTCTAGCCGCAGAAAAAGTCGAGTACCCGTTGCTCCAGCTGGGTGACTGGAGCTCCTCAGGCCGGATTCGAACCACCGACCTTCATGAGAGACCAGTGCACTAACCATTTCGCCACTCAGACGCTGCGATAAGAAAGCAGAACAACAATAATAACGGTTTGTTTCCCAGATATCATAGAAGCTGTTTGCCAGATATCATAGTGTAGCATGGCCTTGTAAGTAATGATTATAGTTGTTATTATTATTATTAATGAATATGATTATGAAAAAATACTGTAAACAAAATAGTAACATCGAATAGCGACAGAGAAAAGTAGATAAGAAAAGAAGAGAAAGGTATAAAACTTCCATGGCACAAGAATAAGACGCGGACAAAAGTAAACAGTGGAAACAGTGAATAGAAAAAGACGAGACTCAGTGACACTGAGAAATAGGTAATACAAAGGAAGGACGCCAGAAAGTAGGATGGTCCAGTAATAACAAAGCGGTGACTGGATGTTGATACGAGTAAATAAAATATAAAAGACGAATAGAAAAGGCAGATACTATGAAAAGCGAGAACACAATAAAACCTCCGACATGAAAGAGCAAGATAATGACTTAGGTAAATAACAATTGTATAGACAAAACTGACATAGACTGACACCCATGACACCTGTTATGTGACACGTGTTAGTACGCTTTTATGACGCTATTGCACACGGTTTTTAAATAAAGGAGTGACCAACTCGGCCAGCTGACCAATTAAATATTTAGAAGCGTGCCCTAATGGGCAATTGAATTAGGACATATAAGTCACGGGGCAGTTTGAATGACGAACAATCAGAACGTTCATGGGAACGAGATAACATCTGAAGGGTGGAGCCAAAATAATTATATATTATATAAGTGCTATATATCGTAGCAGCAGCTTGTCTGATATCATAGGAGCTGTTGGTCAAATACATTAGAAGCTGTTTGTCAGATATCATGGCAGATATTTGCCAGATATCCTACTAGCTGTTTGACAGATATCATAGGACTGTTTGACAGACATCCCAGGAGCTGTTTGCCAGATATCCTAGGAGCTGTTGGCCAGATATTCTAGAAGCTATTTGCCATATATACTAGGAACTGTTTGTCAGATATCCTAGGAGCTGTTTTCCAGATATTCTAGGAGATGTTTGTCAGCTATATTAGGAGTTGTTTGCCAGATATCTTAGGAGCTGTTTGCCAGATATCCTAGGAGCTGTTTTCCAGATATCCTAGAAGATGTTTGCCAGCTATATTATGAGTTGTTTGCCAGATATCTTAGGAACTGTTTGTCAGATATCCTAGGAGCTGTTTTCCAGATATCCTAGAAGATGTTTGCCAGCTATATTATGAGTTGTTTGCCAGATATCTTAGGAGCTGTTTGCCAGATACACTAGGAGTTGTTTGCCAGATATCATAGGAGCTGTTTGCCAGATATCCCAGCAGCTGTTTGAAAGATATCATAGGAGCTGTTTGCCAGATATCCTAGTTGTTGTTTTCCAGATATCCTAGTTGTTGTTTTCCAGATATCCTAGCAGCTGTTTGATAGATGTCATAATAGCTGTTTACAATATATCATAGAAGCTGTTTGCTAGATATTCTTGTAGCTATTTGCCAGATATCCTAGTAGCTGTTTGCCAGATATCCTAGGAGTTGTTTGCCAGATATCCTAGGAGCTGTTTGCACGATATCATAAGAGCTAAAATCCCTGTGCGAAATGAGCAGCACATTCGCTGGGGTAGAAGTGAACCAAAGTTGAACAAGAATTTACTTTAGCTCTTGCTGGTTGTCGGCCTGTTGCTGCACTGGTTGAGTTTGCTCAATCTGAGGTCATATACATTTGAGACTAGTAACTTCAAGAACACACTGACGATAGAAATGAAAAGTTATTTAATTGAAAGAAACCAACAACAGGGCAGATGCATTTGACGTGGAGGCCCTATCTACAAGAAGACAGGCCGCCGAGAGAGGAGACATGGGGCCCATGGGCTAAGGATAACTAACATTGCTTTCATCGATTTCAAGTTTCGTTTTAGGATACTCTGGGATTTGTCAATTGTTCCAGACACTTCTAGTCCAATGTCTCTTAACAATTTATATATATATATATATATATATATATATATATGAGTTCTTCAAATATCATGGACACAAAAAGGACAAATATATCTATACTACAAGAACTTAATATTGAAGAAGGCTGGCTAGTAAAGAGAATTAAAGAGAGAAAACTTAAAATATTGTAGACACATTAAACGTTACGATAATCTAGAGAAGACCGTCTTGGAAGGGTACATAATGGGAAAGAGAAAGAGAGGAGTACCAAGGCGAAGATGGCTGCAAGACATCACTGACGATCTGCAAATGGATGATGCATCAGCAGCAGGCCATCTTGCTCACAACCGAGAGGCCTACAGGAGTGCTGTTAGGGAGACAAAGTTCCACAAGGGACATGCAAATGAAGAATATATATATATATATAACCTGCGAATTTTGTAAGAAAAGAAGGTGAATTTATTACCAATTTCTGAATTTTAAATTTCATATTTCTGATCCAGCATTTGTCATTTTTGTCGTAGCATGTTACTATTATGTATGCAGCCTGTGGGAGTATCAGAGCCAGAATATGCAAGTTCTACCAAAAGCAAAAACGCATATTATTCCGATGAAGGGACTTCATAATTGTGCAGTATATATGCAAGCATCATCGTCATCATCATCATCGTCATCTGATATTTTACATCTCTTTAGCTAGAATGTTCAATGAAAGTTTCGCTCTTATCAAATCGCTGTATAATGGCTGTTTCTGTGTTGTGTTTGGTTATGAGATTCTATTAGCATCTTGAATAATTTGGATGCTTATTGCAGCCTGCCAGATTTGGTTGATCACTAATACCCTTTATGAGGCTGAACAAATCTGTCTTCCTTAAAACAGAATGAGGTTTTTGGTCATAATATTCATCTTCATCACATACTGTATTAAAACTATCTTGTTATATGAAAGTGAATCATGGACAATAGGCACAAAAGTTATTGGAAGCAGCAGAAATGTGGTTTAATAGAAGAATGTTGCTAATTCCCTGGACAGCAAAAATAACTAATGGAGAGTGTTTGAGAAGAGCGAAACTTTCATTGAACATTCTAGCTAAAAGATGTAAAATATCAGATGACTTAGTCCATAAGTATACTAGAATCACGAAGCAATTCTTTACATATCAGTCTGAATTAACATTATACATACAAAAAGTGCATCTTATTTCAGTAAACCAACTGCAGGAAATGCATTTCTCGAACGATGAGCCTCATATTTCATCATATCGTTAGACAACTTTAAACGTCGACCCACAACTTTAAACGTCAACTCACAACTTTAAACGTCAACCCACAACTTTAAACGTCAACCCACAACTTTAAACGTCGACCCACAACTTTAAACGTCAACCCACAACTTTAAACGTCAACCCACAGCTTTAAACCTCGACCCACAACTTTAAACGTCAATCCAAACTTTAAACGTCAATCCAAACTTTAAACGTCAACCCACAACTTTAAACGTCGATCCACAGCTTTAAACGTCGACCCACAACTTTAAACGTCGATCCACATACCTGTCTAAGTTCTTTCACCAATCAAAGCCGCCTTGTTTTGTCTCCACAGCAACGGACACCCTAAGTAAAAACAAAAAAAAGCATTTGCGTTACGTTCTATCATCATGTCTACCTTGTGAACTAACTGCACTCTCATTACCGCTCTTCGATTAAATCTTTTTAGCACACTACCTTCATACGAGTGTTTCAAACATCTCGCACAGATGACAGTTTTATGGCTTCAAGGTCCTCCTTAATCTCCCCTTTGCGTTATAGTCATCTCATGTAATTATCATGCCATGTGCATACGTCAGTAACCGTTTTGTGATGGTTCTTGGGCGTCTTACATTGTGAAGGTTGTCTAGTACACCATAACATGATCTTTTCTTTGAAAAAAATATGGAGCACATTTTAATATATGGCTGTGAGCATTTTAATTATATATATATATATAAATGCACAATTCCCCCCACCACCTAACCCCCCCCCCCCTTCCCAAGCAGTGACTGGAAAATTATGGGAAGAAACAGAGAAAATGGAGATCAATTGCACCGAAAGTTTAGTGGAGAGAAGACACTGAACGTTATATCTAGTAGTTTATTCATCGTTAAAGACTGGCGTCAATATGCATTCATATGTCTATGTCTTTATAGCTAATTTTCCTGGCTGTCTATACTTGGCTGCTCAGTCATAAACTCTCATCTCTCACGTGCTTTTTTAATATTAAGTAGTGTTGGTGAGCTATTACATAGACTACGCATTGACGATCGATACATATAATGGCTTCAGTCAACAGAAAGAATAGGGAGCATACAAAATTTGGCAATAAGCGTTACTCTTGAATATCGTAGACACTCCGTAGAGAACACATGAAAAACGAGCTTCAGTTTTCTCATTACGGATAACAGAGCTGAGTTTCGCTGCTGGCGATATTCCTCAGCTGCTGTGCGTGGGATGAAACTCCTCCCGGCCAATGAAGAAAAATGCGATTAGGGTTGTCGCACGGCGCCGTCGTGGAAAAGGTGACGGAAAGGATTAAGTGAAGTTTTATCGGTATGGCCAGTAGTCTCGCGGTGAGGGCTACTCGTATCAGGGCTCCTCTGCTTTAGAGGGCGGCCACGTCCTATATACACACACTGGGGCAAAATGGCTTATCCGGTGTAACCCCGGGGTTAAACTAAGATGCTGCTGGTGAGATTTTTCGGCTGCAGTGCGTGGGGTGAAATTCCTCTCGGTCAATGAAGAAAAAAAGCGATTAGGGTTGCCGCGCGGCGCCGCCGTGGAAAAAGTGATGGAAAGGATTAAGTGAAGTTTAGTCGGTATTGTCAGTAATCTCGCAATGAGGGCAACTCATATCACGGCACCTCTGCTCTAGAGACCGACTACGTCCTGTATACATCCATACTGGTCCAATATGCCTAAACCGGTTTAACCCAGGGGTGAAACTTGATGGCTACTCATATCACGGTACCTCCGTTCTAGAGGCCGATCACGTCTTATATACACCTATACTGGGATAATACGCCTAAACCGGCTTAACCCAGGGGGTGAAACTTACCAGTGGCGAGGATTCGTCCTCCTCGTCAAAAGCTCCGTCCTGGTCATAAGCAGAAAGATAGACTACAAAATGCTGAAGTCGGAGACATTGGACCAGTGCAGTCTAGATAGGCAACCACCTCTCACCCAACGGGGATATATTCATACCCAAATCATGTTGAGGTTTTCCGGTGAGAAAGTCAAACTCTGGACTGGATTGGCAACCACCTCTCACCCAGCGGGGATATAAAAGGTAATCCTGTCAGATATCCAAAACACGTCGATGTTTTCCAGTGAGAAAGTCCATCTCTAGCCTGGATGGGCAGCCACTTCTCATCCAGCGGGATATATTCATATCCAAACCACGTCGAGGTTTTCCGGTGAGGAAATCCAGCTCTAGACTAAACTGGTGCAACGAAAACCAGTGTCACGCAATGCCGCTTTTGTGACCCACCGAGAATATAGGCCCAAGCCCCACGATGCTTTGAACCTCCATCCTAAATGAGACTATCGCGAGAACCACAGGAGTAAATTCATTAGGATCACGGGGCGATCTTGAATGGTAGAAGCGAACGAAGAAGAAGAACAAGATCTGTGTTGTTCGAAAATTGTATATATTATATAATAAATGCTGGTGTGCATAAGATTTATATGAGAACATTGATAAAAGTGTCCCTCTCTGGTCCATGCCAGTCAGGGTTGGTCGTCAATGATTTTCACAATCATTTCCGTGCTATGGACTGCCGGAAAGTCAAATGAGGAAGTATTACACACAAGCAAAGGAATATCTCAAACTAGTGCCGCACATAAGAAAATCAATCTTTCTCGGACACATCACCAGACGTCTAGATCTCGAAAAATTGGTCAAGACTGGAAAGATAAATGGAAAAAGACAGAGAGGGCGGAGAAGACAGAAATACCTGGATGGCCTGACTGCATGGTTTGGCAGGAAAACCACAATCGGTTTGATTCGAGACACAGAGGTGGAGAGAGATGATCGCCTACGCCTATTGGCATGACACTATCTGATCTGATCTGACCACTAAAAAGTTTTACTACGAAAATAATGGGCGTTACAACGGCTCTAAAGTGTCTGGCAACGTAACTCAAGGTTACATTTGAAGATCTCAACGAGTAAACAAAAAAATAAATAAATAAATGGCATCAATAAAGAGAACAAAAAAAATCAAGCCAACTTAATAAAGGGAATATGACCTTGAGATAGTACAAGGGGAAAAAAGCAAGCCATTTTACTAAAGGGAATGTGGCCTTGAATTAATACAAGAAATAAATCAAAGCCAGTTTAATAAAGGGAATATAACCTTGAGATAGTACGGAATTCGGCGATCACTTTCATCTTCTTCCGTAATATAAAAATGCTTTTGAAAGAAAGATGGCGTAATCCGGTTGACATGACCAGCTACAACTACAACACCATATGGACAGACACTGGACTGGAAAGAGCTCCTGATGGAGGCCTTCAGAACAGAAGATTTCAACACACAGCATCACGTGACATATCTGCTTAAGACAAAAGGGACTAATAATAAAATACTGTATAACAATGCGAAGAGATTTCTACCGCGCATAAATTTATGGTATTACCCAACTTGCTTTGGCGATACGCATTACTAATACAATCCATTGCAAATGGATGCATCAGCAGCAGCGCATCTTGCTTACAGCCGAGAGGATTACACGAGAGCTGTTAGGGAGGCAAAGTCCCGCAAGGGACATGCAAATGACTGACCGACTTTCCCAGTTTGCAGCATGGATCCATCCCGCAACTTAAGCTCTAAGAAGCATACTGAAAGTTTTTCAGTGAATTGTGAAGTAACAGATGTACTTTTCTTTCTCGGTGTCTTAACAGGCATTTTAACACACATTTCTACGATCTGTAGTGCAGCTTACAACGCGATATTTCATTATTTATTATAATGTGCCTATCATTCTGACCCATCCTCCCCATCCTCTTACAAGAATCTATTTAGTTTCATTCATAACACGTTTAAGATATAAGGTGAAAGATAAGATCCTCGTTTCCAAGCCATTAAAGCATATTAGTGATCATCATCATCATCAGGTGCCGTGCCGACTGGCGTTGGCTGTTATGTTTCTCCAGAGTACACGATCCTTCATGCAGACCATCAGTTCAGTTGGTGATCTCCTCTCACACCATCCCGTCAGACTGTCCAGTATCATTTCTCTTGGTCTTCCTCTTGATCTTCTTCCTTCTATTTTTCCTGTTGTTATAATATTTTAAATGCCCCCTCTTCTCATTGCATGTCCTATGAAAGTACATTGTCTCTCTCTTATCTTTTTGACAAGGTTTTTTGTCTCTCCAGCTCTTCTCATACATTCTTCATTAGTTATTTTTGCTGTCCAGGGGATTCGCAACATTCTTCTAATAAACCACATTTCTGCTGCTTCCAATGATTTGTGTGCAGACTTGCATATTGTCCATGATTCACTTCCATATAACAAGATAGGTTCAATATAGCATTTTAGGACTCGTTTTCTAACATTCATTGATAAAGATGTGTTAGCTAATATGTTTCTCATTCTCTGAAATGCAGTCTTTGCTTGGCCTACTCTGTTCATAATTTCTGTTCTGCATTTCCCATCTGAAGTTATTACTGCTACAAGGTATTTGAATTTCTGCACCTGCTTTAGAATAGTTCCGTTTAATTTAATACTGGATGCTGGTGGATTCTGTTTCTTAGATATAACCATAGTCTCTGTCTTTTTGATGTTCAAAGTAAGGCCTTTCTGTTCACTTTCTTTTGCGACTTTATCCAAGAGATTTTGCAGGTCTTGTTGGTTCTCAGCTATCAGTACTGTGTCGTCAGCATACCGAAGGTTGTTAATATTGTATCCTCCAATTTTTATGCCTGGTTCTGTGATGATTGTTCTTAGAATATTCTCGCTGTACAGAGAAAAAAGGTCTGGAGCTAGTACACATCCTTGTCGCACCCCTTGTTTTATAGGTTGATATTTTCCAATTCTATTTTCAACTCGAACTGCTGCTTCTTGCTGCCAGTATAGATTTTTTACAATCCTCAGGTCTTTGCCGTCTATATTGATGTCTTCAAGCATTTTAATAATTTCATTATGTTTCACCTTGTCAAATGCCTTGGTGTAATCAATGAAGCATAAGTAGAGATCTTTCTGTACTTCTAAAGCTCTTTCTGTTAGTGTTCGTAAAGCATAAATGGCATTGTGTGTTCCCTTTCCTTCAACAAATACAAACTGTTCATCTGCTATTTCCATTTGTATCTTTTTCCTTGTTCTTCTCATAATTATTCTCAGAAGTAGCTTCGTTATGTGACATGAGAGGCTGATAGTCCGGTGGTCGTCACATTCTTTTGCACCTGGTTTCTTTGGTAGTGCTATAAACGTGGATTTAATCAGGTCACTGGGAATATAACCACTGTTGTAAATGTCATTCAGTAACTTGGTTATTATTTTTATTCCGGTCACCTCTAGTGCCTCTATTTCTTCTATTGTTATATTATCAGGCCCAGTCGCTTTTCCTTTCTTCATGTGTTTGATGGCATCTATGATTTCATCTTCAAATATTGGCGGTCCGTCACAGTTTTCAGTATCTGGTGTTAATTCTGGTCTTTCTCCTCCATATAGCTCACCGATATACTCTGTCTACCTGTCCACAATGTCTTCTTTTCCCATTAACATTTTACCTTCTTTCGATTTCAGGCATCCTGTGGTATATTTTGTTTTCCTGCCTGTGAGTTCATTAATTCGTTTGTGCATGTTTTTGCTGTCTTTATTATGAGAGTCCTCTATCTGTCTGCACTGTTCATTTAACCACACTTCTTTTGCTTCTCTGCATTTGCGTCTTATTTCTTTATTTATCTTGTTATATTTTTCCTCATTATTTTTACTCCTCTTCCTCTTGTCCATCAGTCCTAAGATGTCGTCTGTCGTCCATTTATTTTTAGGGGCTTCTTTTTTCGGTGGTATTATCTCCTTAACAGTTTGGTGGATAGAATGTCTTAACATTTCCCATTGTTCATCTATACTATTTATCTTTGCTATTGCATTGTATCTATTTGTTATAATAACTTTGTATTGTCCTCGCAGTTCTTGGTCATTTTTAAGAAGTTCTGTATTCAGTTTGATGTTTCTCACTTTTCTGCCTGCTTTCTTTAACTTTATTCTAACTTTTCCACAGAGTGGATCATGGTCACTATTACAGTCAGCTCCTGGCATGGTTTTTGTTGTCAGTAATGCATTGCGGAATCGTTTGTTGATTAATATGTAGTCTATCTGGTTAAAAGTCTTTTTGTCTGGGCTGCACCACGTTGCCAGTCTTCGAGGATGTTGTTTAAACCAGGTGTTTAGGGATACGGTGTTTAAAAAGACCATCGGCACGTGACACATTACCTGGTCGGTATCACGCCCGCATTTACCTTCCCAGATTTCTCTAGTACCCATTTTTAGAATCTGGGTGAACCTCCGGGGTCTTTTCAGTGTGGGGGTATCAGAAAGAAATCCCCACTGCTGGGACTTGAACTCGGTACCACCGGATTAGTAGACCGACAGCCTAACCAATCAGCCAATGCTTAAGACACTCATGATAACATTTCTCTAATTCTTATTTCAAAATTTTCAGACGATACTCTACAGAGGCGTGGAATTTTATGATCTGGGTGAGAGATACTGCCGCATGAAGTGTAATTTAGTCTTCGTTCAGCCATTCAGAAGGCGAGGAGATATTCTCTTTCCGTGCCTCCAGGTTATGAGAGTGTGATTACATAAGATGTTAAAAATCGTTATTCCTCACACAGTTTGAAATAAATTATTTAGGCAGCCAATTCTATAATAGTTTTTTTAATGCAGATGTTGCTCATATTATTTCTGTCAAAGTATTTTGTATTATTATTGTTATTTAATGCTCTTCTTCTTCATCTTTTAAAAAAATTATTTTAAATACCGTTCCTTCAAGTATTATAATGGGTATTTTTTTCATTATTTTCATCTTATTTCATCTGCACACGTCTCTTATATTTGTCCGTTTATCTTCTCGTTCTTCCGCTTTCACGTCTTTTATAGCTTTTCCTTATTATTATTATTTTTTTGCTGAAATTATTGCTGCTAGAATGCCTCCTCTTCGTCGCGAAATGTTTGTAAACAAACGTGATAACAACGTCTTATTCAAATTCTGTCACGTTTTTAGGTTATCTTTCGCTTCATTAAAGGAAAACAGATTCTTTCATGTTTACTTGGGTGAATCAATCAGAGGACATGTTTCCTGTTTTAACACATATTTGCTTGTCAGATGTCACTGTCAGTTCGCGCTGTTATTTGTCTGGATGAATGTTCAGTGGCTTCTTTATTATTTTTTTTCTGTAATTCCAAATAGTAGTAAATTATTTCGCTTATATTTAGTATATGCATATGTCAAAGTCCTAATTAGTTTAGAGTATGGCTGGATTGTTGTATTTTCTAAAAAATGTACTGCTTTTCTATAAATTTGTTAGTTTTGAATGAATATGAGAATTAATATTTTCAATTTGGTGTTGTCCATGATGACCGTTTTTGGGAGAAATATTTCACGAGAGCCTGCTATATAACTATCCGTATCTGCCACATAAAATAGAAATAGTTTATATTTTATTTTTAAACGTGTGTTTATTTGTTTATAGTACAAAATATACGAACAGTAACATGTTATCTGTAGCGTATGCCCTGAAAACATGGTGACAGAAATAGATTCTGCCATTAGTTTCAGCCAATCATCCAATGAAAACCTCTCATACTCTTAAACAATGGTTCTAGTTAATGGGCTGTTCTGCCTATGCTGTCTTGACAATGGGTTCAGAACGATTATGGTGTTGCAGCCTACTTAGATATCTGCTTATTTGAACATCCATTGGAAGTAGATTACAACTACATTTGTGCCATACCCATACTATACTATATCTGTCTTACACGTTCTTCTCCTCTATCTCTGTATTGACTGTAAAAAGTATGGTCTCTGTCTATGCGTATAAATAGATCTCTGAAGCAGTCAAACACTGATTCAGATTAGACCAGATTCTGTTAACTCTTATCGATACATCACTATACAAATGAAACTGTCCGGCGTTGACAACACAAGATGCTTATTGCATGTAACTTGATAGCTTGCTATGAGGAATACGAATAGTTGCATCAGCAGATCTTAGTCGGGCCGACTTCATCAATATATAAAAGCTACATGATTAATCTGCCATCGGCCAACAGCCGTTCCAAACAAGCCTAACATCAGTCGACAAGGCATATTCTGCAGAATCTAATACGGTCTCATATTTCCACACAATACAGCAGCTTCACGTCCACACAGTTCGGATACATACGCTACTTAGCAACTTGTGCTCTCGCTCACTGTCTTCCGAAAATCTCGTGCTAGCCAAAAACACGGACTACCTGAAATCCTTGATACAAAGGGACACAACTTAACAACACTCACGTTGTAAACAAATACTCAGGGGCGTTACCCCAACACAAGCATGGAACTGGACAAGACATTCACTGTTACATGACTACCACGAAATTTTAGTTCGGAATTCAATAATAAAATAAACGTCGTCTTTCTCCTACTTTTCTAAAAACAAATGCCCCCAAAGTAGAGGGCATTGGTTGCCTGACATGTCTCTCTCTCTCTCTCTCTCTCTCTCTCTCTCTCACACACACACACACATACACACACATACACACACAGAGTTAGGGATGCAGTAAGACATCATCCAGTGTCGTATTTCCTGGGGGTGGGGGGGGTGTGGGGGATTTGGATGCAGTCGTCGTCAAAGTTGCTCTGCCTCTTGTTTCCAAAGCGCACCTGTCTAAACTGAACCCAGTTCATCTCTTTACGTCCACCGGTCTTCGCTCATCTATATCGTTGTCGTTGTTTCTGCTCACATTCCATCAACTTTTCCATCAAGTACGTTTTTCAATATTGCTTTATGCCTGAGATGTGCTATAAGAAGAAGCAGACGGGGCCCTCATTGAGAATTCTTCGGCAATAATTTATATCAGAATAAAAACTTGTTTCTGATTATGTAATTGCGCGGCTCTTTGCGCGTATGACTTCTTGATGGAACTACGTAACGAAGTTTTATTAATGGTAAATATTGCATCCATGAGTCATCTAACAGTATAAAAGAGTAACAGCAGAACAGTCTAACAGTATAACAGAGTAACAGTATAACAGTCTAACAGTATAACAGAGTAACAGCAGAACAGGCTAACAGTATAACAGAGTAACAGCATAGCAGTCTAACAGTATAACAGAGTAACAGCAGCTGTTAAAGTCTAACACTATAATAGTAGAACAGTCTCGTAGTGGAAGAGTAAAACAGCCTAACGTTTAGCAGTTTAACAGTAGTTGAGTATAACAGTAGAGCAACAGTCTAACAGTAAAACAATCTAACAGTTTAACAGTAGAACAGCATCACGGTATAAAACAGTAGAACAGTCTAACAGTATAACAGTAGAGGACAGTACGACAATGGAATAGTATAACAGCACAGCAGTCTAACAGTATAAGATTGAATAGTGCAACAGTATAACAGTAAAACAGTGTAACAATATAACAATACATAAGTAGTACGGTATAAAATATTAACATTTTAAATGTATAACAGTACAAAAGTAGAACAGTATAAAAGCATAAAAGTATAACAATATAATAGTATAACTGTACAACAGTATAAAAGTAGAACAATCTAACAGTTTAACAGTGTACGAGTAGACCAATCTAACAATACATCATTAGTCTAGCAGTTTAACAGTACGACAGTCTAACATTATAACAGTATGACAGTAGAACAATATAACAGTACCACAGTAAACAGTATAACAGTATAGCAGTAAACAGTATAACAGTATGGCAGTAAAAAGTATAACAGTATGGCAATAAACAGAATAACCGTATGGCAGTAAACAGTATAACAGTATGGCAGTAAACAGAATAACAGTATGGCAGTAAACAGAATAACAGTATGGCAGTTAACAGTATAACAGTATGGCAGTGAACAGAATAACGGTATGGCAGTAAACAGAATAACAGTATGGCAGTTAACAGTATAACAGTATGGCAGTAAACAGAATAACAGTATGGCAGTAAACAGAATAACAGTATGGCAGTAAACAGAATAACAGTAGAATGCCAGAAGCTTTGATGTTTTATACATCTCTTCAGACCAAGAACAAGCAGAACGGAGACTGTTGCTACCTGCTGCTAAGTTCCATTCCACAAACAGGACATCTCACTCAAGCCACGTTCTCACGAATCCTAGATTCTCACTTTAAATCTTATTTTCACGCATCCGCCTTCCACCATTCACAGCGCGATTTCCACATCACTCCACAATTTCACACTTTATATTCCACGTTCCACTCTTTGAACACACTTCACCTTACGCTGATGATACTCCTACTTTAGCCTATGTTCTTCAGCAGAGAGTTCGTTCTGTAAGTTCTAAGTGTTACACCCCCTGCCAGTTCTGTGTAGTGAAGAGAAACAGTACTCAGAATCTTATCTTATATCTTATATCCTCCCGTGCCGTTAAACGTCACACAGGGCTCGCAAAGTAGTTCGCCAATATTTCCTGTCTTCGGCGAGTCTTTCAACCTCATCAAGGGATTTTATGCCTGTTAATTTGGCCTCTCTTAACAATGACTACTTCAGAGTTTCACGCGGTCTGCCTCTTTTTCTTTGGCCTGTTGTGTTCCACTTGATAGGCTTGTTTTTGGGATTCTCTGATCATTAGTACTCAGAATACGCAAGAAGAATTCCATACTCCTTGATAGAGCACATGAGCACATCCTTGTTTTCTCTCATTCCTTTTGTGCGTATGTTGGCGGTGGAAGAGAAAAGACAAAAACGAAAAATGATTTATATGTACAAGAGATGAAGGAAACAAAACCGAGAGGTAGACCAAGATAGAGATAGCACAGAAGAAGACATACAGGAAATCAGTGGCACCAAGACTCTCTCTCTGAAGAGAGAAGATTAGGAGTAGGGAGAAATGGAGGGGAACTTTCTCTGCAGCAATAAGCCTTATGGCATCGGAAAGCTGAGGAAGAAGAAGAAAGAAAGAAAGAATGGACGAACATACTTTATTTTCAAAGGGTTAAGAATTGAGCACGCAGCCCCGTCTAACATTCTTCCCTTCATCATACAACTTTCACTAAGTCAGTCATCCAGCATTTGTTAATGAGCATTAATAATCATGAAGACACAATTAAATGATTGCATAAATAAATAATAAACTTATGTCTTGTCCATATACTCTACACTCTGATTTATGCAACAACATGAAATAAATTTGCATTCGTACATTCATTCAAAATAGCAAGTTTATAGAAAAGCAGTATAACAAAATTAAACACTCAAGCCATACTTTAAACTACGTTGGACTTAACTTAGGGAGGCATATAGTCTATATCAGATAGATGTTGACAAAGTTTAAAGTTATAAGAACAGTTATTACTTATACGTTTTACATGAGTTTGTAGGGCATTCCAAAGGTGGGCAGCTGAGTAAGGGAAGCTTTTTTAAACATGTCAAGCCTTGGTTTTGAGAGAATACAATTGCTTAAGCGTTTATTATGTTTTGGGTTGGATTTGAACAACGACCACGGATAGAGTGGAGCACTGTGCAATAGAATTTTGTGAATTAACTTGGCCTTGTTGAAAAGAAATCTCTTCTTGAGGGGTAGAATATCAAGATGTTTGTCCTTATTTGTAATATATGCTGCATGTTTGTCATCTATAAGTTTTACGGCTCGTTTTTGAAGTGAGTAAAGTCTTTTCATATTTGACATAGAACAACCATCCCTGACTGCGGAACAGTAGTCCAAGTGTGTTTGTATCTGTGATATGTAGTATATTTTTCTGGTGTTTATGTTAAGAAAATGTTTAATTTTAGTAAACTGGTACACTTTTTGTGCAATGAGTTTGGTTAGATTGTCTACATGATGATTCCAGCTGAAGTGGTGGTCATCATGAGACCTAGAGTTTTGTATTCACTAACATTCTCTATCTGTGTAGTTCCAGCATGGGGGAGAAGTAGAAGAAGAAGAAGAAGAAGGTGGCGGTGGGAAAGGAGTATACCAAACCTAACGACAATAACTGAGACACAGCACTCACAGCAAGAGTCATATTTTGGTTATTTTGGTCACCCTCAAATCTTCGATGAGTCTGTAACACTATATAATAACTGAACATTCACCTAAACTTCAATATATTCCTATAATCCTTCCTTTTCTATTAGTTTTAGCTGATGGAGAAAACACTAAAAAACACTCTAAATAAAAGGTAGAATATATCGTTGTCACTTTCACATTTAGGCTGCTAATTAGCTCATCTTAAGCATGGCCACCTCCACGTTTCTACGTCAAAAGCCAGTTTCTCCTTGAGGGGAAATCCTGGCCAGGCATCCAAGCGTTAACGTTCAAAAGTTTCTCGCTCAGGGTGGCTAATTTTGCTCACAAGGTGGGTTTTACCAGGAAGTACTCGACCGCGCATGACAAAAATAAGAAACCTGGGGTGTGAAGCTTCCCTTAACATACTCCTCAAACACAGAGAGCAAAATGTGAAATCGGGTAGAATCTTTGTTATGAAGGATCTGTGATTCTCTATATCTCCCTAAAATGTACTTGTGTGTTCTGTGTATGTGTATACACATATGAATATGTGTGAATGTCTATATATGAGTATGCACGTATATGTGTGAATGTCTATATATGTGTATGCATGTATATGTGTATGCATGTATGTGTATTGTATACGTATGTATATTTGGATGTATTGTGAAAAGATAAAAACGAGCTAAAAATATTTTAGTACAGAGGTTCCCCGGGGATTACAAAAATTCAGAAGTTCCGTGCGGGTAAAAAAATGTTGGGAAAGGCTGCTTCACATTTCGCCCCTCAATAAACCTTATATAAATTTATTCAGCATGTTCATCTGTCTGGCTAAAGGTGGCTTTTTATTAGCTGCATTTTCTATGCGAGGTTGTTTTCTCTCACAGTTCTCTGCCTCGTTTGGATTTTCTCAGCCTGAATTTAACGTCCCCCTTTTTGTAATGCTTCACAGTGTGCATGAAGATCGATGCTACCCCACTAGGGAATACTATTTTATATTTTAGGCTTATTAACCTCTGATATGGAGGAATTTTCCTCTCCATCAAATTCAACATATCCCGTAATGACTTTATATATATATATATATATATATATATTTGCCTTTCTTTGTCAAGACGTGCTAAGAGTATATTATATTTTAAATGTTATGATTCTCGTTAATTTTACATTCTATATAACAATGGTTTCCGTGTCCATATTTCTCAGGATCTAAATGCTGCTTTCGTAACAATAAATAGAATTAAAACTACATGAATTAATATTTCGTGCCGCGGCATAGCAAGCTGTAGTTGCAGTGGCAAGACACAATAGAAGTTTTATCTGTGCCTGCAAACAAAGATCTCACTCTGAAATGAGTGTGCTAGAGACGGGGGTTATTTTGGTTCAGCCAATTTAAAATGACAGTGTTATTGTCCCCAGCCAACGAAAGCTGGCGTTTCTTTCTGGTCGGTCAATAAAAGGTGGCATTGTTATTCTGGCCAGCTAATAAAAAAGTGGTATGGTCATTGCGGTCAGCCAGTCAGAACTGATTAAGAACCGTTGAAACCCCTAATAAGTTCTTCGTGTAGCGGACTACTCTGTATACTAATATTTGATCAGCAGAGAAAAAAAAAAGCAAAACCAGTGAAGCCCAAAGTGATGAAACCTTCCTTAGTCTCCTCCGGAAAGTAGGACTTCCTATCGTGGTACACTATTTCATCCGGCTCCGTATTCTTCGCCACTACATTAATTGCTGATAACTTTAATATCCACCCATTGTGACTCTGACAATGTCCTCCATTTATGATACTGAACTGCCACGTAAACATTTCCTTTCATTCGCTAAAAGCCATGTATCACTGCACAGCAGTGTGATCCAGCGTTCTTGGCAATGCAGACACATTTCTCGGAGGAAGTTTTTTTCCCCTCAGCATAATTTGCCGAGTTCCCATTTTCACAGATGTGTCATCAACTGGAGAATGACAGTAGAGGAAACAGAATCCACGGTGTTCTGTCCGCCAGTCAGAGCCGCCATAGTTGCTACAGATCCTGCTCTACCAGTAACATTATCTGAGTCACAACACCATGAGATCCTATGATAATGAAAACAAAGTAATAGTGACTTCATCTGGTTAAGACTAAATCCAACATTTTCTGTACTAACGTATATTCTTCTCCGTTTTCAATCTAATTATGATATATTTAATGAAGAAATATTTGTACGAAGCGCAGTGTGTAAGTATTAATATTATACATACGGTACAACAGATACTCACGACTGACGAGGCAAAACTAACAGATGCCTGTAAGATATTGGTTGAGAAATTGATTTGTAGGTTCTCCTCAGCCAGTTGGGCCAGAATTCCGTCCTCGTGTAGATAATGGCTCCAGTTAAAGTGTATAAGGAAATCCTGAGGAAGATTTCGTCTAAAGAGAATGATTAACTCATTTCCCATTTCTATCTATCTTTTCCTTTCCACACAACATTATGTGTCTTAGACACGTTTAGACACCAGATTATGTCTAGCACGAGATGCATATAGAACTACCTGGTGGAATATTCATGTAGCACAATACAGAGTTCAGACGTTTTAAATCAGGAAGTCCTGATAGAAGAGTGGAAGAGAGGAAGAAAAGAAAACTTAAAGAAAGAATACCGATCGCACATAGTATATGCTATCTGATGAGAATATGCGCACACTTTTGTGGTACAGATGGAGTTTCTAAATCTATAGTTCTAACACTGATGTTCGTGATCTATACAATGTTTGTTTCGTTGGACGATGATGTCTTTGATGGATGTAACGCTGTAGCAGAGCTGCCTCTTTTTCTAGTATTCTGTTAAATTTATATGTTTCATTTGATCTAAACTCTAGCATTTTCATAGTTCTGTGTTGTTTTATAAGTTAATATATTTTCATTATTCTGTTGGTTTTTTTTTCAGTTTCAATATTCTGTTCTTTCAGTTAATCTGTTTTCAATATTCTGTTCTTTCAGTTAATCTGTTTTCAATATTCTGTTCTTTCAGTTGATCTGTTTTCAATATTCTGTTATTTCAATTAAACTACTTGAAGATTCTGTTGTTTCAGGCAACAGTTCCAGTTATATTTGGCTTGTTCTTTATTTTCTTTTTTCTTTAGAGCTGAACTGACTATAGTTGCTACTGGCATTAAGATTATTAAGCCGATACAAGTAAGGACAATAACGTACTTTCAAATTATGCTTATTTTGTAACAGATTACTGTAATACTAAAGTAAGACCAACAATACATCTTGTTTCTAACAGTAATATATTCTCTAATGATACTTCATACTCTAGGTCTACACAGACAAGCAAAGAAATCCTCTTTAGAGAACTGCCATCTCATGTGAGCCTGGATTCAAATTCTCATCATCATCATCACCATCATCATCACCATCTTCATCACCATCACCATCATCTTCACCACCATCGTCATCATCACAATCATCATTCTCGGGCATTAAAGGGTGTAGTGCATTTTTACACAGATCTTCATTTCCTGCTGTTTAACATCATCTACGCCGATTGTGACTTTCTGTAATGCCATCACATTAGAATGTCACCGATATTCTCATCCATCTTCCTCTGCCTCTCTTCCTGTTTCTTGTACTTTCAAAGGCGATATTTTCACGTCGTTGTCTCCAGTCAAAACCCACCCCCAAGTCTGCACTGCAGCTGCAAGGAGATTCTATAACGAAAGGATCTCTTTCGCTTCTCCATCTTCTGACCTCTATGTTGCACTATCATATTTCCGCAACAATGATCTCTCCCCAGTTTTCTTGCATATCACAAGCTCGGTGTTTTATTGGGGGTTTTTGTTGTTGTTGTTGTTGTTGTTCAAAAGGATGTTAGAAATGATAGGGTGAGGTTTTCTAGTTCAAATAAAATAAAATATTACCCAGTTAGACGGTTCGAGCAAACATCATCCCGATACAAGCGCAATAAACTGGCAAATGCAAGGAATCAAAGTTTAGCCGCTGTCTCAGTAATTTAGCCGTAGAAACACACCCAGAATCCAGATGCGAGAAAGGCAGATTTTTGTCGACAAAAAATAGTCGGACTCGTTTTCAGTGCAGGCGGTTTGTGATTTGAGTAAAAAAAATCGCTCACTGAAAGGAAAAAAAAACAGGACACTTAAAAACACATTGCAGGTATTTATGGCATACTGTAAACGAACTTTATTACTCTCTCTCACTCTCTCTCTCCCTCTCTCTCTCTCTCACTCTCTCTCCCTCTTTCTCTCCCTCTCTCTCATTCTCTCTCGCTCTCACTCTCTCCCTCTCTCTCCCTCTCTCTCACTCTCTCTCCCTCTCTCTCACTCTCTCTCACTCTCTTTCTCACTCTCTCTCCTCTCCCTATGTCTCTCCCTCTCTCTCTCACTCTCCCTCTTTCTCTCCCTCTCTCTCACTCTCCCTCTCTCTCTCATTCTCTCTCACCCTCTCTCTCTCACTCTCTCTTTCACTCTCTCTCACTCTCTCTCACTCACTCTCTCTCACTCTCTTTCTCACTCTCTCTCCTCTCCCTCTCTCTCACTCTCTCTCACCCTCTCTCTCTCACACATTCTCTCTCATTCTCTCTCTCCCCCCTCTCTCTCTCTCCCCCAATTCACGTAAAACGTATAAGTAATATTCGTTCTTATAACTTCAAACTTTATCAACATCTGTTTGATATGGGCTATATGCCTCCCCCTAGCTTAGCCTAAAGTAGTTAAAGTATATAAATATGCTGTTTTGAATGAATGTAAGAATGCAAGTTTATTTCATGCTGTTGCATAAATCAGAGTGTAGAGTGTATAATCCTTTAATTGTGTCTTAATGATTATTATGCTCATTAGCAAATGCTGAATGACTGTGGCTGAGTGAAAACTGTGTAATGAAGGGTAGAATGTTAGACGAGGCTGGGTGCCCAATTCTTAACCCTTTGAAAATAAAGTATATTAGTTTTTTCGTTAGTTTTCTCTTCTCTTCTGTTCCTTCAGTGCTCGAGACACTCAAGGCCGCAAGAGGTTTCCACTTGTGTCGGTCCTTTTACATTT
The DNA here is from genome assembly GCA_009760885.1 of Achatina immaculata. NCBI lineage: Eukaryota > Metazoa > Mollusca > Gastropoda > Stylommatophora > Achatinidae > Lissachatina > Lissachatina immaculata. Next base: position 108,760,551 of record CM019691.1, on the reverse strand, counting down.
TCTTACCTGTCTCCCACGTCAGTCCACAATCGACGTTGCTTGTAGCAAGAGAATTCCACCTTTGTCGGTCTTTTCCTATCTTCCCGGCTGCCCCCATGCCGGTCCTGTGATCAGTGTCTCTTGCTTCAGTTTCTGTAGCCGCTGTTCTTGTTTACCCCATTCATTAACCCTCACCCTGAAGGACCAGGGTGCTGCTTTCGTCTGGTCCTTGCTTGTGCAGGTCTGGTCCCTGCTTGTGCAGGTCTGGTACCTGCTTGTGCAGATCTGGTACCTGCTTGTGCAGGTCTGGTCCTTGTTTGTGCAGGTGTGGTCCCTGCTTGTGCAGGTGTGGTCCCTGCTTGTGCAGGTCTGGTCCTTATTTGTGCAGGTCTGGTCCTTGCTTGTGCAGGTCCGGTCTCTGCTTGTGCAGGTCTGGTCCCTGCTTGTGCAGGTCTGGTCCTTGCTTGTGCAAGTCTGGTCCTTGCTTGTGCAGGTCTGGTACCTGCTTGTGCAGGTCTGGTACCTGCTTGTGCAGATCTGGTACCTGCCTGTGCAGGTCTGGTACCTGCTTGTGTAGATCTGGTACCTGCTTGTGCAAGTCTGGTCCTTGTTTGTGCAGGTCTGGTCCCTGCTTGTGCAGGTGTGGTCCCTGCTTGTGCAGGTCTGGTCCCTGCTTGTGCAGGTCTGGTCCTTGCTTGTGCAGGTCTGGTCCCTGTGTGTGCACGTTTTCTCAGCTTGGTAGAACCTATCAGGAATAAAACTCCTGCTTGTGTAACTCTAGAGGTCATCAGAGCGTACACACTGTCACCCACCGTCCAGGACACAGACACCGGACAGCAGAGATGTTACTACTTGCTAGGTACAGAGGCAGGCTAACAGAGATGTTACTATTTGCTGGGTACAGAGGCAGGTTGACAGAGATGTTACTATTTGCTTGGTACAGAGGCAGATTGACAGAGATGTTACTACTTGCTGAGTACAGAGGCAGGTTGACAGAGATGTTACTACTTGCTGGGTACAGAGGCAGGTTGACAGAGATGTTACTACTTGCTGGGTACAGAGGCAGGTTGACAGAGATGTTACTACTTGCTGGGTACAAAGACAGGTTGACAGATTATTATTATTATTATCTTTGTCAATTTTTAAATGACTATTACAAATAAACTATAATGTGTGCAGAAAATAACAGATCGCATGCAACCCACTCATATCAATTTATATGGCAACAGAAATTATTTACATTTCAGAAGGGAGTGAGAGGAAAGTGTACAGATTACTATACTAAAGCCTCTTCTCAACTTACCTTTGAATGCAAATGCTACAGAAGAGTTCTTCAAATATCATGGACACAAAAATACAACAAATATACCCATACTACAACGAACTTAATATTGAAGAAGGTTGGCTAGTAAAGAGGATTAAAACAGAGAAAACTTAAATATTTTAGAACATTAAACGTCATGAGAATTTAAAGAAGACCGTCTTGGGAGGATACATAATGTGAAAAAGAAAGAGAGGAAGATCAAGGCGAAGATGGCTGCAGGACATTGATGATAATCTGCAAATGGATGCATCAGCAGCAGGGCATCTTGCTTACAACTGAGAGGAGAGCTGTTAGAAGGCAAAGTTCCACAAGGGGCATGCAAATGATTGACTGATATTATAGCAATGAGATAAAATGTTGGAATGTATCTTTCGCTCATATGATTTAAAGTATGGAAAGCTAATTGTTCTAATTATGACATGCTATGGAGGCAACTACAGCCTATATTAGTGTTAGTGTCTATATTTTCCCTGACCAGCTGGCACACTATAGACTAATGTAGTCAGCTTTTTGCCTGCACACTATAGACTAATGTAGTCAGCATCATGCCTGCACACTATAGACTAATGTAGTCAGCATCATGCCTGACTTCCATTACTTCCCCGGCTCCAAGAAGAACAAGGTACCCATTTCCACAGCTGGATGACTGTGGGGCCTCTGGTTGGACGTGAACTATCGACCTTGTGAGAGACTAGTGCACAATCATTTCGTCATGTTAGGACCCTAGAACACAGTTTTTCTGAAACTTTTCAGAAAGCAGGCACACTTGGACTGCAAGTTTCTGTCGCAGGCACACTTGGACTGCAAGTTTCTGTCGCAGGCACACTTGGACTGCAAATTTCTGTCGCAGGCACACTTTTTTTTTAAAATTAAATTTATGGTTGTCTTTCAGTTCACACTGCGTTTAAGTTAGCTATAATTTGAACGAAAGTGTTTTTTTTTTATTATAAGAATTTAGCGATACATCTCTAGTTGTCTAGCGGCACACCAACGCACCGGCGCATACTGCTGCAAAACACCGGCGTAGACACAACTCTGTGACTGTTAAACAGTGGTCATTTAGTCAACAGACCGTCCTTTTGTTCAAGGGAAGAAAAGTTCTGAAGGAAAAGACTGATGCACCGCACGAACTCAGTTTCTGAGAACCCACAAATCGTATCTCTCATTGATATATCTCTCATTGATATATCTCTTTGATCGGTCTGTTTTTTTTTTCTTGGCTACCTGAACGGTACTCCAGCTACAACGTAATATACTGACCTTCTTGAAGGTTTCTATGGCTCATCCGTCACTAGTTCATCGGAACATCGTGCCATCTCATGCTACTTTTTGAATCTTCTCTCTCCTGGTTTACACCGAAGTTCGATCATTAAAAATCGAAGTTTGTAGGTCTCCTTAAACCCCTCCCTCCCTCCTTCCGCTCACTCACTCCCTCCCCCTCACTCCCTCATTCCACTCACTCCCTCCTTCCCATTCCTCCTTCCGCTCACTCCCTCCTTCCCATTCCTCCGTCCGCTCACTCCTTCCTTCCCCTCCCTCCTTCCCATTCCTCCTTCCGCTCACTCCCTCCTTCCCCTCCCTCCTTGTGCTCACTCCCTCCTTCCTCTCCCTCCCTCCTTCCGCTCATTCCCTCCTTCCCCTCCCTCCCTCCTTCCGTTCACTCACTCCTTCCCCTCCATCCCTCCTTCCGCTCACTCACTCCTTCCCCTTCCTCCCTCCTTCCGCTCACTCACTCTTTCCCCTCCATCCCTCCTTCCGCTCACTCACTCCTTCCCCTTCCTCCCTCCTTCCGCTCACTCACTCCTTCCCCTTCCTCCCTCCTTCCGCTCACTCACTCCTTCCCCTCCCTCCTTCCCCTCCCTCCTTCCGCTCACTCCCCCCTCGCCTTCTCAACTTTGATGCCGGTGAATGATTAACTTACAAGCATAACATGTTCCTTCTTATTGTGGATTTCTTGTATAAAAAAAAAAGAATTAGAATTTAAAAATGGAGATGCTGTATAAAGAAACATTTAAGCACTTTCTCCAAGTTGCTCTGGCGAGGCTAGACGTATACTCAAAGGAGACGTCAAAACTTCATCCTTGTTCACAGCTCCGGCACAGAGACGGGAAGTGACTGTAACGAGTTATACATTCTTCCAAACTGACGTAGGGTATAATGCCATAATTGGCTTTCCGTTAGTGGGAACAGTTCTTTAAATGCACTGGTTCATTATTGCCAGTTTCAAGTCGAGCACCACCTTAACAGTAATTTGCTGAAGTGCATACATCCGCCTGCCTCATACAGCACACGGAGGAAGGCGAAAAGTGTACAAGCAGATGCACACAGCTTAGTGGAAACAGAATAAAAAAAATCAACCATAAAAGAAGTTTTTCAGCAAAACAGACCTCTGACAAATCCCACAACAGCTAACATCTAACTCTTTTAAAAGTGTCTTTCAAGGCTAAATGTACCATTATTAATATACAGAGACATAAACGGTTTCTTAACTTTTCAGTACTGCCGCTAAAGTTCTGAAAATGGTTGTCTGTAGGAGAAAATGCAGAACACTAAGTCGTAAATAAAGCGGGAGGTATAAAGGCCAAGCCAGCATATTACGAAAATGAGAAACATACTAAAGTTCTGTAGATAAATACCAAAAACAAACAAACAAACAAACAAACAAAAACAAACAAAAAGAGAGTTATTCAATGATAAATCGAACTCATATATAGATGCGAAGCACGGACAGTGATCGAGAGCACTCATGATCTACCGGAAGTAGCAAACTTATGGTTCTTAAGAAGAATGATGGGAATACCATGAACAACCAAGAAAGAAAACGAAGAGGTTCTAAGCGAGGCTGGGTAAAATAGAGAAATAGTGGCAAAATTCAGAACACAACAGTCCAGGTTTGTAGGACGTGTTTTGCGAAGAGGCAAACTAGACCCAATGGCAACAGGAAAACTGGAAGAACAAAAGAAACAACGAAAGACAAAGAAACAAGATAGCTGACGGACTAAAAGGGTGGCACGGTCCAGCACACATCTTATAGAACGAGCAAAAGATTGTAGAAATCTATGACGATCTGGGCCTGATTAGCATGGACGAGAAAGAGAGAGAGAGAGAGGGAAGAGAGAGATACTACAAAACAGTGCGCGTTCTTGCCTCTTCGAAACAGCGATTCTCAGGCTGTGAAAACAAGTATTAGTTATGGCGGTCTAGAGATTACCAAAAAAAAAACTATACTAAAATATTGCCAGATCATGCGTCTAAATAAGCCCGCTACATGACATAGAAACAGCTTGTCTCTGTAATTTTATATAACATACACAATTGTTGCCAATGATTCAAAGAATGGAGGATGAGAAGATGCTAAATTGTAAAGGTAAAAAGGTCAAGAGAGAAATTTAGACTCCTCAGCAACATTTAGCTATAAGAATTGTTGCATGGAGATCAGTTACACAACATACTGTATCTTAAGATACATTTGAGTCAGATTTTGAGATAATCTGTGGTTCAAAGGACTGCTATAGTCGGAGGTGGGGTGGAGTATTCGATTTCCACTGCAACGGCGCGCGTCTCACACAGCCTCTGGCAGTCAAGTCCAGCTCCTGGCCTTCCCGTGGCAGAACTGTTTAAACTGACAGGAGAAGGAGTATATATCTGGCGCCTGAAGGAGTATATATCTGGCGCCTGTTGGCGATATTCTTCGGCTGCCGTGCGTGGAGCGGTGCTTCTCCCGGCCAACGAAGGAAAGTGCAAATGGGGTTGCCGCGCAGCATCACTGCGGAAAAGTTGGTAGAAAGGATAAAGCGAAGCAAACAGTCAAATCACGGCACCTCTGGTCTGGAGGTCGGCCACGTCCTGAATGCAGTCATATCGGGTGAAATGCATGAACCGGCTTGTCCCAGAGGTTAAGACACTGCTGGCGAGACTCTTCAAATGCCGCACGTGGAGTGAAGCTCCTCCAGGTCAAGGAAGAAAATGCGGAAAAGAAATAAAGGTTGCTGTGCGGTGCCGATGTGAAAAGGTGGTGGAAAGGATAAAGTGAAGTTTAATCGGTATGTCCAATAGTATCGCTGACATACCATGGTACCTCTGCTCTAGAGGCCGGCCACGTCCGAAATACACCTACACTGGTGAAATATGCCTAAACCGGCACACACCAGGTGTGGAACTTGATGGCTAGACATGTCATGCCACCTCCGCTCTAGAGGTGGGTCACGCCTGATATACACCCATACTGGTGAATTTTGCTAAACCGGCTCACACCAGGGGTGAATCTTGAAGGCTATGCATGTCACAGTACCTCTGCTCTAGAGGTCGGTCACGTCCCAAACACGCCCATACTGGGATAATATGCCTAAACCGGCTCAACCCAGGGGTGGAAGTCACTAGTGGCGAGGATTCGTCCTCCTGGACAAAAGCTCCATCCTGGTCACAACTAGGAAGGGTAGCGGCCACAACCGCAAAATGCTGAAGTCGGAGACACTGGACCAGGGCAGTCTAGACAGGCAACCACCTCTCACCCGGCGGGGATGTTTGCGTATCCTAATCACGCGGAGGTTTTCCGGTGAGAAAGTCCAACTCTGGACTGGATGGGTAACCACCTCTCACCCGGCGGTGATACACGGGTATCTCAAAACACGTCGAGGTTTTCCGGTGAGAAGGTCCAACTCTGGTCTGGGTGGGCTACCGCCTCTCACCCAGCGGGGATGCACTGATATCCTAAACACGTCGAGGTCTTCCGGTGAGAAAGTCCAACTCTAGACTAAACTGGTGCAACGAAAACCACGGTGTCACGCAGTCCACTTCAGAGACCCACCAAGAATTCAGGCTAAAGCCCTGCGATACTCTGAACCCCTTGTGGTCCTCTCGTGAATCTCATGTGGTCCTTTCGGGGACCACATAGGAGACCACCGGACCTAACGAGGACCACAGACATAAATTCAGTAGGATCACAGTGCGGTTTTGGTGGTAGAAGCGAACGAAGAAGAAGAAGAGATAATCTGTAATAAAAACAGAAATTAAATAAGGGTTCATAGGTATCAGAAATAGATAAAACAGCAGTTCTCAACATTTTAGCCTAGGTGACACCCTTAAAATAAGTTTCATACCTCAGGAACTCTCTGTAAAAATATTACTCCATCTTCATTCACGGCATGCAGTTCATAAACGGGATGCAGAAGAGGTGGGGGGGGGGGGAAGAAGATGTCCAAAGAGCATACGGTTCCTGGACCCGGAAGTATTTTTTTTTTGTTTTAATGGAGGACCCAGTGATATTCTTGGGGGTGGGGGACGTAGTGGATGAAAACAGAATGGCTAATCAAAGGGTTAAGCAGGAATTGTTTTGCGCCATCTTACAAATTCCTGTTAATGGTAGCTTAGTGTCATCAACCAGTTTTACATACATCAGCCAGTTTTACATACATCAGCCAGTTTTACATACATCAGCCAGTTTTACATGCATCAGCCAGTTTTACATACATCAGTCAGTTTTACATACATCAGCCAGTTTTACATACATCAGTCAGTTTTACATACATCAGCCAGTTTTACATACATCAGTCAGTTTTACATACATCAGCCAGTTTTACATACATCAGTCAGTTTTATATATCATACTCTAACGATACGGGGTCAAGACGCTGTCCGTTCTGGCAATAGCGAGCCATACCCGACATGCTGGCGTCAGGTTGACGAACCATACTGACCAAGATCCTGCCATACCTCTCCCATGGTACGCCCAGTAACAGGCTTAGTTTTGCTATCAGGATAGGAATTGCAATAGTCCCCATGGTGGTGGAGCCTGCTTCTTAGTTGCCATCAAGGACAAAGAAAAAATTCAATCACCGAAACTCACTCCCAATACAACAAGATGCGGTGCTTCAACATCTTCACAGCAGCGACTGCAAAGTAAACCAGCCTCCAGTTCCAGAGAGATAGAAGACAAGAGAACACCAGACTCTAAGAAACGCTCTTATGAGTAAAAAATACGTTTCTGAGGATTTGTTCATAAACATATTTCTTTCCCTGATCTCAGTCTCTCGTGGAATCTTTAAGGATCTAACTCGTAAAACTATTTGGACAACTCTGGTACAACGCAACAGGACTTTGGGATTGACCAAAGAAGAAAACTCATGAGAATACGGATCGATGTTGTGGCAGAGGCGCTAAATTAGCACACTTGGAATTAACCTGTCTTCCAACTTTACACTGAATCTCAAAATGATAATGCATATTTTATACATCGGTATCAGCTCATTAACAGCAAGACACAGAATATTTCGTTCGTTACAACTTTATACAGCTGCAAGAACTTGTTCTTTCTATAGACAAAAATTGTTTGGTGTCAATTATCCTTAAATCTTTTCTAATCACCAAAGACAGTACACTTGAAACTGAAGTCATACTGACTTATTTAAGTATTCTATCTATCATCCTCCCCAAAGAAAAGACAAGAAGTGCAAAGTATTTATACCCGACATGTAACAAAGTGGTGGGGGGGGGGGGCAGCCTGATAAGCTGAATGGTTAGGAGCTCGGTTTACTAATCTGGTGGTACTAGGTTCAAGTCCCAGCGATGGAGAGTTTGTCTCATACCACTACACACAAAAAAAAGTCCCAGGGTTTCCCAAGCCTCTAAAAATGGGTCATGTGAAGAAGCCGGCTTGATCTTCTGAACGCCGCCGGTTTTGAAGGTCAGGTACTCGATCCTTCGCAGTTCTCGGTACGGGGGGGGGGGGGGGGGGAAAGTGCTAATGGTCACGTGAGAGTTGAACTGATAGAGCGTTAGGTGAGATCAGTCTTCGTGAGGCTGTACGGCCGGCAGCACATGTCTACTGTGGGAGCGATCGTATGTGATATCGTGCAGTGGTTGTACAGTTTGTTCCAAGTCAAGTGACTGTGCATATATGGAACTGTCAGCAGTGATTTCAGTGTGATGTGCCTCATGCGTTGTAGAAGTCAGTTATTTGTAAGTTGTCGCAAGTCCGAGGTAAAGTTTTGCTAAGTGTGTATGGGGTGCTGTGTTTTAGTGTTTTATGTGTTACTAACGTTTTTACTAAGTTTTATAGTTAAGAATTTTAAGATTTCATTGTGTGATTTAAATTTCTTATTATGTTTGAAATTGCGTTGTTATACGAGTATTATGAGAATATTAATGACATGAAGTTGTGTTGCCTAAGCGTCGTAAAGTGGGCGCACGTGTTTCATGTTAAATCAGTTTTTCAATCTGTATGGCTCATAACTGATAAGTGTATATTTATTGATCTGTGTAGTTTTATAGTGAGCCAAGAATATGTGTAAGCAACTGTTTGCATCACAATTATTTTTTCATAAATTGTGTATTATGTTATATGTGGGGTGCAGGCAAGGTTTGAGGACGGGGTATGTGTGTCAGGGAGTTTTATCAGCTGTCCTTGTAGGAAATAGGAAGGGCGGGATTGAGCTGAATGTCAGGTAGTGACCAGACATAAGACGGAAGGAATGTTGCTAAATATGCAATGGTCTGCTGTAGCTAGACGAGTAGAGAACTTGTGACGGAGGAGGAGAAAACGTTTGGAGCCGTAGTGCCAAGTTGATGCCTTGTCGTAATGTACTAGAAGAGGTTTCGTCAATGAGGCACATGCAATTCATGTTGTATTTGGTAGGTTTTAGAGAACTAATGAATGTGAGTGATTCTTGTTTTTATGTAGTGATTTCTCTGTGATGTTAAGTAGTGTTAAATAAATCTTGTTCTCTTGTGTTTGATATAAGAGGTTCCATGTGTGCTAATTTGATGTTGGTGCTTGGCAGCTTCGAAATGTTTAACATGTAATATATGATACGCCTCAGTTCAGATCTCATGAAGACAAGCATCGAAGATTCCATTTCCATCGTTTCGAAAATGACATGTGCCAATGTCCCCGATGAAAATTCTTGAGATGTATGCTTGTAGTTTGGGTGTGAAAAATATGAGGGGGTAGCAGATCAAGGACACTAACTATGGAAGCAAGAATCTGGGTGGATTCTGTCAGAAGCGTAGGGAAAGGCAGGATGCACCATGCACTTCTGTAAATTAGGCACCTTTCCTTTTTTCTGAAGGCAGCAGTTTAGCCAAGCTCCAGATATTAAGGAACGTGAAGCGGGTTTTAAGAGGGTTGACATTTGCAAGAAATAGCGATTTCCTTAACAACGAGTTAGTAAACCCTCAGTTATGCACAAACATGAACATTTATTAAGTAAGTTTGGTTTTTTTTTACAGTACCAATGAAACCTGGGAAGGTAAATACGGCCAGGCGTGATACTGACCACATCATACTTTCATGTGCCCACTGTCTTGAAACTATGGACTCTAATACCATATCCCCAGTATGCCTTAATAGCATGGAAACGGGGATTTTATCTTTAACCTAAACCGCGCATGAGTTTTGTGCCTCTCCATTACACAGGAGAGACCAGGTCTAGTGTTCCACTAACCAGGATTTGGTCTCCTTGGCTTAGTTCTGAAAGCTTCCTAATAAAGACATTAATGCTCAACTCCGAGAACAAAGAAACGGAAACAAGAACGTTGACTAACCCAAGACGGAATTTCCCGAAGAAAAGTAACTGGATCTTTCACACAAAAAAGAACACATCGTTCCTCTCTACAGGTCAAGCAGGCGAATGAGTTTACCAATTTAGATCTGGGGTAGTCGATCAATTTTGAGTAAAGATCCAGTTTTTTCACTTAGATATAAATCAGTTTCAGACAAAATACTTTCAAGCTGGTATCTGGAATCCTTGTCAAGAACCATCAACGCTACTATCTTAAGAATTCTCCAATACTGACACCACAGTTATACAGACAGCTGTAACTGTCTGTTCAATAGATAATGGCTCTAGTCTGAGCTTTGATGGCGTCCTAATAATCTACTCTTAAGTTCACAAAAATTGTAGTTATTGTCTAGTCTTCGTGATATCCTAGCGATTAACTGTAAGTTCAGGAAAATTGTGGTTATAATCTAGCTTTCACAGTATCCTAGTGATTTACTGATATTTAACATTTCTTTACTATGAAGAAAAAAAACAAGAGGAAACCTGACTCTAATTCTCGGTAAAATATTTCCCACATTTTATTTGAACATTTTTATACCAGCGACTGAACAATATCAGTTTCTAATCAAATGAACTTGTTGCCTGAAAAACACGCTGTTCTCCTAAGGTTTAGAATCGCTAGTTCTAAAACAAGACAAGAAAACTTGAATCCATTCTGCTTCCATTAGCAAGTTCAGAGCCGTCTTACATCTCGAGATAAGAGACAGATAACGCTAATGCAAGAGTCGTATGTTACGCCCAATAATAAGCTATGACTCCACTTAAAAAATATCAGTAACATATCATGTGTGAAGCGTGAAATAACACACGCTAGATTTTTAGGTGTAAGCAAAGGAGGAAAATTTACATAATTAATTATGCATATCATAAATCTCAGTTATTAAAGAACTGTATTAAAAATTGCTTCTTTGCCAAATGTTTCTTTTAATATTGACTTCCTTTATGTGCCTGTTTAGTACACTTTGTTTTAGACTGGGTATTTTATGTTGCTACTTAGTGCATTTTGTACGTCCCTAACTTGTGTATGCGCTTTCATGTTTTATTTTAGATTGTCTAATCCTTCGTGCTGCTCCCTTCTGTGGCAGTCTTTTCTGTTTTCTGATGGCTCCACCGGTACATTCTCAAAAATATGGGTTGGGGGGGGGGGGGGGAGAAAGGGGGCTCTAAAATTTCTCCAGGCTGTGATGAGAACCCCATTATTTTGTCTGTCAGAGTTCGAGGAAGTGGGTCAGACAGAATTTTTCCCCTAGAAAGTTTTCTCGAAGTTTACGGTCTGGATTATCATCACTGCACTCCAGACATGTCCTTACGGAATACATGAGGATTACTTCAGGATAATTTTGAATATTTATATTCTGTCAGTTTTGTCTGATTCAGAAATGCTTTGCATGAGGGCAAAAACAAGACCGTCCTCGTTGTGTTCTTCGAAGATAATAAGAACAGTCTGCTATTAATTCTTGGTTTTTTTTTACAGTACCAATGAAACCTGGGAAGGTAAATACGGCCAGGCGTGATACTGACCACATCATACTTTCATGTGCCCACTGTCTTGAAACTATGGACTCTAATACCATATCCCCAATATGCCTTAATAGCATGGAAACGGGGATTTTATCTTTAACCTAAACCGCGCATGAGTTTTGTGCCTCTCCATTACACAGGAGAGACCAGGTCTAGTGTTCCACTAACCAGGATTTGGTCTCCTTGGCTTAGTTCTGAAAGCTTCCTAATAAAGACATTAATGCTCAACTCCGAGAACAAAGAAACGGAAACAAGAACGTTGACTAACCCAAGACGGAATTTCCCGAAGAAAAGTAACTGGATCTTTCACAAAAAAAAGAACACATCGTTCCTCTCTACAGGTCAAGCAGGCGAATGAGTTTACCAATTTAGATCTGGGGTAGTCGATCAATTTTGAGTAAAGATCCAGTTTTTTCACTTAGATATAAATCAGTTTCAGACAAAATACTTTCAAGCTGGTATCTGGAATCCTTGTCAAGAACCATCAACGCTACTATCTTAAGAATTCTCCAATACTGACACCACAGTTATACAGACAGCTGTAACTGTCTGTTCAATAGATAATGGCTCTAGTCTGAGCTTTGATGGCGTCCTAATAATCTACTCTTAAGTTCACAAAAATTGTAGTTATTGTCTAGTCTTCGTGATATCCTAGCGATTAACTGTAAGTTCAGGAAAATTGTGGTTATAATCTAGCTTTCACAGTATCCTAGTGATTTACTGATATTTAACAATTCTTTACTATGAAGAAAAAAAACAAGAGGAAACCTGACTCTAATTCTCGGTAAAATATTTCCCACATTTTATTTGAACATTTTTATACCAGCGACTGAACAATATCAGTTTCTAATCAAATGAACTTGTTGCCTGAAAAACACGCTGTTCTCCTAAGGTTTAGAATCGCTAGTTCTAAAACAAGACAAGAAAACTTGAATCCATTCTGCTTCCATTAGCAAGTTCAGAGCTTTCGACAGCCGTCTTACATCTCGAGATAAGAGACAGATAACGCTAATGCAAGAGTCGTATGTTACGCCCAATAATAAGCTATGACTCCACTTAAAAAATATCAGTAACATATCATGTGTGAAGCGTGAAATAACACACGCTAGATTTTTAGGTGTAAGCAAAGGAGGAAAATTTACATAATTAATTATGCATATCATAAATCTCAGTTATTAAAGAACTGTATTAAAAATTGCTTCTTTGCCAAATGTTTCTTTTAATATTGACTTCCTTTATGTGCCTGTTTAGTACACTTTGTTTTAGACTGGGTATTTTATGTTGCTACTTAGTGCATTTTGTACGTCCCTAACTTGTGTATGCGCTTTCATGTTTTATTTTAGATTGTCTAATCCTTCGTGCTGCTCCCTTCTGTGGCAGTCTTTTCTGTTTTCTGATGGCTCCACCGGTACATTCTCAAAAATATGGGTTGGGGGGGGGGGGGGGAGAAAGGGGGCTCTAAAATTTCTCCAGGCTGTGATGAGAACCCCATTATTTTGTCTGTCAGAGTTCGAGGAAGTGGGTCAGACAGAATTTTTCCCCTAGAAAGTTTTCTCGAAGTTTACGGTCTGGATTATCATCACTGCACTCCAGACATGTCCTTACGGAATACATGAGGATTACTTCAGGATAATTTTGAATATTTATATTCTGTCAGTTTTGTCTGATTCAGAAATGCTTTGCATGAGGGCAAAAACAAGACCGTCCTCGTTGTGTTCTTCGAAGATAATAAGAACAGTCTGCTATTAATTCTTGCTGTTTTTTTTTTAAAAATAATAGTTGGTCTAGCTGAAAGTCTGTAGTCAGTTTTCTTGCTTACCTGTTAGATAGACTGCGTGTAGTGTAACAATTTGTGTGATGGACAACTTTGGTGGCCGGGAACTGTGAACTTTGTGTACCAGAGACTCCTGCGTGAAATGAGCTTTGTGCAGTGAAGAGCTTTGTATGATGGGCAGTGTTGTGTGACAGAGACTACCCTGTGAATGAGAGCTTTTTGTGATGGGCAGTGTTGTGTGACAGAGACTTCCTGTGACGGAGAGCTTTGTGTGCAGGAAAATTTTGTGAAACAGTGACCTTTTGTGTAAGTCATAGCTCCATGTGAAGGAGAGGTTTATATGACAGCGACATGTTTGTGCTGAAGAGTCTTATGTATCGAATACATGTGTATAATGCAGAGGCTTGTGTGACAGATAGATTGTGTGTGACTGAGTGCTTATGTGTAATAGGAATCTTTGAAGACCAGAGAGCTTTGGTAACGGAGTTCTTTGTCATTAGGAGAGCTTTTGCTAAGATTTTTTTATTTTTTATTTTTATGCTACCAGAGCTTTGAGTGATGGAGGTTTTTGTGTAAAAGAGAGCTTTGAGTGATGGAGAGCTTTGAGTGATAGAGAGCTTCGAGTGACGGAGATTTTCGTGTGAAGGACAGCTGTGTACATTAGAAAGCTTCGTGCCTTGGCAGCTTTGAGTGATGGAGAGCTTTGAGTAATGGAGAGCTTTGAGCGATAGAGAGCTTTGAGTGATGGAAATTTTTATATGAAGGACAGCTCTGTACATTAGAAAGCTCAGTGTGCTTGGCAGCTTTGAAATGTTTAACATGTAATATGTGATGCGCCTCAGTTCAGATCTCATGAAGACAAGCATCGAAGTTTCCATTTCCATCGTTTCGAAAATGACATGTGCCAGTGTCCCCGATGAAAATTCTGCACAAAATCTGCTAGCATGTTTTTGGCGCCTACACGTCCTCACAGTAATTTCAGGAGAGATTAAAAACATGTTTAAAAAAAGACAGAAAAGATGTTAATAATAGATGAGGCAGTTTTCAATATTCCAATGTTTATCTCTTTACGTCTGTGATAACGTTTTTTCTGGCTATTGATAAGGATTCTGTTGTTCCCTGAGCGAGCAGTGTAAATGTTATTTTAATGTTTGAATCAGAAACGTTTACTTAGCAGGATGTATTCATCATCATCATCATCATCATCATTATCATCATCATCACCATTGTCCATTGTGCTGTGATGATAATTATACGTACCATGACAAGTTTCCAATACTTTAACATTGCCGTGAAAACACTGGTCCATGCTTATGTGTTCACATTTGTTGCGACCATGTGGTGTGTGCAGTACGTCCATACTTGTGAGTGTCTGGATGCCAAAAAAAAAAAAAAATCCATTTTGAAACAGTTCGAAACATAAAATAGGCAAACATTCATTTCTGTCTGCCTGCCTGTCTATGTCTGTCTCTCTGTTTGTCTCTGTGTCTGTTCATTCTTCTTTGTGTTTGCCTGTCAGTCTTTCTGCCTGCATCTATTTCTTTGCTTATTTGTGTCTGTTTCTCTGTCTGCCTGCCGGTGTTCTGTTATTTGTCTGTTCTATATCTTTCGAAATCTCTGTCAGTGTCTTTCTTTGTCGTTGTCTGTCTGTGTCTACCTCTGTCTATTAGTTTGTGTGTGTATGTGTCTACGTAGACACGAGTAAATATTTCGCCAATCATTCTGAAATTTTACCATTTCGTTGCCTTGTAACATATATTTAAAAATGCCCCCCCCACCCAATCCCACATATCATTTTGTACCACATGAATAACTCGTACTCTTGTACAGCTTGTAATCTCCAAGTTTAAAATGTAACTCTTAACACAGGCTTATGTTTTTTTTAAAAAAATATTTGTGTTACGACAAAAAAAGAAAAACACCCATCTAATGTTGCAGTGTGATCAGGAAAACAATAAACAACAACAACAACAACAAATCTCACGTGAAACTGTCACGTAATGTAACTCTTCAGCTTCCGTGAGATTTTCTTCATGCTCTAAGCGGAAGCGGAATGCGCTGGGATCTCATGTATCCCCGGTGAGCATGTGGAACGAGAGCTAAACAGCGTCTTCATGCTGCTGAATATTTCAGGTCAATTAGAGAGCAAGCGCGCTTAATCTTCTGGAGAGAACGAACGAACGAACGAACGAACATACTTTATTTTCAAAGGGTTAAGAATTGGGCACGCAGAACCGTCTGACATTCTGCCCTTCATCATACAGCTTTCACTCAGTCACAGTCATTCAGCATCTGTTAATGAACATAATAGTCGTGAAGACACAATTAAATGATTACATAAATAAATAATAACCTTATCTCATGTCCATACACTCTACATCCTGATTCATGCAACAACATGAAATAAACTTACCTTCTTACATTCATTCAAAATTAACAAATTTATGGAAAAGCAGTATTAAACAAAAATTACAACAATCAGGCTATACTTTAAACTACTTTAAACTATGCTTAGGAAGGCAAATAGTCCATATCAAACAGATGTTGACGAAGTTTAAAGTTATAAGAACGAATATTACTTATAAGTTTTACGTGAATTGGTAGGGCATTCCAAAGGTGGGCAGCTGAGTAAGTGAAGCTTTTTTAAAACATGCCACGCCTTGATTTTGAGGAGAGTACGATTGCTTAAGCGTTGACTATGTTTTGGGGTGCATTTGAACAATGACCACAGATATTACGGAACATTGTGCGATAGAATATTATGAATTAACTTGAGCTCGTTGAAAAGAAATCTCTTCTTGAGGGGTAGAATATCAAGATGTGTGTCCTTATTTGTAATACGTGCTGCATGTTTGTCATCTATAAGCTCTACTGCTCGTTTTTGAAGTGAATAAAGTCTTTTCATGTTTGACATGGAACAACTATCCCAGACTGTGGAGTATTAGTCCAAGTGTTTGTGTGTGTGTTTGTGTGTGTGTGTGAGAGAGAGAGAGAGGAGAGAGAGAGATTTAAAGTATTCCTGTAGTTAAGATTAACATATTGTGAGATATTTTAGTGGACATCGTTTTTGTGAAGGAACGTGTTTATCTTCCAGGTTTTAGACCGAATGAGAGTTCATTGATTTATGAAAATATGGTGCTTTCATGACCTGCGCTAACCTGACAGCTTGCAAGATTTTGTCCTGTCTGGATCGATTCAGTCTGTTTTTTTTCTTTAAATGAAGACAATTTTTTAAAAAAATATCATAACTGAATTGCATTTCAGTGATCATTGATAGAGTATCAAACTCTGCGAGTTATCAGCATGCGATAGTGCGTGTTTGCCAAAAAGAAAAAAAAAATTGAACTAGTTTGCTTTTTTCCCCCTCAAACATCTTTTGTTTACTTTTAAAACGAGATATTCATTACAAAAGTGTGGAGCTTCAAAATGAGCCAATATTTTCAGCTTTTGGATGCTCATGACGTTTATTATATATTGATAAGTTGCAAAGTTCCATGCTCTGTAGATCTGATTAGCATAGTTTCAGAACCGACGAGAAGCAGTTTGAAAAACGAACATATGTTTAAATACGTTTTGTTTTATCCGCTTCATATTCTTGGTTCATTCTTCACCACTGACATTCATGAGAGTGAGACTATCTCCAGTCTATTATTATTTATTATAATTGTTATTTGGTTCATAGTCTTCGTTTCGTGCGTTAATGAAACGAATTCTGTTTTTAAATAATTTATTCAGCGTATCTGTTTTGTTTTGAACTAGTAGTCATATTTATTCTACCTTGTCATCATCATCTGCCACCGCTGCCATCATCATCATCATCAGATGCCATGTCGACTGGAGTTGGTTATTATGGTTCTCCAGACTTCTTCGGTATGCTGACGACACAGTACTGATAGCTGAGAACCAACAAGACCTGCAAAATCTCTTGGATAAAGTCGCCAAAGAAAGTGAACAGAAAGGCTTTACTTTGAACATCAAAAAGACAGAGACTATGGTTATATCTAAGAAACAGAATCCACCAGCATGCAGTATAAAATTAAACGGAACTATTCTAAAGTAGGTGCAGAAATTCAAATACCTTGTAGCAGTAATAACTTCAAATGGGAAATGCAGAACAGAAATTAGGAACAGAATAGGCCAAGCAAAGACTGCATTTCAGAGAATGAGAAACATATTACCTAACACATCTTTATCAATGAATGTTAGAAAACGAGTCCTAAAATGTATTATTTTGAACCTATCTTGTTATATAGAAGTGAATCATGGACAATATGCAAGTCTGCACAAAAATCATTGGAAGCAGCAGAAATGTGTTTTATTAGAAGAATGTTGCGAATTCCCTGGACAGCAAAAATAACTAATGAAGAACATATGAGAAGAGCTGGAGACACAAAAATCCTTATCAAAAAGATAAGAGAGAGACAATGTACTTTCATAGGACATGCAATGAGAAGAGGGGGCATTGAAAATATTATAACAACAGGAAAAATAGAAGGAAGAAGATCAAGAGGAAGACCAAGAGAAATGATACTGGACAGTCTGACGGGATGGCGTGAGAGGAGATCACCAACTGAACTGATGGCCTGCATGAAGGATCGGGTACTCTGGAGAAGCATAATAGCCAACGCCAGTCGGCACGGCACACGATGATGATGATGAGACTGCTCGATTCTTCATACAGGCCATCTGCTAATTTGGTGATCTTTTCTCACACCATCTTATCAAATTATCTAATACGATATCTCTCAGTCCTCCCCTGGCTCTTCTTTCCTCTGTTTTTCCTGCTGTTACAATATTTTCAAAGCCCCCTCTTCTCATCGCATGTTATGTACATTGTCTCTCTCGCATTTTTTTTTACAAGATGTTTTTGTCTCTCCTGCTAAACTCCTACATTCTTCATCAATTACCTTTACTTCCAGGAAATTCGCAACATTCTTCTAATAAAGCACATTTCTACTGCTTCCAATAATCTTTGTGCAGGTCTACCTATTGTAGAACATTCTGCCCTGTGCTTCCTTTAATTGCCAACTGTTTAAATTCTAGTTGCAGAATCATTTCGATGCTTTATTTAGAAGAGTCCAACATTCTGCTGCATGTTCATCTCTTCAGCAGAACGTGCTGAAGCAAGATAAAGTGAGCTCTTTATAGTGTCACTGCGATATCATTTGGGGGGTGGGGGGGGGGGCTTCCTCCTGTGACATATTCCACCAATGTTTCATCTGCAGTGTCAGTATCGGCCTGCAAATATGAGCTATTCGAGTTTGTTACAAGGTTCTCTGTCACTTTCCCCGAAGTTTGATCCTCATTTCTTCCTCAACTGATGCACCAGCTCACTGACAGAATGGCTTGATCTTCGCCTAATCTTCATTGCCTTGTCTTTAGTATAGCTCTAGTTGAACGATGTGAAGCTTCGTAGGACTTGCGGTGAAAGAAATAACGCGTTTGGTAGATCGATTTTATACACTGAAGCCGTCTATGAAGAAAATATATAGGACTGTGTCCTGTATCAAATACATTACTAAACATAGAGACTTCAAAAACGATTAAGGACAACATTTGCAACAGTTTTTCATTGACTAGGTTTATTGTTAACTAAAGCTGTCTCTAATGAAATTGATGAGGTATTAAACGACAGAATATGGACACAGAATCCAGAACATTGGCCACGCTCGAACGCTCGACTGAACAGAGTGTCAGGTACATTATTTCATCATAAACAAAACAGCTTCCTAAATGGATTAATTTTTCACATCTTTGTTCGTGACTGAAGGTTACCTGGTGATGTCACACCAGCACAGGTAGAACTGTGAGAAATAAAAATTAAGAAACGTGATACCAGTAAAACACAGAGAAAAGAAACACGTTTTCAACCACAGATAAACAGGAATGAAGCAGAATGTTCAGTGTCTCAAGTATTCTTTCCTGCTGATAGACTGGGTTAGAGCAAGACAGGCAGGATCACGTTAAATGATGTTAATTATTTTCCCCAACAGAGTCGTTAAATATTATTTCATGTTAAAGGAAATCTGGGGTTAATGGCCATAAATTTGCATCACTGAGGAAAATGAAGGCTTACACTGACTTTCCTGATTTATCTGACCAATCCTATGAAAGTGGCACTTCTGATGACTTTACTGCGCAGATCTTTGCCCTGTTTCCCTTGCAATATATGTTTCCCATCACAGACACCGCCTAGAGCTTTGGTGAGGTTTCGACCAGTTTATGCATGCCAGGTCCAATAACTCTCAAATTTCCCCGGATCTCTTACCAATAATCAGTGAAGCGGATATCGCAAAGGACAGTTCAGAAGGAATAAATAACATCTTGGAGACTATAGATATTGCCCCGAAACAGTTTTGTTTCCCTCTTCTGCTCTATATGTATCTGAATCGGGTGACAAAGGCAAGTCTTAGACGCTTTCTTTCTCAAATTAACTCAGGCTTAGTTATATTTGCAAGAAGCTTATTTTCACTGGAAAATCTTATTTCTCTTTAAGTACTGGCAAAAAGACTCGTTTAAGTTCGCTAGAAGTTTATTTTTGCATACAGACATATTGTTCTTATTTCTCGGTGATAATTTCTTACAAGTGCAAGGCATCCATAATGATAGTAGAGTCGGATATGATTTAGGGAAACTGAGCTAAACAACACCCGCTACTTCCACTTTGAGAAGTCTTCACAAAACCTTCGCGTCCCTCCTGCATTCAGCTTATATGTCGTTAACAAAAACCTGATTTAGCAGAGAAAAAAAACATAGCGAGGACGGTTGAATATTGAAGGGGAAGATAGCGGGTAATGAATAGACTGTAAGGGGTAGAAAAGGACAAATAGACATCGTGTGCGCATGTGCAAAGTGAGCTGGTGGGGGTGGGGGATCGGTGGACACTGAGTCCAGATGCCTACTCTGAGTGATGCCGGAACTGGCGTGACGATGGTGCATACTTCACTCCAGGCAGAACACTTTCCACCCACCCACGCGTACAGTTAATTTAGGCAATTTACAGGCCAAATTGCAACACACAGTTTACACTAAGCATGGCGTAGACATAGGTTACAGAACACAGTTCACACTAAACATGGCGTAGACACAGGTTACAGAACACAGTTTACATTGAACATGGCGCAGGCACAGGTTACAGAACACAGTTTACATTGAACATGGCGCAGGCACAGGTTACAGAACACAGTTTACATTGAACATGGCGCAGACACAGGTTACAGAACACAGTTTACATTGAACATGGCGTAGACACAGGTTACAGAACACAGTTTACATTGAACATGGCGCAGGCACAGGTTACAGAACACAGTTTACATTGAACATGGCGTAGACAAAGGATGCAGCACGCAGTTCACACAGAACATGGCGTAGACAAAGGATGCAGCACGCAGTTCACACAGAACATGGCGTAGACAAAGGATGCAGCACGCAGTTCACACAGAACATGGCGTAGACAAAGGATGCAGCACGCATTTCACACAGAACATGGCGTAGACAAAGGATGCAGCACGCAGTTCACACAGAACATGGTGGGAATCAATTAATAGACACAAGCCCTAATCACGAGTAGACACTAGCATCCATTCATAACAGGACGACGCCATATTAGGTTTTGGACATTACAGACACGGACATAATTATGATACACCACAAGTAATTCAACACAGACATAGACATAATTATGATACACCACAAGTAATTCAACACAGACATGGACATAATTATGATACACCACAAGTAATTCAACACAGACATGGACATAATTATGATACACCACAAGTAATTCAACACAGACATGGACATAATTATGATACACCACAAGTAATTCAACACAGATATGGACATAATTATGATACACCACAAGTAGTTCAACACAGACATGAAGTAATGGGCAGCCTCCTAACGTACACACTTGAGTGTAAACTAAGCATAATCAGATAAGTTAGATCGCTTAACCAGTAACATTTCTTTCTTTAATACTGTTCTGACCGAAACAGCATAGCTACTTTTTAAAAAGTAGTTTTCTTCAAAGTGATCGAATATAATGATAATCGTGAAAAGAAAGAAAGAAAGAAAGAAAGAATTTAAATACTTTTAACTAAATAATCCAGACAGATTCAAACAAAAGAGACGACTGGACAAAAAAAATTCAAGTTTTCTGTTCCCAGAGCGAAGACTAGACTTGCTATGAGCCATCCACGATAACTTCAAGCAAAGTTGATTACAGAACACAGAATTCTGAATTTTCAGAAGACGCTTTTGTGAGACCATTTTCTTCCCTGATCAAAGACATTTCGTAACTTTGACATCAGAGTTTTAACATCACACACAGAGATCTGGGTGAACGTCGTGGCCTACACAAATTTTAAAATAAGAAACGACAAATACGCTCTCCTGTCTTCTTCCCACGACGAAGTACAGAATGTTTACATTTGTCATATTCACGTTTGTTTTTAAACTCCGCCCCTTGTCTTTATCTGGATCTTCTTCTTCCTCTTCTTAAGTCTCACGGGAAATCCGAGCTGGTGTTCTTTGTAGCCGATGCGGTCAAGATGTTGAGGAACTGCATCGTACCGGCGGCTTTGGAGCGAGTCATGACGGCTTTGGAGCGGGCCATGGTAGCTATTTTTTTTCAGTCCCAGGGTGGAGCTAGAGAGAAGGGGGTGTACAGTACTTCTACTGCAGACTCCACTACCCTGGGGACTATGGTAATCCCTGCCCCGTCAGCCAGGCCAGGCCTGTTACGGGGGGCACCAACGGAGAGGTGGGACGGGGTCTTGGTCTGTTATGGCTCGCCAACCCCGACACTAGCACGTCACCTACAAGCAGCTAATTGCCAACACGGACAGAGTCTTTATCCTCGCCTTTCTCTGCCTAAAACAACGTGTTCACAGTTCTTATTTTGACACATGTAAGATATGCTCTAGGTAAGCTCGTGATTTGATTTTCTTTTGTAACAGAAGAAGATCTTTCATGATTTCATTTTTCATAATATACACTGATAATCAATGTTGGAAAACCAGCATTATGTTAACAGGAATAAGTAAGAAATATCTTGACTTCAGACCAAGACTACTGCTTTGTAGTTAAAGTTTGAAAACGTTAATTCAATTTTCCACTATAAATTAATGGAGAAAAAAAACCTGTACATTTCGGACGTCTTTCAGTCAGCTACTCCATGATTTTCTCAAATGTTTGTACAGATGAAACATATCCCCGAAAAGACTCTGGTCAAGAACTTGTGCTGGAAAGAAAGCAAAATATAGAATATTTTATTTCGAATGAAATATTGAACACAAGCGATGCCACGGACTGTCGACGCTTTTTAAATATTAGAACGCAGAAACAAATTGGGTACGACATGTCTTCAATTCAACGGCTTCCTCTGCGGAAACCACGTGACATATGTTCCTAAAATCCCAGCATGACCAGCGGCTGCAGCAGACAGGAAACGACGAGTGACAGACAACCTGTTACAGAGATGGGCGCTTTGTTGGCTTGAGGGATGGAAAAAATTGGATGTGGAATCAGGCAGGATAGAAAAATTAGATAAGAGCTTTCTGTTCCATCCGCTCTTAAGTTACCTTTACAGATCCGATCTAATTTTCCAATTTTTTAAGAGCGCTCCTCCCCTGGCGCGCATATAAATGTTTTTTTTTTGTTTTTGTTGGACTTCCCGAACTCCTCCCATACTCTTTTTTTTTTTAAACAAAAGAAGATTAATGTCCTCTATCTTACTTCCGACAAAAAAAAAAAAAAAAAAACAGTCTGTAAATTTAAGTTTAGGAATGTATGGTTCATGGTACTTCGTCCTGAAATGTCAGATTCTCCAGCATGGAACTGTTGAACTTTCACGTAGAAAAGTTGTCTTATTTATCGTTTAAGAATAATATAATTACATGTTGTTAAATATTTTTAAAGTGCATTTGTTAGTGATAAAATATAGTTCAAATCTATTTAGTGATTATGACTTGACCTTTCTATACTTATCTTTCCTCTTGTGCCGTGAAGTGGCGAGGGGAGATGAATTTGGTGGGATTTTTTTCTTTTTTGCTAAACGAGTGACCTCAGTGACGGTTATACCGTAATTAGAGAGTGTCTCAATGATACCATCTATCTGTCTCTTTCTGGGTCTTCCTATTGATCTATGTCCTGTAGTAGTTTTGGTTGAAGCCTCTCGCGGCTGGCTGTGATTGTGTGTCATTTGTATTAAGCGGCCGAAGCACTTGATTCTTTGCTGCTCTATGTGTCGTATAGTTCCTACCATCTGTCTTAGGGTATCATTCCTTAGCTTGTCGAACCTGGTGACGTTTGCTGCTTTCCTAAAACATCTCATTTCACAGGTGATTATTTTATTCTGTTGTTTCTTAGTAAGTGCCCGTGTCTGGCGCTTGTAGCACAGCGTTGCTATGAGTGTGCTGTTAATTAGTTTTCTCTTAGTATCAAGTGGTAATCACTTATGAAACGCTTATGGAGCAGTCTGAATATCTGTGTATGTTTCTACTATAAACACTTAGATAACAGTTTAAGATGAATGTTTCTAATTGTTTTGGACCAGATGTAAAGTTATAGGGAGTTGACTGAGTAGATTTACTAGTTTCTTGGTCTGGTCTCCTTCAAAGTAATCTCCCTTTAATTGAATACACTTATTCCAACGGTCTTGCCATTTGCTTTGTGAGTAACTCTCGTTGTCTCGTCGTATTTGTTTTGAATCTCGACAGTTTCATTGGATCGGGTACCTTTCATTGATTTCTTCAAACGTGGAAACCAATAAGAAGTCGCAAGGAGCAAGGTCAGGTGATATGGAGGGTGCGGAAGCAACAGAATCTTGTTTTTTCGCCAAAAATTCATTGGCACTTCTGTTCCAGCTACTTTTCTAAAACATTGTGTTTTGTGTGCTATGATGGCAAATATTTTTCCACTAAGTTATAAAAGGTTTAGGAAGAGAAAAATGAAGAGTAAGAAACATTCAGAAAACGTCACGTAGTGTGACGTAGATGCTTACTGTTGTGAAGTTTGATGAGTATTATCTTGTTGAACAACTGCACCCACAACTTATTCTGTATATACTTACTATATGTGCATGAATAGCCACAGTAACAGAACACAGTGTTTGTGTTTCAAGATTAAGTTTTTTTTTTTGGTGCTCTGTAGACACACAGAAAGCATGTGAAAATACGTAGATGTAAATCAAGGTGACGTGACAATGTAAAACCAAGATGACGTGATATACTTCTCGACATTCATAAAAAAATTTCTTCAGCACACAACTGTGACATAAATTGACCATATATTTGAAGTAAAAACTGTAACTATATCACGGAACAAAATATCTCCCACATGCATGCAGACGGATGAGTGTGACCTACTGAAATAAGATAAATTTTACACTCGCGTGCAGATAGCCTTGCAAAAAATAACAGAGGATACTTTCCCATGTGGGTTCCTAGGCTGGGACTAACTAGTGATATCTAGATAGATGATGTACTCGATTTAAACACTTTCGTCTATCACTAAGTGGGCAATCTACCTGATGAAATATTTAAACGAAATCGCCATCAATAAATGTGAAGTAATACTCTGCAGGACAGGTGCTTCAAATCCATTAGAAAGTCACTCAACACATTTTACTTTACCAAAGTACACTCGTAAGTATTAGAACAGTGGTTCTAAAACTTTTTTTTTATGTTCACGGCACACTGTCCTTTGTAAATGAGTCCTCGCGGCACACTAGCGTACAAGTTGGCAACACTGCGGGTGACTAGGTCTAAGCGCCGCGGTCTGCCAGTCACATGTTTGTAGGCTTGTGATCGTGACGCCAGTTTGCTCATAATCTGGCATGTTTTGAGGTTGATGATAGTTTGAGTGATACGTTTATAAGCAATATTTTTTTAAACATGGAGATGTGGTGTGCAAAAGTAGCTTACTTGGCTACCGCCGTTTAAATCGCCTAAACGAGAGCATGCATGTGAAAGATGCGGTAAAATCATAGGCTTCTAGAGAAAACTTAGAACATGGAAACTACAAGTGGAAAAGAAAAAAATCTTCAGATATTTCCTCTGACTTTCCAGGTAGATCCACGAGGGAGACGTGACACCCGAACTGATTTTAAATCACCTCCTAGCTCTGGAAGATAACATGGCACAATATTTTCCCTCCATCACTGTCGCCAATTATGACTGGCTGCGCAATCCTTGGGCTAACAATTCCCCAGAATCCACAAGCGACCTCCTTCTGGTGAAAGAAGAGATAAACATCACAGCTTCAGTCTGACCGAACACTTCCACTGAATTATTATTTTATTATTAAATATTAACTGCCTCTTCTTAAGTTCTGGATGTTGGCGAAGAAAGAGTATCCGGAAATAACAGTGGAAGCAGTTAATATTCTGTTACATTTCTCCACCACCTACTTACGTTAGCTGGACTTTTCCGTAATAAAGAGCAAACAAACAAACACAGAGACACACACACGAAACGCGGGAGACGTCTCTCATGTTGTCAGGAAATACGTGTCCTTCTTTCTGCGACCAGGAACTGAGCGTTTGTGTAAGAGACGACAAGCTCACGTTTCTCATTGATAACTGAAATCTTTTATTGTAAACCTCTTGAAAATAAAAAATGTTTCCGGTACAGAAAATGTTTGTCTTCTTCCTTCTGCTGTGTTAATACCGAATGAAATTATTTTTACCAGCAACGTCACAACGTCTCCAAAGTTTCGAGGAACACCTAGAGAATTTCGCGACACATTAGTGTGCCGCGCCACACCCTTTGAGAACCACTGTTTTATAATGTGCGTAAAAGAGGGTCCCGTTTGACTATCCCATGCACACGCTGCAGAAGCTTGAAGTACACCTTCTGTTCATTAGATGGCTGGCTGTAGTCTTGTTGCAGAGCAACAGATGTGGCGGTTGGTCTTCAGAAGCGATAACAGTTTGTCCCGAGCCGCCACAAGGTTCTCCGCTGTCTTCAGTACTATTCAGTGTGCACAAGGGTGACAACTTGCTGCTCGTCAACAACTTGATGGGAAAGGATGGGCATTGTCATTTGCTGATGACGTTCTTGTGTTTTGACAGGGAAAAAAAAACAGAAATGAGATTACCCATACCACGGAAAGCGAGGAACTTGATTGCAATACTTCCTGATGTAGTGTTTCACAAGCCCTGGTCAACCCAACAAAAGCAACATTTACATGGTTCTCCATGAATAATAGCAATGCCGACACAGATATGCCGGCTGTGAGACTGTGATACGCTGAGGTGACTATAACCAACCTGGTGATATATTTGGGAGTGAAGTTTGATCGTAGCTTGTGCTGTAATGCACATGTTGGACATGTGATAACAAAAGCTCGCACAGGTTTTTAGGAGATGAGTCATGGCAGCTGCCAGCATTGAGCAACGGTTACTTGTACTTCTGTACCAGGGACTGGTCCTTTCACCTAAGGAGTTATGCTTTGACCATCATCACTATCAACCCGACATAGACTAAAGATTCGAAAATCTGCAAAATGAAGTCATGCGCATTATCTTGGCTTGCACTGGAGACATCTCACGTGTAGCAATGATATTCCTCCTCGATTTTCCCACCATGGGACACAGAATAAAGATCTCAAGGGCACGAGCATGCCTCAGAATAAGCGCAGATGCGGAGCTTCCATTACATAGACTGCTCAGTGAAGAAAATGGAGAGGCAAATCTTGGTTGTATAGGGCAGAAGATGTCGTCCAATAGGTCTGAAGACAAATAGCATCAATCCTGGTTCAGAATGAATACCAGTGCCTTCAGGTTTCGGGGTCATTTTTTCTATCATCTTCACTCTCGGCAGAAGCTGCAGAGAGCAGAACCCGATTGTCGCGAGCGCGGAGGTCAACGCTCTCATAAGCAAAAACTCCAGATACACATTCTGTGATCCACACGGTCTGTTGTGCGCCATCAGCGCAGCGCCTGGACATTCATGGCATGCTTCTAATGGCAGAACAGTCCAGGAAGTCAGCGGTGACTACGCAGTGACGACCAGCAGCAGCATGATGATGGAGATCATGGCTGTGAGGAAGGCATTTATCTGGCTGGAATCACAAGATTACACCCGTGTCTGCCTGCTGACTTACTCAGTGAGCGTGATCCTAAAGGTTCAGACGGGTTCCGTGCGTAGGTAGTGGCTGGAGTCCTTGCAGAGGTCAAAGGTTCGCAGTGTCACCTTTCTTTCTGTACCAGGTCACGCTGGTGGTCCGGGGCAATTAAATAGCTAACAGACTGACTTGTTTGGCCACCACATATGATGGCCAACAGATGAATCATGCTGACGTTGTTAATACCCTCAGAGAGCTTAAAAGAGCGAAGGAGTTTGAGAGAGGTTACTTAACATTTCTGTCTCGGATGTAAGGGTTGAGAGTGGAAAAGGGCATCGCAAGAGCTGGTCGATATTCCTGGCGAATGAGAGGAATGGTCAGCCAACACCGAACTGGGACAGTACGCACAGGGATTATAGTGGGGAAGAGTTCGGAACTCCTGCGGACGTGTCCAGAGTGCAGATATGATGATCTGTCTAAACATAACGTAACATAACATAACTACAAAACGTTTTCTATATGTAAAATGTACGTGTATGTTAACCTTGTCCTTGTGCTGATCCTATTGCTTGTGTGCCTGCTCACATTAGCACAGCTTAAAATGAAATTTGTTGACAAACTTCGAAGTTTTTCTCTAAATATGTTTACTAGTATCGCTAAAAAAATAAAATAAATGAGTTATAACCTAAAATTATAAAAATAGGTTTTCGAAGTTTCATAACAACGAAAAACTGGTTAAAATGGTGGGAAAAAAGATAATCAAAATTTCTTGGACGTATCATGAGAAGACACGTTGGAGAACCTAGAAGTGAGTGGAAAATTCACGAGAAAAAGGAAAAGAGAGAGAGAGAGAGAGGGGGGGGGGGGAAGGGAGGCCAAGAGAAAAATATCTCAGTGGACCGACCATGTGGTAAAGAAGAAGAAAAACATCCGAACTACTCAGAAACACCAAGTACTGCATGAGATGGAGAAACACCATCGCCAACGTTCATCGGCATGCCCTGTAATAATAATAATAATAATAATAGACTGAAAACTACGATTAAATGTTTATGCGACTGGGAAGGAACAATTACTATAAGTGCTATTTCTGCTCACACCTTGCTGTCACTACTCACCCAGCTGAAACATTAAAAAATGACGAGAAGACAACATTCGTTGCAGACTAAATGAAGCGTTTAGAAGTGTCAGAAAATGACACCTTACAAACCAGGAGGTATTCAATCTCTCACCGACTACAGACTCCCATATCCACTTTTATCCTCTTTACTAGACTGTCAAAATCATCATCATCATCATCATTACCAGTTCTGTTAGGCGTAGCACAACTTCGAAAAATGTCAGTGGCCTGCTTTCACATATACGAACCAAGCGGCTGTAAGAAAATTCTAATCTAAACAATAAAAAAAAAAATTCAGAGTCTGACCTCCATTCATTCATCATTTTACTCATATACCCTCCCAAAGGGAAATGTATGCTTCAGATTAAAAATCCTTACTATAAAATAAGAGGACCAGATGTAGAAATATAATCCACTATACAGCATAATAAGATTCTGCTTTTAAAACTTTCTACTTAATCGAAAGTTAAACTAGTGAAGTGCGGCAAACTCCCTCCCTAGCCAGCTTAAGGTTAAACTAGTGAAGTACGGCAAACTCCCTCCCTAGCCAGCTTAAGGTTAAACTAGTGAAGTGCGGCAAACTCCCTCCCTAGCCAGCTTAAGGTTAAACTAGTGAAGTGCGGCAAACTCCCTCCCTAGCCAGCTTAAGGTTAAACTAGTGAAGTGTGGCAAACTCCCTCCCTAGCCAGCTTAAGGTTAAACTAGTGAAGTGCAGCAAACTCCCTCCCTAGCCAGCTTAAAGTTAAACTAGTGAAGTGCGGCAAACTCCCTCCCTAGCCAGCTTAAAGTTAAACTAGAGAAGTGCGGCAATCTTCCTCCCTAGCCAGCTTAAGGTTTAGTGAAATGAAAAAAAAATCGTCTCCCCATATAGTTAACCTGGCGAAATGGTGCAAACTCTCTACCCAGCAAAAAGGAGAAAGGGGGCAAACTCCCTACCACCCGAAAGTTAAACTAATGAAGTGCGGCAAACTCTAAGGTAGAATGTATGCTGCACTATTCTAGTTTAACATTTGGGTGGGTAGAGGGTATGCCGCACTTCTTTAGTTTAACCATTTTGTATCCTAGTTGTGTGGGGGAATGGATAGGCTCAATAGTTGCCGGGGTTAGTTGGTAACCCTAAGAATAGAAATAATGGGTCAACAGCTGGGCAGCTTAGGAGTGCGCAATTCTGAGTATCCAGTTCGCGGACCCAGTATATAAAGAAAAACATGAGAGAATTTTAATAGTTCGGGCTTTCTACGCTGAACAACGTAAGGCCAGGTTGTCGGGAGAGAGGTCATGTGTCGTGCAAGTGTGAAAGAGATGTTACTGCCTATGGAAAACTAAGTATAGCATGTAAGTAAATAATTAGTTTATACTTTGGTGATATGGATGCGTGCAGGATGTGTCCATTTTGTGGTTTCCTCTCCCGGCCAGGCCCGACCTCACTTAGGTATGATTAGGATAACTGAAGGCCACATTAATGATTATAATTCAAGTGTAAAATGTTTGTCTATGTAAGATTTTAAAGGTGTTTTGGTAATGTGCAATGATGGCTCATGTTGCACATAAATACACATTGCTGAAAATTATGAATATGTGTGTTGTAACAACTATTTCCAGTTAGTTCCTTATAATACTCTCCACTCAGCCATACGTTAAACTAGTGAAGTGCGACAAAACTCTCCACTCAGCCAAACGTTAAACTAGTGAAATGTGACAAAACTCTCCACCCAGTCAGACGTTAAACTAGTGAAATGTGACAAAACTCTCCACCCAGTCAGACGTTAAACTAGTGAAATGTGACAAAACTCTCCACTCAGCCACAAGTTAAACTAGTGAAGTGTGACAAAACTCTCCATTCAGTCAGACGTTAAACTAGTGAAGTGTGACAAAACTCTCCACTCAGGTGAAGTGCGACAAAACTCTCCAC
Source organism: Achatina immaculata (assembly GCA_009760885.1). Classification (NCBI taxonomy): domain Eukaryota; kingdom Metazoa; phylum Mollusca; class Gastropoda; order Stylommatophora; family Achatinidae; genus Lissachatina; species Lissachatina immaculata. Next base: position 108,730,293 of record CM019691.1, on the reverse strand, counting down.
TCAGGTGAAGTGCGACAAAACTCTCCACTCAGCCAAACATTAAACTAGTGAAGTGCGACAAAACTCTCCACTCAGTCAAACGTTAAACTAGTGAAATGCGACAAAACTCTCCACTCAGTCAAACGTTAAACTGGTGAAGTGTGACAAAACTCTCCAACCAGGTGAAGTGCGACAAAACTCTCCACTCAGCCAAACGTTAAACTAGTGAAGTGTGACAAAACTCTCCACTCAGGTGAAGTGTGACAAAACTCTCCATTCAGCCAAACGTTAAACTAGTGAAGTGCGACAAAACTCTCCACTCAGGTGAAGTTCGACAAAACTCTCCAATCAGCCAAACGTTAAACTATTGAAGTGCGACAAAACTCTCCACTCAGCCAAACGTTAAACTGGTGAAGTGTGACAACACTCTCCACTCAGTCAGACGTTAAACTAGTGAAGTGTGACAAAACTCTCCACTCAGTCAGACGTTAAGCTAGTGAAGTGCGACAAAACTCTCCACTCAGCCAAACGTTAAACTGGTGAAATGTGACAACACTCTCCACTCAGTCAGACGTTAAACTAGTGAAGTGTGACAAAACTCTCCACTCAGTCAGACGTTAAACTAGTGAAGTGTGACAAAACTCTCCAGTCAGTCAGACGTTAAGCTAGTGAAGTGTGACAAAACTCTCCACTCAGCCAAACGTTAAACTAGTGAAGTGTGACAACACTCTCCACTCAGCCAAACGTTAAACTAGTGAAGTGCGACAAAGCTCTCCACTCAGTTGAAGTGCGACAAAACTTATTAAGTAGTCGGAAAATTTTGAAAAAAGATATATTGTCTTCACTGTGGCTAATTCAAGTTTAGTTGACTAGTCTATAATTCAGTAAATACAAACAGCTGTACTTGTCAGAAATAAGTCATGGACTTCCTGTAAGAAAATCTGTCATCTGTAACTGAACAGGTGTAGAAATAGGAATGTGCGTGTAAGACAGACAGACAGACAGACAGACAGAACTTTATTTTCAAAGGGTTAAGAATTTGGCTGCGTGCCCGTCTGACATTCTGCCCTTCATCATACGGCTTCACTCTGTCAGTCATTCAGCATTTGTTAATGAGCATAATAATCATGAAGACACATTAAATGATTACATAAATAAATAATAAACTTATCTCATGTCTATACGCTCTACATCCTGATTTATGCAACAACATGAAATAAACTTGCATTCTGACATTCATTCAAAACTAACAAATTTATAGAAAAGCAGTATTAAACAAAAATTACAACAATCAAGCTATACTTTAAACTACTTTAAACTGTGCTTGGGAAGGCATATAGTCCATATCAAACAGATGTTGACAATGTTTTAAGTTATACGAACGAATATTATTTATACGTTTTACGTGAATTGGTAGGGCATTCCAAAGGTGGGCAGCTGAGTAAGAGAAGCTTTTTTTTAAACATGCCACGCCTTGATTTTCCTAGAATACACTTGCTTAAGCATTGACTATGTTTTGGGATTTGAACATCAATCACAGACAGTGTGGAGCATTGTGTCATAGAATTTTATGAATTAACTTGAGCTTGTTGAAAAGAAATCTCTTCTTGAGGGGTAGAATATCAAGATGCTTGTCCTTATTTGTAATATGTGCTGCATGTTTGTAATTTATAGCTTTACTGCTCGTTTTTGAAGTGAATAAAGTCTTTTCATGTCTGATATGAAACAACCATCTCAGACTGTGTAGCAGTAGCCCTAGTGTGTTTGTATCTCTGATATGTAGTTTATTCTACTGGTGTCTATGTCAAGAAAATATTTAATTTTAGTAAATTGGTAAACGTTTTGTGCAATCCAGACAGACAGACAGACAGACAGACAGGCAGGCAGGCAGGCAAGCAGATGGATAGATAGATAGATAGATAGATAGATAGATAGATAGATAGATAGATAGATAGATAGACAGACAGACAGACAGACAGACAGACAGACAGATAGATAGATAGATAGATAGATAGATAGATAGATAGATAGATAGATAGATAGATAGATAGATAGATAGATAGATAGATAGATAGATAGATAGATAGATAGATAGATAGATAGATATTGCTACAGTAAACGCGGAACACGATCCAGCCATTCATTAACCGTGGCTGCAGAACTTCAGCACAAAAAAAAGAAAAACAAGATGAATTTTGTGATCGCGTGCTTTCAGTGAAGGCAAGAAACAGAAGACAGTATTCCTGCAATATTCTGAACAGTCTGTATGCATCAAATTCAGTCATAGTGAGACTTTGTTCATTAGATACTAAACAGCAGAAAATACGTTTAGATACGAGTATATCAGGGCCTGGACAATTAGACACTAAACGATTAGATATCTGGCAGTTAGATACTAAACAGTTGGAATTTAGACACCTGTTTCTTCTTCTTCTTTCTATCTCCCTGGAACTGCGAGCTCGATATTCTTTGCTACTGATACGGTGAAGGTGTTAGGCACAGCATCGTGTCAGAATGAGAGCGAGTTATGGTGAGTATCTTTTTTCTTTTTCAATCCCTGAGTAAAGCTAAATAGCAGGGGCGTGCAATAATTCTCTAGCAGACTCCATCACCATGGAAACTATGACGATACATGCCCCGTTAGCCAGGCTAGGTCTGTTGCCGGGGGCACCAACGGAGAGGTGGGACAGGGTCTTGGTCATCTATGGTTCGCTAACCCTGACGCTAGCATGTGAGTTATGGGTCGTTGACAGCCAAGTCAGACAGCAGCTTCAAACCCCTCCACACACATACCCCTTTCAAAAATTATTATACACCAACTATCAGGAAAGATGTGTGTAAGTAACTGGTTATATTAGCATAATGTTATTTTCGGTTTGATAAAGTTTAAACTAAAACAAAAGAAAGGACTCGCCGCTGTAATCCCCATGGTGATGGAGTCTGTCAATCAAGTTCGTGTCTTTGGACCGCTCTGGATCTTCGGACAAACTCTACGGCCAGCACAACACAACTTTCTTGCTTAAAATCATGTCGTTGGTTGCAGACTGTATCTAGGATCTAAATATTAGGTATTACAGACTTTAACACGCTAGAGAAGCACGTGTTAGGTGTTTCCTTTTAGATCAGTAAAGACTCTGAAACTGATTTTTAAAAAATATAACGATGTAATACTGAGCATATTACTATAGTAAATGATTTACCTTATGTGGCTAGTATCTCGTATTTGATCTTATAAGAACAGTAGACGTAAGTTGCATTTATTCCTTTTTCTTTTTAAAAAGACGGAGAGAGAGAGAGAGAAACAGACAGATAAACAGACATATAGCAGACAGAGATTAGATAGACAGACAGTAAAACACACAGACAGACAGATAGATAGATAGATAGATAGATAGATAGATAGATAGATAGATAGATTAAATGATTGATTGATTGATTGATTGATTGATTGATTGATTGATCTTTATTTCAAAAGGGTTACGAATTGAGCACGCAGGCCCGTCTGATATTCTGCCCTTTATCATACATCTTTCACTCTATTCCAGACATTCTACAAATATGCTGTTCATATAACAAACATAACTAACATTGAAGCTGAGAAACATAAAATAAAATATCACATTTACGTTTCGCTCTTAAACATTCACTCAGTACAGAAGTAACTACATACATTATAAATGACTATCTACTAAACAAAATTTTGAGGACTATTCAGAAAACAATTAATTGTATTCGGTGTCTGTAAGAGCAGTTTAAGATAACTTTTAAGTTTTATAATTCATGGAGGCATGTAGTCGACATCAAATAGATATTGGGAAAGCTTGTAGTTGTAGGAAGGAGTATAATTTATATTTTTTATATAGGATGGGAGGGTATTCCAAAGATGAGCAGCAGAATAACTAAAGCTTTTCTTGTAAAGATCAAGTCTAGGTTTTGGAAGACATGTTGTTCAAGCGTTGGCTGCACTTTGGGCTAAATTTAAACAGGTTCCATAGATAAGGCGGGGCATGCCGTGAAAGAATTTGATGTACTAACTTGGCTTTGTTGAAGAGGAACATGTTCTTAAGAGGTAGTGTTTTGAAACGTTTGTGATGGTTAGTTGTTTGTGCTTGATCTTTGTCACTAATAAGCTTTACTGCTCGCTTTTGGAGTGAGCAAAGCCTCTTTGTATTTGACACTGAGCAACCATCCCAAACTGTTGAGCAATAGTCTAAATGTGTTTGTATATGAGATATGTAGTATGTCTTCCTAGTGTCTTGATCGATGAATATAGATAGATAGATAGATAGATAGATAGATAGATAGATAGATAGATAGATAGATAGATAGATAGATAGATAGATAGATAGATAGATAGATAGATAGATAGATAGATAGATAGATAGACTGGCTATCGTAATATTTGTTTGAAGTCTAACATTAAATACTGTTCTTCATCAGACTAGCCTGCACTTTGTGTGAAGTCTGTGTAGTTATTCACGAGAAGGTTCTTTATTTAATGTTTAATTTGCTCCATCCATCCATCCATCCACCCATCCATCCATCCATCCATCCATCCATCCATCCATCCATCCAATTATGATTCCGCCAGACTTTATAAAAGAGAGCAGCTTTCTTCGTTTTCCATTACTTCCGTTGCACGTGCCATTCTCATGGCCAGTTGAACACTATCATTTTCACGTCATCTATAATTTAATAAAGCCTCTGCTTGACGATTTCTTTCCCTCTAAATCTGTTTTACCAGGCTTTCTTACAGCCTCTCTCTCTCTCTCTCTCTCTCTCTCCTTACTCTCTCATTGTTTTCTATCACTTGACTGTTCTGTTTCGACTTTGTTTTCTTCCTGTGGCTAACTTTCTATTAAATCTTTTCTACCATTCTTGTCGACACTTCTTCTGACCAACTGCCCAGTTCTCTGTGACCTATGTTTGCACGACATTCTCACATAGTCAGTATCGATGTCTTGAACGCTCTCAAGTGTGAGACGTGGTTAGCTAATTTGCCATGAAGCTCCAATTTCATTTCGAGTTCTGCTTGAACATCGCTGAGTGCCGGAGACAAAGATATTGCTGTGCTCGTTTGGAGAGAGAGGGAATTTGTGAACTATGGAAATGAGACAGACTCTTGGCTTCAGTATTAAATAGAGCACTCATTTGTCCATCACAGCGAGTTCTGTACTGGAGGTCATATTTGGCATCTGATTGTCCAGTGCCTAGGTTTTCGGTTGCTAGAAATTTACCAAACTAATGCGCTATACGCAGTGGCCTAATTCGGGGACCGGCCAGCGTAGTGGTTAGAGCACTCGTCTAGCAACCGAACGGTCGAGGGTTCGAATCCCCAGCTCAGTGGGTATTTTTTTTCCCGACCAATACGGCCACGAGGTCCACCAGGCCTAGTAAAATGGGTACCAGAGAAAATCTGGGAAGGAAAGACAAGGAGGAAGGAACTGGCCACCCTACCTCATTCACTGATGGCCCAGCATAATGATGTTTCTCTTGCTTCATCCCCTACGGCATTTGCTATGCGACTATCTTTCTTTATCTTTTATATGCAGTGGCACGGATCTCCATTTTACACCATTTCCATCAGTTAGGCTGGTGGTTTGGTTTAATAATGTAACCGTACCAGTCTATCCACTTTCATCTCACTCGGCCAATCCATTTTTATCCGTTCACTTTCTATGATTCTCTATATGTTCCGTAACAATAATCTTTTTTTTTTTTTACAGAGATGGGGTCGTTGGCCCCGTGCTCCAACCCCCAACCTGGAGAACCAGGGTGCAAGTTTCGTCTGACCCCTACCCGAGCAGACGTTCTCAGCTTGGCTGGACCTGCCAGGAGTAAAACTCCCGCTGGTATAGCTCTGGGGGTGGTCAGGGTACACAAGCTGTCACGCCACGACGAGTCACCCGCACCACGTGACAGTACTCTCGGTCAATACATAATTAAAACTTAATAATGTCTGGATTTTCTTTGTTCTTTATGCTCTAAAATTACACTGGTAATTAGAATTGCTTTTTATTTCAAATCTGAATAAAAGACATTTGCCAAAGTCACTGGCAAAACATGTAAGATTTTCTTTTTATTTCATACTTTACAGGCGGCCTTTGCTGTCTGAAGTTTTATAAATTTACAACAACAGCAACGACACAAAAAGACTTCTTCATTTTGAGGTTCGTTGTGACTTTCTCGTGGAAAAGTACTCAATTTCACGAACTATATGACGAATTAGGTTTCCTTCTTTTTCTCTAAATATCGTTTGGAACTAGCTTGCAAATGAAAAATACATACTTAAACAATAAAACGATATATTTTTCTCACATATGTGTATATTTAAGTCAACATATCCTTGTGAACAAACCTAAAAAAAAACTAATTTTAGAAATAGGCTAAATACTATCTGCTCTTACCGGCGACAACCATAACTCCAAATATTTTGTGATCAAAAGCAAGCCCACTAGAGCAACTAATGAATAAATATTTTCTGTATAAAATTTCGCTTTTTTTAAAGTGGAAAATTTTGTGCAAGTAAATATTAACATCTAAAACTTCTGCAAAATGGAACTGTCTTGACTGACTTACCAGAAAATTTAAATATATAAAAACTTGCGAGGTCTCCAGCTTTTTATTTTTCTGGTGTAAGGGCTTCTTCGACCTAAAAGAGTTTGACATCGTCTGTGTCATTGTAAGGGAGGTGATGACAATACCTTTTATTTCGCTTAAAGCATTCCAAATCTATTCTCATTTCTCATGAAAACAAGCAATTAAGAGTAATAATCCTACAAGGAGAGCTTCAAATCATGAATATATTCTGAATTTTAGAGGAAATCTTTCAATGACAAAAAAAAGCTATCATCACTACATTAAGAGCAAGTCCACTACGGGTTAGGATGGCGGACTGAATGGATGTCCTCTGTTTTCGGTGCGCTGAATCTCGATGATCACACCAATGTAAGGTAATCACTAAAGGTAATAAATGTGCTGGATTTGGTTCTGAATAGACTGATGACGAATAAGTCAAATGTGCAATACACATATACACAAAATATACTGTTAGGACCATGAAAATTCAGTTATAACCGACCTCAAGAACCCAGAACAGCAAATGACTGAGAAACACACCAAAATGAGCGACATATCAGACAGTCCATATCACTGAGCAAAGTCAGAGGGAGATTATTTCACGCTACAGAGATCGTGCAGTGGAATACGTCACCATCGAAAATAAACATATGCAAAACTAGTTAACTGCATAATGAAAGATATTATATCACTCAAAACTGAAAGATCTAAAAATAGATGCAACATACGCCGAAAACCTCTACAGCAAAAGAAAAAAAACAAAAACAAAACGCCCCAGCAAAAGAAGAACCAGAAGAGCACGTACACAAGCACCGAGATCCAAGATGGAAAGGCCGAGACATAAGAATTATCAAATCAGAAACTCCTGGAACTGCAGAAGCGCCAAGTAACGCCGGCCAAAACTGGAAAGCTTAATAAATGACTTTGATGTGCTGTTTTTACAAGAAACTAAACAAGTCGTGATATCCTGCTCGTACTTGCTATGTAAATCCCTTGAAGGAAAGTCAGCACGGGCTAGCAATTATTATAGATCCATGAATACCTCATTCAATAATCGATACCCAGGCAATTCAGAACAATGGATACGAGATTCAAGCAATAATGTTAAACCTAGGGGGAAAACATGGTGCGTTTATAATCTATATGCAGGAAATAACATCTTAGCGGAAGCAACACAATGGCAACAACTGAAAGAACCTGGTGAAAAGCAGGGATTTTAATTCGAAACGCCAGCAATGGGGAAACAATAGTAATAATGTGCAAGGACGAGCCCTAAAACAAACCATCTTTAGCACTAATCTCACAACAGTCAACACCAACTGCGACATCCGATTGGCACAACGAGAGGTGGGGAATGACTTGACCATAGCCCTAGCATCACCAAGCGCCTTATCAGAGATAAAGTGGAAAACTGTGCTACATGGTGACGTGCAATGGCAGCAATTATCTCCCTTGTGTTGTTACCATTACGTGGAAAGCACTCCTTCAAAAACCAACCAACGGTGCTTTATAAACTTAGAATCCAAGCTTGGAAAATGAAATCCACAACAGTACATTCTCAGCTACCACTGTGGTGGAATGAACAAAACGAGGAAGCTTTGAAATTAAAAAGAATTACACTTGACATGTGGCAATGGAATCGTAAATTTACAACAGTACCACACGAAGCTTAAAAAAATACGAAGACAACATGAGACAAGCCGCCAATAAATTTAAACAAATGAGGAGAAAAAGAAAAGGTGGATTGAATTTTCACAATTATCTTCAGACGAAGCATTACATAAATTCTGGAAGTTCTTATAGAAGCGTGAATAACCAAAGCAGAAATGACACCACGTACTCTGTGCACGATGAAACAGGCAGGCACCAAAACACAAATGAAGGGAAAGGCCAGGCACTGTTGAAAACATGCCTGCAACAACCTGATCAAAGGAATCACCAAGGTCGAATGAGAAATAGAAATTAAATAAATAATATATCAGAAGAAAATATAATCTCAGAAGAAGAGGTAGAAAAGATTATCAAACATTCAAAAGACAGCGCTCATGGTCCCGATAGCTATGCTACTTCCACATCAAATGGGCAACCAAAAACGGACAAAAAAATAACACCCCGGTAAAAAAAAACATAACACGAAATAAACGAACTAATTAAGAAAATTTCAAGCCCTCAAGATATCATCATCTACATGGATGGATCAGCACACAGAGATGTCACAAGCGGATTGGGTTTCGCAGCGTACTCCGAGAAAAAACTGCTCGAGATCATGGCCACAGCACCTGCTCAAGCATGGGGATGGCAACTGAGACCGTTACACGAGCCTTGAATTGGCTGATGACTCAGAATGTACACGAACTACAATCATCACGGACTTCCATGTCTATGAAGAAGAGAGCGGCTGGACATAATATCCAAAATGCAAATCCAAAACATCACATGGATGTTCTGCCCAGGGCATTCCGACGATGTTGACAAAGAAAAAGCTGATCAGCTTGCTGCAAGGGCTAACCAACTAGGAAACATAAGTTTTGACACGTGTAGAGAGGTTCTTAGCAGGGCACACACATGTCACAGAAAACTAGATTCCACAAATCAGAGTCAGATCAGTTTATTCTTATCAGTTACTGAACACACTGTTACTAGCTTACTTCAACTGTCACTTTATTTATATTATGCAGACCTATGGGTTTTTTACCCAAATAATCACGATTAACAACAGCCTGTAACAACTGACACACATTGCTAGTGACCGCCATGCATCTCCCTTCCTCTGGCGTCACACTTCCCGCCAGTCGCTCGCAGTCATTCGACATCTTCATTCATTTCCCTTACACAAGCAAGACATATCAATCTTTCAAGCAGCAAATCGAAGAATCTGAGCAAGAAACATTCCTCAAAAGCACATACTACAAACGCCTCAGTGAATTACACGTCCTCAGAGGAAATGGAAGCAAATCCCAGTTGTGCGCTAGAACACGAGCCATTTACAACCAGCACTGTATTATATATGTCAAAACAGTAAAGGACATCCTGATGTCGAATGCAGAACACTTATGGACATGTCTCGAGTGTAATGCAATAGTTCTCACAGACCAGCAGCAGAGCTAGATCATATCCAGTATCCGATCTCTTTGTTTCTAAGCAGGTTCTCTGTACAGCGCTACTCATTAGCTACGAAAATCCTGATGAATAAAAGCGACGGCCATGATGGGCCAGAGCACATCGGCAGTTCAACTCACGGTGATATCGACTGAAGTTTTAAAAAAACCCATAAAATTGTGTCTCTGTGCTAAACATTTTCTGTAAAGGTTTTCATATGCCGGAGGTTCTACGAAAAGTAAACTTACTTTATTTTATCCTTTCTCTTGAACCGTGAACTATCGAGGGGAGATGCGACTGGTATTTGTTGATAAAATGGATGGCCTCAGTAACGGACATGCCATAATTAGCGAGTGTTTTTATGACACCCTCCATCCATCTCCTTCTGGATCTTCCTCTTGATCTGTGTCCTGTAATTCTTTAACTGAATGCTCTTGCGGCTGGCTGTGTGTCATTCTCAATAAGCGACCGAACCATTCGATTCTTTACTTCTCTAACCGTCATAAACATGGTGTAGTTTCTGGCATTTGTTTTAGGGTGTCATTTCCTAGTTCGTCGAACATGGTGACATTTATTGCTTTTCTAAGATATCTCATTTCACTTGAGGTTATTTTATTCTGTTGCTTCTTACTAAAGTCTGGCATTGGTAGCACAGCGTTGGTATGAATATGCTATTAATTAGCTTTCTCTTAGTTTCAAGTGTGATGCTGAGATGTGTAAGCATCGGGGATAGGTGGTATTCGTATGAATTGACATCAGTCTCTTTATCAGTTTGCCATCTTCTGTGAGCATGCATCCAAGATACTTGAACTCCTTTACTTGTTGGATTTCGCTGTCTTCATTATATAGGAGTATATACAGTGTGCTATAAACTTGTCGTCTGCGAACATTAGCTCTTTCAGTTCTAGTGAGTTTGGGTTTGCTTCCTGTGTTATTCTATCCATACAGATTTAAAACCGTAATGGTGACAATACGCAGCCCTGTCAGACTCCCGTTGTTACGCTGAACCAGTCCGTACTATCTGCTGTTATCTTTACTGCACTTTGACTATTTATGTATAATGACATCATGTTTTCCATTAGATGTAAACAATTATTTATTTTTACAGGCCATTTGATGGAAACAGAGTGGAGACCACTGAATATTATCTCATTCATTCATTCATTTGCATGTCCCTTGCGGAACTTTTCCTAACAGCACTCCTGTAGGCCTCTCAGTTGTGAACAAGATGGCCTGCTGCTGATGCATCCATTTGTAGATCATCAACAATGTCTTGCAACCATCTTCGCCTTGGTCTCCCTCTCTTTCTTTTTCCCATTATGTACCCTTCCAAGACGATCTTCTCTAGATTATCATGACGTTTAATGTGTCCAAAATATTATCTACCATATGTAAAATAGGTTCACTCGCATGCAGTCTTCCATCGAATATCAACTTTCCATTGTTTATTAAATCGGTCTAGTACAGCTACCCAAAACAGTTAAATAGGTCGATTAAGCAAGAATGTCAGGTATACTCACTTCAATGACTTCAGTGCCTGTAGAACGTATCTTAGCTCTTATTTTAATTCAAATTAGTTGTTTTTCTGTTTTATCTGGAGTTCATAGAATGAAGTATATTTTAGCTAACTCTCTATCCTTTCTCTATTAATGTACATTATGTCTTTCATAACTACATTTGATAGTATGTATTCGCTGGATTTAGTATATCATTCTTTTCTGTTATGTTTTGTAATTTACTCAGTTAAAGTTATTTAATCTAGCTTTTTTAAAAATAAAGTTAAAGATATCTTTCTACCAGGCGTGATTCCTGCATTATCCTTCTGTTAAGTCAACAAATGAAAGAAAATATGTGCACCATATCCTGTGTATGCCTCACTGTCATGGACGAGATCAAGGAAAATATGGCATCTAAAACTTTATCATCTGAATGCCACCATGGTATAGAAAATATCAAGGAAAATATGGCATCGAAAATTTTATCATCTGAATGCCACCATGATATAGAAAAGATCAAGGAAAATATGGCATTTAAAACTGCATCATCTGAATGCCTCCATGGTATAGAACAGATCAAGGAAAATAATGTGCTAAAACTGTTTCTCCTTCATGGCGATCAAGGAAAATAATGTGCTAAAACTGTATCTCCTTCATGCCGATCAAGGAAAATAATGTGCTAAAACTGTATCTCCTTCTTGCCGATCAAGGAAAATAATGTGCTAAAACTGTATCTCCTTCATGCCGATCAAGGAAAATAATGTGCTAAAACTGTATCTCCTTCTTGCCGATCAAAGAAAATAATGGACTAAAACTGTATCTCTTCCATGCCGATCAAGGAAAATAATATGCTAAAACTATATAACTCCTTCATGGCGATCAAAGAAAATAATGTGCTAAAACTATATATCTCCTTCATGGCGATCAAAGAAAATAATGTGTTAAAACTATATATCTCCTTCATGGCGATCAAAGATAATAATGTGCTAAAACTGTATCTCCTTCATGTCCGAGTAGTTACCTGACTTCTTTTATAAAAAAAAAAAACATTGAAGAACCAAGTAATGTGTGATCGAAGAACGGTGTAAATCACCTTAAAGCTCTTCATTAATCCTTCCCATTAGCAGTTTCTTTGATTCCGCTGAGACTTCAGACTCTGGAAGTTTATCTGCACACTTTGCTGTCCTGTTCATGAAGCACAGACAAGGAGTTAGAAAGAGCCGGGTTAAAGTTTCTTACGTGAAGTCCCAGAGTGGACTCAACAAGGAAGACATGTTGGTAGACCTGTAACAGAATATTATTCTGTAGCGATTGTTGTGAGGAACCCTGTTGTTGTGGTCAAATAGACCACAACTCATTTTGTTTATGTCAAGCACGATGTTAGTATCACGTGCTTCCGTGGCACAACTGAGTCACGTGATTTAGGTTAGGCGGGAGGTGTGAAACGAGTTGAGAGGGGAGTTTGTCGTCTGAATGTTGTAGAGACAGGTCGTGTGTGAGTTTTTCTCTGGAAAGGAGGTTTGTTAGGGTTTGTTAGGGTTAGGATGTTTGTTTTGTAGTTGATTGTCCTTGTAAGGACAAAAAGTTTAAATTTATTATGTAGTGTTGTAAGTTGATTGTCCTTTTTAGGACAAAATGTGATTCTTGGTTGGAAGGTTGAGTATGGAGGTTTTCGGTATATATGAGGTTAGTATGTTTTTGATGCTGTATGTTAGTCTGAGGGTCCCATGGCGATGTTAATCGCCCAGACCATTTTTCTATTCTAATTGTAAATGTTTCCATCAAGTTTACACTCCACATCGTTGCAACACTCATCGTACAAATGGGATCTCATCATTAAACATTTACAGTTGTGTCTGCTGAATCCTGTGATTCTTAGATTCATGTTAAGTGTCATCTGTGGTGTTGAGTTAGTGATTTACATGTAACTGGTCATGTTGTGTGTTAATGTGCAGTGGAAGTTAGTGTTATCTGGGTTGTCTTGTTACACCGTGTATATCAATGTAGCGTCTGTGCGTCACTGGGCTTAATGCTCATTGTCTGAATGTAATAGTCACGGTACATAACAGTATATGTACAAACAAGTTTATTGCTCAGTAATATAAACAAGTCACATCACACAGGAAGAATGACTCCCTGTTTAGAAGAAATTCTGTTTTAGTAGAGACCGGGACTCTGCTTTAGACTCCAAAACCATGACAGCCATGTTGAGTTGTGTCTTATTTACCTGGTTGATGAAGCTTATACAAGTACATTAGGAGAAGCGCCACAAAGACATGGGGACATCTTGTTGTCTTCTATATGATATCTCTCATACAACCATCTTGCTGTCTTCTGTATAATATCTCTCATGCTGCCATCTTGTTGTCTTCTATATGATATCTCTCATGCAGCTTTCTTGTTGTCTTCTATATGATATCTCTAATGTAGCTTTCTTGTTGTCTTCTGTATGATATCTCTCATGCAGCCATCTTGCTGTCATCCATGTTATATCTCTCATGCAACCATCTTGTTGTCTTCTATATGATATTTCTCATGCAGCCATCTTGTTTTTGTCTTCTATATGGTATCTCACATGCAGCTTTTTGTTGTCTTCTATATGGTATCACTCACGTACCTTTCTTGTTGTCTTCTAAATGATATCTCTCATGCAGCCATCTTTTTTGTCTTTTATATGATATCTCTCATGCAGCCATCTTGCTGTCTTCTATATGATATCTCTAATGCAGTCATCTTGCTGTAATCTATATATAGAACAATCACCTATGTTGTTGTTTATTTGACATTTTTAACACAGTCGTCTTTGTTGCCATTTATCTGATACCTCTAAAACAATCAACTTTATGTCATCTACTTGATATATCTAACACTGTTGTCCTTGTTGTCATCTATTTGATGCCTCTAAAACAATCATGCTTGCTGTCATGTATTTAATACCTCTAACAATGTAATGCCATGACAGCGTCTCGCACTGGTACAAGCACTCCATTTTTTCATGTGTTTTTTTAACACAGCCTAATAGCAATAATTATTTTGCGTTATATACTTCGTCGCTAACATTATTATTTCTACATTTTGTGCACTCATTTTGTGTCTGTAACCAGAACTGTCATTTATTTTGTTGTATCCATTAGATTTGTTTACAGCATATAAAATTCCTTGTTTTTTAATGTTATATTTGTTATGAAATGCTGGCTACGTTCCCTATAAAAATGGCACCGTTCTCTGTAATCTATAAAGCAGTATCAAGGCAAGTAGGCCGGTTAGCGTGGACTCCGCACGCGCTGTCTGGCCCACTAGTCCACACTATCAGACTAGGCGCGTATGACCCGATAGAGTGAGTGTCAACTCTCCGGGTCTGGAACTAGTAGGGAAGACAAACGCTGCGTGTGTTTAGCTTGAGCACTGCTAGCTTACCCGACTCTAGGACAGATAAGAGAAACAGGTGAAGCGAGATACAGTGGAGATGTCTGTGGGGTTTGCCCAGGCTTAAAGATCCTCGGCTCTCGGGTCAGTTTCCAATTTCGTAAGTCTCAAGTGTTTTGTTGACAAGTGAGACCTTGGCTCTGTTACATCTCCAATCGATTCCGCGGCTGTAGTAGTTCTGTGGTTGCCGGGAAAAGCTGACGGTAAAATTGATGTTTAGGTAAATTTTTAACATGTCTTATCCTTTTCCCATCTGTGTTGTTTTCTGTTTAGATACATGTATATTTTTTTATATAGATTAAAATACTAGAATCTAAGTAATGTGTATTAAAACTAGTTGAATTTACTGGTTTATATATAATAGCAGTACGGACTCCCAGCACTGAGTAGTATGCGACAAGTCAAGGAAATATGGGTACTAATACTATATGCATATTGCCTGTATGACATCATTACAAGAGGCACCTATTTTGCCCTCATGTAGAGTATCGTTAAGCGTCAAACGTTGTTGAAAGTATAAATCTACGAATGTTGGAGCTTGTTTGCCTTCATGTGGAGTATCATTAAACATCAAACGTTGTTAAAAGTATGACTATATGACTTTATAGTTTCAGGCCACGACATGTAGCTAAAAAAAGCGAATTATTTTTTTTTCTCCTATAACTCACAGATAAGGTTCCATATTTGTTTCGCTTACTATGTTATCTAATCTTTATGTAACGAAGGTGAATGTTAAAACAGCATATAAAGGTTCTTATGTTTCAAATAAAACCGCTGCTAATTAGCTTTATTCCTCTTTCTTCCTCTTGTAACACTAATCATAGCAGAATATTGCTCTTCTAATTGCCTATATATATATATCCAAGATAGGTGCTTCAGTGAATGTGATTTCAAGAGTATCAGTTATGTTCTATCGTTCTTCGACAACACAGCGGTCTTCTTTTAGTAGTTCAACCCCCCCCCCCCCCCCATTACTATTCTGTGCGAGCTAAAGTTTTGTTTTACATGAACAAATAAGGATAATTTTTTTTAATGAAGGCGGAGAGCCAGATTTCTCCGTCGTGTCTAAGACGTTCTCTTATTCTTCCCAAATATTCCGAAAGAGTCAAAATATTCTTCAGTAAAAAGGGCCTCTCAAAATATGTGATCCTTTTTTTTTTCAGCCAGTTCCTTGATATTTTTGCTAGATTCAGTAAATGTGGAGCGGGTTTTATTTCTTCGTTACTTCTTTATCGCTCTTGTAAGCGCTGGAATTTAATCGTGTACTGGTTATGTCGTTTATTTATTTATTTCAATGAGGATTTACCTAGTGGTTACCTGCGTGTGGCCGGCTGAGTGACTGAGTGGCTGGTTAACTCATCTCTCGTGGCACAGATGAGTGATTCATGTCAAACCGAAGACTCCCCCCCCCCCATACGCCCAGCTGTAGCACTGGGGACCCAAATCCCTTACGCAGCCTGTGGCCAGACATGATGTTGATAACATCCAGTGCTGGTGCATGCAGCAGAGAAGGAAAATAAGGCACTGACATCACGTCTGCATGTGCATCTGCGGCATAATATGGCTCAGTCAGTCAGTCAGTCAGTCATTTGCATGTCCTTTACTGAACTTTGCCTTCCTAACAGATTTCCTGGAGGCCTCTCGGTTGTAAGCAAGATGCCCTACTGCTGATGCATCCATCTGCAGATTATCAACGATGTCTTACAGCCATCTTCGCCTTGGTCTTCCTCTTTCTCCCATTACGAGGGGTGACTGATAAATTCTCGGCATTAGGTAGAGTGAATTATTTGTGGACAACTTTTTTGGGTCATTTCTCAACATAGTCCCTTTGCAAGTTTATGCACTTAGTCCAGCGATCCTGGAGCATACGGATCCTTTTCTTTGTAAAAGTCAGCATCTTGTGCCAGTAGAAAGTAGTCTACAGCATGAATGACGTCATCATTTGAAGCAAATTTGCTACCACTGAGCTCTTTTTTGAGTTTGGTAAACAGGTAATAGTCTGAAGGGACCAAATCTGGGGAATAAGGAGGATGTTCAAGAAGCTGGAAGCCGCGTTCATGAATGGCAGCCATTGCCACCGCCGACTTGTGAACTCGAGATTGTCTTGATGAAAGATGACTCCTGTCGTCAATTTCCTTCGACGCCTTTCCTTCAGTTTGACCCGCAGTTGCTTCACAAGATTAACGTAATAGGCCCCGGACCGTCCTGCACTTTTGAAGATAGTCTACCAATAGTACACCTTCTGAATCCCAAAAGATGGAAGCCATCACTTTGCCTGCAGACAGAACCACCTTTGCTTTCTTTTGAGGTGGAGATTCATGATGATGATCCACTTCTTTGATTGTTCTTTGGTTTCTGGTTGAAAATGATGAACCCAAGTCTCATCCATAGTCACAAATTGCTGAAGAAACTTTTCAGGATCTGCAGAAAAATGGCCAAGATCGTCTCTTGACATGCTGAGGCGCTGTCGTTTGTAAACCGTTCTTGGTCTTCCTGGACAGGGATTATCTTCCAGACTCTCCCTTCCCTGTTTGAACTGAGCTGCCATTTCTTCATTGTGCTGTAAGAAGGGGCACTCTCCCCTAGAGTCTCCATCATATCCTCATGGATCTCCTTTTATAATAAGCCCTTGATGCAGAGGTAGCGAATGACTGTTCGATGAGAAACTGTATCCATTTTCTCAATTTCTGCCACCCCTTACCACTTCAGTAGCCAGTAAAAAAAACTTTTTTGCAGTTAATTTCTTGAAACTTGGTGTTTTATCTTATATTAACCTAATCTAGAAAGTCACGTAATGTCAACTGTGTTTCAAATATTTGTACTTTATGCCGAGAACTTATCAATTATCCTCGCATGTACCCTTCCAATACGGTCTTCTCAACATGACGTTTAATGTGTCCAAAATATTGAGGTTTTCTATTTTTAATCCTCTTTACTAGCTAGCCTTCTTCAATATTAAATTCTTATAGTATGGATATATTTGTTCTTTTTTGTGTCCATGATATTGAGAAGAACTCTTCTGTAGCATTTACATTCAAAGGCATTTATATGTTTCTCAGCTGTTTTCTTAAGTTTCCAGGTCTCACGGGCATATTATTTTTGTAGTTCTTTCTGTTCCTCTCCACAGATTTTTTAGTTGTTTTACTTTCTGAATAACGATATGTGTCCTTCTTTTCATTTTTGTTATTGTATCTCCATTATTAGTTAGTAATGATCCAAGATATTCAAAACTCTCAACCTCTTCCAATTTTTCCTCATTGATACATATTTCAGCGGCCTTTTTTGTTTTGTCAGTTGTCATTATTTTAGTTTTCTTCGTATTAAGACAGACGTTTTGTTCTTCACTGTTCTTATGAACTGACAATTATTTTTTCCATTCCTTTTTGTGTTGTGGACAGTAATACTGTGTCATCAGCATATCTAATCTCTGGTATTTTATAACCTACAATTGTTATAGCATCGTAATATTCTTCATCTACATCTTCTTTAACATTCGCTATTATATTTTCAGTATATGAGTTTAATAATAATAATAATAATAATTGTAATTATAATGATCCGCCGTATAAAAGACATTTATGAATATATCAGGCAAGTGGGGGGGGGGGGGGGGGCGAAGACGCTAACTGACATGCCAACGTCAGGGTTAGCAAACCATAGCTGACATGCCAACGTCAAGGTTAGCGAACCATAGCTGACATGCCAACGTCAGGGTTAGCAAACCATAGATGACATGCCAACGTCAGGGTTAGCAAACCATAGATGACATGCCAACGTCAGGGTTAGCGAATAATAGCTGACATGCCAACCTCAGGGTTAGAGAACAATAACTGACATGCCAACGTCAGGGTTAGCGAACCATAGCTGACATGCCAATGTCAGGGTTAGCGAACAATAGCTGACATGCCAGCGTCAGGGTTAGCGAACCATAGCTGACCAAGATCCTGTCACACCTCTCCGTTGGTACCCCCAGTAATAGACCTAGCCTGGCTAATGGAGCAGGGATCGCTCACCATAGTCCCCATGGTGATGGAGTCTGCTAAAGAAGTAATGAATGCCTCCTGCTTCTTAGCTGCATTCCGGAACTGAACAAATAGCT
Organism: Achatina immaculata; assembly: GCA_009760885.1. Classification (NCBI taxonomy): domain Eukaryota; kingdom Metazoa; phylum Mollusca; class Gastropoda; order Stylommatophora; family Achatinidae; genus Lissachatina; species Lissachatina immaculata. Next base: position 108,711,615 of record CM019691.1, on the reverse strand, counting down.
CCCACACCTTCACAGCATCTGCAAAGAACACCAGCTCGCAGTTCCAGGGAGATAGAAGAGAATACAAGACAAAATATACGGCAAGAGTATTTAATGTACTCACCTTAATGACTACAGTGCTTAGAGATCCTATTTCGACTCCTGTTTGAGTTCTTCTTACACTTTTTCTTGTTTTACTGCCACTTTTCACCATCGCTTCATTAAAGTTCATTTGCTTCCAAACCATGCCTGATAGTCTAAATTTGCAGCAGCTAATATCTCATTTCTCTCTTACTGAATACTTGGTTTTTAAGAGCGCCGTATTTTTTTTTTTTGCAGCTATTGTATTATGAAAGAAAAGGCAATATTTTTCCAGTGCTAGCGTCATGTCCTTCCTTTCGTAATCTGGGAATTTCTAACTTCTTTTGGGTCATATTTTTCATTTTAGTTATAAAAATTATATTATAATCCGTTCTTTTTTTCTTAATAACGTCTGTTCCGTCCAATCAGTTATAGTGAATTTTTCATTGTGGAACTTCCTTAAGAACCATTTTAAGAGAAATAATTCTGCATTTCTTAGATTAAATTTGATCGAGAACTCCCCTTCTTGGACTACTGAATGTATTAAGTCTGAGAGTGCACGATATTTCTAAAATGTTTGAATATATTGGGTCAGTCATAACAGCGCAATTTTTTTAATCTGCGGTGATCTTCTTATTTTAGGTTTAATTCCATTACTGAGTCAGTTTATTTTTGTAGCGTCTGCTTGAGATGAGCCGAGTTTGAAAGGGCATTATTGTTTTTCATTAGTGGCGTCTTCTTGCATTTGGTCGATCTTCTGAGTACACCATTTGTATATGGAGTGAGTTTATGTTAGATGCATTTTATCGACGCAACATTTTCTTCTACAGCACACATTGTATTAGACTACATCTAGTAATGCACATTTTTCTACAGCCTACTTCTGTTAGATCAAGTCTGTTAGTGCAGCATTTTTCTACATCCTACTTTGTATTAGGTCGTGTCTGTTAATACACCATTTTTCTACACTCCACTTGTGTTAGGTTAAGTCTTTCAGTGCACCATTTTTCTAGAGTCTGCTTGCGTTATGTCAAGTCTGTTAATAAACAATTTTTCTACAATCTACTTGTATTAGGTCAAGTCTTTTAATGCACCAGTTTTCTACAGTCTACTTGTATTAGGTCAAGTCTTTTAATGCACCAGTTTTCTACAGTCTACTTGTATTAGGTCAAGTCTTTTAATGCACCAGTTTTCTACAGTCTACTTGTATTAGGTCAAGTCTTTTAATGCACCAGTTTTCTAGTCTACTTGTATTAGGTCAAGTCTTTTAATGCACCAGTTTTCTACAGTCTACTTGTATTAGGTCAAGTCTTTTAATGCACCAGTTTTCTACAGTCTACTTGTATTAGGTCAAGTCTTTTAATGCACCAGTTTTCTACAGTCTACTTGTATTAGGTCAAGTCTTTTAATGCACCAGTTTCCTACAGTCTACTTGTATTAGGTCAAGTCTTTTAATACACCAGTTTTCTACAGTCTACTTGTATTAGGTCAAGTCTTTTAATGCACCAGTTTTCTACAGTGTATTTGCACAAAAGTAACAAGAACAGTCGCTCTTTGAGCCGAGTAGCTCATCAGACATCATACGCCGGTGGTGATTTGGATCGTCTATAATCTGCAATCTTTCTGGCCAAAACGCTGATTAGACTCCTCCAAAGTCATTTTACATGAGAATAATATCATGTCCTTGAAATTAAGACTAGATTAAGTCCCACATGACAGTTGCAGATCGAACAGTTATTCCTTCACAAACACCATTATCAAATCAGATTTTCCAGAAAGCAGTATTACATAAAAATGCATCCGCTGACTGTGAACTGATCACATAACATAAAAAAGGCAAAATCATTTCTTGGATAGTTTTTCTGAAAAAATAAAGTATACAAATTATGTACGAGGGACGTTCAGAAAGTAATGCACCACGTCGTTGTTTTTTAAAGATAATAATGAAGTTAGAAGCATGAAATTTTGTACACTTTAAATATGGCGCGTGCCGATTGTGTGAACCAGATTGCAAGCAACCGGCCAAAAAATATGGCTGCCCTAACCGTTGAAATGGAGTGTGTTAGCAACTTGCGGTATAAGCAGCGAATTGTGATAGAATTTCTCGTTGCAGAGAAGGAAACTGTCGTGCACTTTCACAAGCGTCTATGTGATGTGTATGGAAGTTTTGCAGTCGACAGGATTACAGTCAGTCGCTGGGTTCAGAGAATCAAAGAATCAATAAGTGGAGATAAGGAGTTGCATGATCGACGGCGGTAGAAATGTTGAAATGCGTTGAGGGCATTATTCTTACTGATAGGCGTATCACTACTCAACAGTTAGCCTTAAAGCTGTTAGTCAGCAATGGTAGTGCAAATACAGTTATAAAAGCTCTCGGATTTTCTAAGGTTTGCGCAAGATGAGTTCCTAGAAGTCTCACAAATAACCATTGATTGCAAAGGAAAGCAATTTCTTCTGAATTGTTGGAGCGTTTCGATGCTGAGGGAGAGAACTTTTTGGCTAAGACCGTAACAGGTGACGAAACCTGAGCACATCATTTTGAACCTGGGACAAAAAGACAGTAAATGGAGTGGCATCATCCGCAGTAACCATGAAGAAAGAAATTCAAGACAACTCTTTCAGCTGGAAAGGTCGTGATCACTGTCTTTTGGGACATTGAAGGTGTGATTCTTGTGGATGTTATGCCAAGAGGAGAGACAATCAATTCGCAAGTTTACATTAAGACATTGAAAAAACTCTATCAACGTTTTCACAGAGTTCGGCCCCACAAGAATCCAACGGACCTGCTTCTCCTTCACGACAATGCGTGCCCTCACACAAGTCTGGCAACACGGGAAACAATCATAAAAATGGGTTAGACTGTACTACCCCAACCACCCTATAGTCCCGAGTTGGCAGCCTCTGATTTCCATCTGTTTGGTCCACTTAAAGATGCACTCCAAGGGGTATGATTTGAAGATGACGAAGGAGTGATTCATGCAGCGAAGAAATGGCTACCTAATCAAGAGAAAATTTAGTACGGGCTAGGAATACATGCACTTGTTTCGCGCTGGCGTAAAGCCATACAAGTTGATGGGGATTATGTTGAATAATACCGATGTTTACATGACATATCCATATATATTGTGTATAAATTTCATGCTTTTTTTTTATAAACAGCTCCTGAGGAAAGCGATGTGGTGCACTGCTTTCTAAATGCCCCTCGTATTTTCAAATAGGCACTTCATGTCAACAAATCTAAATGAACTTAAAGATCGGATTTGAAGTTCAGTTTAGCAAAATTTACTTTTTTTTCGTTCCTGCTCCATCGTTTTCATGCCATTGTTTTTTTAGACCAATCTAAAAACATGGCAAATATTATTTACATTCTCCAGCAATATTTCTTAATGATTTTTATCCTGCTGAATCAGTCTGCAAGATTTCAAGGTGTAGACATAAGACAAATTGTGTACGAGCAGTCCCCGGGGATGCAAGCGAATTCCGTCCCAAAGTCCGTAGCGGAGGTTTAATGCTTATTAAGTCAGAGATTGCAGCGAGAAGTTCTCAAGGCGGTTAGCTCAGTTTTTTTGTTGTTTGTTTGTTTGTTTCTTTTGATGGTGTATGTGAATATGTTGTATGTGAATAAGTTGTATGTGAATATGTTGCATACAAGAACGATCTACCTCGCGGTTTATTCAGATTTTGTTAAAAAAAATGTACATGACACGGTTGTATTAGGGAACTACTTCTGAAATCGGGAAATAACATGGACAAGACTAGACATTTCACACAGCCTTTTATACCATGCTGTCAGTTCATAACAGGGGAAAACAGTGTTCACATGAAAATCAAGCCCATGTACATGGGACTGTTCCCGCTTTCACAGAAGGTAATAACAACGGGGGATAAAAATAAACCGATGCGGAAAATTAAATGCCTCTTCTTCGTTTGGCCTGGCGTTGCTAAACGTTGCTTTCTTGATATCGCTCTGAAAACATCTTGTTGTCTATCCAATGGAAAAACTAATTATGTCAGTCCGTAAGAACAGCGAAGAGCAGAACCTCTATCTTAATGCAAAGAAAACTAAATTGATGACAACTGACAAAACAAACAAGGCAGCTGAAATATATATCAATGAGGAAAAATTGGAAGAAGTGGAGAGTTTTTAATATCTTGGATCACTACTAACTAATAATGGAGATACAATGAGGGAAATTAAAAGGAGGACATCTATCGTTCTCCAGAAAGTAAAACAAATAAAGAATCTGTGGAGAGGAGCAGACAGAACTACAAAAATAAGATTTCCCATCGCAATATATGCCTGTGAGACCTGGACACTTAACAAAACAGCTGAGAAACACATAAATGCCTTTGAATGTAAATGCTACAGAAGAGTTCTCCAAATATCGTGGACACAAAAAAGAACAAATATATCTGTACTACAAGAGCTTAATATTGAAGAAGGCTGGCTAGTAAAGAGGATTAAAGAGAGAAAACTTAAATATTTTGGACACATTAAACGTCATGATAACTTAGAGAAGACCGTATTGGAAGGATACATAATGGGAAAAAGAAAAAGAGGAAGACCAAAACGAAGATGGCTGCAAGACATCGTTGACGATCTGCAAATGGATGCAGCAGCAGCAGGCCATCGTGCTCACAACCGAGAGGCCTACAGGAGTGCTGTTTTGGAGGCAAAGTTCCGCAAGGGACATGCAAATGAATGAATGAATGAATGTCTATCCAAGACGCCTGTTTCAGTGAGCGTGGTGTTCAGAGTGTCTTTGATACCCACTGCCACCTCGAATGCTCTCTTTCTTGTTTTCCACGAACGACATACCTCACGACTGTCCTCTCTATGCCAGAATGTCGTTTCCATATGACCAGGAGAGATGAATGTTTTGTCAGTGGAGCAGATGAACAAGTTTTCATCCACATCCACAATGCCAAATTTATTCCCTTGCTTTTTTTTTTTCATCTACAACTTTCTTTTTTTTCCCACCTCTCCACATCCATTGATCCCGGTCTATTTCACTTGACAATGATCTACGCTAAATTCATGTGAAAGGAATTACACACCTTTAGCCGGCACTTAGAGAAGCAAAACCTAGAAATCTAACCGTTTGTTGTGTGATGTCACTCGTATTGTCTGCTACATTTACTTGAGATTTGGTTCAAAGTCTTTGAAATACTCAACAAAATGGCAGCAGCATTTCGACCAGCCGCCGTGTAAATTAGAGTCAGCGCTACCAGGTTTTTTACTTTCTTTCACTGACAAAATGTTTCTCTTTGTTTGTTAAGGGAGCCAATTTTGAGATTCGATTTGTTCAAACCTGCGTAATGATTTTGCTGCGAAGAATCTGTTCACAGAAACGAAATCACTCTGACTAAATGTTTCAAAGTAGATTAATGTCAGTGAAACTAGTTTTGATTCCCAAAATAATCTAAAGAGAAACTGGATTAAACAACTGGGTCTTTATCCTGCGAAGTCCACTTCAATTAAAGCTGTTCGTGGCGAGGATCCGCCTGTCAGTCTCATAGTGTGGCCAGTCCATCGCTTCCTCATCCTTTCAGTTACTATTGGCAATGGTACCATGTCTGTCTCTTTTAACAAGATGTCATTGCTTATGATATTTGACCAGAACACGCCTTTGATTTTGCATAGACACTTGGTTCAGAAAGATGTCAAGTGTACGCCCGGCTGTCTGTATCATTCCTTAGCATTCGCCCACGTATAGTCAGACATTTAAAAGATTACTCTTAAATATTTTGTGTTTGATTTTATGGCTTATCTTTTTTGAACCTCCAGATATGGAGGAACAGAAGTAAGGGTAGACCAAAAGAGACATGGAGAAGAACAACAGAAAGGATGTTGAGCAATAGAGGGCTCACCTGGGCAAGAGCAGAAAAAAAGGCGAAGGACAGGCATTTGTGGAAAACCCTTGCGGAAGCCCCATGTGCCCTGGGCACTTAAGGTTCAGAGAGAGAGAGAGAGAGAGAGAGAGAGATGGTTAAGTAGTGGAGCACAACAAGGCGAAGATTTGATGCTTGTATGTTCTTATATGGTTCCTAATTGTATCTGGCCTCTGATCTGTTCTTCGCCCTGTCCTATTTCTCATTCACTCCTGCACATCAAAACGTTTATAATAAGGAAAGAAATTACAAATAACAATTCTTCACGAAAATATCATCAATTTGTATTGTTAACAACAAAATCAACCTTTTATCCGTTTCTTCAACATTTAAGATTTCTTCATAAAAACATAAAATAAAAAAAATGAAATACTTGAAAATCAATTAACATCTTGCACATATTATGGGCTTAGTATGAGTACAACACACTCGTCCCATATATAATTTCCAACTATCGTCCTTAATGATTGAATATCTGATTGTAATCAAAGAAACCAATTGGGAAAAATGTGTAACAAAATGCATATACATAAAATTCAGTGATACATAAAGTTATGTGCACATAATAACCATCAAAATGCGTATTAACAAGATATCAGAATCTTAGATTTAACATATTTATGCTATATAAAATATAACTATTCATGTATCTTTCATCTGTTAACAACTATGCCTGAATGAGTTAGTATGGATCAGAGGGACCGACAGCACAACTTCCATGCGTCCACATCAAAGAATATAAATCACGATCAAAGCAAATATGTGTATGTTTATCCATCGACGAAATACACACTCATTCGTGCTTAAACGAAAACGTAATTTTCTTCCGATCCGTCGGCACCTTCCTACGTGTTCAACGTACAAATTCCCCACCCTTTAAAATTCTCTCCCATCTCCTTTATACATGCATACTGGATCAGTCGGTACCGATTGTACTCAGAGTTGCGCACCCCTGAGCTGACCAGTCCCTAACTATATGCTTCTGGTGTTGAAAACAAACTGAAGTTTAATATTCTGTTCTTATTCGTGCCTATACTACATAAATATGTCTTGTACAGTGAGTACGAAAATTGCTCTGATTTTTTTGTACATCCCAAGGATTACTGGAAAGAACAAATAGAAATGTACAGAAAATAAATAGCATAAACTGCACGGAATGGCACTTTACAGGCATCTCTTGGTATCGCGTAATCTTTCTTCTTCAACTAATGCAAGCACAATATTTAGGAAAATTAAGTTGTTATTTTTCTCACTGTGAGGGAAAAAATAATTTAAACTTTCTGCAGATATGGTGGCATGTTTAAGCAACTAAAGGGTATAAGAAAACAGTAGATGAAGTTGCTTGGTGACAAAAAGAAAGATAATAATAATTAAACTGTTTTCTTCTTAGATACATTGTCAGCAAGCATAAGCAAGAAGAAAAAGAATGATAGTTTCTACACACGGTTCTTTAACAGCCTAAGAAAGGGTCACCTATGAGAAGGGCAGCCTTATTATGCCATTTATGGGATATAGTGTTAGTGCCCTTATTTTCATTCACCTTTTGGTACACTACAGAGTGATGTGACCAGTATCAAGCCAGGGTAAGTTTTATTACCCGGCTCCACGAGATGTTGGTATCCATGGTTACACCTGGATGCCTGGACGCATCCGGTGGGTTGTGAATCTTCGCTATGAGAGACAAAAATGTGTATGTGTGGGCACCATGCAGACTGACACCCGGCCAGTTGCCGCAAGGGAGCACGCAATATGGAGATGAAAGAAGGTATACTCTATCTGTGTTGGTCCTTGTATGAACATGCTATTAGGTTCAGACAGACCACTGCTTTATTCAGACATACCCGGTCTGACACTTCAAATTTTCGTGACCTATAAGGATACTAGTGTAAGTGATTAGTGATAAAACGCGTATTTGGTCGCTGTAGACGTGGATTCGGGTGCATTAAAGATCTGCATATATATTTTTTAAATTTATGTAAACAGTTCCGAGACTACAGTCCTCATGTGCACTTTTTCGCTGACATTTGAAAGCAAAATAATGTTTGTGGACGTTGCAGTTTTCGTGACCCACAGAGGGTACACTACAATCAGTTCTAAACAGCATTTGGTAGAACATGTGTCACATTTTCACTGACAATAAGTATAAACTAGACGATGATTCTTCGACAAAACACAATAAAAACTACCAGTATTACGCTGAATGGAACTCCGGCTGAATCACAGAATCCTGTCTCCAGCTCTAGACGAAGATATCAATACATAAACGGAAAAAGCAGGTATTATCTTTCGAAAACTAAGTTAAAGGAAACATCTGAAGTCAAAGATCTGATCTATCAGACCGACGTGCTTAATACACTCTTATATGTTTCTCAAACCTGGACAACCTACTTAAGGCACGAGAAGGAAAAGAAAATAACAGTTTCCATCTTCGCAAAATAATGAACGTGTAGTGATGAGACAAAGTAACCAACTATGAGTTTATTCAGTATCTGATACGGTTCCGACCACAATGATAGTACAAGGTCCGACAATTAAGAAATGAGACTAATTACATAAAAAAATAAAATAACAACAGTTGAAGATATAACCTGTATTTTATTCAAAGTAAGCCCCTTGTGCACTGATACAGCGAGTGGCACGATCTAACAAACACTGGAACGACCTCTGCAGTTCTTCTGTTGGCATAGCCCTTAAACTCGGTGTTGCGACCCTTTGGATGTCATCAGTATCGTCAAAGAAGCGTCCTTTCAACGGTAACTTTAATTTTGGGACTAGAAAATAATCGCAGAGAGACAAATCTATGGGAATATGATGGATGGTTGAGAACACACATTTGTTTATGTACCAAATATTCCTGTACAACTACCGCCCTGTGAACCCATGCATTATCATGAAGAAGGAAAAAAACTGCCAGGTGTTGGATACTCGTGTCGGACTCGGAGAAACCTTTTCAACAGACGTTTCAAAATACTTAAATAAACTTTGGCAGTGACAGTTGGTCTCTCTTGAATAAATTCTTTGTGAATAACTCCTTTGCTGTCGTAGAAACACACCAACATTGTCTTCACTTTCGACTTTTGAAGAATTTTTTTCCCTTTTGGTGATGATGATGATGACTTCCACTATGCACTTTGGGGTTTAGTTGTGGGATCATAGAGGAAAATCCATGTTTCATTCTCTACAACAATCAAATTTAAGAAATGTTTATTTCTGCGATACGTTTTGATGATGTCTTTTGCGTACTCAACACGCTGATGTTTTTGGTCATCAGACAACGAATGTTGTACAAACCGGCAAGCAACTTTTTTCTTGCCCAAATCTTCCACTAAAATTTTACGAATGGTCTCTCGGTTAACACCAAATTCATCTGCCATTATTCTCACAGTCAGTCAATAATCTTCTTGTATCCGTTCTCTGAATTTTGCAATAGAAATTGAGCGTCCATTTCTAGTGCATTCGTAGTCGTTTCCACGCTACATATTAATGGTGAATACCACCTGAATATATGTGCATGAGATAAACAATTATCCCCATAAACATGTCGCATCAATTCAACTGTCTCATTGGCACTTTTTCCGAGTTTTAAACAGAATTTAATGTTGGCTTTTTTGCTCCATGCCGATTACGTAACAATGCACTTCTGACTAGGTCAACAAAATGACGGCTTGTTTGTCGCCTGATTATTGGGCAACGATGAAAAGTTGCCAGATCATAGATGAAGGCTGCCTCTTTAGATTCCATGCTTTGCTTCATAGATGAAAATTTTGTCTTGGCCGTAATAAATTCAGTCTCATTATTTAATTGTCGAGACCTGTATTAAGCAACAAAAGATAAAAATGATTGGTGCATATGGCAAAAGATGGATGACACTCGTGTAATCCACAAGACAATTTTATATGGGCAGTTTCTCGTGAAAAGGAGGAACTTGGTAACCAAAACTGAGTTACAAAAATATTCTAAGTCACCCATAAGAGATTGTTTTTTCAATTGCAAAGAACACTAGGAAAAAATTATGAAAATTCGAATCAATTGGAGATCGAATGTGCATTATTATTATTATTATTTTTTTAATAGTATTATTATTATTATTACTGCATGCCATGTCGGATAGCGTTGGCTGTCATCTTTCTCTATGTTGCGCGATCCTTCGTGCTTTCGATCAGTTCAGATGCTTTTCTTTTTCCATGTCACTTGGGAAGTCCACTGAGATACTTCTCTCTTGTCCTTCCTCTTCTCCCTTTCCCTTGAATTTTCCAGTCATTACTAGATTCTCCAACGTCCTTCTTCTCACGGCATGTCCATGAAACTCCGGCTGTCTTTGTGTTCTAATTAGTTTTCCTTGTTCCAGAACTTCTCTCTGGAGCTCTTCGTCTTCGTTTGTTTTTCTATCCGTTCAGGATATTTGTTGCATTTTTTTCTCCAAAACCAAATCTCTGTTGCTTCCGGTTTCTTTGTCATCTTTTTCTTAACTGTCCAATTTTCACAGCCATACAACGATATTGGTTCTCTGTAGCACTGTAATACTCTTTTCTTGACTTTTAGAGATATCTTCTTCATGTCATGAACCGGCGTTTGCCTTACGTATTCGTTATTTTATTTCATTTGTGCGCATACCAACAACTGTTATTGTTCAGAGGTAACTGAATTTATTTGCCTTTGTCAGTGTCTTACTGTTTGAAAAGGATGTTGCATTTTGGCATCTTTGATCTTTTTTTTAATATTACAGTTGCTTCTGTCTTATCGCTGTTTAGCTTTAAACCTCTTTTATTGTTCTCTTTAATAATCTTATTCACTAGTTTCTGCAGACTGCTTTGACTTTCTACTATTACAACGGTGTCATTCGTATATCTTAGATTGTTGATATTATGACCTCCTACTTTTTTTTCATATTTGTATAGTCTTTCTTGATATTTTCGCGTTATAATGCGAAGAGATCTGGGGAACCATTTTCTTTTCAACTCATGTTTCATTCTACATAGGGTGCGGTACTTCTGAAGAAGGAAAAGATAACAAAATTTTAAGACAATTGACGTAAGAGCAAAGGAAACTGGTCCTTAAAAGACAAAAGACTGCTTGCTGCTGCTGTGGCCAAATATGCAAATGTAACATTGGTATAATCCGCCATGAGAGGAGCTGTTCACCAAAATGAAACTGAACAAAGCTGACAGCTGCTTCCAAACCGTCTACTGAAACGAAAACAAGTAACATCACAAGTGAATTTTTAGAGTGGAAATAGAGGGAGAGTGAATAAGGTACTACAAAATGTAATTTAAATAAGCATATTTACCGTAACAGATTTGTACGACACGAGGCAATTTACGTCTCTCAAAATAAAATCTGCATATTTTAAGTCTTTACAGGCACTCTGTAGTCCTCCATTAGCATAGAATTTCGCTGTTCTTGAACCCTATAGCAGGACATATTTCACTGTTAATGAACTCCGTAGTCTGACATTGAAATAAACTACGCTAATCTTGTATTCTGCAGCCGGATATTTAAAATAATTTTCCTTACTCCTTTAACCATGGGTAATGTTAGTACAAAATGATGCTCTGGAAATAACTACTTTTATGCTGCCGTTTTTGTATCTCTTTGGCGCCATTTCGAATGTTTCACTTGAGATCTTTCCAGTGCAGTCGGTTATTTCATGTATTCGTTTATTCTCCTTTTTCTCTAGGTTTGTTGCTCGTTATCATTTTTATTTAATGGTGGTCATATACGAGGAGTGTTTCAAAAGTAAATTTGCAAGGCATGTAAGATCCATAAGAGTACCGTCAGGCTGACAGCCAAGGTTGTGTAATTGTCCATATTATTCAGCTGGCAACGCCATGACAGATGGCACCACTGTGCAGCACCATCCAGGCGGCATCCGTCAATTTAAGATGGGGGGGGGGGGAAGGGGGGAGTCGACTGGAGCAGTGGTTCAGACAGAAGATTAGTGCTGTAATATCATTTATGAACCCGAAGCAGGTGCCAGATGTGACCCGAAGCAGATGCCAGATGTGAAAATTCATTGCCAGCTGGCGGAAGTCTGCGGAGACACCTACACCATACATCAGTCCCAGAATCATCTAGTATCACACATCTACACAACACACCAGTCCCAGAATCATCTAGTATCACACATCTACACAACACACCAGTCCCAGAATCATCTAGTATCACACATCTACACAACACATCAGTCCCAGAATCATCTAGTATCATACATCTACACAACACACCAGTCCCAGAATCATATCACACATCTACACAACACACCAGTCCCAGAATCATCTAGTATCATACAACTACACAATACATCAGTCCCAGATTCATCTAGTATCACACATCTATACAACACACCAATCTCAGAACAATCTAGTATCACACGTCTATATAACACACCAATCTCAGAACAATCTAGTATAACATATCTACACAACACACCAATCTCAGAACAATTTTTTTATAAATAGGAAACTACGAGGCTTTGGTACGGTAAAGTAAGAGAACAAATTTTGTAGGATTAGACCTCGAAAAAATCGTAGACAAAGCACTTTAGTGAGACGTGAGAGAACAATCTAGTATCACACATCTACACAACACACCAATCTCAGAATCATCCAGTATCACACATCTACACAGCACATCAATCCCAGAAAATCTAGTATCACACATCTACACAACACACCAGTCTCAGAATCATCTAGTATTACACATTTACACAACACATTAGTCTCAGAACCATCTACTATCACACATCTACACAACACCAACAGTCTCAGAACCATCTGATACCAAACATCTACACCACACTCCAGTCTCAGAGCTATCTAATAAGACCTGAATTGGACAGAAACAAAGATTCGGTGACATCCATTCTGGTTAATTAGCTTTTCCAGGTAAAAAATGTAAAACTTGGAACCTTTTTCCTGTACTAGAGAAGAAAACTCAGAAAAGGGCTCAAATGATTCAGAATAGCTCTATGAATCTCCCACTAAGACCGCAGCCAAATTAAGTTATCCCCCCTTGCTTCTAAACACTTTGCAGGATCTAAGAATACTTAGTGTCGTCACTGAAAAGCATAAATTGGGTAAAAAGGATGCCTTTGTCAATGTCCTGCCAAAGTAATTGTCCTGCAGAGAACATTATCCAGCAAATGTGAAAAAAAAACTGGAAGATGTTTGAACAAAGTGAAGGAATTAGAAACTCTAAAGGCCTAAGTAACAAAACACAAGGAAAGAAAGAAAGAGATGCGAAATAAAAGCTTTACAGAAAGAACTGGATAATAATAGTGCTCTCGACCCATTTGTTTCAGTTTCAATCCAGCCTGAAGGGAGGCTTGTAGATACCTGCAGGAAGGAAAGCAACAGGAAGGTTGTAGATACCTGCAGGAAGGAAAGCAACAGGAAGGTTGTAGATACCTGCAGGAAGGAAAGCAACAGGAAGGTTGTAGATACCTGCAGGAAGGAAAGCAACAGAAAGACCAACAGTTACACAGTGTGAGGGATACACCAAGCAGTCTTCAACTGACGTCTACAAAGGCTGAAGTCTGAGGATGAAAGAACGAACTTTATTCACAAAATGTGAAGAACTAAGCATGAAAGTCTGTGTGACATTCTGTCTTTCATCAACACTCTAATGTTCATGTAGGGAGAGAAGGGGAAGGAGTAAAAGATTATGTAACAGTTGCTGTCAGACTAGCAGTTCAAACAATTAGTCCATCATTTAGACATAGGGAAGTCAGAAAGTAGCAGCCAGGCAGCAGCATACTCACATTTAGTTGATTCTAATCAGTTTCATAATATACTTTTGTCCGTAAGCCGTACGCCTTCATCATCATAGATACTTTAAAGTTGTTTGAACTATATTTATATGTGTTACGTAAAAACACATTTACATTCTGTAAATGCTACAGAAGAGTTATTCAAATATCATGGACACAAAAAAAAACAAATATATCCATACGGCAAGACTTAATATTGAAGAAGGTTGGCTAGTAAAGAGGATTAAACAAAGAAAACTTAAATATGTTGGACACATTAAACGGCATGATAATCTAGAGAAGACCATCTTCGAAGGGTACATAATGGGAAAAAGAAAGAGAGGAAGACCAAGGCGAAGATGGTTGCAAGACATCGATGATGATCTGCAAATGGATGCATCAGCAGCAGGGCATCTTGCTTACGACCGAGAGGCCTACAGGAGAGCTGTTTAGGAGGCAGAGTTCCGCAAGGGACATGCGAATGAATGAATGACGTAAAAACACATGAAAGCAATCAACATCTTCCATAGTCGTGCACAATATTAAACAATTTATTTGGCAAAACGGCGTAGAAAATTTGGTCATTTGACATTTAGGGCAACGTGCCTAATCTCTGATCCTAACGTGAATAGTCCATGCGCTGTGGCCAGACGTTCAACTGGAGGCTGTAAAATGTCTTGCTTTGAGAACTTGGATATTTCCAGTTCCCTTGTAATAGACAATGTTCATTATCATGAATAATGATGATGATGAAGAAATTGATAAAGGATCTCTAACTTCAACAAATTAACTAGTCATGGCAACATTCAGCAGTAGAAACATTAAGACAGTTGGGCCATGCTGTAAGAATACTGGACAACCTTATCTCCTGGTGAACATTATAGAGGGAACCTGTGGTGGTTAAAAAAAAGGCTGCTAGACCCAATATGAGATCCGAGAACATTATCTAAGAGATTCATAACAGATGCTCCCATCAGCTAGGAAAAACAGACCACAGAACCTGAGCAGCGTGGGATGCTCTGTTTTTGATGAGAAAACACTGGTCAAACATGAGGAAAGAGAGAAAACCCTGCACGATAAACATTGTTTGACATTAGTGTGGCAGAATGTGCCGCCAAAGTAACGCCAAACCAAATTTGTGTTACGCGATCTCATCTCTTTCCGCTTGCATTTATAACAAATATAAATTTAGCTTATAAATCAAATTTTTTGTCTGGAATTATTCACTGAAGAATGTAATCAGAAAAATGATTCTTGGCAGACAAAACAAATAGTGCGCAATAAGATGTCTGACACGCATTTTATTCCAAAAGGGAAAAAAAGTCAATAACATCACAAAAATGTGTAAGTATATTAGAATCTCCAATTTTCTCCATATAAAGGTCTCAATTCGACACTCGTCAACGATCTTCTGTCATGGAAGCTCATCAGTTGCCTCTCCATTTCTTCCTGTTTGTGTCAGACAGTCTGGAGTTCTGCGATAAATTACTTTTTTTGCCATCACCGTTTTGAAGCCGGAACTTCACGCTTCACAGGCGTCTTGGCGCCGTGGCTTTGGCGCCAGTACATTAAATCAAATACTTAGACGTCTCTGTCTGCCATCACCGAAATAGAGCCCCTGCTGTTTCTGAATCTCCTCCAGTCCATCTATGAATCTCAATACTGAAGGATCATCCTTATCAAGCCTTATCCTTGGGCGCTTCAGTAACTGACTCTGCGACTTTATTACCGTGGTTCTGAACATCCAGAACTTGTTCGTAGAAACTCCATATCTCAACAGCAAAATTCCGCTCTTCTTCTTCTAACATTCTTCACACCAGTTCAAGAACAGAACACGCTTTTATTTAACTGCTCGACAGCCTCACTTGGACGTTACATTTGCTCTAAAGTCAAAGCTGTAACACAATGAGCTAGCAATAGAAAGTCATTGTTAGTGTTATATAAGTTCTCACCACATTTAGTTCTACGAGGTTTGTCTTCTGTTTTCTTTCATTAAGAGAAAGAATTAGCTGTTTGAAGCTGTATAACATTGTTCAGGTTCCCCCCACCCCCAGGTGGGACTGGCAGGTTGAAACTTGAGGCGGACCTTGGAAGTCAGATTCGTATGATCTTTCTGTATACGTACCACAGAGATATGCTACTTGATTACGTCGAGCTTTAATCCATGCTCTATGTCCCGTGGCATTTACAAGCTGCAGGGTATGAAGTGTTAATGCCTTCACATTTCTAGGCCACTAAAGCGTCCGTGGTAGGGATGCCAGGACCTGTCCTCGATTATTTTATTTCCCAGTGAAGAACCGGGTACTCATTTTTTTAGCCTGGGTTGACACCGGAACCGGTCGCCCGTTCAATCCCCACCCCTCAAAAAAATATTCCGTCAAAGTGCAAAATCACATCAGGAAGCTTCCAATCCAGCGGTTCTCGGGCCCTTTTGCTACACGGCCCACATTTAAAAGTGAAACATTTTTGCGGCCCATTAATAAAGTGCTTTACATTTGCAAGATATAAATCTAATTTATAAAGTATTATGTAATATTTTCTGTACATGTTTAACTGCATATTCATTGCAACACAAAAGTTCTTTTCATTTACCTTAAAATAGCACTGTTTCCGGTTGGATAGAATGTCTGTTCTGGCTGGAATTTGTGACAAACACACTCGAAGATCATCCTCCACACTCATTTTTCTTCGATATTTGGTTTTCATGGCAGTCAGTCCATAAAATGAAACTTCGCATAAATACGTTGTTGAAAAAAGTAGAACTTTCATCGCCGGGGCTGACAAAAACGGATATTCCAGCGAAACAATGCACCAAAAGGAAGAGATATCCAGAGCGGGGTCGTTAAATTTGATTTGTAATGTGCGATCGCTAGATAGTTTTGCTAATTCTCCTTGTGCACGACCGGTTAATTAAGATAATCCACACTGAAAAAGATTACAAATCCAATCGTACGCTTAAATGTCTTCGGGTGTGAAATATTTGTCAAAATATTCAGTATTACTTTTTAAAAAAAAAATATATATATATATTGGCTGCTTTGAGACTTCAGCGTGGTCCATAATACTCCCTGTCATGGCCCACCTTTGGACCGCGGTTGAAAACCATGGGTTGAGAACCACTGTTCTAATCAGTAGGCGAATGCGCTAGCAAGCAGCACGACGGCACCTTGTCCACGCCGGATTGGATGTGACTAGACAGCGGACCCCTTTGATCTAGGCTACCGACTGTAACTGGTGGTTAGTTGAGAACGGCAGACAGGATGCAGAAAACTTTTAAATCTCGAGGTCAGTTCACGACCGGGCAGCCATATGAGAGGTCACAAACTATCCATATGAAAGTAAAAAGCCTCTCTCCCAGCCTGATGGTCAGTATAATGTCATCACAGGGTCACGTGTTCTGTTTGCTTTTGTTTTGATTTTGATTCGAGACCAACATTTGAAAGAAGCAAATAATTGTACTACCTGTTTTGCAGAACGATATATATATATATATATATATATATAGTGAGATAAGAACAGTAAGCAATAAACTATATAAATAAGATTCATGGGCAGTAACTCAACTACGGAAATTATTTTCAGATGATGAACAATAATCGTTTTTCGAAAGATATCATAATTCCACCTTAGATATACTATAATTCCATCTTAGATATAGTATAATTCCATCTTAGATATAGTATAATTCCATCTTAGATATAGTATAATTCCATCTTAGATATAGTATAATTCCATCTTAGATATATTATAATTCCACCTTAGCTATACTATAATTCCATCTCAGATATATTATAATTCCACCTTAGATATACTATAATTCCACCTTAGATATACTATAATTCCACCTTAGATATATATTATAATTCCGCCGTGGAAATATAATTAGTCTATGGATTTTGGCACATGTCCTTGTGGAAAAGCTTTTCTAGGAAAAACAGTGCTTGCACATAACAACAAGATAGGACTTCAGATAGAACTCGGTGTGTATATAATTGGTGCAGGTGAAAATTCTACAGTAAATTCTAGCATTTTGACTATAAAGAACGTCTGAGATTGTAAATAGCTGTAGTGTATGCTTTATTTATATATTATGTTGTTCAAAGTATAGACGAAAAGTTATTAGCATTAGTTGTTCATTCTTTTCTGTACGTATATAATACTTGTACTAAGCTGATGTTTAATGACTACCTTAGAAAGAAAGGAGGCAGGTCTGCATGCCCAGCTCTTCATTTTCTGCAAGTAAATTTCCTTCGTTCTTTTTGTTTCATTTAGCGAGAGGGCATAGAAAACTTCATCTTCAGATATATAGAACAACGTGCCAAATTTCCACCGGCATACATGTAGAAAAAGATACCTAACTTTCACCGTCAGACATGTAGAACTACGTACCTAACTTTCACCGTCAGACATGTAGAAATACGTACCTAACTTTCACCGTTAGACATGTAGAAATACGTACCTAACTTTCACCGTCAGACATGTAGAAATACGTGCCTAACTTTCACCGTTAGACATGTAGAAATACGTACCTAACTTTCACCGTCAGACATGTAGAACAACGTACCTAACTTTCACCGTCAGACATGTAGAAATACGTACCTAACTTTCACCGTTAGACATGTAGAAATACGTGCCTAACTTTCACCGTCAGACATGTAGAAATACGTGCCTAACTTTCACCGTCAGACATGTAGAACAACGTACCTAACTTTCACCGTCAGACATGTAGAACAACGTACCTAACTTTCACCGTCAGACATGTAGAAATACGTGCCTAACTTTCACCGTCAGACATGTAGAACAACGTACCTAACTTTCACCGTCAGACATGTAGAAATACGTACCTAACTTTCACCGTCAGACATGTAGAAATACGTACCTAACTTTCACCGTCAGACATGTAGAAATACGTGCCTAACACCTGACTCAAATATGAATACTTCTGCAGCCAAAACGTCCCGAATTTCTACTATGAGAAACTGTTGTATAAGGTGTACAGCCTCAGCGATGACTATTGAGAACTTCAAACCCTGCTTGAACATGTTTAGCTTATAATATTACATGTATGAAAGTAAGGATTTGTTTCGTTCTCTTGAAAGCACATTTAGCCTGCTGTATTTTTATATAACCCTCAAACAAAAAAAAAAAAACAAAAACAAAAATCCGGCAGGATCAAATCCAATCTTGCTAGCAGACAGGAAAGGAAATGAAGTTGTTCCAGGTCATTTATACTGCAATGGGTTCTTTTTTAAACAACAGAACAGAGAGCTTTCACTGGAGAATGGCTCACGTGTTGAAAACTGGCGTCGCTTTTACATACAGTATGCTCTTGTAATCGCTTCGCACTGCTCACTCTTACACATAAGAGACGTGAAGGATTATCGTATAGTCTTTAGTGTGACTACTTTAATGTGACTACTTTATTTCAAGTAATACAAGAATTTCATCTTTCTTCCCCCCCCCCCCCATTTCTCTCTCTCCCTCCCACTCTCTCTCTCTCCCCCTCTCTTATTCTTCTTTATGTGTGTATGCGCATGGTTTATGGTTAATTTGCGTGTCCCTATATTTCACTCTCAAGCACAGATCTGCACAGTGTATTCTCAAAAACATAAATTCTTCTTTTTAAAAACTGCAATTTGTTTTCTCAGATTTTCAATGTCCCAAACGGGTATCTTTTTTCTAAAAAACATAATAAAAAATCAAACAAGCAAACAAACTCAAACAGTCATGGACTTAAATGCAGGAAAGGTGCGCACTACATGTTCCCCATGCCAACTGTATACCCTCGTCATTATCTCACTTTCATTTTATCCAAATTCCCACAAAGCTCTTCTATGTTTCCACTGAATTCCTTAATTTGCTATGATAATAAATAAAATTCTTCAATCTTTTTTAAAGCCTCCCCCCTAAATTGTGCTGAGCTGAAAACATCTAATAGATGATCTGCTATAAATGTCTATTTTTGTTATAACGAATGTGTGAATGGATTACTTGTGTCAGTGTGGAAAGAGCAGACAGATGGGAGAACCAGTACGCAAAGATCAGAATACAAAACAGATAGATGAAAGCGAGAATAACTGGAAATGTTTGAGAAGTGGATGAACGAGAAGATTATAGGAACAGATGAATGGACCAGAATGCTTGGAGAGGGAGGTGAATTTCATTGAAAAGGAGGCGAGAAACAGACATGAACAAGTAAACATATGTAATCTAGATAAATAAATCTTTGAACCTTTGGGTGCCCGAGGCACATGGGGCTTCCGCAAGGGTTCTCCACAAACGCCTGTCTTTTGTCTTCTTTTCCGCTCTTGCCCAGGCGAGCCCTATATTGCTCAACATCCTCTCTGTTGTGAATAGATAAATAAGTGATGATTATCTTCACCTCCATCCTGCTCTGGCTTGGTATATCAGTATGAAAACACTGAAAATGAATCTGAAGTTATCGATATCCCACACACAGCTTGTTTTATGGCTGATGTTGTCAATAGCCAGCTGTGCTCGCTATTTTCCCAGTGTCGATCAGTTGACGCAGCGTGTATGCAAGTATCAGTTTACCAAACCTATTGTTACGGATATTGATAATGCATGTACAGAGGTCGCGGAAGCATTGATGCCTATGGCAGTTTTGTTGTCCGTGTAGAATAAAGGGTTGGAAATGGAAAAAAAAAGGTTTTTCTATCGACTGTAAGATATTTTCCCTCTTGGTGTTACGCTGGCTGATCATTTGCCACCTTTACCCCCGTTTAATGTGCTTTTGTCCTACATTCATGTTCCATCTATTATTGTATTCTTTTCCAGATGTTCTCATGCCAGATTTTACCCATAGTATGACTTTGACTTCGCAGAGAGTGTATGTGTGTGTGTGCGGGCGCTCCCCTCCTGTTTCTCCCCCCCCCCCCCCCAACCTTCCAGCAGAACAAATCTTCTACAAGTATCCAACATAATCAACTCCCTGTTGTCAAGTTTAACCACAAGGTCAGGATCTGAGCCAGAGTACACGAAATTGTTAGTGGATTCGTCTTTATGCCATGGGTCGGTGGTTCAAACCCCGCCGAAGATGCCACGGTCACCCATTTATAAAAAATAAGTGCGTAGCTGGTGCTGAAGTTAGAGACCCCCAGGCGAGACCACACGTCTCGCTAGTGTGCCGACAAGTCAAGGAAAAACACAGGAACCGCCATGATATCCCCTGGGCGCTTCTTTGGCATGCTAACGCCACCTCTTATCTTTATCTTTACTTTATCACGTTGTACTGAGATGCTGAAATAAACTTGTAGAAACAGCCCTCAATTTATTCAGATCTGTACTCATTTGATTAGGACACGTAATCTTGCTGTTGGAATTTTTGTTTGTGGATCACGTAACGCAGTTAACTATGCAATTATCTCAACATTTCTTAGTTGCTAATCACAGGGGTTTCTTATGTGTGTGTGATCACTTTCATGTACTTTTGCTATTTCGTCAAGAAAATATTCCTCCATTTCATTCTTTTGTATTGATTGCAGATCCATGTTTGTATTCACTGGCAAACAAGTGCATATGAAGTGTTTCTCGGTACCTTCTATGGCTGCAGATAATGTTGTCTAATCTTTTTTTCTCATGCGATCGTCCCTTTCATATTTTTTTTTGCACACAAGAGACTTTCCTTATTTTTACAATGCAGAAACCTGTTTTCATAGAGCCCTAGCTAATGCTGCAGAATTTATGTTTTCATCTGGTTCTAAATTCCTATGTAAAAAATTGTTTTCATGTTCGTCATCAGTGTTCAAGAACATTAATTTGTTCGATTCTCCGTGCGACATTATATTGTTATTAAGAAGAATTGCTGTTTATTTAGTCTTATTTATACGCTTTATTGTTGCAAAGTTCGTATTTAATCTATCTATCTATCTATGCCTCGGACCCCTCGTGGAGCATAGGCCGCCAACAAGAGCTCGCCAGGCAGTTCGGTCCTGGGCCACTCTTTCCAACTGTCTCCATGTCTGGTTCATTATTTTGATGTCCGTGTCCAGACTTCGGCGCCAGGAGTTCCTTGGTCTCCCTCTCCTCCTTTTACCCTGTGGGTTCCATGTTAGGGCTTGCCTTGTAGTGCTGGATGTGGATTTCCGTAGAGTGTGTCCGATCCATTCCCATCTTCTTCGTAGGATGTCGTCTTCCACTGGTTGCTGGCCTGTTCGCTGCTGCAGTTCTTGGTTACTTATGGTATCTGGCCATCGTATTTGTAGAATCCTTCTAAGGCATGTGTTAATAAATGTCTGGATTCGTTTCATGATCGTAACAGTAGTTCTCCACGTTTCTGAACCGTATAGCAGAATGGGCTTTATCATGGTGTTAAATACTCTGATCTTCAATTTATTTGACAAGACTGAAGTTCCCCATATTTTCTTCATCTGATGGAATTTTACTCTTGCCTTGCCCATTCTTGCTTTTACATCAGCTTCTGTTCCTCCCTGCTTGTCTATCACACTTCCCAGATAAGTAAACTTTTCAACCTCTTCCAGTTCCTCTCCTTCCAATATAATGGGCATTTCGTTGACCTCATTTACTCTAAGAACTTTACTCTTTCCCTTGTGGATGGTAAGGCCTAGTCTTGAAGAATTTTCTGCCACTAATATGGTTTTCTCTTGCATCTGTTGCTTAGTCTGAGAGAGAAGTGCCAGGTCGTCAGCAAAGTCTAGGTCGTCAAGTTGAGTCCAGAGCGTCCACTGAATACCATTTCTCCTATTTTCTGTTGATTTTTTCGTATTTAATGGTGGACCATATTCTTTCAGATTTTGTTCTTGTTCAAGTATTGAAGTTATGATATAGAGGACTACGTGACTTGTTCCTTCAATTACGATGTTGTTGGTAGTAATGGCAGCTCGTATACTATAATAGCTTAAGAATGTTGTTTTGATCATTCAGGCATTCTTCAGACAACGTTTATTAAAACACAAAGAAAGAAAGAAAGAAAGATGGGTTAATAATAATAATAATAATAAAAGAACTGGATAGAATATATCGTGTTCGATTGAAAACTCTGCAAAACCCTTGTATTGTTCAGCAAAAGTTGATAACCCCTGATCTGTAAATGCGTTAGTCGCCCCCGGTGAATAGCACTTCTTGTTTCTGCTTTACGATTACTATTAACAAAGTCTATGGAGGGCAATGATCGCTGCAGATGGAACACCGCAATTATTTAAGCAAAGCGAACCAAAGCCGGACAGAATTGAATCCTGCATCCGACTCTGCAATCGGACACATTTGCTGTAATATTTTAGCATAGACCAGGGCTTCTCAGAATGTGATTTCTGTAAGAATTTTAAAAAATCTTTTAATAATCTGGATAAAGATATTTGTCGATAACCCTCCCGTAAGCCCCATGTGCCCTTGGCACTTAAGGTTGAGATAGATAGATAGATAGATAGATAGATAGATAGATAGATAGATAGATAGATAGATGATAGATAGATAGATAGATAGATAGATAGATAGATAGATAGATAGATAGATAGATAGATGATAGATAGATAGATAGATAGATAGATAGATAGATAGATAGATAGATAGATAGATAGATAGATAGATAGATAGATAGATAGATAGATAGATAGATAGATAGATAGAACGAACTTCCATGACTCCTCTTCCGAGGCTTTTAAAGCTCGATGACTACGACAGTCCTACAGTGAAACTATTTATAGCACGCGTGACCAACGATGTAAGAAGAATCACCTGTTCTGGGGCTTCCCTGGCAGGTACCGCTTCCTTTTCTTGTCACCTGTATAGGGCGGTGATGGCTGAAGCTTCACGTTTGATTGTACAGTAGTATACGACTTGGCTTGTGAGTGCTCAAAGACAAAGCAGTTAATCGCAGTCGCGTCTGCTCGTTTGAATTTAGGAATGGATAGAGAAGCTACTTTCATGACGTTTACAAGTAGGTGCCTGTTTTTATGTTTACAGCTCAGTTGTATAGTCACAGCGTGCCCTGTATACCTGCATTTTCTATTTATTATATATTACATATTACACAGAGATGGACCGTCATTGTGTAATTAATGTTCGCATGCCACTTCTGTCGCCTTCTCATTTTATATATGCCTTGTCCCGTGATGAAAGATGTCTTCTGGGGTCCGCAATGCTAGCCTTCACTGAAAAGAGTTCCATGGCAAAAAGGTTTGAGAACCGCTGGTATAGAACAAACAGATTAAGGGCCGGCACATACTAATGAATGGTGAGCCTGACAAGAAGGCTACTGCCTGTTCCGTTTTTCAAGGGAGATCGTAACTGCCCATACCCAGTCCGATTCGTACTTGCATCGCAAGGTCTTCATCGCGATATTAAAATGCAAATATGACGAAATAAAATGCAGCTTTTTTCATTCCTACATATATTATTGGCGGCCTGATTAGCTGGGTGGTTAAGGCTCTGTTTACTATTCCGGTGGTGCCGGGTTCAGTTCCAGCAGTGGGATTTTTTCTGATACAAAACCGAAAAAGGCCCATGGGTCGTTCCAGCCTCTAAAAATGGGTACCAGATAAATCTGGGAAGGTAAATACGCCCAGGCGTGATACTGACCACATCACACTTTCATGTGCCGAAGGTCATAGAAACACAGGGCTGACACCATTTTCCCCAATATGCCTTAACGGCATGGAAATGGGGAATTTTACCTCTTACCGTTACCTTTTACATATACTATTCTTTGCCTGGCACGACATGTGTTTGAACTGAATTCCTTCGATTTCAGTGGCCAATATTTCAATCAGTGGCGGGGTCATGACACTAAGATGGGCCTCTGCTACATATTTCTGTTTATGGGTCACTTTGAGCACCTGATCATGGGATCATACACTGCCTTCCACAGAAATCTGGCATCATGTCACATAACAGAGCTCTGAGAGATCTGCCATCATGTCACATAACAGAGCTCTGAGAGATCTGCCATCATGTCACACAGCAGAGTTCTGAGAGATCTACCATCATGTCACACAGCAGAGGTCTGAGAGATCTGCCATCACGTCATATGATATATGAATGAGCTTTATCACCATGTCACATATCAGCATATCAGAGACCTCCCATCACATCACATAACAGGCTCTGAGAGACCAATCTTCTCCTCACATATCAGCCTCTCAGAGATCTCCACTTGCGCCACATCTCTTATGTCACATTTCATATTACATGAATAATCTGAGAGATTTCACTGCGCAATTTATCAATGTGTCGTTTCTCAGAGCTCTGCTTTATCTACTGTACGCAGTTTCACAAAACCATTTATATGCACCACGGTCGATACACCGCACGCTGCACACTTTTTAACCCCCTCAAGAAAAACCTGATATCGTTTCCCTAACATTCACTTCAATCACTAGGATAATCATAACTCTATATTCTTGGTAGCATCGACAGATCAATTACCAGCTCTGGGAGAAAGAAACACTATGATATTTTAGAATTGCTCAAAAACTTCTAAGATTTCTCACGCTAGACAGCGGAATCGACCTGAAGTTCTGATCTTTTTTTTCCTGGAAAAAAAAAAAGCAATATTGACGAAACAAATTATATAAGCATTGCCTGTTTCCTCTGTTTATTTTCTTTACAGTGACAGTTACCGCTAAATCAGTTTTCATCTTTCAGACTATGCATGGATAAAATGATTTGTCTGGCTCATTTTTTTTTTCAGCTTACATCTGTAGAGGTCGAAGACAGTTTTCCAGTACTTATCTTTAGATTCCTAGCTTCTCCTCATTCGCCTTAAGAAACAGAGAAAAACTGTCTTCTTTGTTGCCGTTTTCATAAAAGTTCTAGCATTAAATTTATACAGTGAAAATTCTCCACAATCAATAACTGTATTTAGTTTAATAATAATAGTTTTATAAGCCTCTATATTGTGTTATCTGGTTATTACAAAAATATATTTTATTTGAACCACGCTATATAAGAAATTGGATGTCAGTTTTGTAAAGGCTTTCTGTAGGCTGTACAATAGGGCTCATTTTTTAAAATTAAAATGATCATTTTAAAAAAAAATCCTGACTGATAGTCTCTTAAGAACTGATATTAACTTTAAAACAGACTACCACAGCAGGGAAAATGAGATGAGGAAAAAACAGACAGGACAGGAAAACGATCACCTGACAATCAAGATGAAGTACGTAGACATTAAAAACAAATAGAACTCACGAAAAGAACGAGGGACCTTCAGCCTCTGGTACCACGGGCGCGAGCAACCGCCTTGAGATGGCAAACCTAAAACACAAATAGTTGATCAATATATATACCTTCTCTCAGTGCTTTGTCTGGTTTTCCAATGTTTCCACTGAATTAAGTTAATTAATATGAGAGAAAATCAAATACGCATATCCAAATTCATATTTAGATTTAATTTAGATCAGCTTTGTTTCTGGCATGCCCGTAATTTCTCGTCATAATCTCGGTTGTGTTCACTTCTCGACGTAGTCTCGGTTGCGTTCACTTCTTGACATAGTTTCGGTTCCGTTCACTTCTCGACATAGTCTCGGTTGTGTTCACTTCTGGACATAGTCTCGGTTGTGTTCACTTCTCGACGTAGTCTCGGCTGCGTTCACTTCTCGACATAGTCTCGGCTTCGTTCACTTCTCGACATAGTCTCGGCTTCGTTCACTTCTCGACATAGTCTCGATTGTGTTCACTTCTCGACGTAGTCTCGGTTGTGTTCACTTCTGGACATAGTCTCGGTTGTGTTCACTTCTCGACGTAGTCTCGGTTGTGTTCACTTCTCGACGTAGTCTCGGTTGTGTTCACTTCTGGACATAGTCTCGGTTGTGTTCACTTCTGGACATAGTCTCGGTTGTGTTCACTTCTCGACGTAGTCTCGGTTGTGTTCACTTCTCGACGTACTCTCGGCTGCGTTCACTTCTCGACATAGTCTCGGTTGTGTTCACGTCTCGACATAGCCTCGGTTGTGTTCATTTCTCGACATAGCCCCGGTTGTGTTCACTCCTCGACATAGCCTCGGTTGTGTTCAGTCTTTGATGTAGCCTAGGATAAGTTCAGTCTCCCAGTGCATCAAAAACATTGTCAGGTGACCAGTTAACAGCTCACTCACCGTACTTGAGTTCTTTCGTCAGACGTTCCTTTGCCATATCACGCCTTCATCCGGCTGTGAGTTGAAATGGATTTCACGCGCTTTAATAAAGGGGGGAAAGGGAGTGTGGACAGAGAGAGAGAGAGAGAGAGAGAGAGAGAGAGAGCATTCTTTCTGTATTGTGTAGTTTTCGTTGAACGACCGACCGGGCTACCTTTGTGTAAATTTCAGCGACGGTACAAAACTCTTTTCATCAAATCTACCACTCATCAATATTGGCTGTAATCACTGGAAGTAGTCTGTACTTGCACAGCAACAAGATGGATGGATGGATGCATGCATGCATGCATGGATGCATGGATGATCAGACAGACAGACACAGACAGACAGGCAGACAGACAAATAATTGAATACCATATTCAATATGTATTTATACATATGATGCACCCTGTTCATACCTAACGCTGGAACGTCGTTGAGAAATTTGAATTATGCGAACAAAAGATTCGAAAAACTGCGATAGAGTCGGAGCTGGCAACACGACATGAGCAATCCACCATCATTAGCGCGCGATTACCCAAGGAAACGAAGCGAACTGGAAGCAGGGTGTGGTATTGTTTGCTGTACTGATGGAGGGGTTGGGGGGGGGGGGAGAGAAAGGTAATTTTTACGGCTCATTTTGCTCTATTCTTGCCAGATCAAATGGAATGTTTGCACTCTATTTCTTGTTCTACGACGCTGGAACCTGGCGTGACAAAAGATAATCATTGATCCCTGCCTCTGTTCGTTGTTTTCTTTTCATTTCCCCTTTCCCAAGAACGCAACAGAAAAGTAAACAGATTATTTTCTGGTGTTTCTTCCCTTGCTAAATAGAAGGATTACAGAGATGAATCAAGGAACTATTCTGGTTCTTTTGATTCCAGCAATAGGGAATGATATGTAGCAAGAGAAGATTCTCGTTTGGAATTCAAATACTTTTGACATTTATAGACTGTGGTTGCACGACATTAATTTATTAACAATTCTGAAAGAGTTCTTCATAGTCTACATGTACACAAATGATACCTAATCAAACCATGAACTACAGAATAGATACGCGCTGTTTATGAAATTGTTTATTTGATTATTTTTTTTATTTATTTCTGAGATGTATTCCTAAAAATGAAGAACTTCTGAAAACGAAATACAGCACAACAACAAAATTTTTACAAAAATTCACATTATTTCATCATCATCGCCTGTCACTCCCTTGAGAACTTAGGCCACGGATAAGTGCTCTCCAGTCATCCCTGTTCTTGGAATTATTCTCTGCTTCCTTCCATGTGTATCCCTTGTCTCTGAACACTGTCATAATAAGAACATTATTTAACATATGAATTAATTTGACCTATGAGGTATATTTTAGGGCGATTGTCGGTTTCAGAACTGGAAATTATTTATTAAGTATAACTTATACATATCAATACAATCATTTTTAGTAGGGGTGCATATTGTTCCATTACCTGTTTAACTTGTGTACTGAAAATATAATGTGGAATGTTAGAGAAGATGTAGACAAAGAATATTAAGATTCCATAACAATTGGAGGTTATGAAATACCAGAGATTAGATATGCTCATGACACAATATAATGAGAACACAACACACAAAGGAATGGAAAAACCAATTATGACAGTCCGTAAGAATAGTGAAGAGCAAAACGTCTATCTTAATGCGAAGAAAAATAAATTGATGACAACTGGCAAAAGAAAGGCAGTTCAAATATATATCAGTGAGGAAAAACTGAAAAAGGTGGAGAGTTTTGAATATCTTCGATCATTACTAATCAATAATTTAGATACAATGAAGGAAATTACAAGGTGGACATCTATCGCACTTCAAAACAAGATAAACGGGATGGCGACTGCAGTAAAACTGGTTTAAATAAATAAGGTAGACAGAGGTGTATGGTGCAGTTTTACAAAGTGAGGGAGGGAGTGAGTAAGGTGAGAAAAAAAACGAATAGAAAGTATGAGAATGTATAAATGAAAAACATACAACATCCGATATTTCGGCGTGAGCCTTATTCGAGGATACATACACAACGAAATACAAACACGAAGAACTTATCTGAAGTGTCTTCCTCCAAGTGGGAAACAGAAATGTGTGTGGTAGAAGAGAGAAGGAAAAACCACGCTGCCTCCAAACAAAAGATGCTCGATAGAGCCAATCATAAAGAAGAGGTGGAGAGAGAGGAGGAGAACAAGTGGGAGAAAGGGGTGGGGGAAGGCAATAGAAACATGATAGCCGCTAGAGGTGTCGGGGGGGGGGGGAGGGAGAGAGGGGAGGGAAAAGGGGACGCGGAGAGATAATGAATGAAGAACATAAACACCTGCAGGGAGAAAATGTGAAACTGGTGAATGAGACAAGACCAATATGTTGGCAGAGAAGAAAATAGGGTGGTGATAGGGAGGGGTAGCATAGAGAAAGAAAGTAGAGTTTTAAAAAGACCAGTGGAAAAATAAAGAAGTTACAGAAAGCTGAAGACATTGTTAATTCCAGCTGGGTGGAGACAGCCAGTCTTGAAAATAAGGCGCTGTTCTAGGACCCTTCGAGATCGTACATCAGCGAAACAAGAGCGGATCGCACTAACAGAAATGTCCTGTTTGCCCCTGTGGTTGCCAAGGCAAAAATGTTTAGCCACAGGTGTCCAGGCCCTCTTAGAAATATCATTGAGATACTGGCGAAATCGATCTCCTAACCGTAAGCCAGTTTCCCCTATGTACTTCAAACCGCAACGTTTGCACATGATAACATAAATGACATTTCGTGAACTACAGGTGAAACCCTCCTGAACTGATAACGTGGACTTAGGGAAGGAGATCTGGCTGGCCTCGACAACAAACGGACAAGTGTTACATCTACGGCATCCGCAACGTCTGGTACCATAAAAAGTGTCATCTGTCTTAAGATGACTACGAATTAAAAGGTCCCTGAGGTTCTTGTCCCGTCTGTAGGCCACCAATGGGGGTTCCCCAGAAAGTTCACGTGTCTCAGGCTCGGTCTGGAGGAGATGGATATGGCGAAACAGTATGTTTTTAACTGCCAAGCTATGAGGGTGGTACGTGAGTACATTTAGGGGTGAGGGCTTGTTGCCGCGATTCCGGGGCTTACTACTTCTATCCACTATAAACCTACAGACTCTCACAGCTACCTCCTGTAATCTTCCTCCCATCCCAGATCTTGTAAGGACTCTATTCCTTTTTCCCAGCTTCTTAGGTTGCGACGTTTGTGTAAAGAGGATTTGGATTTCCAGGATCAAGGCCACAAAATGCTAGATTTCTTCCGTCAACGTGGCTATCCAGAACACGTTCTCTCGTCATCTTGGAACCGCATTAGCCATATATCGCGGCAACAAGCCCTCACCCATAAACCGCACTGTAGCTCGGACAGAGTGAAACTAGTACTCACCATACACCTCTGTCTACCTTATTCAAAACATGAAACAACTAAAGAAGCGATGGAGAGGAACAGACAGAACTACAAAAATAAAATTTCTAAGGGCATGCATCTTTCCCATCGACTGTGAGACCTGGACACTTAACAAAACAGCTGAGAAACACATACATGCCTTTGAATGTAAATGCAACAGAAGAATTTTTCAAATATCATCATCATCATCAGGTGCCGTGCCGACTGGCGTTGGCTATTATGCTTCTCCAGAGTACCCGATCCTTCATGCAGGCCATCAGTTCAGTTGGTAATCTCCTTTTACACCATCCCGTCAGACTGTCCAGTATCATTTCTCTTGGTCTTCCTCTTGATCTTCTTCCTTCTATTTTTCCTGTTGTTATAATATTTTCAATGCCCCCTCTTCTCATTGCATGTCCTATGAAAGTACGTTGTTTCTCTCTTATCTTTTTGGCAAGGTTTTTTGTCTCTCCAGCTCTTCTCATACATTCTTCATTAGTTATTTTTGCTGTCCAGGGGATTCGCAACATTCTTCTAATAAACCACATTTCTGCTGCTTCCAATGATTTTTGTGCAGACTTGCCTATTGTCCATGATTCACTTCCATATAACAAGATAGGTTCAATATAGGTTCAGATATCATGGACAGAAAAAAGCACATATATCCATACTGAAGGAACTTAAGAAGGTTGGCTAGTAAAGAGGATTAAAGAGAGAAAAATTAAATATTTTGGACACATTTAAAAAAAGAAACGCAACAAACACGATCTTGCGGTATAAACTGAAATTTGCTGATCAGACAAGGGCATATTGCCTGAAACGTTCACGTGGACATCAATTTCACGTGCTGGCCTGAATTATACTCGCCAGATGATTCATGAGCACAGAAAAGCGACACTAGTCAAAACAGCATTTTTGGCAATACCTCATGACAGATTCATGAGAATCCCTTGAAACTTACTGAATACAAAACTTACTTACCATGTTATTGAATGCCTATACTAGATTGACGCTGTTCATACCAATTCATTTGAAACTTCAGTGCGCAAGTACGGTTCGTCTCACTACGGAACAAGGACTCTACGGAACAAGGACTCATCATCACTAGACGTTTACAAACTGGACAGTCACAAAGTGTAGTGGCCAGACAATTTATTGTGGTTAGAAGCACCATTAGTTACATTTGGAGACGATTTCAAGAAACTGGCTCAGTTGCAGACCAGCTACGCAGTGGAAGATCCATAGTGACAACTCCTGCCGAGGACCTCTTCATGCGGCTGTGTCACCTCAGGGTTCGGTTTGCATCTGCGTCCTCAACAGTCCAGTTAATGGCAGCAGCTCGTTGAATTTTAGATCAAACGGTCAGGAACCGGCTGCACGACACTGGTCTTTCGGCTAGAAGACCCTACAGAGGTCCTGTTCTTACGGACCGGCATCGCCAGAACAGACTGCAGTAGGTGAACCAGCATCGTCAAAGGACCGTTCCGAATGCTTGGAGAAGGGTTTGGTTTAGTGATGAATCATTTTTTCTGCTCCATCGGCACGATAGACGGAGAAGAGTTTACCGCAGAGTCCTTGAGCGCTACGTCCATAACTGCGTGGATGAGGCTCCTCCACATGGTGGTGGAGGTGTACTGGTGTGGGGGACGATCAACTTCATGGGAAGAAGTGACCTGGTGCAAATTAAAGGACGCATTCATGCCCAGCGATACGTCGCTGAAGTTCTTCGTCCTCACGTCCTACCACTTATGGCTGCACAAGGATCGATTTTTCAGCAGGATAACCTTCGACTTCATGTGGCACAACTCACCGCCCAGTTCCTCGCTGACAACAACGTCCAGACCATTCCGTGGCCATCCAAGTCATCAGACATGAACCCAATAGAATACTTATGGCATGAACTCAACAGACAAGTCCACCAGCGTGACGGTGAGCCAACCAGTCACCGACAGTTGTCTCTTGCACTGCGGGAAGAGTGGGCAGCCATCCCATAACAACAGATCCAACGGTTAATCGGATCCGTGTGAAGGAGATGTCGTTCTCTGATACAGGCCAGAGGAGGCCATACACCTTACTGAAAAGGAGACCTCAGTCGCAAAGAATAAAAGTCCAAACCAAATTTAATGAACATTATTTCATTGTTAAAGTCTTAAAGTTTCTTCATGCTAAGATTGAAACATTAATTCCGTAAAATAAAACTGTGATACAAGTTTGAAATTTGGTGTCCATTACGACTATAGTAGTCCTGCGTTTCTTTTTTTTTTGTGAATAGTAATATATATATATAGTAAGAGGGTAACAGGTACTATTACATCTAAAGAAAGACCAATCCTTAGCAAAACTGGAACCCTATTAACGAAGTAAAGACCAAAAGCAAAGATGGGCTGAACACTTCCAAGAAATACTTAATCGACCACACCCAAAAGAATTGTTAAACCTTTAATCCGACTTACCAGTCCCACAAATAAATGTCAACCTAGATGAAATTAAATTGCATGAAACTGAAACAGTAGTGAATTTAATTGCTAACAAACAAAAAAAGCTGCAGGTGAAGATGAAATAACACCCGAAATGCTAAAAGCTATCAATAGTGACAACGTGAGACAACTACAGAGAATGTTTAACAAGATTTGGAAAGAAGAAAAGGTCCCTTCTAAATGGAAAAAAAGGAATCATTGTTAAAATGCCCCCCAAAAAAGCAACCTCGGTGACTGTAACAATTGGAGAGGAGTAACCTTAATATCAGCTGTATCAAAAGTATTTTGCAAGGTCATTTTGAATAGACTTATAGATATAATGGATACTGCAATGAGAGAAGAACAGGCAGGATTTCGAAAAGGGAGAGGCTGTCTCGACCAGATCTTTACTCTAAGAATAATACATGAAGAACATATTGAAAACCAGAAACCATTAATACTGAACTTCATAGACTTTAAAAAGGCATTTGGTAGCATACACAGAGATTCAATATGGAGAATTTTAAGTCTGTATGGAATACCATCTAAAATTGTCAACATAATTAAGGACTTCTACAATGGATATGTTTGTGCAGTCAAAACAGAAGAAAGGATGAGTGAATGGTTCCAGGTTGAAACAGGTGTGAAACAAGGATGTATACTGTCACCTTTGCTTTTTTAGAATTACAATAGACTTCATAATTTAAAAATGCTGCACAGGTAACACAGGCATTGACTGGGTACATGGGACCCAACTAGAAGATCTTGATTTTGCTGATGACATAACTCTTATCAGTAACAATGTGAACTCCATGAAAGAAAAAAAACAGATATCCTGTCTTCACTGGCTGGCAAAATAGGACTTGAAATTAACAAGGACAAAACAAAAATAATGAAAATTCCTAAATGGAAAAATACACGTATAAGGGACAGGTATTGAAGACGTAAATCAATTTGTATACCATGGCAGCTACATAGACCAGGATGGTGACACCAGAAAGGAAGTTAGAATCAGAATTGCAAAAGCAGCATCAATCTTCAAGAGTTTTGAGAACATATGGAATTCAAAAGTTATAAGCACAAAAACCAAGTTAAGACTGTTCAATTCAAATATAATATCCACCCTTATTTATGCACGAGAAAACTGTAAAACAACTAAAGAAACAGACAAGAAATTACACACTTTTGGAAACAAATGCCTAAGGAAAATACTCGGCATCAAGTGGAACGAATTCAAGATCAATGCAGAGATAAGACAGATGACTGAACAACAACCAGTCTCATGGGTGATCAGGAAAAGGAGATGGGCATATGTTGGTCACGTGATGAGAAGAAACGATCAGAGAATCCCCAAACAAGCTATCAAGTGGAACACAACAAGCCAGAGAAAAAGAAGCAGACCGCGTGAAACTCTGAAGAGGACATTGTTAAGAGAGGCCAAATTAACAGGCATAAAATCAATCCTTTGATGAGGTTGAAAGACTCGCCGAAGACAGGAAAAATTGGCGAACTGACTTGCGAGTCCTATGTGGCGTTTAACGGCACGGGAAGATATATATATATATATATTGTATTTAACATTTCACTTTCCTATTTAATTATTTTCTTCGTGTTTATCTAAGTGCTAAATTGGGAGGAGGGGGTAGCCGAAGCTTGTGGTATGTTCCTAGCCCTTTCTCTTTATCTCTGGACTGTCGCATAATCCCTCTTATCATACTACTCATTCGGTCTGTTTTCTCTTTTAAGTTTTTACTCGCTTTAGAAAGAAGCAAACATATAAGCCAGAAAACCGATTGCAGAATATTCAAAAACAATGCTTTAAGTGTCTTACTGTATGGGAGCCAATGCTGAAAAATGACACAGATAGCAGCAAGTACACTTGACATGTTCCAAACAAGGTGTCTACGTAAGATCAAAGGAGTCTTCTGGCTAAATACCGT
This sequence comes from Achatina immaculata, assembly GCA_009760885.1. Classification (NCBI taxonomy): domain Eukaryota; kingdom Metazoa; phylum Mollusca; class Gastropoda; order Stylommatophora; family Achatinidae; genus Lissachatina; species Lissachatina immaculata. The sequence goes on along the minus strand of CM019691.1, from coordinate 108,677,019 downwards.
AAGTATTGACATCTTGTTTAAAAAAAAAAGACAGTATACATACCACTGTCGACAGCGATTGAAAAAGATTGCTATAGATTTGCCAGTAATGAGAATGAGAAACGACTTCTTACCATGAACATCTTTGATGTGGGCTCTACAGGATAAAATAAAGAATGGGACTATCCAAAGATACATGGATACGTACAGCAAAGAAAATGTAGTAAATAAAGAACTGAAATGGGAGACAAATGAGATTATGAATGACCGGAATTTGCGGAAATTGTTGCTACCAGCAGCCCCTTGTGTCTTGGGAACTGAAAGGACGAGAGAGAGAGACAGACAGACAGACAGAGTATCTTATCAGTAACACGCGTACAGACCCATCTATAGATCAGCACCAGCAGCTCAAAATTATATCGGGGAAAAGAAAAAGCAAAACAAGACTTTCTATTCAACAAAACCAATGTAGGTCACGTAACTATGCACATAACCCATTGCTTCACTTGTAAGGAATTTTAAGTTTAACCCAAAATACAACTGTTATTTATGCAGCCTGCAAAACAAAACAAAAAAATTAATAAAAGCGTGGCTTACTTTGCTGCTCACCTGTGACACAGCATCCCATTGCACTTAAAGAATTTACTGCTATTATTATAAATTCCGGGTTTTTTTTAAAATTCACACCGTCTGTATGCATCCTCCAGCGAAGAGAGCACATTCATTGTTCTCATTTTGTTTTACTTGGCAGTTACAGTCAAGAGTGCTGTAATTACATGACTAAAATGATTCTGTTTATGCCAGATAATTTTTGTACTCTGTAATTATCGTGTGAGAAAATGACAAGAAAGCAACAATTATACTACTCATAATTAGAAATGCCATACTGTTTAATGTTTGGATAACTAGGTGACTGACAGTATAAATGTTTCTTTTAAAATTTACCATCATTATGTGTACAAGAACGATTTTCGACAATCGGAATTCTACGATTTGGATGCAGGATAGTCTCAGCTATTGAGAGTGAAACAACTACACAACTCCCTAGGTCATCAGAGAAAGTTTATTCCATAGTTTAATTAAATTCTCTTTTTATTAAACAAAAATAAGCAAAAAGAAAAATACAAAACATCTGGTAAAACAATATATTTCTAAGAATGTATTCACGCTAATAGTGCATAATTCTCTCAATAGACGGCTGTGGGCGTCATGTTCGTGTATACTTCTCAGCCAGTCAGTTGTAGGAGCTTATCCGCTAGTCAAAGAAGTTGAAAGCTTGTGCAGCACATTTTGATACATCTTCATATTCATCGGAGAATCTTTTTTTCTGTGCACTACTTATAAATGATTGCTTCTTTCGGTTAATATATAAAATATTTGTGATCTGTTAAACATTAATCGGTAAAGTAAAATAGTATTGTATGATTAGACTTCGAAGAAATCCTAGAAAATGCACTTTTAGACGTAAAAGAAAAATGACAAGAGAATTACCAGAGGCTTGAACCATTGACTCCGATAGGGCGAGCAACCGTGTATCCACGAGAGAACACCACATTAATCAACTTAGCCATCTCGCACCTCATGTTGCCTGTCTTATCAGAGTCAATGGTTCAAGCCTCGGGTAAATATTTCCCTTGTCATTTTTCTTTCGCTCCGTCTAAAAGTATTTTGTCTGTGTAAACAATATTATATTCTGTTAGTTTACTTGCAAAAGTCTCGCTGTTTCCTGTTTGTACAAATTTGTATCTAAACATTAATCAGTAGTGCAATAACAAATTCGAACGTTTTGTAGCCAGTCTGTGCTTAGAATGTTGGTTAGTGCTATGTAGCTCCGACGGACTTTCACAACGCAAAGTGTTTCATATATGAGAATCACCTATCGTTATATTGAACATTACATTCAGTATACAGATAGAGATGTTTCTTTGCCTGTCTTCCCTTTCAGAAATGTAGCTTCCAAGTACCAACTGTTTGGACCTTCTCAGTTAATGTGTAGTGAGCCAGGAATATCACGAACGCAGACAAAGAGAGCTGAGACATTAAAAACGATCTGATACGTTCAACAGACTTTACTGACAGCTTTTATCCCGTGAAGACCCAGTTTCTGCAGAGTTTTGTGTCGCGGGTGGGTCGTGATGGGGACAGAGAACTGGCTGTCAGAAGAGCTGTGGTCTGTTGTTTCCGGGAAAAAAGCCATTAAAGCTGATGGCCAGAGGGATTGTAAAACACAGTTTTGTTTTTTTGTGTTTCTCGAAACCGAAGAAAGTAGAAATGTTGGTGGAAAGATGGTCGTTCTATCGGTTTTCATAGTTTAATTTTTTTTAACCAGAAGTATGGGAAAAAAATCCTTCATAACTATCAAGAAAACCCCATGGTTCTTCTTCTTTTTATTTTTCTTCAAAGAAGAATAAGAAGAAGAAAAGGAAGAAGAAGAAAAAGAAGAAGAAGAAGCCGTGGAAATATTTTTAAGAGAGAAAGTGGTAATTAGAAACATAGGGAAGTTAAATTGTAACAGAATTTTTTTAGAGTCCGAGCTGGGATCATACATTAGGCACGGGACGGTTGGGTAGCTGAACAGGGTTAAGGGAGACTTCTTAATTTAAGATCAGTCAGAGTCAAATTAAGAGAGGTGAGTTTGAATAGTCAGATTCAGTTAGTATCACAGTTCATTATCTGAAGTGAGGTTGGACGACCGGAGTTATCTAAATCTGATTTATTTGAACCCAGGGGTCCAAGAAGTCGTGAATTTTCGACAATATGCTACTGTGACATTTTAAGTTTTTCGATTTATTTTCATTTGTTTTTACTGGGTGAAATCAAACACCTGAATCTCTCAGGACGAAAGGTATACAAGTATAACAGTGAAAGGTTTCTTCAGTCATACATTATCACATTTCTATGAGAATTAGATAGCGAAAGAAATTTGACAGTGATATTAAGTTAAGACGATTTTCTTTTAGCGGTTGCTCATTCTTCTAGCTAATATAATCGTATGTAATTGATGTATTTCTTCATCCACTTAAAAACGACGCGCATAATCGTAAATTGGCGAGAAGAAAAGTATGCAACACAAAAGCATTGCGTCTCTGTATTATACAAAACAAAAATATAGGCAATTATGTGTAAAATATTAAGCAAAAATGTGGATATGAGGGTTGTCAATGCACAATGTTTGAGTGGTACCATTTGTACCATTGTTTCAATGTTTGAGTAAAACAGGGATGTGTACTGACACCACTAATATTTATTTTAGCAGTAGATTGGTTAATGAAGGAGGCAACACCAAATAAACGCAGAGGATCACAATGGACCCTCGACGCAGTATTGGAGGACCTTGACTTTGCTGACGACATTTGTCTACTGTCAAGCAGGCACAAAGATATACAAGATAAAATAAACAAGCTAACTCAGAATGCTAACAGCATAGGATTAATGATCAACATGCAAGGGATGATTGATAAGTTCTCAGCATAAGGTAGAATAGATTATTTGTGGACAACTTTTTGGGGGTATTTCTCAACATAGTCCCTTTGCAAGTTTATGCACTTAGTCCAGCGATCCTGGAGCATACGGATCCATCCTTTGTAAAAGTCAGCATCTTGTGCCAGTAGAAAGTAGGCTACAGCATGAATGACGTCATCATCTGAAGCAAATTTGCGACTACTGAGCTCCTTTTTGAGTTTGGTAAACAGGTAATAGTCCGAAGGGGCCAGATAGCTGGAATAAGGAGGATGTTCAAGAAGCTGGAAGCTGCATTCATGAATGGCAGCCATTGCCACCGTTGACTTATGAACTCGAGCATTGTCTTGATGAAAGATGATTCTTGTCGTCAATTTCCCTCAACGCTTTTCCTTCACTTTGACCCGCTGTTGCTTCACAAGATTAGCGTAATAGACCCCGGTGACCATTGTGTCCTTTTGAAGATGGTATACCAATAGTACACCTTCTGAGTGTACCAATAATACACTTTCTGAATCCCAAAGGATGGAAGCCATCACTTTGCTTGCAGACAGAACTACCCTTGCTTTCTTTGGATGTGGGGATCCATGATGTTTCCACTGCTTTGACCGTTCTTTACTTTCTAGTTGAAAATGATTAACCCAAGTCTCATCCATAGTCACAAACTGCTGAAGAAATGGCCAAGATTGTCTCTTGACATGTTGAGGCGCTGTCGTTTGTGATCAGCTCCAAGAAGTTTCGGGATCCATCGAGCAGAGACCTTTATCATGGGAAGATCATTGTGAATAATGGCATGAACACGTTCCTGGGAGATGCCCAATCGGTAGCAATGTACTGCTGAGTTAGTCGTCGATCCTCCATTATCATGTCATGGATTCTGGGAGTGGTTTCATCGGTGATTACCGTTCTTGGTCTTCCTGGACGGGGATCATCTTCCAGGCTCTCCCTTCCCTGTTTGAACTGAGCTGCCCATTTCTTCACTGTGCTGTAATAAGGGGCATTCTCACTCTCCCCTAGTCTCCACCATATCCTCATGGATCTCCTTTGATGACAAGCCCTTGATGCAGAGGTAGCGAACGACTGCTCGATGAAAAATTGTATCCATTTTCTCAATTTCTGACACCCCTTACCACTTCAGTACCCCGTAAAAAAATTGATTCCAGTTATTTTCTTGAAACTCTTACATTAACCTGATCCTGGGTTCAATCCTGGGACTGGGAAAAAAAAAAGCAACAACTCACAAGACCTCTGGGAGTCATGACCCAGAGGGGCCCACCCCCCTTAGAGTGTCAGGAGTTTAATAGGGCCGAAACACTTGTCTGGGGGGGGGGGGTACTTCCTCTGATGATCTGAAGGAGTTGTGTTGTTATTCCGCTCTCTACGGTAGAGAGTTTCCTGCATATATATGCACCTAATAGCAACTGTGTGTTTCAAGCATTTGTACTTTATGCCGAGAACTTATCAATCACCCTTGTAGGAAAGACAAAGTTAATGAAGCAAAATGTGACCAATAGAAATGTACTGAGAGTAGACAACAAGTTAGTGGAGGAACTCAACGAATTTGTAAATCTTGGTATTAGAGTAGTAGAAAATGGAGACAGCATAGAGAACATTGACAGCAGATTTACTAGAGCAAACCAGGCTTTTGCAATGCTGCAGACTATATGGAAATCAAAAGAAAAAACAAACAAACAAATAAAAAAGACTAAGCATGACACCAAAAATCAGGATATTTAGGAGTAATATTCTAAGTGTACTACTCTACGGAAGTGAATGCTGAAAAATCATCAAAGCCATATGAAACAAGCTGCTTTCTTTCCAGACAAAATGTTTACGAAGAGTCAGAAGAAAATTTTGGCCAAACACCATAAGAAATAACTTCTTGTTGGCAGAAATGCAGATGAAGCCACTGACAGCAATTATTGAGGAAAGACGCTGGCGATGGTTGGGACATGTTCTCCGAATGACTGACGACTCACTACCAAAAATAGCACTACGATGGACACCAGAGGAAGAGAAGTAAGGGTAGACCAAATGACACATGGAGAAGAACAACAGAGAGGGTGTTGAGCAATAGAGGATTCACTTGGGCAAGAGCGGAAAAGAAGGCAAAGGGTAGGCGTTTTTGGAAAATCCTTGCGGAGGCCCCATGTCCCTTGGGCACTTAAAGTTCAGAGAGAGAGAGAGAAATATGGATGCGTTGATGCCTATTCATGTAGCCTGTTGTGAGTTTAAATTATTGTATAATTGCGATTTCTTTTTTCCATGGTACTTTTTACAAGGAAATAGTGCATTATAGAATTTGTTGTAATATGACGTTCTTATATCAACAGTGAGCAAAAACAAATGACCAAATCTGTCTATATTGTCTATTGAGCATGAATACGCAAAGCATATTAATTTTAATGAATCGATTGACATTTTTTTTAAAAATTAAGCCTAGAAAAACAGAAACTGTAATATTCATCACTGAGATAAAGTGATATGTAGATATAAGTTTTTTTTTCCTTTGACTTCCTAAAAAAATAGAATTAATGTCATCATAAATTTGTGCATCCATAAATTGTTCTCTTGTGCACGTAATATTTATGTTATTTGACTGAGATGATTATGAATATAAATGTTCACTGTGAGTGTGTGTTTTGTGGCCTTTTATATTATTCGTTTAGTTTCGTGATTTGCACCACTAGAGATAACTCTGTCCCATTAGGCTTTATTTGGAACTAGAGTGGTTGGTACATAAGGAAATCATCTTCTCCGAACGTCAAACACGCTGGGCAACGGCCACTGTTTGTTAATGTGGCCGTCCATCAGCCTTTTCCATCAATGTTTAGTCTGTCTGTTATGTCCAAATGTTAGAAGACGCTCTGCCTCCATTCTAACTGGTGTCATCTTTTATAAATATTCTAACACAGAACAAAATACCAGCTGTGTAGACTGAAAAGTTTAGATTAGATTTCCAGGAGAAATCTAAGACATAGTACGAGGGCCTTCATGATTAATGTAAAATTTTGGAAGCAAGTCTGGACATAGGCAGCGAAGCAAAACTTTTTTATGATACGTAAGTTGTTTTGGAAGTCTCAGAATGAAAATTACACGAAAATTTAATGACAGCAAGAATCTTATACATATTGTAATATTTATATATACATGACTTCTTCTTCTTCTTCTTCTTCGTTCGCTTCTACCACCAAGACCGCCCTGTGGTCCCACTGAATTTACGCCTGTGGTCCTCTTTAAGTTCCGTGGTCCCCCGTGTGGTCCCCAAAAGGACCACGTGAGATCCCCGAGAGGACCACAGGAGGTGCAGAGTATCTCAGGACTTGAGCCTGAATTCTTGGTGGGTCTCGGAAGCGGGATTGCGTGACACCGTGGTTTTCGTTGCACCAGTTTAGTTTAGAGTTGGACTTTCTCACCGGAAGACCTCGACGTGTTAGAATATCAGCATATACCCGCTGGGTGAGAGGTGGTAGCCCACCCAGGTCAGAGTTTGACTTTCTCACCGGAAAACCTCGACGTGATTAGGATATGCATACATCCCCGCCGGGTGAGAGGTGGTTGCCTATCTAGACTGCCCTGGTCCAGTGTCTCCGACTTCAGCATTTTGTGGTCGTGGCCGCTACCTTTCCTATTTGTGACCAGGATGGAGCTTTTGTCCAGGAGGACGAATCCTCGCCACTAGTGACTTCCACCCCTGGGTTGAGCCAGTTTAGGCATATTATCCCAGTATGGCCGTGTTTGGGACGTGACCGACCTCCAGAGCAGAGGTGCTGTGACATGCGTAGCCTTCAAGATTCACCCCTGGTATGAGCCGGTTTAGGCATATTTCACCAATATGGGTGTGTATCCGGCGTGACCAACCTCTAGAGCGGAGGTGGCGTGACATGTCTAGCCATCAAGTTCCACCCCTGGTGTGTGCCGGTTTAGGCATCTTTCACCAGTGTAGGTGTATTTCGGACGTGGCCGCCTCTAGAGCAGAGGCACCGTGGTATGTGTAGCTCTCGCAGCGATACTACTGGACATACCGATTAAATTTCACTTTATCATTTCCTTCACCTTTTCACATCGGCACCGCACACCAACCTTTATTTCTTTTCCGCATTTTCTTCCTTGACCGGGAGGAGCTTCACTCCACGCGCGGCATTCGAAGAGTCTCGCCAGCAGTGTCTTAACCTCTGGATTAAGCCGGTTCATGTATTTCACCCGATATGACTGCACTCAGGACGTGGCAGACCTCCAGACCAGAGGTGCCTTGATTTGACAGTTTGCTTCGCCTTATCCTTTCTACCACTTTTTCAGCAGTGGTGCCGCGCGGCAACCCCTTTTCACTTTTTTTCATTGGCCGGGAGGAGCACCGCTCCACGCACGGCAGCTGAAGAATCTCGCCAGCAGCGGTAGATGAGCTACCAAACGTGCTACTCATCTACTGTCTGGTTTTCAGGCGCCAGATATTCGCCTTCGCCCCTTCTCCTGTCAGTTTAAACAGTTCTGCCACGAGAAGGCCAGGAGCTGGACTTGACTGCCAGAGGCTGTTTGAGACGCGCGCCGTTGGAGTGGAGATCGAATTCTCCACCCCACCTCCGGCAATAGCAGTCCTTAGAACCATAAGCATTACTAAGAAAGACACTGATACATAAAGATATAATTGACTGTCAGACGGACGAGGATATAACTGACATAGATAGACAGTGATATAACATACACTTATAGATAAGAATCTAATTGACACTGATAGATAAGGATCTAATTGACGCTGATAGACAGTATAACTGGCACTAACAGGCAAGGATGTAACTGACACTGACAGACAAGGATATAACTGACACTGTTAGACGAGACTGTAACAGACACTGATAAACAGGGATATCATTGACACTGATAGACAACGTTATAACAGATACTGCAGACGCAAATATAAAGTGGTGTTTAATTGCAAAAGAGAAAGATCTCCAAAACAAAACTGTTGGAGAATTTCTTGGAGATCTCCACAGGACAAAATATCCGCACAATAATTTTCCGACTTGACCTCAAAACACCTGGTCTAATTATTTGTAATACTCCACCAGCTGTCGTACAATACCTTCTCGCCTGGCATTTTCCTGCATAAGCATTGAAATTAATTTTTTTTTTCAAAAAAACAAAAACAAAAACAAATACTGCATCAGTTCGTCGCTGTCCAAACATTAGCTTTCAAGATATGCCTTGGAACAATAATTTACTTCATTCTAGAAGCTCGCTCAATTTTTGTTTCATCTAATTATGTGCGTGATTGATTTAGCTGTTTTTAATTTCGTTATGTGTGTGAACGTGATCAGATTACTTGCTATTTCAAATATGCAGCGAATATAACACAAAAAAAAAAAAAAAGGATTTAAAAACATTGAAGAGGAGAGTTGATTAAGAGTATAGAAGAACGTTATAAGAGAGCAGCACTGTCGGGCATCACGGGAAGTATTCTTCGGGAAACTACACCATTAAATTGGCGGGAAACCCTAGGGACAACACTGGACCTCCGCTCCCTAAAAACATTTGATGCTTCTTCTCTGAAGGCTAATGGCGGGAAATTCGTGACGTGAATTTTCCAGGGCTGTTTGTTAACGTTGTCCGCGGAGATAGTAAATGTCCGGTATTTTCTTGGGATGAACATTTCCACATCCTTTTCTTTTTTTTCCCCCTAAGCCTGGATTAATGGGGTCAAGCAGACCTGCAGAAAGCTCCGCCACGCTCAGACATACAGAGAAGACATACAGAGAAGACAGGCCGATTTATGAATAGATGGACTGAGCGCAAAATGAGCTAAGAAACATAAAACAACAGAAGAACGGGCTGACGAACGGTTGTACGGATGTATGGCTTGCCAGTCTGGACAATAAGCGATTTAGCAAGCAGTGGAAGATGGATAATTTTTTTTTGGGGGGGGGGGAGGGGGAGGAGGGGTGGGGATTGCGAGGAAGGGGAGGGGGCTGAAATATTGCCTTATTTAATATTTACGCATTTGTCATTTAACTGCTCATACAATTAACTTCCAGGCCGTCTCCAGATAATTATAAAACCAAATTCCAATCTACTTCTAGCCAACTGTAGAACAACTTTCAGTCTACCGTTAGCTAATTGTAAAACAGCTTTCATTCTGTCGCTAGCTAATTGTAACACAATTTCCAGTCTATTTCTAGTTAATGGTAAAACAGCTTCCAATCCATCTCTCTAGTCTAGTTAATTGTAAAATAACTTCCAGTCTATCTCTAGCTGTATCTAATTATAAAATAGTGTATTTCTAGCTAACTGTGACAAAACTTCCAGTCTGTCTCTAGCTAACTATAAAACAACTTCCAGTCTAGTTAATTGTAAAGCAATTCCCGGTCTATCAATCCGACTAATCATAAAACCAACTTCCATTCTGTATTGAACAAGCGCAGAAAACGTTTCCGGAAATTAAAAAAAAATCTAATATAACTTCCCACCAGCAGCTCGCGACGTGTAAAGTGTCGTTTGTTCTCAGCAACCCCTTCCTGCACCAAATGCCATCATGTCATTTATTTCTTTAGTCTTGGAAAAACTCCCTCAGGCTCCTTCCTTCATCTGTCTTGGTTGACTGGGACAAACATTTCTGAGCCACGATTTCAAATGAATCGTGAGATTTAGAACATGGCGTTTTCTTTCTTAATCTGAAACTAACGTGTGTTATGTCCCCTCCGGCTACAGGCATTCAATAATCGATTTCTAACTTGGGTTTTCCTGATTTCTATAACTCAGACAAGGATCGATGAAATATTTTTTTTCCTGTGTTGCCGTATAGTCCCTGGTACTTTGAATAATACATGTTGTTTTTCATGTTACTCGCGACTGTTAATGCTAATGAATTGTAGTTCCGATTATTTGAAATTCGTATTGATTATTTCATTTTTGAAAACCGTAATACTTGGCATAAATGAAATCTAAGATCTCGCTAGATTAACATTATGTCGTAATCTTTACTGATACCAATCCACATTTATTGCCGCTGTTATCATCATCATCGTCAGGGTCGTTATCATCATCATCATCCAGAATAGATTAGTTGTCTGGATTTTCAGTTTGTTTATTCTCTTGTCCGGTGATTCCCAGTCTGTGGTCAACCGACTGCACGTGTTCCTCCTCGCATTTTCAGTGGTCCGCGGATGTTTTATCAATTTGGTATTATCAGTGGTCCGCAGATGTGTTGTCGATTTGCTTTTATCAGTGATCTGCAGATGTGTTGTCGATTTGCTTTTATCAGTGATCTGCAGATGTGTTGTCGATTTGCTTTTATCAGTGATCTGCAGATGTGTTGTCGATTTGCTTTTATCAGTGATCTGCAGATGTGTTGTCGATTTGCTTTTATCAGTGATCTGCAGATGTGTTGTCGATTTGGTATTGGCAGTAGGCATGCGGATGTGTTATTAACTTGGTAATAAATGCCATTTACTGAATAAAAAGGAAATTAAGGCTTGATAGTATTTGATATTACAAAACAACGATAGTTTGAAACTTACATGAAGTTCGAAAAATAGTACTTGAATCTAAAAATATTGGGAACCACTGACCTATTTATTCTGCTTTCAGTTCATTACTTTACTTTTGTCCAACGATATCTGAGCCAGATCAGGCTCGCATGCTGTCGGCTCACTCGACACCGCGCTGTGAAACTAATTGTCTCTTCTGTGATACGGGAGATTCAGAAGTCAGGGTAATAAATCTGAACAGCAAAAATACGGAGAAAAAGAGCTTAGGGTGGCTAAATGTGAGATTCTTTCCTACTCATATACTGGCATGACATGCGCAAAGGTAATAGAATTTGAAGATAATTCGTATGTAAAATAGGCACGAGTTTTTCTCCAAACACCATCATCATCACCATCATCATTTCGTGCCGTCTCCCCATAGAAGGTTAGCTGCAATGAATCTCCACCCTGCTTTGTTTCTTGTCTTCAAATAGCACTTGGCCAAGCTTGTCCCTGTCCATCTCTGGATATTATTCAGCCATCTTTGTCGCTGTCGTCCTCTTGTTCATTTCCCTTTGATCTTGCCCTCGAGAAAGGTCTTCAGTATAGTATTGTTCCTTTTGACATGTCCGAAGTATCTTAGCTGTCTTGTTTCTACGATTTTCGATAGTCTTCTTTTCACTTCTAGTCAGTTTAGCACTTCGTTGTTTGTTTTTCTTTTCTATTCACAAGGTACGCCCTATTCTTCTATATATCCACATTTTAACGCCTCAGTTTTCTTTTCTTCTGTCTCGTTCAAGGTCCATGCTTCTGCACCATAAAGGAATATTGAGCATATGTAGCATTTTACCATATGTAATCTCAGTTGCTGTGATGTTTGTTTTGATGTAAGGATCTTCCTCGTTCTGCTGAATGTGTTTCTGTCACTCCTATTCTTCTATTAATTTCAGTTTCACATTTTCCATCCTCTGTTCTCATGTGTCTCAAATACTAATTACTTCCGCAAAAAAAACCCCCAGAAAATTCACTATTCAAATTAAATGGCCGGCAGTGTCCACACTTTTATAACATCTTGCTTTGAAAAAACACCTGCTAAGACAACATCTGTTGTCCTGTCGCTTGTTTGCGTTCAGATTCTTTCTATCAGTGTGGCTTTCACAGTGTCTCCATTGCCCTCCAAAAAAAAAAAAAAAACCGGTGAACGAGTTGTTTGTTTGTTTTTTTCACAATACCCGAGTCGTCAAAAGCATATGATGTGATCCACGGCTCAAAAAACCGGAACACGAACAAAATGAGAGAATTGATTCACTGGTTCAGAACAGAACTACGCATGAAAAATTAATCCGCTGTTCCATTATTCTCGTCTTCCTTACACCTTACTCTCTACCAGTTTTCGCGCATTTTGTTACAAATATGCATACTGTCATGTGCTGTTTACATTATTCTTGCTGTCTTTGTGGGTAATTATTTATGCAAGGAGACAACTAATATGTATATAACGAGGAAAATATAAAAAGATAAATAAAGAAATAAGATGCAAATGCAGAGAAGCAAAAGAAGTGTGGTTAAATGAACAGTGCAGACAGATAGAGGACTCTCATAATAAAGACAGCAAAAACATGCACAAACGAATTAATGAACTCACAGGCATGAAAACAAAATATACCACAGGATGCCTGAAATCGAAAGAAGGTAAAATGTTAATGGGAAAAGAAGACATTGTAGACAGGTGGGCAGAGTATATCGGTGAGCTATATGGAGGAGAAAGACCAGAATTAACACCAGATACTGAAAACTGTGATGCAATGCCAATACTTGAAGATGAAATCATAGATGCCATCAAACACATGAAGAAAGGAAAAGCGACTGGGCCTGATAATATAACAATAGAAGAAATAGAGGCACTAGAGGAGACAGGAATAAAAATAATAACCAAGTTACTTAATGACATTTACAACAGTGGTTGTATTCCCAGTGACCTGATTAAATCCACTACCAAAGAAACCAGGTGCAAAGGAATGTGACGACCACCGGACTATCAGCCTCTCATGTCACATAACGAAGCTACTTCTGAGAATAATTATGAGAAGAACAGGGACAAAGATAAAAATGGAAATAGCAGATGAACAGTTTGGATTTGTTGAAGGAAAGGGAACACACAATGCAAATGCCATTTATGCTTTACGAACACTAACAGAAAGAGCTTTAGAAGTACAGAAAGATCTCTACTTGTGCTTCATTGATTACACCAACTCATTTGACAAAGTGAAACATAATGAAATTATTAAAATGCTTGAAGACATCAATATAGACGGCAAAGACCTGAGAATTGTAAAACATCTATACTGGTAGCAAGAAGCAACAGTTCAAGTTGAAAATAGAATTGGAAAATATCAACCTATAAAACAAGGGGTGCGACAAGGATGTGTACTATCTCCAGACCTTTTTTCTCTGTATAGCGAGAATATTCTAAGAACAATCATCACAGAACCAGGCATAAAAATTGGAGGATACAATATTAACAACCTTCGGTATGCTGATGACACAGTACTGATAGCGGAGAACCAACAAGACCTGCAAAATCTCTTGGATAAAGTCGCCAAAGAAAGTGAACAGAAAGGCCTTACTTTGAACATCAAAAAGACAGAGACTATGGTTATATCTAAGAAACAGAATCCACCAGCATGCAGTATTAAATTAAACGGAACTATTCTAAAGCAGGTGCAGAAATTCAAATACCTTGTAGCAGTAATAACTTCAGATGGGAAATGCAGAACAGAAGTTAGGAACAGAATAGGCCAAGCAAAGACTGCATTTCAGAGAATGAGAAACATATTAGCTAACACATCTTTATCAATGAATGTTAGAAAACGAGTCCTAAAGTGCTATATTGAACCTATCTTTTTATATGGAAGTGAATCATGGACAATAGGCAAGTCTGCACAAAAATCATTGGAAGTAGCAGAAATGTGGTTTATTAGAAGAATATTGCGAATCCCATGGACAGCAAAAATAACTAATGAAGAATGTATGAGAAGAGATGGAGAGACAAAAAAAACCTTGTCAAAAAGATAAGAGAGAGACAACGTACTTTCACAGGACATGCAATGAGAAGAGGGGGGGCATTGAAAATATTATAACAACTGGAACAATAGAAGGAAGAAGATCAAGAGGAAGACCAAGGGAAATGATACTGGACAGTCTGACGGGATGGTGTGAGAGGAGATCACCAACTGAACTGATGGCCTGCATGAAGGATGGGTACTCTGGAGAAGCATAATAGCCAACGCCAGTCGGCACGACACCTGATGATGATGATGATATATATATATATATATATATATATATATATATATATATATATTTCGCCCTTGCTAGAGTTGCGCTATTGGTACCTTGCGCAGTCAGTAGGATATTGACCATGAGATGCTTACCGTAACGAAGAGCAGAGAGATGAATAGGAATAATATTGTTTTATAACTTAAAACATCAATAAGAATAATACTGGTTTAGAAGTTGAAACATCAATAGGAATAATACTGTTTTATAAATTAAAACATCAATAGGAATAATAATGTTTTACAAATTAAAAAAAACCACTCGCGAGAAGTAGAGAAACTGTGTTTGTGTACTACAAAACACTAAACACGTTCTTTTCCCCCACACACTGTACTGTGCTGTGCTAGTATGTGGGTGTGTGTGTGTGTGGCTGACTTGAAGTACTGAACTGAATATTCTTCATTCACTGTTACAGTTTCACTATTTACTGAGCAGACGTTATTTGGTCTGCTACACCAGTGACGCAACAAACGTTACACTGTTATATCCCATGTAACAATAACACCCAGGACAAACGACCACTACAAATCTGTACACGAGCGTGACCAGGTACATGTAATCAACTCACTCAGCACTACAGCTGATACTCAACATGAGTCCAATTATTGCAGGTTTCAACAGCTACCAAAAAAAAAAAAATCGACAAAAGTTTAATGATGAATTCCCATTTGTTAAATGAGTGTTGCAAATGGATGAGGTGTAAACTGACAGAAACAATTACAGTGAAAATAGAAAAATAGTCCGGGCGATTAACATCGCCATGAGACCCTCACACTAACATAAAACATCAAAACACAAACTAACCTCATATATACCGAAAATCTCCATACACAATCTTCCAATCAAGAATCACATTTTGTCCTGAAAAGGACATTCAAACTTGCAACACTACATACTAACTCTACAACCTTTCTTTCTTAAAAAAGGACAACGCAGCACACAACTCTCTACGCAGTGACGCGTGACAAATTGTCCTAAGATGGAGAAATCCCATTACCAAAACTACTTTCTCATTTAAACACACGTTTGTCATAACAAGGACAATCAACTACAAAAATTACATGACGAACCAAGTCTTCACAAACATCCTTTCCAGAGGAAAAACTCAACACACGACATGTCTCTACAACATTCACTCACGACCTGTCTCTACAACATTCAGACACGACCTGTCTCTACAACATTCACTCACGACCTGTCTCTACAACATTCAGACACGACCTGTCTCTACAACATTCAGACACGACCTGTCTCTACAACATTCAGACACGACCTATCTCTACAACATTCAGACCAAAAAAAAAAAAAACTCATTCATCCATCCCACCAGGTCAGACCACGTGACTTTCTCGCCACGTGGAACACGGAGATATTTTTTCCGTGCTTGCATAAACGGGTGAGCTGCTGCTACAACTGTTTAACCACAATAAGCGGGTGTAATTAACCCATTCTGCAACAGAATATTCTGTTACACTAGATTTTAAAAATAAAGAAGAAAAGGAGTGTAGGAAAAAAAGAAAAGAAAGATTGATATGATAGGATATATATATATACCCGTGCCGTTAAAAGTCACACATTTTTCCTGTCTTCAGGGAGTCTTTCAACCTCATCAAAGGATTTTATGCCTGATAATTTGGCCTCTCGTAACAATGTCCTCTTCAGAGTTTCACGCGGTCTGCCTCTTTTTCTTTGGCCTGTTGTGTTCCACTTGATAGCTTGTTTTGGGATTCTCTGATCATTTCTTCTCATCAAGTGACCAACATATGTCCATCTCTTTTTCCTGATCACCCATGAGACTGGTTGTTATTCAGTCATCTGTCTTATCTCTGCATTGTTCTTGAATTCGTTCCACTTGATGCCGAGTATTTTCCTTAGGCATTTGTTTTCAAAAGAGTCTAATTATTTCTTGTCTATTTCTTTAGTTGTTTTCCAGCTTTCACATGCATAAATGAAGGTGGATATTACATTTGAACTGAATAGTCTTAACTTGGTTTCTGTTTTTATAACTTGTGAATTCCATATGTTCTCACGATTCTTGAAGATTGATGCTGCCTTTGCAATTCTGATCCTAACTTCCTTTCTAGTGTCACCATCCTGGGATGCTGGAATAAAACAGATGAGTGAACAACAACCTGTCTCATGGGTGATCAGAAAAGGTGATGTACATATATATCTGTCATGTGATGAAAAGAAACAGTCAGAGTCCTAAAACAAGCTATCAAGTGGGACACAACAGGCTAAAGAGGACATTGTTAAGAGAGGCCACGTTAGTAAGCATAAAATCCCCTTATGAGGTTGAAAAGCTCGCCGAATACAGGAAAACTTGGCAAACTGCTTTGCGAGCCCTATGTGAAGTTTAACGAGAAGAATGCAAGATATATATATATAGCTTAATTTTACGTTATTTATTTGTATTCTTTAAGAGGGTGAGTCAGTGGTTGTATTATTAATACTTAAAATACTTTCTAAAACTGTCTAATATGGTGGTCCGTGATCAGTGTAACGTACTTCGCATATGCTTGAATATGCTGGATATCGTATGCTTTGGAGTTTTATTTTTATTATTATTATTATTTCTCCCTCCTTAAAAAAAAAAAAACTTAGCATTTCATGAACACTAAAAATTTGTATTCCTAGAACAAAGGTCGCTTGGTCAGCCTCGCACATGAACAAGTCTTGTCCTAGAAAAACAAGTTTACTCATCATTGACTGGCTACATGCCGAAATACCGCTCGTTCCTTACAGGGAACAAAAATTAGCAAAAATAACCAGTATTTTGACACAAAATCTTCTCGGGAAACAGAAGAAAGGACAGAAGAGCGTATAAATAAGTATAGATCTGGCGCGTCTAAATCAGGAAATTCCCCCCCCCCCCCACGTCAAGACCTTGCAAATCCTTTCCTGCGTCTAGCCATTCTTTCAGTTCGGAGTTCTATATGACAGGTTCATCTCTCAGTCTCCCCCACAAGCTTGTCCCGACACTTTTCCTCTCTATGGAGTCAAAACTAGTGTCTGCTCTCTCCGTTTATATTTGTCGGAAATATGTTTGCTTTGTTATTGCCAGTAGTGGCCGTTGAGACGTGTGGGTTGGTCATTGCTTTCCTTTCTGACGTAAACCTCATATCACCAGCGGAACGCACACTAGCTCAATCACGTCCAGTGCTATCAATAAAAACAATGCAAATAGACGGCGTAATAGTAGCCTTAGCTGATCTTATTCTCTATTTCATTTTTTTCTTCTTTTTATCATCCACAGGGACGAGAACTGTGTCTATCCGGGCTCCAAGCCAAGCTATAAAATTATCAAGTTATCTTGTGGTAGAGTGGAGATCTCCGCACTCGAAATCAATGATGGATGTACATAACAAGTGATGGATCCCTGTCGCTTCGTAGGAACATCCCTTTAGACTCGTGTAACTTTTCTCCCCCCCCCCTCCCCCCTCCTCATAACAGTGGTAAATCAATAACGGAGACATTAAGGATCATTAAAGATACGTCAGCTGTGACGTACATGCGTCACGATTTTTTTTCCTCCTAGAATAATTATTTCTCCGACTCTTTGTTATAACTGTCTTTGTGACAATTGATTTCTACCTTGTGCGATGTGACACATCAAGTTTGCATTTTAATATTATCGGTCTAGTATAAAAGAAAAAAAAAAAAGAAGCGATCACGAATGTTTGAAGGCATTCATTGGAAACTAATAGGCATTGTTTTATTTTTAAAAGGCGGATATTTGAAAACTAAAATACAGAATAGTACCTGGAGAGCGATTTAATTATAAGCTTTCAGTAACTTTGTCGCTAGATTTATTTAGTGCAAATAGTGTGACATTTTATAAACTGTAGAGCCATTTGTTTAAATGTACATTTAAAAGTCTAGTGGGGGGGTATACGAAGAGTATGGTGTAGGTTCATGTAAAGATGCTTTTCATCACTAGCGCTAGTTTATGCTGCTGCTGTTTGTCTTAACTTCAGACAAATGAAACTTTAGACACCTGTCAAGATGTCTGATATTGACGTTCTGGACAGAAATGTCTCGACTGAAGAGGCGAAGACTAACAGTAGTAATCAAACATTTCAAAATGACTGGATGCGGCTGATCCTTCAGAAAGAAATCACTGAGCGTGTCTTTGATCCCGTGACCGAGGCCATTCTTGTGCTTTGCTTCTCTATGCTCATCACCTTTGGTGCCCTTGGCAACGGGCTCGTCATTTTTGTTGTAAGTAAAACCTGCTTTTTCTAATGTGTGTTTTGTTGTTGTTGTAAGTAAACATGTTTGTTCTAATGCATGTCCTTTTTTTTAGAAGTAAGTTGGTGCACATTGTACATTATTTAAATTTTAATCTGCTATAAATAATGCAAATACTTTGTTTTGTTTATTGAATGATCTTATAATAGGATTTTTTTCATAATTAATAAAATAGGTAAGGTAAGGTAAGGTAAGGTAAGGTAAGGTAAGGTAATGTAAGGTAAGGTAAAATCCCCGCTTCCATGCCGTAACCACTGGGTTTACGGTGTTAAGTTCGTATTTCCAAGACATTCTGCACATGAAAGTTTGGTCTGGCCGCATAATAAAGTTAAGCGTAGCATTAATACTCAAAGGTATTATTATAAACCAAATATCTACTTTTACCACAACCTAAAGAAACGTATAATTTAAAGTCTACATTTCTGTTGCTCGACATCAAGTTTTCAGACGTGAACTTCATAAAGAGGGCGCTATTGACATCATGGAGAGAAATGTGAATAGCTACGTGGCTACCAAAACACACGCTAGAACGGTCTGGCAAATCTTTTCTTCTGTGGAATAGTCTGATTTAAGAACGGATATATTTAGCTGATGCTGGTTCTAGGTTGCTTTTTGAGATCTGCCATCACTATGTGAAAATGAGGCACACAAACAGAGACGAGAGAGAGAGGAAGGGAGAAATTCCTCACAATTTATACTCGTGTATGTCAAAATTGCTACCTGTCAAAAGAACCAATTCAAACAGCATGCTCTTATTGAATTTCTGACTATTGCAAAGGTTATCCATCCAATTGGCATTAGCAGAAGATTGCAGTCGGTCGGGAGGGGGGCGGTGTGTTTGTGGTGAACACCGACAGATGATGGGTAATGAAATTTTCAGACGGCGTAGGGGAAAGCAAATACTTCGATTGACAAAATATGATATATTTTAGCCCCCTAAAACATTGACACGAAGGTATCGAGGTTGGAGAAGACTGTTAATAGAAGCAGTCATGTAACTTTGAAAGTAAAACCTACGTTTTCATTTTTGTTTTGTTCAATAATATCAATGTTTTATTTATTATATCAATATTTCGTTTCATTATTTGAACCTAGTGGGATTTTTTTTTATAGTTGAAATACGGGTTTTATTTCCCGTGTTTGTATGTATTCATGTACTTATATGTGTGCGTATGTGTCTGCTTCCGAGAAATGTGCAACTGTCAATGTGAAAAAAATATTAGAAAACATTTCAAGGACGAAAACTGTGTAGCATTTGCACCTGTCAGAAGTAATTATAATGTTACAGGGATTTGTTTTTGTCGGGGAAGTCATCCTTCGCATAATATGCTGTCTCACGACCAGTTCGTTCGATTTCCATAAGCAGTGAGGGCGATGTAACGGAAAATATAACATCACTGTTATTATTTTATGATGAAAAATGCTATGTTAGAGACATCATAGGAAAATTATGAAGGCTGGAGTATTTTTAGAACAGAACCAAAACAGAAAAATACAATATTCTCAAAATGTGGTAGTTTATCAGAAAAGGTTTCTCACATAATACTAATGTCATTGACATAAAAGTTTGAAAATCAGCGAAAAAAAAAACAATACAAAAAACCAAAAGCAAGCAAACAAAAATACATCCCACATACTGTCAGTTTACTTTGTCTCTCTACACTAGTTCAGACCTGTGAAGGTTTCATATATTTCTCCATCGTTTGTGACCTTTGGGGGAAAATATATTCTCTCTCTGTCTCTCTCCCTCTCCTCTCTCTCTCTCTCTCTTTAAATGTGATAATTTATTTAAAAATTGCTAGAACTTCAGAAAATTTACGAATATATTGTGAACGAGGCTCAAGGGTGTGTATGACCTTGGGCGGAGAGTCATCGTTCAGGTGATCTGGGGGTGAAAGGATATGTATATATCTAGGAAAGCGTTGCCGGAAAAGGCAGTTGACTAGAGGCAGTGGCAGGGCAAGATCTTGTTCGTATTGTGCATGTGATGTGACGGAATACTTATCCCGATCCTACCTCATACTGTGATCATGTCTTGTGTAGTATGCTATGATGTGGATTTATGTAATTTACATATTGATCTGGAAATTTATGTATGATTAATGGTGTTGATCGTTACATTGGATGGGCACATGTCTTAATGATATGCCGTCACACGTATGGATATTCTATATGCTGTTATGTATTATGGGGAGACCTGTAACATGGCAGCGGCAGCTGCAGAAAGAAGTGCATTGGCACATTGAAATTCGAGGAGATATGGAGGTGTGTCACAGCAGCGACAGCTGTGTGATTTCAGTGCAATAGCACAATTGGAATTCGTGGAGATTAGGGAGGTGGGCCATGACAATGGCAGCTGCATGAAGAAGTGCAATGGCACATATATTACGATTTGTGGATATATAAAGAAGTGCATTGGCACATAGCGATTCGTGGAGATATATAGATGTACTGTGACAGCAGTGGCTGTGTTGGATATAAGTGGGGTGGTACAATTAGATTTATAGTATGTCTTACTTGTTGGACCAGGAAAGCCCAAGACCACGGATCCATCAGTCTTAGTTAATGCTCATGATAGGTAAATGATATCATGCCTTGTTACCATTATGATCGATATATGTTGTAGTCCTGCGGATGTAGTGTCATTTGTGTATTGCGATATGTGTAGTGAAGATTAATAATTGCTGTATATTTAATATGCTGACTTGGTAATTTATATTGCATGTTGGGTATTGTGTTTGGTTTAATGTAGAATGATGCATCACTGTCATACAGTATACTTAGGAGAGGAGAACCTGGGTTGACGGTTATGAGGGGGGAGCTAGATCTTGGCCACGCAGCACAGTAGTACATTGCCAAGGGGACTATTGGAACAGCTGGATAACTATTCCTCCCTAATTATCTATAAAAATGTAACTTATGCACCATCAAGTTTACAATATGGTCCCAGTATATGGGTTTGTGCACAGCTGTTTACAGAATTATCGAAGTGAACACTATACAAATTCACTAAGTGCACACTGTCTGCACTTAACCGAAGTGCACAATGTGTCTGAATAGCAATCCTTTTTCTCTTTCCAAACCATGTGCACAGAAACCTTTTCAGTATAGAAAAAAAATTATTATTATTATTTCATTAATTCTACTGTCTTGTTAAAAAGATGACAAGAGACCGGCGCTGTTTGTTTGATAGTTAACAGTAAAACAATGTAACTGCTCTCTGACTTCTTTTCTCACTTGTTTCCTGACCCTTGAATACTGCATTGCTCCCTGTCTCTTGTTTAGTGAATTGCTCCCCCTTACTTTCTTGTTTAATGAACTGCTCTTTGGTTCTTATTTAATGAATTGTTCCCTGGTTATAGTTTAATGAATTGCACCATAGATATCGTCTAATTAATTGCTCTCTGGATATTGTTGAATGAATTGTTCAACGCCTCTTGTTTAAAGAATTGCTCCATGCCTCCCTTGTTTAATGAATTGTTCCCTGTCTCTTATTTAACCAATGCTCGCTGGCTCTTATTTAATTAATTGCAGCTTGGTTCTTCTGTAGTGAACTGCTCCCGGGCTCTTGTTTAATGCATGCTTCTAGTTTCATCTTAAAGTGCGACTTTCTATCCTTGTCGTGTACAGCAGAGACAAGCTGAGCTCGACTGAAATTATGATGTGGATTATTCTATTGACAGAACAGCTCAGAATACGAACATGGATCCACGACTTTCCCTCCCCCCCTTCCTCAAAGTTGATGCGTAACATCATGCAGAAACGCCTGGCCTAAAACAAGGTTAACACTGCCACAGATGAGAAATGAAGCAATTAAAGGGACTGATGGTCGAGGGAGCAGGACGGGACGATTAAAGTGATCACTTTCGGCAATGAAAAGAAGAGGAAAAAAAACATTAAACGCTACTGGAATCTCTGATCTGAGATACAAAAGAAATAAATACGAGCTGACATCAAATATAAATATATAAATAGAACACTACACAAGAAACTGAAGTTCGTAAATACTTGGCAAAATATAACCATGCGAAAAGAGCACACACACACACACACACACACATATATCCTTCCCATGCCGTTAAACGTCACATAGGGCTCACAAAGTAGTTCGCCAATTTTTCCTGTCTTCGGCGAGTCTTTCAACCTCATCAAAGGATTTTATGCTTGCTAATTTGACCTCTCGTAACAATGTCCTCTTCAGAGTTTCACGCGGTCTGCCTCTTTTTCTTTGGCCTGTTGTGTTCCACTTGATAGCTTGTTTTGGGATTCTCTGATCATTTCTTCTCATCAAGTGACCAACATATGTCCATCTCCTTTACCTGATCACCCGTGAGACTGGTTGTTGTTCAGTCATCTGTCTTATCTCTGCATTGTTCCTGAATTCGTTCCACTTGATGCCGAGTATTTTCCTTAGGCATTTGTTTTCAAAAGAGTCTAATTATTTCTTGTCTATTTCTTTAGTTGTTTTCCAGCTTTCGCATGTATAAATGAGAGTGGATATTACATATATATATATATATATATATATATATATATATATATATATATATATATATCAGGTGCCGTGCCGACTGGCGTTGGCTATTATGCTTCTCCAGAGTACCTGATCCTTCATGCAGGCCATCAGTTCAGTTGGTGATCTCCTCTCACACCATCCCGTCAGACTGTTCCAGTATCATTTCTCTTGATCTTCTTCCTTCTATTTTTCCTGTTGTTATAATATTTTCAATGTCCCCTCTTCTCATTGCATATATATATAATGCAGACGTCAGTTTTATACTGTATTTTCATAATTTCACCCGTATTATTTCACCTTCAATTCACTTCTTGAATTTCATTAAAAGAAAAATGTCTCCAGAAAGAGTCGCTTATGACGGAATATTTGAACTCACTGTTGGATAGCTGCACGACAGAGATATTACAGTTGCAAGGATGTCACAAGCCACAGAATGTATAGGTCAGACAGATTCAGGAAAATGGAACTGGCATATTTTGACTGATGCGGTGAGATAGATTAATGAAACTGTCGCAGGATATGAAAATGTGTTGATTTACCGCCAAATCAAGAGATCTCGACCGCATTCTTTTTTTTTAAAATTTCAGTCGAAAGAATTTGACTGTCGACAAATGTAAGAATAAGTTGGTAAATCTGTCTGGTTTTAGCTGGTTTTATGGCCAAATAGTTACTTTCCCTAAGAGGCCATTTTATTTTAGGAAGTGATACATCCTAGGAGAGTAATACGAGTAATACTTTGGACGTATCACAGTCACAGACAGCTAATTTCTCATCTCATTTTCTTCTTCTTCTCTTTTTTTTTAATCTTTCTCTGTTCCCCCTCTTCCCCCCCCCCCCCACCCCAACCCCTCATCTCTCATAATTTTTCGTTCTATTTCGAGCATTTCTCGCAAGTTTCTTTTATTTCTTTGTGATGTAATAGTTTCTCACTTAAACTTTCTCTGCCCTTCTTTCCTAACATTTTCATGTTCTCTTTATATGGCTTAGAAGTAAAGTATGTTCTATTTTCATCTCTCTCTAATAAAGCATGCTCTCTCTATATATCTATCTGCAGTAAAGCATGTTCTCTATATATTTCTCTGCAGTAAAACAAGTTTATATTTTTCTCTTTGTAGTATATATTTGTTTAGTAAAGCGTGCTCTCTGTCTAAATATATCTCTATAGTAAAGCACCTGGGCAAGAGTAGAAAAAAAAAGCAAAGGACAGGCATTTGTGGAAAACCCTTGCGGAAGCCCCATGTGCCCTGGGCACTTAAGGTTCAGAGAGAGAGAGAGAGAGTAAAGCATGTTCTCTATTTATCTCTCTCTAGTAAAGCATGTTCTCTATTTATCTCTCTCTAGTACAGCATGTTCTCTATTTATCTCTCTCTAGTAAAGCATGTTCTCTATTTATCTCTCTCTAGTAAAGCATGCTTTTATATAAATCTCTCTTTAGTAAAACGTTTATCTTATATATAGTTGAAAAGTCTGTGTATAATTGTGTATAATAAAGAATAATATCAATTTATATGTTCCGTCATTTCAGTGGGCTTTGTTCGTATTTTTTGCGAATATTGTATTCATTTTTTTTTCTACATGCACATAGTATTCCCTCTTTGCTAAATACTTTCACATTTAGAACATTTTCTCCAAGTACATAATTCTCTTTTATATTAGTGTGTAACGTCATGTTGTTCTACAGATTTTGTCTCTTCTTTTGTTTCTCTTACTTGTTTTAAACCTCTCATTATTCGGGCATAATATCTTTGTTTCCTCATTTTTTTTTCAGTTCCCACGTTATGAACTCAGGTAAAGACCCATATTTCATGAAACTACGCAGCATGTGATGTCTTATTTTTCTCCTTCAATGGCTGCCCGATGACTGGCCGTGAAATATGAAATACATCTTGTCAGGCAGATTAGTCTCCGTGCTTTTTTTTTCTGAGACCATTTTTCTTAAACGCATCATGTCGTGGTTCTATTTTTACAGCTGAATCGAATGAATTACAATAACAGCGAGAATAGAATCCAACACTTTCGGTCCTTGAAATACTCTCGTTTCGATTCGGCCACTGTCAGTCTCGGGTTTTCCCATGTAGTATTATCTTACATCTTACATCCTTCCCGTGCCGTTAAACGTCACATGGACTTGCATAGTTGTTTGCCAAGATTTCCTTTTTTTGGTGAATTTTTCAACTTCATCAAGTTGTTACTTTGTGCCCACTAAACTGGCTTCTCTTAACAATGTCCTCTTCAGAGTTTCAGGTGGTCGACCTCTTTTTCTTCGGCCTGTTGTGCTCCACTTGATAACTTCTTTTGGTATTCTCTGATTTTTTCTTCTCATCACATGGCCTACATATGTCCATCTTCTTTTTCTGATCACCCATAAGACAAGTTTTTGTTTGCTCATCTATCTTATCTCTGTGTTGTTCTTAAATTCATTCCACTTTATACCAAGTATTTTCCTGAGGCATAGTATAGTTAAAGTTTCTTTTCTTTCCCTTCTAGTTCAAATATTCCTCCGGTTACTGTTCTCATGTCATTGTTATATATGCATCGACTGTCTCCTTTTTCCCCTCTCTCATAGACTCAGTGGTTGGTACTAATAACAACGGGTAAGACTTTCATGAAAACTTTAGAATCAAGTTTATATATCTCTCGGCTCGTCAGGTCTCCACCGATTTTATTAGCGCACAATATAGGAAGTTAATCTGATACTTGAACACGGTGATTTGAATCAAAACGTAACACATTTTAACTTAACTCTGGGAGAAGATACTGTACTGTCCTGATGATGTGATCTAGAGAGGTTTCCCTGCTCTTCTTGTTGTTTATTATAATGTTTATATTTTATACCCTTCATTTATCACCGTAAACGGATAATTCTCTCGCTCTCTCTCTCTTCCTCTCTCTCTCTCTCTCTCTCTCTCACACACACACACACACACACACATACACACTTATCTCGATTTCTCAGAACTATTTCTTAATCCTGGTGGAGCCTAATTTGGTCATGAAAGTCAAGACCAATCGGAGACATTCTTTATTTTCATTCCTCAACTCCCCAGCTCATTTGATGCAATACCAGGTAATCTATACCAGCTACGGATGTGAATGTTTGATGTGAGATCAAAAGTTATCACATTTCCTCTGACTACCAAATCGTGCTTATCAGAACGCATCGTTCTCGTTGCTTACAGTATTACATTAATCTAAACATTGGTTATGCTGAACTTGTAGTGATAGATCTTAGATAATGGAGTTTCAGATCTCTGGGCTGTACAGAATTAGTAGCTGAATGTTGTTGAATGTGATAAATCCTTCGCTGCCTTTAGAGTTTACATGAACATAAACAGAT
Source organism: Achatina immaculata (assembly GCA_009760885.1). Lineage (NCBI taxonomy): Eukaryota > Metazoa > Mollusca > Gastropoda > Stylommatophora > Achatinidae > Lissachatina > Lissachatina immaculata. Next base: position 108,650,678 of record CM019691.1, on the reverse strand, counting down.
CAATACACACGGAGAATAAATGTTAATGATACCTATTTTAACACATGTCAATAGCGCATGTGACAGCTAAGAGGAAAAATTGATGAGTAATGTCTAGCACAAAAAAAAAAAACCCATGGGAAAAGCATGTAATTACAACAGCACAAAAAGAACAATCAGCATTCAGTAGATGTTTTACTTAGAAATAAAAGCATGAAAAAAATTTTTTTTTAACTAATAATAGAGACAGGGCACGGTCAATAAACATACAGACAGGTGACCGGACGGACGCACAGACAGACAGACAACCAGCCACCCAGCCAGACAGACAGATACCCAGCCATACAGTCAGACAGACAGCCAAACCAGACAGCCAGCCAGCCAGTCAGACAGCCAGCCAGACAGACATACAGACAGACAGATAGATAGATGACACTGCAGAAATTCACTTTCAAGACAAATGGAAAGTATCATACACAGTGTAACACATATGATCATTATGGCTTACAAAATTTAGTAGGATTTCCCGACTCACCAAAATCCTGCCCCGTAGATCTTTCCTCGGCAAGTGAGTACCTTCCTCCAACTACGCTCCGGTCAGTCAAAATAACTATTGAATGAAAGCCAGAAAGCCAGCAAATCGATTCAGTGGGCGATCAAAGAAACTGCAGAATTCCCTAGGAGCGAATAGTGTAATTACTTCATTGCACGATGCTTTATGTCCGACTAATTTATTGCATTCACAAAAACTAACTTTCTTTTTACTCTGTGTTAAAAAAAAAACAGATGTTTTATGGAAATGGGATTACTTCTTTCTGATTTTGAATCACTTAACAGTGTCTTCTATCTGGACATGGCAAGGTTTGTGATCAGAATTTATTAATGCATTAAGTGCAGTGTCATGCATCGAGAGCCATTATGCTTTTCCATCGTGTGCAATCATTGGATGCTTCCAATCATTTCAAATACTTTTCCTTTTCCGTGCCATTTCAGGGGGGTGGGGTGGGGGGGGGGGGGGGGCTTCCTTCTCCTTTTTTCCCTTGAATTCTTCCATCTATTATCAAGCCTGTAACTTCTGTATTCTCGAGGCATGTCCAGGAAGTTTTGGCTGCCCTCTTTGTTTCCTCAAGTTTGAACAAAGTTGTGTTTACTGAGATTATTTCTGAAGACTTCTGAGCGTTCACAATATTTTAGAAAGTCTTGAGTGATATTTTCTGTTTTGAAAATGTGGTCAATTACGACCAGTCTGTATGTCTTTTTTTTCTGTAATCATTTCTCCTACACACCGTGCCTTCTTTTCCTTCTATTATTGACTATGATATTGACGATTTATTTCTTCAAATACATTTTAGACCACCCCTTCAGTTCACTTTCTGTGACTGTTCATTCTGAAGGATTTTCCGACCAAATTATTTTTTGGGGGAAGATGAAGTGTTTGTAGGTTTAACTGGTTACTTTAGACCGGCGATTCTTAACACAAACTCACCAATAGTCTACCCAAAATATCTCCTCCACACTTTCGCCAGGCTGTTGAAATAATAATAATAATAATAATAATAATCAATCGTATTAGTATAACTTCAAAAAATGTCAATAGCTTGTTTTGTTGTAAACATGGGTAGCTAGAAGAAGAATGAAGGAAAGAAAATTCTAATCTAACAACAATTTTTTAACTGTTCAGTGATGGAGTCCCTATTCCCTCATAATTTGGTTCTAGAACCTTAAGTCGTATGGATACATTGATTAAGAACACCTGCTTTAAAAAAATCTTCTAAACGTTTAATTTCTGCTCTTAACAAGTATAAACAGGCTACTTCTTCTTATTATTTTTTCTTCTCCTTCTTCTTCTTCTTCTTCAGCTTTCCAAGTCATTAAGGCTCATAAGTTCGCCTCCATTCCTCCCTATTCCTAATCTTCTCTCTCCAGTCGGTGACACCAGTTTCCTTTATATTCCCTTATATACTGTCTCTACATCTCTGTCTTTGTCTGTCTCTCACAAGGCCGAATATTCTTACAGTAAATAGGCAGCAGATCTAAATTAAAATCTCTTCTGAAAATAGCTGTTTTTGTTTTTTTTTTACTGCTGCAATAGGATGTTGATAAATCTGTTTGACGTTGTCAATTATTGAATTAGATAATTATAATTGTTTAGGCCTTCCCCTTACCTTAGTGCAGCACTGTTATATTATGACAATATTCGTGCAATATTGTTTAATTTAAAACACTACCAATGCAGTGACTTTGCCGTGTCTAACGGCACTACGAAATCCCACACCTTGTGGACTGGATCCATCATGTTTATTTGTCTAACCAGTAATCGGATTATTTGTAATCTCTCTGACAACAAAGCTTGCTCCTTTCGAGTAATGCTGGCCGCCCAAAGTGCTCAAGAGCATGAAACTTATATAATTCTCATTTTAGAATATTCGAATCCGTTTCAGGTCAGTTTATCGCAGAATTGTGTTTATGATGTTTTAGTTAACGGAATATATAGATGATTAACACACCTGGTGGTATTTTTATCTGTTGTCTACGGTATTTCATTCACTGCATTTATCCTTGTGGTATCAAAAAGCACAGTTTGTTTTAAGGCTCATATTCCACCCAGATATAAAGTCTTGAAATAATCCTCATTGAAGGAGCGTACTAAAATGAACCAGTCCACTCTTAAGTTAGATTTCCCATTCGTCCATCTACATCCGTAATGAGTCATCGACCACGCAATCACCGCACGGTACGCCTTGTTGCATTTTACAAGACAGCAATAATTCTCTCCATTTCTCACGATCTGCAGCCAGTCTTTGTGTGGTGCTTCAGCACTGCATGCTGTCAGTTTCTGCTCTTCTTAACCAGCTCCATCTGCCTCTGTTTCTCACTAATGCTCACTGTATGGCTGTTGTAGCGAATTTCCCGAGGCTTAAATTAGCCTCGACTAACCCAGATACAATACCACGAGGGCGCTGTGATCAATGCCACGAAGCCATAGCTCGTAGAAACTCTACACCCCACCCCCTTCTCTGTCTTAGTGGCTCTGCTGAAAACAGGCTGCCACTTGTTGTTGTCTGGTTTATGAAGTATTAATGAAGATTTTATTGTGCCTGTTCCTCACGCCTCCCTTTAAGAAATGACGAGGGTTTACAAGAAAACGAGCCATATCCCTTGACACTGAATGTTACTGCAAATGTAACGTTAAATATATATATATATATTCCAGATTTATGGACAGAAACACTGAGCCTAAGGCATGTCTTACAAACATTTTATAGGTACGCAAAAACCTAAAATTGTTACTTCTCAAAATACATGGTAAAATTTTTAGTGGCAAGCGAACTGAATTTTTTAAATTAATTTTTAAAAAAATTTTGTTGATTTATCAGCCTCTGCAAGGTTCGTCACCCCTGCCGTCTCTAAGAATTGCTCTGTGATAATCAGTCAC